>OY992893.1:11644858-11882358 GCA_963921405.1 Cepaea hortensis | reverse complement strand
TTCGCGAGTCACTTACCAGGCGTTCAAAACGCAGGCGCGACCGATTTGTGCAGCAGACAGTGTCGCGTTGTGTTATAACGTGATGGTATGGGAGCCGGTCGTTCAGAAAGCAATGGTAAACTATTGAACGTAAAATTTGCCTAGTACATCAACAACAGCTGAAAAATGCTGGTGTTGACTGCAACGTCCTGCAAGGAAGATGCAACATTTAAAAAAAATTAACAGTGTCCCTTGCCATCAGGAAACCCACTCCGACCTCAGAGGTACTTGTAATTTACGTCCCCCGTCAAGGACGAGAGATTAACATTTTAGTCCTTCTGTCCGGTGTAGGAGTTGAATCCATTACCTCGACATCAGCACACCGGATGTTTAATAACACGCGTTCTTATCCGCTCGGCCATGCTGCCTTCTAATACTCTTTTTGAGAGAAGTCCCGACGTTTCGATCCTAACGCGAGCTTCAGTCTGCTCACTACCATGTCACTGTATCGAGCACTAGTCAGAGTTTCACCCCTTTCCTGGAAATGCATCAATATAGGGATCTTGATTCTTCAAACGATGGTCACCTTGACTTTCGCAGCAGTTTCCCGCGTTTTGAATCTTTTCTTAACCAGAGACAGCTCGTGTTTCCAGTCCATCGACTGCCTCTTAGGCTCTGGTTTGTAACGATGCACCCAGTACTCTCCTCCTATCAGAAACTTATGGAGAAAAGCATCTCCGTCTCGACCAATCGTCTGTCTGCACGTTTGTGATCATCAGAAACCTGTCTTGGGACCCATCTGCTAAACACTTTCCTATAACCAATGTCAACATGGACAATTGGGTACTTAGCACTGTGACTCGTGCTGAAATCCACGGCTATTTTACCAATGCTGAGACACCTGTTGTTACGTCTAGCTGGTAGATCTGCCGTTTCACTGTGTCAGTTGCCACACTTGCAGGTCTACCACTACGCGGTTCATCAATGATGTTTTGTCTTCCATTTTGAAATCTTTCTACCCATGTACACACTTTCCCCTGGCCCAAATAACTGTCTCCATACTGAACCATCATTCTTCTGTAGATTTCACAATGTTTAACACCCTCTGAGAACACACACACACACACACATAGTACACACACACTCACACCACAGGCACGCACGCACGCACGCACGCGCACATACACACACACACACACACACACACAACGAATAAATCCTCGTGGGTCTTCCACGGTGGAAGTCGATTGTGCGGCAACCATTTTATAATCGCTTTTTTGCATATGCAAACTGCTCGATCTTCACGACTTCTACAAGAGGTATTGCTTAAGAGCCACTTTATGTCCTGAAATAAGAGTTTTCGTTTTCCATACTTTTTCATGCATTTTATAATAAAATTCCTGTTACATAACAACTTTCCCTCCTACTGTATGTGGCAGAAGCTCATGAAACAAACAAAAGGAACTGAGATGCTGGATACGTAGAAGACAGACGAATATGAGAGACGTCGTGAAAGCAAAAGCCACCAAATAAAGAGAATCTGGAGAGGCTGGGAATTAACAGAGAATTGGTGAATACATTAACCAGGAGACAAACAAAAAAAAGTGAGTCGCGTGACCTTTACAGGATGTGGCAATCCACATCAGCATTTGTGTCTGTATCTGATCTTCTAGAAAGTTTTACATTCAGTAGTTTGCCACTGAAACTAATTGTTTTTTAATGTCGCATGTCCTTTAGTAGCCTGTTGCAATCAGTCACGGATTGATGTATCAGGCACTTTTATGTCCAGTAGTTTGCCATTGATTTCTGAACTAAAAATCAACTTGTAAGCCCAGCTGACCGGTGTAGGAGTGAACCCACTATCCCGCCATCAGAGCGCAGGAAGTTTAAGAATGTGCGGCTTTGACCTTTCAGACATGCTGACCTCTTTGAAAAATAAAGAATAGGCATATTTAAAAGACATTTTTTAAAAGACAACAGTTTTGAAAAGAAAAAACGTACTGGAGGAAAAGGCGCCGCTTAAAGTCGCTTAAAAGTCGACAGGGTCGACTTCATTGCACCGGGGTTTTATCCCATATAGCTCAGTCTCTTTCCACAGCGGGGAAAGCGTCGCACAAAGCATGAACTCCGTCCGTGGCGAAGTGGTCAAGGCGTCTGCCTCGCGTTCTGAAGGTTGTGGTTCGATTCCGGTCTACGTCTTTCGGTTTCGCGAGTGCATTTTTCTCGGAGACTCCTGGGGGTTGTCTCTGAAGCTACGGAGTTCGTGCTGTGTACGATGCTTTCGGCAGGCCGCTCTGCTGAAAGAGACCGAGCCATGTGGGATAAACCAGGTGCAATGAAGTCTAAGACTGGAGGAAAAGGCGACTCTGCGAGCAAAAGGTGGACAGCGGAACAAGTGGGAAGATAACATCAAGGGATGTAGGTCAACTTGGCCGAATGAATACGAACGCGTGTTGTTAAACATCCGGCGTGCTGATGCCGAGGTCAGGGGTGCAACCCCTACACTGGACCGTTGGACTAATATATTGACCTATCGTCCTTGATTTGGGGACATTAATTACAAGTACATGTGAAGTCGGAGTGGGTTCACCTGATTGTGAGGGACACTGGTAATAGTTAAAGCGAATCCACACGTAAAATTTAGTCCTGCACCACTAGAAGTAGTGTGTGTGTGACTACGCTTGAGTTCAAAACGAGCTAGCAAAATAAAAAACACCCACACACACACATACGCACACGCACACACACACGCACACACACACACACACACACACACACAAAATCATCAAGGGGTTGACGAAAAGCAAGCAGTCTATGTGTCGACGTGTACAACCCGTGGTAGGAGACACAGAAGGTTGGAAAGTGACTGCTTCAGAAAATCTTCGTTGTGTAGACGGCACCTGATTGATTGATTGATTGGTTGTGTTAATAAATTAGGAATCTGCTCCCACGCCAACACCAACGCTCTACCCAAAATCTCCCTTAAAGCTAGAAGGGAACGAAAGAATAGATCAGCCAATTCGTAGTCCGGTACTGACTTGGCAAAAACCTCCACAAAAGAATACATATCCATAATGCTATCTGAATACGGGGGCTTGGCTGTTACGGCCCGGTTAAGAATGTATCAGTAGGACGGATATGTAGCTGCAAACTGTGCAACCGATCCTGGCGATAAGGGCCAGGGGCTGGGAGGTTGGGGCCCGATCTCCCAGGAATCGGCAAATGGGAAAATCGAAGTTACTTAGCTTGTGCATATAACAGGGAGAAACACGCAATGGCCACGATGAGTGATTTATCTCCTTCGTCTGTATGGCACGCAGAATGCGTCATTTTTTGGCGTTTTGTTGAGGGGAGGGGAAAGAGGGGGGGGGGGGAATTTTACTAGTAAAAGTTTCTGTTCTTCTTTCTTTCTAACACGCGTTTCTAAATATTCAGCTGAAATATTCAGTTCGCCAATTCGATGAGAAATGGGCTTATAATTCCCCCTCCCGCCTCTTGTTTTATAAAAATAAGGATTTACTACCAAAATTCAAACTTATTGAGTATATATATATATATATACCGCAAGCACACACACACACACACACACACACACACACTTACCCACACATATACTTGCTTAAATGACAATGCTTAAAAACCCAAATTGTGTTCAAAAAGTGTGGCTTTAAACAGGCTTAGATGTGGCTGTGTATAATTTCTGATCATGTTTTTAGTGTTTGTTTTTGGTGTTTGTTTTTGGTGTTTGTTTTTGCTGTTTGTGTAGTTTGGCTGCATCATTCCATATCACGATCATTCGCTGCTGCTCTCTTGTGTATTTTTGTTGCATTATTTCATATCGTATCGGCGCTTGGTCCAGGGGCAGTGAACGCATTCCCCGACATGGCCACTGGGGGGTTTGAAATGGAAAGCAGAAGATTTGGAAGCAGGCGGCTTTGTGTTGATTCAGACGATGTGAGCCTCGGTGGTTCAGAAAGCAGTAGTGGACTACTAAAAGTAAAAATGGCCTTATTACTGTAGCAAGCTATGGGGAGAGTCCCATAATGTCCCGTCACAATATTTCAAACTTATTCTTTTGCCCTGGCTGGGAATAGGTCTTTGTTGCCAACCCTCATCCGTTCCCCGGACTTACTGTCACACTCTCTTTCGACCTCAGGGTTATTTCCTGCAGTGTATTTCTGGCTGACACACACGTAACATGACGATCGTCTCAGTCACTATAATTTGAATTTAATACCGTAATAAAGACAACACAGAAGAACACCAAGACAGATAAACCTATACAAGGCCAGAAAACAAAACTGATGAGATAACTCTAGTCCAGAAATGAATCCAGAAAACTCTGAACATCATATAGCACAGATCTTGAAATTGTCCAGTCATTTCACAACTGCCTCACCGGGCAAAGGTTCCAGTCTCTCTATCCAGCGTCGGTTGTTCGAACAACAACTTCCAAGTTTCCTAGGTCACCACGATATAGTCAGTCATCTGGTCTGGGAAAGTGCCATGGGATCGCTGGGCACAATTGAGGTTGGGAACCAAAGTCATGATACCAGATTGGGTATAGGGAATGAATCAGAGTCTTTCGCTGTCCCGGACAAGGATGGGAATTGGCGTAGGTCCAAACCGCCTCATCAGCAAACGCTCGACCTTAAGTCAATGAGAAGACTTGAGTTGGCTGTTGTGTCACTCATTACATTTTTGTAACGCCTCTCCATTTATATTAGAAAAACACATTATACCTGGTATGTCCACTGACTTGCCCTGGCTTCATCAGGTGCTTATAAGTTTGGGCATAGAAGCCCTGTCAAGTCTTTCAACACACTTTCCGGTTTACACTCGACCTTAAGTCGATGAGAAGACTTCAAAAGAAGGACCCTGTAGATAATAAAATACCAGTGAGGGACCAAGCTGACTCATGCACCACAATCCTGAGGTCCAATTGGCCTAAGTTAATTCATTAGTTATACCTTTTTGCTTACCAAGATAAGTAGATAAGTGGCTTGCTTGAATGAGTCTGACATGTCAGGTAGCCCCTAGATTGGCTACGTCCTGACTTGAGCAGACCTCCAGCTTGTAGACGTCCTGTCGGCTACCCTATGCACCCTGTTGCACTCCACTCTCCACACTCATACCCTGCCCTTATTATTATTGGGCACATTCGTTTCCCAGTCTCTCTCTCCCTTGCAAACCATGCCCCTCTCACGACAAATATCTTGTGGTGTGGTGTGCCTAGTAATCTGTGTGTTTCTCCCCCTTAACTAATATTATAGTAGTGGGGTTGTATGGCACGCAGTGTAGTTCCCCATTCCCAGCAAGAATAGGAAAGAAGATACTACCCCTTCCGGCCGCTGCTCTTGTCTGAGCTGTCGCCGCAATATACCGGCAGTGCCTCACATAACACGTAGATTCAGAGGTATGCATGTTCTCTCAATGAGATAAAGAAGTTGATTTATATTCCCGACATCATCCTCTCGACTAAAAGACGAAAGAGATATCACCGTGGGTAGCCTCTTCCGGCTCAAGAAGATAGATCATAGATTGGTGGCTCCATCCCTAAGGAGCCCTTCCCTCCTTCCGGCACACCGTAACTATCTAATGTGCTTATATTCAAATGAGAGATGCTACTAAGTAGAGGTAAGCCGTAGGAAGAAAGATAGCACTCGTCTATCAGCTGCCAAGAACAAGCGATATCATTTGGGACATATTTATTGTTCAGATTTGTTCCCTTGCCATTCCAAGATTAAGAAGCTTAGCCAGATTGGCTAACGGTCACCCCCTCCCAATATGGCAAGACTGCCGTTTCGCCATATCATCTCAGTCGTTAAGACAATAGAGATTTATAAGTGCAAAACTAATTACCACCTAAGATTACCTTTCATAGCCCATCAGTATTCTGCCTTTACAAATGTCTCAATCTTTTACTTGAACTCTTGACATTCGGCAGTGGGTAACGATCAGTAGAAACGGACATGAATCCTCCAGAAGCCGCACCAGTGCGCATTTGGCGCAAGGCGCTCCATCGGGTCTACCCGAAAGAAAAGACCTATATCTACTCGTTCCATGTAAAGATTGTGTTATGAAGGTAACCCAAAGAACTATCTTTCATGGAGATTGAGCGAACAAGAGAACTGAGAGCTTCCGAAAGCCGTTTCCCCCTGTTTACCCAAAATAAAAGAAGGCATGAGGACATGAGCCATTGGCGTTTCACCACATAGGCCCCATCTTAAGAAAGTCGAACCCTACGAACTTTCTACTGTCAGAGGTTCTGTTCGAATGGCCCCACCCTCACATTCAACCAAAGGATGCCGTGATAGGAAATCCCCTCCCACATTCTCCCTTCCGGGGATGTATTCGACCGTGAACTGATACGGTTGTAGGAGCAATGACCATCTCATTAACCTCGCGTTCAGTTTCTTAGAAGTTGCCAAAAAGGTCAGAGGTTGATGGTCGGACTGCACTTTGAACGGAACTCCATACAGATAAGGTTGAAATTTCTGTACCGCCCACACTAGAGCCAGACATTCCCGTTCGACTGTGGAGTAATTTCGTTCGGCGGGTAACAGTTTTCTACTTGCATACGCCACCGGACATAGCACCGAAGCATCATCTCGCCCTTCCTGCAACAAAGTTGCCCCAATCCCTATGTTACTCGCGTCGGTTCTTAGAACAAACGTTTTCTCCAAATTTGATAGTTGCAGGACTGGCCTATCCACCAAAGCCTGTTTCAGCTTCCCATAAGCTTCTTCACAGCTCGGGGTCCAGATTATAAGATCTGGTGATCCTTTCTTCAGGGTCTCGGTTAACGGCGCCGCAATTTCGTTGAACTTCGGAATAAATTTTTGGTAAAACCCACACAGAGACAAGAAAGACCTAACATCTTTTTTGGATTTAGGACGGGGTGCGAGACGGACCTTCTCAATATTCTTTTCTTCCGGTACCAGTCCCCCTGGGGTAATAGTATGTCCCATAAATTCCAAGGATTGATAGCCAATCATACATTTGGCTGGACGGGCGGTTAACCCTTCCTCTTTTAACCTTTTGAAGATCTGTCCCAAGGGCTTCAGGTGATCACTCAGATTGTCAGTCGCGATGAGAATATCATCCATAAACGAGACCACAGAGGGATCCTTTAAAGGCTCTAATAACATTCTCATCATGCGAGTGAACACACTGGGCGCATTGCTCAGCCCAAATGGCATCACCTTGAATTCGTAATGCCCGCTCGGAGTACTGAAGGCGAGCAAGGGGCGAACCTCGGGTTTCACAGGGATCTGATAATATCCCCTGCTTAGATCAATTTTCGAAAAGTACTTTGCCTTATTTAATCTGGCAAACAGTTGATTTGTGTTTGGTAACGGTTCAACTTGGAATGTCGTACATTTGTTTAAATGCCTGTAATCAATACATAGGCGGTGCTCCCCACTGGGCTTCCTCAACAAGACAACCCCGACATTATAAGGAGAAGTCGAAGGAGTGATGATGTCATCGTCCAGAAGCTTCTGGATTTCAGCTTCCAGGGCCTTCTCTTTCGAAAAGGCACTGGATATATTTTTTGGCGAACGGGGTCTTGGGTAGTCAGAGTCATATCAAACTCGACTAACCCTGTTCGCCCTGGCCGATCGGTAAGAATCTGCTGATGGGACTCCAACAAACGGATGACCCAGTCTGTTTCTTCAGCCGACAGATCAGGATTTATATGTACATCCCTATAGGTTTCCCCAGAGTGTAAAGGATACTCCCTATCTGCGTCTTCGCCCGATTCAGTTTCCATCGCGACCGCCATAGTCATAAGTGGGAGAGAAGTACCATCAGATCGTTCTTCATACTTTTTGAGGAGGTTAATGTGGAAGATTTTGGATTTCCCCCTGATCCGGATGGCATAGTTGGTTCGGGACACAACCCTTTCCACCGGGAAAGGCCCCTGCCAACCAATCTCGAGTTTATTGGAACCCACTGGAAGTAACAACAGAACCCGATCCCCCACTTTAAGAGACCTATCTTTTGTCCTTCTATTGTAGTAGGCCGCGTGTCTCTTTCTGGCTGCCCTTAGATTCTGAGCTGCCAAAGCCCAACCCGTCTGGAGCTTCTTCTTTAACTCTTCGACGTATTTATATGAGGATACAACTTCTTCGGAAGTTTCTTCCTCTGACCAACATCTCAATAGGGCTTCTAAGGGTCCCTTGATGGGCCTCCCGAATAGTAGAGTGGCTGGTGGCAACCCGGTCGACCCATGGGGAACCTCCCGATAGGCGAACAAGGCGGCTGAGATATACTCATCCCATCTGTCTGGTTTCTCTTGAGCCAGCTTCCGAAGCATGGTCATCAAGGTACCATTAAACCTCTCTACTTGCCCATTAGACTGAGGGTGGTACGGGATTGTGTGAATGTGGTTGGTCTGGAAGATACGAAAGACTTCTTCCATCAGCTTACCACAGAACTGAGACCCATTGTCCGTTAGGATCTGGTTGGGAAATCCCAACCTAGTAAAGGTCTCCATCAGTGCATCAGCCACTCGCTTAGAGTCGATTGTGGCCAAAGGTATCGCCTCACCCCACATGGAACAGCAATCCACCATCGTGAGAATGTACTTATTCCTCTTCCTAGTCCTAGGAAGAGGACCAACAAGATCGATGGCAACTCTCTCGAAAGGAGAGTTCATAATGGGCATGTCACCCAAGACTACCGGAGCCGTCCAGTGTTTTGGTGCCACACGCTGGCACTCTGGGCACGACTTGACATACCTACGCACGTCTCCAGTCATCCCTGGCCAGTAGTAATGGCAGGAAATGCGCTGGAGAGTTGCCCCGACACCCATATGTCCACTGAAAGAAATGGTGTGTCCCATATGAAGAAGCTGTTCCCGATAAGCCTTAGGAACTACCAGCTGTCCATGCTGGCGTTCCTCCACTCCGGCTCTCCGGTACAGTAACCGATTCTTCATATAATACTGACCCCGTCTTGGTGGGTCAGAACTTTTTGGCAACTGGTTGAAGCAAGGTTGCAAAGTAGCATCCTGGCTTTGAGCAGCTCGTAACTCCCCAGGCAAGGGATTCACGATCAAGGCCGGCGTCTGCTCATCCTCCGATTGAGATCTGGTTTGCATCGCCCCTACGTACATGGGTTCGGTTGGGATCCCTAGAAAGACGTAGCGACAACCCAAGATCATTGGGAAGATAGGATCGAGCAGAACGGCTGCCTGTATAGTGCCGGTAACATATTTTGATTTGATGTCCACCTTCGCAATTGGAAGAGACATCGCTACCGCACTCTTTGTCGCCGTTTGAATTTCAATAGATTCCCCGGTTAGCTGCTCTGGGCTCACTAAGTGTGATGAAATTACAGCCTCAAACTGCAGACCTGTGTCATAGAGACACTCAACTGGTTGTCCGTTCACAAGTATCGTGTCTACTACTGGTGGTTTTTCTGAATCTTTGTTCTCAAGACCCCTCCCTTCTACCTCCTTGTGAGACCCTTCCCCGGTTTCTACAAGACAAGCAGCATAGTGAGAGTCTTTCTGTTTACGCCGGCAATCAGCCGTATTGTGTGTGGGAGATTTGCAGTAGGCGCACCACTTTTTACTCCACTTTCTTTTAGGAGATCCAGGTGGACTCTTACCAGAAGGTTTCTTAATTAGAACTTTATCGAAAGGATACTCCTTTTTGGTGTGGGTTGTTTTAGGGTTCTTCTTCTTTCCAGACCAAGTGTCTGGTGATCGGGGATTGGGTTGTGACAGTTCCCCATTATCCCCATGAGCTAGCACATACCTTTCCGCTAATGTATTTACCAAGTCTAACTTCTCTGCCCCATTTTCTAGCAAGAAGGTTTGCAATGGCTTCGGCATCATCCTCTTCATTTGGTCCACGAGCACTAATTCTTCTAAACTTTCATAGTCGTTAGCAAATCCAGCTAATGCCATCCACTTCAAAAGGTAAGACTTCAGTCTAACACTGTAGGCTGCGAACATCTCCCCTGGTTCTCTCTTCGACTTTCTGAACTGCTGTCGATAAGTATGAGCTGTCATCTGGAACCTTTTCAATAATGCTTTCTCCAGGGCTTCATAGTCATTCTCTATACCAGGTGGCAACCTTGAGTATACCTCGTACGCTGTCCCTCTCAGGCCCTGTGAGAGTTTCAAGTTCCATTTCCCACGTTCCAGTTCCATAGCCAAAGCCATCGACTGGAATCTTTGAAGATACTGGTCGATCTTATCTTTGTGTTCATCGAACGGGAGCAAAGGGAACTTCATTGCCTGGTATGGAACGCCACCAGAAGTTGTTGAGTCCGGTAGAACGGTGCCTCCCACTGCACCCTCGCTTTCCTTGGCAGTTTTAGCTCTAAGCTCCAACTCCCTCATGCGGAACTCATGGTCTCTGACGGCCTGCTCTGCTTCCATTTTTTTAGCTTCGCGCTCAGCTTCAATTTTCTTAGCTTCACGCTCGACCTCAAATTTCTTAGCTTCGCGCTCTGCCTGTCTGAAGTTTCTTTCAACTTCCTGAACATATTTTTGTAACTCTACCCCATCGTAGCCCATCTCTCGCCCTTTAGACTGTACTTCTGCAACATGAAATTTAGCTGATGCCATCTTAAACTCAGCGGGTAAATGTATACAATTCTATATCAAAATTTATCTCTCAAATATACAATTGGATATTTTATACGACCACAACACGTCACATGTCGGTCAGTCTGTGTCAGGCAGAGTACAGACAATAGCCAGGCAAGGTAGGCAGAACCTATTGATAGTAGACAAGGATATCTGTCCCTTATCACTATATCAGCCAGAACACCACCAGGATTTCAAATATCCCGCATGTGCCCCCAGAAATTGTTACAATTTCTGGGGAGGGTCCCATGGTGTCCCGTCACAATATTTCAAACTTATTCTTTTGCCCTGGCTGGGAATAGGTCTTTGTTGCCAACCCTCATCCGTTCCCCGGACTTACTGTCACACTCTCTTTCGACCTCAGGGTTATTTCCTGCAGTGTATTTCTGGCTGACACACACGTAACATGACGATCGTCTCAGTCACTATAATTTGAATTTAATACCGTAATAAAGACAACACAGAAGAACACCAAGACAGATAAACCTATACAAGTCCAGAAAACAAAACTGATGAGATAACTCTAGTCCAGAAATGAATCCAGAAAACTCTGAACATCATATAGCACAGATCTTGAAATTGTCCAGTCATTTCACAACTGCCTCACCGGGCAAAGGTTCCAGCCTCTCTATCCAGCGTCGGTTGTTCGAACAACAACTTCCAAGTTTCCTAGGTCACCACGATATAGTCAGTCATCTGTTCTGGGAAAGTGCCATGGGATCACTGGGCACAATTGAGGTTGGGAACCAAAGTCATGATACCAGATTGGGTATAGGGAATGAATCAGAGTCTTTCGCTGTCCCGGACAAGGATGGGAATTGGCGTAGGTCCAAACCGCCTCATCAGCAAACGCTCGACCTTAAGTCAATGAGAAGACTTGAGTTGGCTGTTGTGTCACTCATTACATTTTTGTAACGCCTCTCCATTTATATTAGAAAAACACATTATACCTGGTATGTCCACTGACTTGCCCTGGCTTCATCAGGTGCTTATAAGTTTGGGCATAGAAGCCCTGTCAAGTCTTTCAACACACTTTCCGGTTTACACTCGACCTTAAGTCGATGAGAAGACTTCAAAAGAAGGACCCTGTAGATAATAAAATACCAGTGAGGGACCAAGCTGACTCATGCACCACAATCCTGAGGTCCAATTGGCCTAAGTTAATTCATTAGTTATACCTTTTTGCTTACCAAGATAAGTAGATAAGTGGCTTGCTTGAATGAGTCTGACATGTCAGGTAGCCCCTAGATTGGCTACGTCCTGACTTGAGCAGACCTCCAGCTTGTAGACGTCCTGTCGGCTACCCTATGCACCCTGTTGCACTCCACTCTCCACACTCATACCCTGCCCTTATTATTATTGGGCACATTCGTTTCCCAGTCTCTCTCTCCCTTGCAAACCATGCCCCTCTCACGACAAATATCTTGTGGTGTGGTGTGCCTAGTAATCTGTGTGTTTCTCCCCCTTAACTAATATTATAGTAGTGGGGTTGTATGGCACGCAGTGTAGTTCCCCATTCCCAGCAAGAATAGGAAAGAAGATACTACCCCTTCCGGCCGCTGCTCTTGTCTGAGCTGTCGCCGCAATATACCGGCAGTGCCTCACATAACACGTAGATTCAGAGGTATGCATGTTCTCTCAATGAGATAAAGAAGTTGATTTATATTCCCGACATCATCCTCTCGACTAAAAGACGAAAGAGATATCACCGTGGGTAGCCTCTTCCGGCTCAAGAAGATAGATCATAGATTGGTGGCTCCATCCCTAAGGAGCCCTTCCCTCCTTCCGGCACACCGTAACTATCTAATGTGCTTATATTCAAATGAGAGATGCTACTAAGTAGAGGTAAGCCGTAGGAAGAAAGATAGCACTCGTCTATCAGCTGCCAAGAACAAGCGATATCATTTGGGACATATTTATTGTTCAGATTTGTTCCCTTGCCATTCCAAGATTAAGAAGCTTAGCCAGATTGGCTAACGGTCACCCCCTCCCAATATGGCAAGACTGCCGTTTCGCCATATCATCTCAGTCGTTAAGACAATAGAGATTTATAAGTGCAAAACTAATTACCACCTAAGATTACCTTTCCTAGCCCATCAGTATTCTGCCTTTACAAATGTCTCAATCTTTAACTTGAACTCTTGACATTCGGCCGTGGGTAGCGATCAGTAGAAACGGACATGGATTGCCCCAGAAGCCGCACCAGTGCGCATTTGGCGCAAGGCGCTCCATCGGGTCTACCCGAAAGAAAAGACCTATATCTACTCGTTCCATGTAAAGATTGTGGTATGAAGGCAACCCAAAGAACTATCTTTCATGGAGATTGAGCGAACAAGAGAACTGAGAGCTTCCGAAAGCCGTTTCCCACTGTTTACCCAAAATAAAAGAAGGCATGAGGACATGAGCCATTGGCGTTTCACCACAATTACTCATAAACAGGCTAAACAGAATGATGAGGTTGATTACGACCTGCTGTGAAGGACATGAAGTTACCTTGTTTTATTGTCAATATAATGTATTTAATGTTTCTGTTTTTATGTTAATGTATTCTGACTGTATTATTTCATATTGTCATCTTATTGTTTCTTTCTGCATATTTATTTTTGTTCTCTATTTTTTAACCTAAGCGTAGTCCACACACTTTCTACTGCGTCTAGTGCACTGGGCTGACTTTTGCGTGTGGCTTAGCTTTCCCTATTACCATTGTCCCTTGCCATCAGGGGAACCCACTCCGACTTCTGAGTTACTTGTAATTTACGTCCCTTAGTCAAGGAACAGAAGTTGATATGTTAGTTCAAGGAACCTTGTTCTTTACTTTTTCAGAATATATTCACCAAAAAATAAGTATTAAATTTTTTTTTTTTTTTTAAAGTTAAGGTTTTCATTTGAAGCACCCTCGTAACTAACCTTGGCATACAAGATACATTGCTATAGTGAATGGTATTTCCTCTCCTATGCTGGAATGTAGATATTTTGTTTTAATGGATGTACTTTGAAGGAAGTTGCAACCACTCTCAGCCCCAATTGTCTCTTTTGGGGTCTACTAGGCTTTGTAACTTTCAGTAGCTTGCCATTCCTTTCTGAACAGGAAGTTGACATTAAGTCCGATTGACCGATGTGTGGAACGAATGAGCTACGCCACCGTCAGAAGAAACCCTATATCAAATGGAACAGTATGAGAGAAGTCTCGAATTTTTAGACCTTCTAATTCCGCATATTCCATGTGGCATATCACAGGTACTATACCATCCCTCCTCTCTCTCTCTCTCCCTCCCTCCCTCTCTCTCTCTCTCTCTCTCTCTCTCTCTCTCTCTTTCGCTCTCTCTCTCTCTCTCTCTCTCTCTCTCTCTCTCTCTCTCCTTTCTCATATATACCATATGTATGTATAAGGTTTTATGAATGTTTGTTGATGTGTGTAGATGTATGTATGTGCGCTCACACATATCAGCCCACCCAGACTTTAGCACTCTCTTGATACACACATAAACGAGCACAGACAATGAGTTTCGTTATTTTCACCATCATACTTAGGTGCACACATCATTGCTCTTTAACATTCGTCCACTATGGCCAACCTTACACGCACCCAGTCATGCATTGTACGGACATCCATAGGGGCACTCCTTCTTAGATTTCACTTTCGGACCACCATCACACCTCCATTGCTTCCAGTTTACCGCCTTACCTACCTTCCCCTTTGTCATGTACCACTTCCACTCATTTACCTGGGACCTTCACTGAACAATTGTCATCCCCTACCCCAGTCCCCATGACCCACAGACTCCCACGGCTGTCTATATTAGAGTATCATGGTGAAATCCACGTTGGTATCACAGTCTGGGATTCTGAGATAAATAGCAACAACAACAACAAATTTCAAATTTTCATTTTCTTTTCATTGTTCTAATATATTCATCTTTTTAATTCTTTCATCCTGTTCTTATGCCTTAATGTAGCCCCTGGAGGTCTTCTCCGTGATTATATGTTGTGTTCTGTATTTGTATTTGTTTGCTGATGAAGACTAGTCGCCGCAACATCCTTGTGTTGTTCATAATTCTGTTATGTAAAGCTGCTTTGCTTTGTGTTATTTTATATTGTTTACGCCCTGAGAAGAGAAAGTTTAAGTTTGGTCAAGCTCTCAGTCCCGCCGTTTTCCGGTGATGTAGCGGTAACATAGTTAGTTAGTTAGTTAGTTAGTTAGTTAGTTAGTTAGGTGACAGATCATCCTCATTGCACATCGAACCATTCAGTCCATAAGTGCTCGGGTCCCTTCCTCAGCAAATCTCGCAGCGTGATGGTGTGCGCGTGACAACAGACAAAGAGAAAGGAAAGGCATTTATCCAGAGATTTTTAGAGCAGACCAATCATAATGATGCGGACACCAGGGATGCTGTTAGAGAGGAGCTATCTGGCACCACGAAGAATATGCAGTATGAAGACATCATACGGGTGGAAGATGTTAAACACATTTTGAAAAAGGCAAAAGACACGGCACCAGGGCCCGATGGGGTCACGTTTGGCCTCATGAAAGGTTTTAGCGATGCAGACCTGGAGGAGATGACCGACTGCTTTAACCAGAGCATTAGGACAGCATCAGTACCGCAGGATTGGGTGCATAGCTATCTCATCCCTCTCCCAAAATCATTCAAGGATCAGTCAAAGCTTAGCGGCTTTAGAATCAACACCCTTCAAAATACATTTGGGAAGGTTCTAGAGAAGATAGTCGCTGTCAAGCTGCAAGAGTTTTTGGAAAGCGGGAAGCTTCTTCCAAGAGGCCTGGGGAGCTACAGGCCAGGAAAAGATACCTGGTCAAATGCAGCCACTTTTGCCTTTGACGTTTATGAGGGGTTCCAGATTAGACAAGAAACGATGTCGGCAGCGCTTGATCTCGAGGATGCGTACAATAGAGTTCGATATGATATTTTGATGACCGCACTGATGGAGAAGGGGGTCAATCCCTGGTTGGTGAACTGGATAGCAGCCGTCCTGCACTCTCGTCGGGTTGCTCTCCGTCTGGGTGCATGGACCTCAGAGCCACATATTTTAACCCCGGGACTGCCACAGGGATCTGCAGTCTCACCGATGCTCTTTAATGTGTATACGAGCAAGATTGCAAACCTAGAAGCACCAGGGGTTGGAAGAATACTAACATTTGCAGATGATACTCTTGCATATAGGCAGGAGAGAGATAGGGAGCAAACAGCCCAGGAGTTACAGGCGACAGTAGACAAAGTGATTGACTGGTGCACTGAAATGAGTGCTGTAATCCACCAGGAAAAGGCGGCTGTTTTGTGGTGCTCTCTGGACAACAGGATTGTGAGAGCGGATGTCCCAAGCCTCACGATAAATGGTAGAAATGTCAGCAGAGAGAACAAACTGAAGTATCTGGGGATCACATTTGACAGGAGCCTATCCTTCAAGGATCATGCGGAGACGGTTGTGACAGGATCTCAAAAGGGACTCAATGCACTTAAAACTATGGCTGCAATGGACACAGAGCAGAGAATGCTTTTCATACTATACCAGCACTTGATCCTCTCAGTAATTGATTATGGACTAGGACTGCTCGCTGTCTCAAAGAGTCAGCTGGTGAAGTTAGAGCGCATACAGAACGAAGCTATGCGGGTCATTCTGGGATGCACCAGAGACACCCCAGTAGTGTGTATGCGTTACATCCTTGGTCTGCCGACTGTTGCTGGTAGGCTCAAGGTGATGCAGGCGAAGGCATTCCTCAGAGTAGCTGCAGACACAGACCACCCACTGCATGAGGCGCTGGACGCTGCTACGGGTCAGCGAATGATAAGAGGGAAATCATGGATGGCTTAGGCAGAGGATACGATCAGACAGGTGTGCCCCTAGGAGAACATTAGGCGTGGAGAGGAGTGGGTCAGAGTGCCAGCGGAGCAGTCAGAATTGTGTAGAGTTATAATCACATTAAGCCGGGAGTGCAGGGAGTGGCCAGAAGGGGCCACGGAAGTGGATATCCAGCAACTAATTCAGGACAATGCTCACTCGGGTGATGTGATTATCTACACAGATGGTTCGGTGTCAAGAGGTGAGAAAAGTGGCTGGGGGTTCATAGCGAAAGCCAATGGTCGACGTTTGGGACAGGAGAGCCTGGCATATGATACCACAACATCCAGCTTAAGAATAAAGGTGGAGGCGGTCACTGCGGCTCTCCTCTGGATGGAGAACACGACACACACACACATCGTGATTGTAACTGACTCAGAAAGCATGCTGACGAGGGTGAGAACGGGCAGGCTTCGTGTGGAGTGGCTTGCTTCGCTTCGGAGGTCACGGGTGACAAGCATCGCTTGGATCTTTTCTCCGGGGCATGCTGGTGTGCTGGGGAATGAACAGGCAGACAGATTGGCTGGCTCTGCAGAACTTGGTGGAGTATTGATACATGACAAGGCAGACGTGGTTGCAGCCTTGTGGGAGCACGTGCACACCTCGGAGGAGCAAATGGATTACCATGGTGTGGCAAGAATGAGACAGCGAGGAGTGACGAGGGGATCTGGCCGACGCTCAACGCTTAGAGGAAAGGCGAGACGGACATATAATCAGATTGCTACTGGTACTATTAGTGTTGGAACTCTTCGCTGGCTGCTGAGGATGGGGACGGGGCGCTTATGGGAATGCCCAGAATGCTGTGATGTCGATTCCTAAATCAATCAATCAATCTCGCAGCGTGTAGCGGCTAGCGACACCTGTTCTGTGTTGGTTTATCAATCTTCTTTGGCTTTCTGCGTAGTGTTCTTGTTTGGCCACACCTCTTTTAATTTGCTGTTCTCGCAGGTTAACCATGGTTGTAGATTCACAGTCATCACTTGATTCTCGCAAAAGTCTTACTTCTCGTAGAGCATTCAGAATGTTAGCCTGGTCTATGGTGCGTCCGTCCTCCACATTAGACATACCTGCGAGCTTGTCAGCCCGCTCATTTCCTTGTGCTCCCCCATGCCCTGGTACGAAGATGAAATTAATTTTTGCCAGCCGCGACCGCTCCAGAGACAGCAACTACTCTCTTCGGATCCACCCCATCTTTATCCTCCTGAGCATGCTCATTGAATCGCTAAGGAAACATGCTCCAGTGAATGTCTGTGTCTCGAGCCATGTTATTGCTTTACTTACTGCCACGACTTCCATAGTCAGGCTACTTGTGGTCTCAACAAAAGTATCAGAGTCCTCCTTCACAATTCCCCCTCAGGCCCGAGCCGTAAAGACCCATGAGCTTTGCACACTTCGGACGACCGACCCACCTGTGTAAATGACAACGTCACCGTCTAACGAATTCTTGACAATCAACGCTTGTACTTCCGCCTCCACAGCAACAGGATTTTCTTGTCTGCATTTTCTGTCTAGTTGGATGCAAACTGAAAAGGACGTACAGAAATCTGTTGGCATTAGTACCCACTCCTCGCCAGGTTCTAAGTCCTCAAGTGAACACACCTGTTGAAGAATGTCTTTGGCTTGACCCATCCACGACCTTCCTCTTTTAACCTGCTGCCCTTCACCTTAATAATTTCACTATGCAGTGGATGTTGTGTGTTTGCGGTAACTCTGAGGTAGGCGCGTGCTCTGCACATTTGTATTCTGACTTCAATGGTTGGAAAATCAAGAATTTAGCGCATCGCCCTGCAAGCTGTATGTCTTGTACATCCAAGTATAATGCGCATAGCTTCGTTCTGTATCTTTTCCATCCTTTCTATCTGCTTACGCCTGAGAGTCAGGATCGCCATCGCATACTCAAAAACAGACATGACTAGCCCCTCGTATAGAAGACATAGATGGCGCTGCTCACAGTTTGCTGCCGCCATTACCCGCATCGCAGCCAAACCCCGCTTAGCTTTTGCTATCACCTGGTCTATGCGCTCATTATAAGCAAGGCTTCGATCAAAACGTATCCCCAGGTAATTCATTGCCTGCGTTGCGGTAATGTACCTTATTATATAGCCTGTCCTCTTCTACACTTGAATGTAAAGGTAGACTGCAGTCTGGTTTAGGCGTTCCACTTCTACTTTAGGTTTTTGACGTACATTATGGTCTTTTCTGACGGGTTCATAACTGGGCTTGATTGTCTTGTACGACCAGTGTGGTAAATCAGGAAGAACGAACACCGAAAGCCAATGTTAGCAGGATGATCTACAAACCCATTCAGGGACACGCTACCTTCTGCACGATCGAACAGAAATCCGCAAATTAACCAGCTTGAGATGGTAACATCTTAAATAAAACGAATAACATTGATGTGCACCCGGTGGTAAGATTAATTATTCACCTTGGAAATTAAAGTGATTCTAAGAATTGTACCATTGTCCGTGAGTTTATAAACTTATTTACAGGCTAATTCTTAAGTTTTTAAGTGACGTATTGTGACGTCGACTCACAGATCGACCCCGCTTAAAATGGATACCAGGATTGACAAATCCATCAATCCATCCATCTATTCGTCCATCTATCAGTATGTCTGTCTGTCTATTTGTCCGTCTGTCTCTCTGTATGTATGTATGTCTACCTGTCTGTGTGTATTGCTTTCTGTCTATACGTATATAGTTATGTGTCCATTTATATATCAGTGTATCTGTCTGCCTGCACGTCCGTGGGTCCGTCCGTCCGTCTCCTTCCATCTGTTTGCCTGTTTGTCTGTCTGCTACTCGGTGAGTTCTTCTGCCCGTTCGCCTACACGCCGGTCTGTTGAAGTGATGGTTGCCTAACTCTCCATCCGCCCCGGCGCAAATCCGTTCTCTTCCACACTCCCCCACAACTGTTTGTCAATCCATCCGTGCGTCCGTCTCTCCTTGTGTTTGTCTATCTCACATGCATCATCATAAAACTCCGACATTTCACCCCTTTAGCCGCCCTGCGACGCCATCTTTAGTTCATTTCGCTAACTCCACTGAAATCACGTACTATCTCGGACAGAATTCGTGCCCGGAAGTCCCAATGAAGGAGATTCGAGATGGTCTGACAGTTTACTTCCGGTATGTTCTAACAAAGTGCCGGCCAGGCGAGATCGTCGCCATTTTCCAGACAAAAGAGTACAATTTGGCGGCTTTCGCGGCTGCTGGAAAGCATCAAGTTATGAGTGTTGCCATCCACGACATAACAATAGTCGGTGCGTGTCCCATGTCAGTTCGCGATGATTTACACGATTCCTTGTCGGCACAGGGCCACACAGCTATAAGATAGGTATACTGTCTATCTATCTATCTATCTATCTATCTATCTATCTATCTATCTATCTATCTATCTATCTATCTATCTATCTATCTATCCATCCATCCATCCATCCATCCATCCATCCATCCATCCATCCATCCATCCATCCATCTATCTATCTATCTCTCTATCTGTCTGTCTGTCTGTCTGTCTGTCTGTCTGTCTGTCTGTCTGTCTGTCTGTCTGTTGTGTGTGGGTAAGTGAAGGATATGTGAGTTGGCGAGAATATGTGTGTGTGGGTGTTGGATATGTGGTTGGGGGATGTGTGTTTGCCTGAGTGCTTGGGGGTGTGTGGGTGGGTGGTGGAGGATATGTGGGTGGGTGAGTGTTGGTGGGTTATGGGATGGGTGGAGGATGTGTGGGTGGGGAGATGTGTGAAGGTGGGGAATGTGTGGGTGGGTGGTTGCATGCATGTGTGCCTGGGTTTTTATGTGTGTGGGTGGGGGATGTATGGTGGGGGGACGTGTGGTAGGTGGGAGATGTGTGTGTGGGGAGATGGTGTATGTGGGGGTGTGTGTGGAATGTGTGGGTTGGGGGATGGGTGGATGGATTGGGTCATTATGTGCCTGTGGGTATGTGTGTGGTTGGGTGGTGGGTGTGTGTGTGGGAGACACGCAGATGTATAGGGGGTGGGTGGGTCGGTCGGATTTGTCTCATAACATGGTAACATGCATTGTTTATGCTTACAACATTGATTTGACAATGATTTTTTGATATGTGAATGCACTATGCACTGATGAACCAAAGATGAGTGATAGGAAGGGTCGAATGTAACACGGGCCTGCGTGCCCAATTTGTTATCCTTCGATAATAAAGTTTGTTCGTTCGTTCGTACGTTCGTTCGTTCTGTCTGTCTGTCTGTCTGTCTGTCTGTCTGTCTGTCTGTTAATCCATCCATCCATCCATCTATCCATATTCTCACCCCCTGCCATCCCACTTTTCCTTCGAGTTTGGGGCAATAAATCACGGTTCGAACCTGGCTTGTGAAGTACACAATTAAAATAGTGTCTCAGACTGAGAGCTGGCGGTGTCGACAAATGTCAGCACAACAGATTGCGTCAGATGGTGCGTTCGGCGTCTATTCTTCAACAGACGTGGAAGTTAGCCGGAAGGTCATCCGCCGTGAGCTCTAGATTAGGTCATCCTCCAGGGAGCTGAACTTTCGTGATTGCTTCACTGGGATTGTGGTTTCCTTCTGAGTGGAGGGATTGTGGTGTCCATGAAAGTGGGGGGGGGGGGGGGGGCTGTGGTTTTCGTGTGAGTGGAGGGATTATTATTTCCATGTGAGTGGACGGATTGTAGTTTTCGTGTGAGTGGAGGGATTGTAGTGTCCATGTGAGTGAATGGATTGTGGTTTCTATGTGTATGGATGGTATGTGGTTTCCATGTGGGTGGAGGGATTGTGGTTGCCATGTGAGTGGATGGTATGTGGTTTCCACGTGAGTGAAGGGATTATGATTGCCATGTGAGTGCATGGGATGTGGTTTCCGTGTGGGTGGAGGGATTTTGGTTTCCATGTGAGTGGAGAGATTGTGGTGTCCATGTGAGTGGAGGGATTGTGGTGTCCATGTGAGTGGAGAGATTGTGGTGTCCATGTGAGTGGAGAGATTGTGGTGTCCATGTGAGTGGAAGGATTGTGGTGTCCATGTGAGTGGAGAGATTGTGGTGTCTGCCACATATCAGTCACTGACACACAGCAGACTGAGAAAGGCTGAAGGGAGCTTCCCTAAAAGATGCACCGAATGGTACAATTATAGAGTGCGCAGGGAAACTAAGGAGATGGGTCAGACGTCAACAAAAGATTACGCGGGGATACCGTCTTGAGATTCGGACGTGTGTGATATTCTGAGGAGTCAATGTCGTGGACCAGATTGGATATTCTTATGCAGGTATAGTTCATATTCAAGTGGACGACGGGAGGAGTCACTTGCTGGGATCGAAAGACCATGGACCCAGGAGCGAGATGAAGATAACGAGAGGATACTGACACGGAACAAACGAACACAGGAATGAAAACCAGAATGAGCGCTGAGGTAGAGGTTAAGGACATATGAGCATGGCAATTCGAGCTGCTCGTAATAGGTGCTGATCCTGTCTTAGGGACACCCTATAGAGACCAAGAATTGTGTATTGCAACATTGTTTATACACCCAAAATAAACAGGTGTATTTTAATGCTTTGTCGTCAGAGCCTCATCTGTGAATTCGTTGCCAACTTAAGTTTGACGTTGAGTGTTTTGTTTACTCCGGAGGCGAGCCAAATTTCAACAATACCTCGGGTGGATTCTTATAATTGAGAGGGATCGCACTTCGAGGCAGTGTCCATGTGAGTGGAAGGATTGTGGTGTCCATGTGAGTGGAGAGATTGTGGTGTCCATGTGAGTGGAAGGATTATGGTGTCGATGTGAGTGGAGGGATTGTGGTGTCCATGTGAGTGGAAGGATTGTGGTGTCCATGTGAGTGGAGGGGTTGTGATGTCCATGTGAGTGGAAGGATTATGGTGTCCATGTGAGTGGAAGGATTGTGGTGTCCATGTGAGTGGAGGGGTTGTGGTGTCCATGTGAGTGGAAGGATTGTGGTGTCCATGTGAGTGGAGGGGTTGTGATGTCCATGTGAGTGGAAGGATTATGGTGTCCATGTGAGTGGAGGGATTGTGGTGTCCATGTGAGTGGAAGGATTGTGGTGTCCATGTGAGTGGAGAGATTGTGGTGTCCATGTGAGTGGAAGGATTATGGTGTCCATGTGAGTGGAGGGATTGTGGTGTCCATGTGAGTGGAAGGATTGTGGTGTCCATGTGAGTGGATGGGTTGTGATGTCCATGTGAGTGGAAGGATTATGGTGTCCATGTGAGTGGAAGGATTGTGGTGTCCATGTGAGTGGAGGGGTTGTGGTGTCCATGTGAGTGGAAGGATTGTGGTGTCCATGTGAGTGGAGGGGTTGTGGTGTCCATGTGAGTGGAGAGATTGTGGTGTCCATGTGAGTGGAAGGATTGTGGTGTCCATGTGAGTGGAGAGATTGTGGTGTCCATGTGAGTGGAAGGATTGTGGTGTCCATGTGAGTGGAGAGATTGTGGTGTCCATGTGAGTGGAAGGATTGTGGTGTCCATGTGAGTGGAGGGGTTGTGATGTCCATGTGAGTGGAGAGATTGTGGTGTCCATGTGAGTGGAAGGATTGTGGTGTCCATGTGAGTGGAGGGGTTGTGACGTCCATGTGAGTGGAAGGATTGTGGTGTCCATGTGAGTGGAGGGGTTGTGATGTCCATGTGAGTGGAAGGATTATGGTGTCCATGTGAGTGGAAGGATTGTGGTGTCCATGTGAGTGGAGGGGTTGTGGTGTCCATGTGAGTGGAAGGATTGTGGTGTCCATGTGAGTGGAGGGGTTGTGATGTCCATATGAGTGGAAGGATTATGGTGTCTATGTGAGTGGAAGGATTGTGGTGTCCATGTGAGTGGAGGGGTTGTGGTGTCCATGTGAGTGGAAGGATTGTGGTGTCCATGTGAGTGGAGGGGTTGTGGTGTCCATGTGAGTGGAGAGATTGTGGTGTCCATGTGAGTGGAAGGATTGTGGTGTCCATGTGAGTGGAGAGATTGTGGTGTCCATGTGAGTGGAAGGATTGTGGTGTCCATGTGAGTGGAGAGATTGTGGTGTCCATGTGAGTGGAAGGATTGTGGTGTCCATGTGAGTGGAGGGGTTGTGATGTCCATGTGAGTGGAGAGATTGTGGTGTCCATGTGAGTGGAAGGATTGTGGTGTCCATGTGAGTGGAGGGGTTGTGACGTCCATGTGAGTGGAAGGATTGTGGTGTCCATGTGAGTGGAGGGATTGTGGTGTCCATGTGAGTGGAGAGATTGTGGTGTCCATGTGAGTGGAAGGATTGTTGCTTCCGTGTGGGTGGAAAAATTGTGGTTTCTATGTGTATGGATGGGATGTCGTTTCCGTGTGGGTGGAGAGATTGTGGTTACCATGTGAGTGGAGGGATTGTGGTGCCCATGTGAGTGGAGGGGTTGTTGCTTCCGTGTGGGTGGAAGGATTGTGGTTGCAATGTGAGTGGAGTGAATGTGGTTTCCGTTTGGGTGGAGGCTTGTGGTTTCCATATGAGTGGAGGGATTGTGGTGTCCATGTGAGTGGAGGGGTTGTGGTGTCCATGTGAGTGGAGGGATTGTTGCTTCCGTGTGTGTGGAAAAATTGTGGTTTCTATGTGTATGGATGGGATGTCGTTTCCGTGTGGATGGAGAGATTGTGGTTACCATGTGAGTGGAGGGATTGTGGTGCCCATGTGAGTGGAGGGGTTGTTGCTTCCGTGTGGGTGGAAGGATTGTGGTTGCAATGTGAGTGGAGGGAATGTGGTTTCCGTGTGTGTGGAAAGATTGTGGTTGCCATGTGAGTGGAGGGGATGTGGTTTCCGTGTTGGTGAAGGGAGTGTCGTTTTCATGTGAGTGAAGGGATTGTGATTTCAGTGTGAGTGGAAGGATTGTGGTTTCCACGTGGGTGGAGAGATTGTGGTTTTCATGTGGGTGGGGGGGGGGTGAAGATGAGGATCATATGATACCAAAATTTAGGACGTAGTGGCGTTAACAGTTTCTCGACGGCAGAAGAGTACAAGACATAAATAACTACCTTATTTATAAATAACTACATTATTTTAATAGGCGAGCTTTGTGGACCAGGTATTCGCCAATTTTTTTTTTATAGGATTGACTATTCTCCTGTTCCGAAAATATTTTTTTTTTATTTCGTTGGCTCGCTTTGAACTCAAGCGTAATCAATTCACGAGCTCACATTTCTAGTGCACTGGGCTGATTTGTGCGTGTGGTTTAGCTTTCCCTATTACAAGTGTTCCTAGACAACAGGCGAACCCACTCCAACTTCTGAGGTACTTGTAATTTACATCCCCAAGTCAAGGACGAGAAGTACAACATGCTAGTTAAACTGATCGGTGTACGAGTTGAACCCGCTTCCTCGGCATTAACACACCGGATGTTTAAGAACGGGTGATCTTATCCATTCTGCCATGCTGTCCATAGTCAAGAAGATAATACCATTCATGTGCTGTCCTAGCCTTAACAATAAAACGTTACTGTTATCACTTAGCGTGAGTTGCATCTTACAGCCTTGACAGACCAAAGTATGTGAGTTGGAATTTGGCCAAAATTCCATCACAATGGCTGGGCAGAGCTTCAGAGAACATGTGGTGCCCAAACGACATGTTCCCTCTCTCGACCTTGACTTGTTTATTCCAGAGGAATGGATAACCAGAAGATCGGGAACAGGGTAGGCTGCAGACGCTGGCAGCTCATCGCCAAATCTCCGAGACCTCGCCTCCACGAGCAGGTGGCGAGCGGTGGCCAGACCCTGGAACCCATGGAACCCGACTTAGAGGCGTTCAGCCAAGACCCACAGGTGAGGGCCTCGTACGCGCCTGGACCATAAAACGCGTACATCTGTCAATCGCAAGTGTCTGGACCTTGTAAGCGTGTAATACCGTCAGACTCCCCGCCTGACTCGTGCGGATCTCGCGACTAGCGAGAATAGGCCGGCTGGAAATATTGCTCGTATGTTGCGGAGAAATCTCCATCGTAACCGAATAAGTAAAGAAACGATAAAAGTAGTGGTATTTCAATTGCGCTTGCGCTCCCATCTATGCTACACCCTTCATGTGTCTTCACAAAGTCGGACTTCTTTTCATTATTCTCATTGTCTCCATCTTCGAATGTTTGACATTTGGTTAGTATGCCTGAATGGAGTCAACTGTAGTGTCTTCACCGTGAATTAAATGTTGTGTTTTGTGTATTTGCTGGTGAAGGCTAGTCACCGCAACGTCCAAAGTTTTCCGTAACTGTTTTCTATCAAGATTAAAATACTCGTACTTCGTGTTAGTCTGTATTGCTTTACATGAAAACCTTCCGTGTCGTTTCTGGTTTTCCGTGAGTGTTCGGCGACCTGTGCATGGGTTGATGTCTTCTCACTACCTCAATATCCACGTGACACACACACACACACAAATACACACATGCATACAAATATATACACCAATACACACACAAATACACAAACAAGCTTGCAAAAATAAGCTTACACAAACAAGCTTTTACACACGCACAAACCTATATACGAAAACTTTCATACACAAACTTACACACACAGAAGCTTACAAACACACACAAGTTTACACACAAACAAGCTTACACACACCCACAAGCTTACACACAAACAAGCTTAAAAATAAACAAGCTGAAACACACAATCTTACACATACACAATCATACACACACAATCTTACACACACATAAGCTTACACACACAAGCTTACACACACAAGCTTACAGACATAAAAGCTTACATGCACACACACAACCTTACACACAAAATCTTACACACACAAACTCACACACACACACATACAAGCTTTCACACACAAGCTTACACAGACAAGCTTACACACACACACACACTCGCACACACAAGCTTACACACACAAGATCACAGACACACACAAGCTTACACACACACAAGCTTACACACAAACAAGCTTACACACTTTTGTGTAAGCTTATGTGAGTGTGTGTATGTATGTAAGCTTGTGTGTCTAAGCTTGTGTGTGTGTTGAGTTTGTGTATGTAAGCGTGTGTGTAAGCTTGTGTGTGTGTGTGTGTGAGTTTGTGTGTACACATGTGTGTGTGTGTAAGCGTGTGTGTGTAACCTTATGTGTGTAAGCTTACACACACACACACAAGCTGACACACACATAAGCTTACATACACAAGCTTACACACACACAAGTTTACACACACACAAGCTTACACATACACAAGCTTACACGCATTAGCTTACACGCATTAGCTTACACACACAAGCTTACACACACACACACACAAGCTTACACATAGAAGCGTACACACACAATCTTACATACACACAAGCTTAAACTGACACACACACAAGCTACCACACACTCTCCCACAAACAACGGGAACACCGCCCAACTGCCAGCGAAAGCAACGATGAAGACAGAAGTGCGCCAATCCTGTGGAAATAAAAACATAATAAAAAATAAAATACGATAAGAGAATTGAAATGAAAGTCTATCTCGCGGGCCCTGGGAGAGACGGCCGGGTCGATATCTCCGATAGAATTTGGTATATATCTATTTTATGTCTGATAATGTCCAGTTTAGTGGGCCAGCTGAGCGCGCGAAATCAACTGTTTACAGATTAGTCATCCTGAAGAACGGGAAACAACTCACGAAATCCAATGCCGAACTTCATTATTTTCTGCATTGTTTTGTTGTCCATGATGATGAATTTGTTGAGCAGAGAAATGGACTGGGCAGCTAACTCAGTGTAACAAGCATAGTATAGACTGTCTTGTCCTCTGCTGGTGTATGTTGATAGCATAAATTTGGAGGCGATGATCTCAAGATTGTTTCTCTTGTTGTTGTCTTTAGTGTGCAAGAATAAACAGAATGAAAAGAATAAAACAGGACACACAAAAACTAACTAGTTTTTGTTTGCCGTGTTTTTATTCTTTTACATTATTCATAGAAACAACTCTTTCTATTACCTGGGTTTTAACCCAAGCCGATACAACTCAGAAATGGCATCCTTTTGGTTAAGATTAAAGTGTAGATTTATCTGCGCTTGATCTGGCCAGAGTGTAGAGGCGGTCATCCAAACTGCAAACTCGAGTCGCTGACCACGAACACTGGGCCAGAAGCGCATATTGTAACCACTGTAGGTCGCAGTCGGTCTGGCTGGGCAGAAATATTCAGTCCGAGCAGAGTATGTGTGTGTATGTGGGGTGTGTGTGGTGTGGGAGGGGTCACAGGTGGATGCTTGATATTTAGGGGATTCATATTTCGGGGCCTGGTTTGTATGACTAATGGGTATGTGTATGTGGGTGGGTGGGTGGATGTGTGTGTGTGTGGGTGTGTATGTGTGGTGGGGGGTCTCATATGTGGGGAACTCAAATGTGAGGGTCTCATATATGGGGAATTATTTTTAGGGACTCATATCTGGGGGTGGGGTTCCTCTTATGTGAGGAACTCACATGTAGGGAATTCGTATGTGGGGGGGGGGGGGAACATATATGTGGGGGGGATGGATCTCATATGTGAGGGGATTCATATGTGGGGAACTCATATCTGGGGAACTTATATGTAGGGGGGGGGGGCGCATAAGTGGAGGATTGATTTGTAGGGACTGTTATGTGGGAGGCCGATATGTGGGGGACTCATATGTGGCGACTCATATGTGGGGGAGGGGGTCTCTTATGTGAGGAACTCATATGTGGGGAATTCGTATGTGGGGGGAACTTATATATGGGGGTATTCATATGTTGGGTGGGGGGGGGGGGGTCTTATATGTGAGGGAACTCATATGTGGGGAACTCATATGTGAGGGATTCATATGTGGGGGACTCATATCTGGAGGATTAATCTGTGGGCTACCCATATGTGGAGGACTCATACGTTGAGGATTCTTATGTTAGGTCCACATATTTCGGGACCCCATATTCCGAGGTCGCGCATGTGAAGGGCCTCGTGTGTGTGTGTGTGTGTGTGTGTGTGTGTGTGTGTGTGTGTGTGTGTGTGTGTTTGTTGCTGCTGCAGTTGTGTATGTTATGTGATCATTTCTGATTAAGGGTTTGGTCTTGCTTCTGGATGTGAAATGTTTGAAACTGCTTATATTACTTATTATTTCTGATTATAATTGTCACTCTCTAGTATATTCTGAGTTGAGTTAAGTTGCGTTGTGTTGAGTTAAGAACCAATATCACAACACGTGAAACATTTTACTACGCGTTCCATCGTTAACTTCAACAACCAGCGAAGAGACCCAATACTAATGATACGAGCTGCAGTCTGATTATGTGTCCGTCTGATCTTTTCTCTGAGAACTGAGTGTCGGCCAGATCATCTGGCCATTCTCTGGGGCATCATTTTCTCTAAACTATGATGGTTTACCTGTCTAATATATACATAGATACACTGATATAAGTGCCGGTGGTTCAGAAAGCAATGGCAAACTACTGAATGTAAACTTTCCCAGGAATCACAGCCAAAACATGCTGGAGTTGACTGCTACGTCCTGTAGAAGGATTTGCAACTAACTTTATTTATATGCATTGATATCTACGTTTTCCCAGTGACGTCCATGCAAATTAATTATTTTAAAAGGCTTTGTTTATTTACATATATATCATGGTTATTATTGATTGGTTGGCTGAACTTCTTGTTACTGCTGAACTGTTTTGTTTGTCACCTCCCACTTACTGGTGATTGGTGCGTTCAGCTCAGTTTCACGGTGATCACTTAATGAGTCATTGTGTCCATCTGATCTGCTGCATCATTCCTTGCTGAATGCTCTTTGGTTGTCGGGTCTTTTATTTTGTTTATTTATTATTTTAACTTTGCTTATTTATTGTTATTTCTGGTTGATGTTTCCAATTAAACTCTACATGGTAGCGTCAACTCTCACTTGATGATAATTAATTGTATCAACACCCACTTAATTCAGATTGGCTGATTCAAACCGTGGTTAGTGTTTGATTAGTTATGTAAATGTGTAGTTATTCGCTGCCACTGTCAATAACTACTCTTGATTGGCTATTACAAACGTTAGGCAAGTTGTGATTGATGATGTCCACCTCCAGGCGTGGGTTTAAAATAGTTTGCTTGTAGATACTGTTCATCAAATATTGAATGACAATGTAAGAAAAAGAAATTATGGTTTGTAGGTCAGCATGGTCGTATGGATAAGAACGTGTGCTCTTAAACATCCGGTGTGCTGATTCCAAGGTAAGGGGTTCAGCCCCGACACCGGACAGTTGGACAAAAATGTTGACCTGTCGTCCTTGACTTGGGGGCGTAAATTACAAGCACCCCTGAGTCGGAGTGGGTTCGCCTGATAGCGAGGATAACTGTTAATAGGGATTGCTAATCCACACGCAAAATTCAGCCCATCACTACTAGAAGCAATGTATGGGCTACCCTTGAGTTCAAAGCGAGTGGGCATCAAAAACAAAAACAAAAAAACGGTTTTCTCCAAAAAGAAAGAGATACCATAAAGTAACATTGAATTAAATACAGAATGTTCTGAACAGGGAATTTTTCAGCTATCTGTTTGTTTTTGGTTTTTTTTTTATTGTCCCGCTAGATGTGCGTGGTGAGATAGCGCCCTCACATGTTGCAGGCCTAGAGCAAGAAGGAGGAGGTGGCCATTTTGTCCATGAGTTGACAAGCCCAAGGACCGAACTAGTGTCCGACAGTGCTCATAACATTAGCAGAAATATCGGTTCGAATCCCGGTCCGTAACTATAGCTTTCAATGTACATGTTGTCTGTTGCGTCATCTAGTCTCTACTTCCTTATTCTGACTTTTATGTGTCAAACAATACCTGTGTGTGTTTATTTATGTTGTCTAGTGCGTACTATAGTCTTTACTTCCTTCTTCTCACTTCTATGAGTTGAAAAAGGAGTCTCCGTGGCGAAGTGGTCAAGCCGTTTGACTCGGGCTCCGAAGGTTGTGGGTTCGATTCCGGGCCGCGTCCTTCGGTTCACGAGTGAAATTTTTCGGAGACTCCTGTGGGTCGTCGCTAGAGCTACGGAGTTCGTGTTTTGTGCGACGTTTTCCGCTGCTGCGGAAAGATACCGAGCCATCTGGGATAAAACCCGGTGCAATGAAGTCGACTCTGTCGCCTTTTAAGCGACTTTTTAAGCGACTTCTATGATTGCCAAACAATACATGTATGTTTATTTATGTTGCCTATGACGTACTCTAACCTCTACGTCCTTCTTCTCACTTCTAGGAGCGTCACACAATCAATCAATCAATCAATCAATCATGTGCCATGCCGGAAAGCGTCGACGGTCATGACTCGCCATTTCACAATACATTGTGTTTATCTATGAACTGTCTTAGTGGCCGAAAGGGTTCCCCAATTGCTATTTTTGTGTAATATGTGTACAAGATTTGAACCGTCCAATCATTTCTCTTCTTTAAATATTTTTAATATACTGGACACAGCATTGCGGCTGGATGTTTTTGTGTGTTTGTTATTTGACATATGCTGTTTTAATATAACATTCTGATCTAAATGGTTAGATACGAATTGTGATGTGACCATATTCCATAGTTGTGGGTTCATGTGTATGATATATCTATATCTCTCTTTCTCTCTTGTTGATCTCCCCTCTCTCTCTCTCTCTCTCTCTCTCTCTCTCTCTCTCTCTCTCTCTCTCTCTTTCTCTCTCTCTCTCTCTCTTCTCTCTCTCTCGCTCTAGGCCTCCATCCTTCCTCCACCATCTCTCTTCCTACCCCTCTCTTGCGCCTCTTCTCTTGCACTCCCTCCTTCTTCCACTTCCTCTCTCTCTCCCTTATCTCCTTCTACCTCTCTCTCTGTGTGTGTGTGTCTCTCTCTCTTTCTCTTTCTCTCTCTCTCTCTCTCTCTCTGCCTATCTGTCTCTCACAATATCTCGTTTCTTGTTATTACTCTCCCTCCCTATCTCTCTCCCTCCCCTCTCTATCCCTCTATATTCCCTCTCTCTCTCTCTCTCTCTCTCTCTCTCTCTCTCTCTCTCTCTCTCTCTCTCTCTCTCTCTTTCTCCCTCTGTCTATTTCTATCCTCTTCCCCTTTCTGTCCTCTCTCATTCTATTCCCTCTCTCTCTCTCTCTCTCTCTCTCTCTCTCTCTCTCTCTCTCTCTCTCTCCTCATCTACCCGTCTCTCCGCTCTCTCTTCCCATCCCTGAACACACACTCTCTCTCATCTCCCCCATCCACCCGTCTCTCCCCTCTATCTCTCCCTGTTACATCTAGCACAGCATCTTTGACTAAAAGACACATTCCGGAGGCGGCGGGCTGCAGTCATAAAACGTACCTACTGAGTGCCCAATGACGCACCGCATCGTCGGGAAAGGGCGGGAAGTCTTTCTTATAGCTTGTCAATGACCAGCACGGTGACCCCTGTCTCCTCAAGGAGTTGATTAAATGGGTTCCAGTCTCGCTTATGGCTCCCAGGATACTCACTTATGGCTTTCGGTTTTTCTCGTGTGATGAATTTTAACAAAACGGTGAGCCATAAATGGACCGGAAGTGACAGGGAGGGCATGGAATGCATTCTATTGGTTGTTCTGTTTACTTCCGGTGGAAGTGTGTTAAACGTGGTCCGAACTCTTGAACTTGACTGATCTATGTGTGCGAATCGGCGACCATATACGTAAACCACGATGGGATGTTGGGCTGTGGCGGCTAATGTCACTGGTTCCATACCGTATGTTCACATCGAATCGAAACACTGTGACGTGAAGCGCGTGAATGAACTGGGTCGTTGAAGACCAAAGATTGTGAGAAGTGAAATGGTAACCTCATAACGAAGAGCTATGGCCTGCTATATGTAGGATCATAAACAGATCTCGGGAGCTGTGGTGGCAGAGAGGTACGATGTCATGCACAAGAGAATATGCGCATCGTTGTGTGATTCTCAGGCCTATTCCCGCTGGTCGCGGGGTCCGCTAAGGTCAGGCGGAGAGACTAACGATAGTGCACGCTTTACACTTGTGATTGACAGATGTGCGCGTCCTTATGGTCCAGGCGCGTACGAGGCCCTCACCTGCGGGACTTGGCTGAACGCCTCTAAGCCGGGTCCCTTTGGGTTCTAGGGTCTGGCCATCACTCGCCACCTGCTCGTGGTGGCGAGGTCTCGGAGGTTTGACGCTGAGCAGCCAGCGTCTGCAGCCTACCTTGTGCCAGACTTACTGGTTACCCATTCCTCTGGAAAACACAAGATTAGGCCGAGAGACGGAACATGTCGTTTGGGCACCACATGTTTCTCTGAAACTCTGCCCAGGCATTGTGATGGAATATTGGCCACATTCCAACTCACATACTTTGGTCTGTCAAGACTGCAAGATGCCACTCACATTGAGATCCTCGCTGAGGCTATGGAAATAGTGTACTGTGCTCAGATTGTCCTAGTGGAATCTATATGGAGGTGACTGGGGCCGTAATGAAAATATCCTTGTACTGTGCTAAGATTGTCCTAGTGGAATCTATATGGAGGTGACTGGAGCCGTAATGAAAATATTCTTGTACTGTGCAGAGATTGGTCTTCTGTGACCTATGGGGAAGGGGGGAGGGAGTACTGGAGCCGTTATGAGAATATCCGTTTACTGTGCCAGATTGTCCTTCCGTGATTTATTGGCAATATAGCTGTGATATATTCAGAGAGAGAGAGAGAGAGAGAGAGAGAGAGAGAGAGAGAGAGAGAGAGAGAGAGAGAGAGAGAGAGAGAGAGAGACTGGCGCTTCTATGAAATATCCGTATGCAATGAAAGTGGTGCTTTGTCAGTTTTGATTTTATAATCATGTAAATTTTTCTGTCACTCCTGAATTCACTCATTGCCATCCTTATTTGTGTTTCCTTCTTTCTCTTCATCCATTTTCTCGTTTTGATTCCCCTTTACTTTGTCCACTTCTTCTTCTTCTTCTTCTTCTTCTTCTTCTTCTTCTTCTTCTTCTTCTTATTATTATTATTATTATTATTATTATTATTATTATTATTATTATTATTATTATTATTATTCGTCTGCTCCTTCTTCTCCGTCTGCTCCTTTCTTCCTTCCTTCCTTCCTCCATTCTTAATATTCATTCCTACAAAAACGTCCCGGAGGCATGAAATGGATTATTGCTTGGATAGCAAATCCATTACGTGGAAAGTCCGAAACGAAAGCTCACTGTGTGGATGTCATCTGCAGACTGGATTCTTCTGGTTTCCGGAAGAACAGCCTATGATGAACGGAAGGCCCAATATACGGAAGTGAGGTTAAGCAGCCATGTGCAGGACGTGACGATTCCTTGGGTGAGCCCAGTACTAGAAGAGCTGTGTGTCGGCTCTGCAATTATGGAAGCCTCCTTGGATGGCGGAGAATGCCCATGGTCTGCCCCTGCCTTCCCTTGAGGGCTGACCAGGACGTCTTTGCTCTTCTTCTTCTTCTTCTTCTTCTTCTTCTTCTTCTTCTTCTCTCTTTTCTTCTTCTTCTTCTTCTTCTTCTTCTTCTTCTTTGCGTTCATCCGGAGTTTTTTTTTTTCTTTTTCGGACGTGATTGCGTTGTGCCTGTTTACAGCAGAGCTGCGTTCTTGCGCTGTTATGCCGACACATCCGACTTCTGCGGCATTTTTTGACCGGGTTAACCTTCCCGGAGGGGGAGGGGGGGGGCTGTTCTATATGGGCCAGCTGGGATGAGGGATAACGCAGCAACAATGAGAGTCAAACGTCCTAAGAATCCCCCGGGAAGGTTAACCCGGTCAACAAATGCCCGCAGAAGTCGGATATGTCGGCCTAACGGCGCAAAAACGCAGCTCTGCTGTAAACAGGCACAACGCAATCACGTCCGGGGAAAAACATCTCCGGATGAACGCAGCAGAAGAAGAAGAATTTAATTCCTTACTTCATTCTTTCTTTCCTTCCCTACTCCCCCACTTCCTCTCTTCTCTCCTTCTCCTCTCCTCTTTCTTCTTCTTCTTCTTCTTCTTCTTCTTCTTCTTCTTCTTCTTCTTCTTCTTCTTCTTCTTCTTCTTCTTCTTCTTCTTCTTCTTCTTCTTCTTCTTCTTCTTCTTCTTCTTCTTCTTCTTCCATTATCCTTCCTCCCTTCCTTCCCTCCTCCCGCCTTTATTCACTTTCGTCTTCTTCTTCTTCATACCCTTCTATTTTCCCCTTCTGCTCACCCTCAGTTCGCTAACCAGCAACAGTACGCCAAACCCTCTCCCCCCTCCCGCCCCTACCCCTTCTTCCCCCCCCCCCCCCCCACGCCACCACCACTAGTCGGAGCATCGCCATGTGCAGTGTGTAGGACAAGATGTACAAGCCGCCAGAATGAATTTCAACACGCACATCTCTGCTTCGCTTTTGTATAATCAAGCAGAATTATAGCCCAATTGTTTCGTTCCTGTTCTGATTCTATTTTTATACTTGCCCCGTAGAATCTACACGGAATATTGATTTTCCTGATTGGTGCCTTAAAAAGTTGCACGGAATTTTAAGCGGCACAATACAGCATACAGACTAGAAATAAAATCTAGACCGAGAGTTCGACCCGTGCAGTATTATCTGTTCATTAATATTTATCGCTTCTCCATAAACTTCCGGCATGCTGGATGTCGAGGCAGCGGGTTTAACCCTTATACCGGCCAGTTGGACTAAATTGTTGACTTCTCTTCCTTGACTTGGGGACGTAAATTACAAGTACCTCAGAAGTCGGAATGGGTTCGCCAGATGGCGAGGGACACTGGTAATAGATGAAACTCTTTCTTTCTACAAATCGTTCTAGTTGTCACATGTTCCAGTTTTAGTCTCCTCGTGATGTTCCTAAAAATGCTGACTACCTATTTCTGATGTGTATGGTAAGTTTACCGTGTGTGTTAGCTTCTTTCACAATGTTTAGATTACAAGTGTCGGCTGCCCAAGTAATGTCCAGTATTCTCCTACACACATCTCTAAACATCTCTAAAGCTTCTGGGGATTTCTATCTTTATTCACTAATTGTCTGTGATTCACAGCCGTACGTTAGAACTAGTTTAGTTTAGTTTAGATTAGATTAGTTTAGTCGATGGATCAACATCACGGTACACGGGTGTAACCCATAATACTCCATTCTACTCCTAACTCAGGCCTGAGTCCGGAGCATCTCAGTTCAGTGCACTAAACTCCGTAGCACCGGCGAGGATCCTGAAATACTTAGGGTAGATTTTTCCACTCGAAATTTTTCTCGGGCCACGCCGTTAGGCTACTCTTTCTCGATTTCCAACTGCCAAGGGATTTTTTATGTGCGCAACAATACACACGGGCGTCCGATCTCACTATCCAGAGACCAGGGGAATTTTTTTTACTAGAAGTCCACGTGAAAAAATCCCGGCCCTCACCGGGGCTTGAACCCAGGACCTCCAGCATTCAAGTCGTACACCATACCTCGGGACCACTCAGCCCCCTTCGTACGTTAATTTTTGCACCTTCGTACGTTAGAACCTTTTCTATGTAATAATATGCAAGAATTAATTTCTAACTTTCAATGACTAGGATTTATTGCGTAAGATGGTTTTCAATTGATAGAATGCAGTTTGTTCTTGTCTTATTTTGTTCTTTCGTGGGTATGGTGGAGACAAGAACACGGAGCTGATCCACGACTCTGATGATCGCGTGAGATGGCGAAACACGACCGCTCACGCTTATCGGCATGGCACATGATGATGATGATGATGCTTTTGTTTTTAATCTCTATGATGCATCTTCCATCTGATATTATCCATGTACCTAGATATTTGATTTCCTGTACTTGCCACAAAATAATACCAGTTACTGTAACTGTACATTTAGGCGTTATCTGTTTCATTTATATCACAATTCATCGTCATATGTCATGGCGATAAGCGTGGGCAGTCATGTTTCGCCATCTCACAAGATCACCAGAGTCATGGATCAGCTCCGTGATGTTGTCTCGACCATGCCACGTAGCCAAGCCATCCAGATATTGACTTCTCTGCTTTCCTCTTTTTCTTTCCCCCTTAAGCTTGTCAATTGTCGCCAAGTTCTCTTGCTTATTTCTTCCCATAACGTGCTAAAAATATATTGACTGTCTACGTCTAATTTCTCTATTCAGTTTATATTGTTCATCGGCTTATTGTAGGATTTCTCATTGATTTTTGTGTCTCTCCTTGGTATTCATTGCATTTTCCTCAGAAACCACATCTCCACAGTCATCAGATATTTTTGCAGCTTGTTTGTCAATGTCCACGTCTCACATCCATACAAAAGTATAGGTCCTATGAAGCACTTCAACACTGTTTTTCTCGTTACAATACATATCTTGTTATTGGTCAGTATGCTTTCCATTTTACAAAAAGTTACCTTCGCCATAGCAATTCTTGTTCTAATCTATTCAAGGCACGTCCCATCACATGTGATGGTTGTTCTGGGAAACGAGGGGTGTTCAGAAAGTAATGCACCACATCCTTTTTATCGGGAGCTGTTTATTCAAAAGGCATGCAATTTGTACACAATATACATGGATATGACAAGTAAACATCTGTATTATTCAACATAATCCCATCAACTTGTACAGCTTTATGCCATTGTGAAACAAGTGCATGTATTCCTTGCCCGTACCCGATTTTGTTTCGATCATGTAGCCAATTATTTGCTGCATGAATCGCCTCCTTTAATATCTTTAAACCTAGTCTCACGGAGAGCATCTTTAAGTGGATCAAATAGATTAAAATCGGAGGGTGCCAAATCGGGACTATAGGGTAGTTGGGGCAGTCCAGTCTAACCCAATTTGGTGATTGCTTCCCGTGTTGCAGACTTGTATGAGCGCGCGCATTGTCGTAAATGAAAAGCATGTGTATATGTAGTCTCCATATAGTCTCTATATAGAGTCTCTGTTTATAGTCTCTATATATAATCGATGTATATAGTCTCTATATAAAGTATATATATCTAGTCTATGTATATAGTCTCTGTATATAGTCTCTGTATGTAGTCTATGTATATAATCTATGCATATAGTTTCTGTATATAGTTTATGACAAAATCAGCCACTGTTTATTGCCTTCATTGACCTCACAAAGGCATTCGATTTGGTCAGTCGTGAGGGTCTATTCAAGGCACTAAAGAAGATTGGCTGCCCACCAACTCTTCTGTCCATTGTGGAATCGTTCCACACAGGCATGAAGGGTATAATCAAGTTTGATGGCTCAACTTCAGAAGAGTTTGAAATCAAGAGTGGAGTTAAGCAAGGCTGTGTACTAACCCCCACCCTCTTTGGGATATACTTTTCACTTCTACTGAAATATGCCTTTCGTGATCAGGATGACGGTATATACATTCACTCACGCTCAGATGGTGGCCTCTATAATGCTCAGAGATTGAAGGCCAAGACCAAAATTAGCAGGGTACTAATCAGAGAGTTGCTTTTTGCAGATGATGCTGCGATTACGACCCACTATGAGGAAGAATTACAACATCTACTATCTGCATTCTCCAATGCTTGTTCTGAATTTGGTTTAACAATTAACAAAAAGAAGACACAGATTATGTCACAAGGTGCACACGTTGTACCATAAATCTTCATTGACGACGCCGAACTGGAGATAGTAGACCATTTTACATATCTAGGATCAGAGGTAAATAGCAAATTATCCCTTGATCAGGAAATCAACATCAGGATTGGCAAGGCAGCAACAACAATGAACATGTTAGCAAAAAGAGTCTGGGAGAACAGGAAGCTTACTGCCAAAACAAAAGTCCTCGTCTACCAAGCCTGTGTCCTTAGTACTCTTCTTTATGGCAGTGAAACCTGGACAACTTACTCACGCCAAGAGAAACGTTTAAACAGCTTTCATATGCGGTGTCTACGAAGAATACTTGGTATTAAGTGGCAAGACAAAATCACAAATACTGAAGTATTGGAAAGATCAAGTTGTGTGACGGTGTATTCCATGCTCAGTCTTCGTAGACTTAGATGGATAGGTCACGTTAGGAGGATGGATGATGGTAGAATACCAAAGGACATCTTTTTTGGTGAATTACAGACGGGTAGGAGATCCCAGGGTCGGCCTCTACTACGATACAAAGATGTGTGTAAGCGGGACATGATTGATACAGGCATTGATAATGCACATTGGGAGCATGTCGCCGCTGAACGTGTTGCATGGAGGGCAACTATCAGAAATGGAATAAAGACAAAGGAGAAAATGATTGCAGATAAAGCACATACAGAGCGTGAGAAACGTAAGATGGTGCAAAATGGTGGAAGTGACCATGTTTTCACATGCACCTACTGTGGGCAAACATTTGCAGCAAGAATTGGCCTTACCAGCCACACTCGCCACCGCCATGGATCGTAGTTATTAAGCCTTTTTGAAGCACAATGTACCAAACTATCGTCTGTCAAGACGGAAAGGTGCCAATGATGCAATGATAGTTTATGTATATAGTTTCTGTATATAATCTCTGTATATAGTCTATGTATATAGTCTGCGTATATAATCTCTGTATATAGTCTTTGTATATAGTCTCTGTATGTAGTCTCTGAACATAATCTATGTATATAGTCTCTGTACGTAAATTATGTATGTAGTCTCTATGCGTAGACTATGTATATAGTTTCTGTATATAGTCTATTTCAGAAGTTCCCAAACCACGGCCCGCGGGTCACTTGTGGCCCATCAGCTGTCAGAAAGTGGCACACGAGGCCTCGAGCAGTCATTTTCCGCAATGACCGTTATAAAAAAAAAACAAGCAACGTTCCAGACACACCGACAGTAACCTAGATGCGCTTATGACTTTGGACACGACAGATTTGTGCCCAGACATTAATAAACTGGCATGTTAACTTAAGTAACTGGTTATGAAGAACAGTTACAATTGTAAATTAATTACATTAATAGAGATTTTCGAAACTGAGTTAAGAAAGGTAAGAATGATATTGCACGAGTTTTATAATTTTATAACGTTGTGGCCCGCTTAACTACCGAAAATAGTAGATATGGCCCTCTGCTTGAAATGTGTCAAAGACTTGGGTATAAGTAAGGAAGACCACAGGGGATGAGAAGTCAAGGAGAAGCCTAAGAAGGGATAAAGATAACACCCCTACCGAGGAGTGGGGATAGCAATGGAAAGATTAGCCCTGCCCAGGGGAGTAGGGAAGAGAATGGTGAATAGAGAGATCGAGAACCGTGGACAGTTCTCTACTCGGACACGCAAGTGTCAACCAAAGAGTGGAGTAACTCTGGTCAGGGTGTAAGCACACCTTCACGAGAAGTGTAGGCAAACAAGTAAACTCTTAATAGAGTTTACTAGTGGACAGACCACTTGAGGCGTGCTGAGAACTCCAGCACGCAATGCCTACTGACCCACGAGATCCATCCGCACGTGGCGTCACCGCCACCGGCGGAGATTCGTCAGACGGGGACTGGACATGAGATCTAGCACATCGTTATAGACGTTGTGGTTTCTTTATGTACATATAACTATAGCTAGAGCTTAGGACTGACTTTAGGATAGTGAATACTGTGCGTTATCATGTATTTATATACCCTGTGAATCATTGATGGCTCTGCATTTGTAAAGGCCAAGCCGAAATAAAACTTGTGATAAATCCTCTTGTACGCCTTACGAGTTTCGTGTGGTACAAGAGAAGAGTCCACGAATGCTTGTCCACTTTGGTTGTTGACAAAAAGCTTGGGAACTACTGGTCTATGTATATAGTTTCTGTACACAGTCTATGTATAGAGTCCATGTATATAGTCTGTGTATATAGTCTCAGTGTATAGTATATGTATATAGTTTCTGTATATCATTCATTCATTCATTCATTCATTCATTCATTCAGTAGCATGTCCTTTGCAGAACCTCGCTCCCATAACAACCTTCCGGAAAACCTCTCGATCATAAGCAAGATGCCCCGCGTCCGATACACCCATCTGGAGATCATCCGCCACCTCCTGCACCCAACTTCTCTTTGGCCTTCCTCTTCCTCTCTTCCCAGGCATATACCCCGCCATTATTGTTCTCTCTAAACTTTCGTGACGTTTCAAGTGACCAAAATATTTCAATTTTCTTAGATTTATCGTCTGTTATTCTGTATATAGTCTATGTATTATATAGTTTATGTATATAGTCTATGTATATAGTCTTTATATATAGTCTCTGTATATAGTATCTGTGTATAGTCTGTGTATATAGTCTATCTATAGTCTGAATGTATAGTCTCTGCACATATTCTCTGCATATAGTCTCTGCATATAGTCTATGCATATAGTCTATGTATATAGTATCTGTATAACAGTGTTTCCCAACCTTTTTTGTGCCATGCCCCACCTAAGCCTTTCTAAAAGTCTTATGCCCCCCCCCCCCCCCCACCTAACACATACATTATTTTTAATATTCAAAAATTTAAATGTTCACTAAAGAAACTTGAATGATAGGTTTTTGGAAGAAATCACTAGGAAATTATTGAGCAAACACAGTAAGCAAATTTTCAAAACATATAATGGAGAACTGAAATTCAAGTACAAAATAATTTTAATGAAAGATTTTTCAATATTATTTTAATTATTAGTAATTATTTATTATTTAAATTTAGTGAGGTCCTTGCCCTTGATGCTTGTTGCAAAGCGATTTTATATCAGGTTCCAAGTTAGTTAACTTCAGTCTCAAGTCTCCCCGTTTTGTTATATCCAGCCGATTTCTTCCATTTTCGAATTACCCCCCTTAACAATCGAATTGCCCCCCTGTGGGGCTTGGGCGTCACGTTGGGAAACACTGCTGTATATAGTTCATGTTATTATTGTCGTGTTGCAGTTAATTTCTTCGAAGCATTCCTATTACATAGTACACTCGCCCAGTCTTATTTTTATCGCCATAATTGCGGACAACGACCTTAGATTTCACACTAACCACCGAAGCGGGGAAACCCCCTGTGTATCTAAATTCGGTTAATAACCCAAGGTTGTTTGAATCATGTCGTTTAAAAGGAGCTAAGTTGAGTTAAATTGAGTTTAGTCAAGTACAGACTTCAAAGCACTTGAGACATTCCAATAATCGTTTCACCCCATCTTCAACAACCAGGGAAGAGGCTCAATATTAATGGCACCAGGTGACTATGTGTCCTCCCTCAGGGCTTTCCTCGGAGTACTGAGTGTCTGCCAGATCCTTGGCCACTTCCTGTCGCACCATTCTCTCCTCGCCATGATGATTGATCTGTTCTACCACACTATTCAAACAATCCCAATGGTTCCTCTCTACATCTGCCTTATCATGCACCAACACCCCACCCAGCGGTTCAGACCCGGCCAGTCTGTCAGCCTGCTCGTTTCCCAACACACCAGCATATCCTGGCGGGAGAGATCCATCGGATGCTCACTGTGGTTTTTTGTGTGTGTGGTTAATTGCTGTATTCCGCTCTGCACGAAGCATGGCCGTCTCCACCGTCTCTCAGCGTGCTCTGTGAGTCCGTAACAATCGTGACATGTATGTGCTGTGTGTCCACAATTTCAACGGGAAACATCACTGAGTGAATGCTTAGGACACCGGGACATAACCAATATTTGATATGGAGCACTTGTCCTTTGTACTGAACACAAAGAAAGTGTCATGATGTCGTGAATTGCCTTGCACTGTTTAGTCAAGCCTGTAGTTCAGTACCCCTCCTCAAGCAGAGACGCCTCCGGTGGCTGGGCCATGTATCTTGAATGGAGGATGAACGTATTCCCAAAGATCTCCTATACGGAGAACTAGCCACAAGGTGGAGGCCAACCGGAAGACCCCATATGTGATATAAGTCCTATAGGACTGAAAGAAGCCCACTACTACTAGTTTAGTACATTCGACTTCGACAAGCACTTTGTCGGTTTTATTTTCCTTGGCCTTTGACTGTCCTCAGACTACCTAGTGTCTCTCTCCATCTAGTTCATATCATCTCTTAACCTGTACGACATGGGAGACCCTACTATCAGCATACATCTTGTGGTCAATGGAACACGCAAAGGCATCTACCACTGTAAGGTGGAGACAAGGTCGAGGGGAACACACAGAAAGTAATTAGTGTAAATGAGTTCGCAACCAGCCCTTGAAAGTGTGCTCATCGGAGCTCACCAAATCCGACAAACCCACATTGTGACAAAGGCTGTGAATGTATTTGGCGCTCACGAAATCCGACACCCCACATTGTGACAAAGGATGTCGGCGGAGGAGTGTAAAAGCCTTATCCTGGTGCGAGGAAATGCAACCAACAGACTAAATGTCGTGGCAGGGCAGACTAGGCCATACGCCTTTGTTGGCAACTGGTCTAGGATTGAAGCTCCGTCAGGCAGACAGATAGAGTATTGCTTTGCTGATCTGCAGCAGCTTCTGTAGCTTGTCTGGTTCCAGATGCACTGATGTTGCTTTTCCTATGGACTAACTAGGCAGGCCGAGAGAGGGATCATGCTGCATGGGCAACACATGGTCTCTAAATTCAGGTAATGATTTGTATTATGTAGAGTGTAGAGGTATCTGTGGCTAAGGGTTTGCGAACGCGGTTTGTGAGCCCGTATACCCGGGTTAGAAACACAGCGGTGCTGGTTTTTCGAAAAAGGTATAGGAGCCGGTCGTTCAGAAAGCAATGGCAAACTACTGAACGTAAAATTTGCCCAGGAATCACGAACAGCGAAAATGCTTGGGTTGACTGCTACGTCCTGTGAAGGACGTGCAACTTAATTTGTAATTTGAAGAGGTGTAACTCCATTTTACTATTGTCTGTCAAGACGGCAAAAGTGATCAGACAAGTTGAATCATGAGAGAAGAAACAGTGGCTCAATGCAACAGAATGCACACTCGGTCGTTCTGTTAGTTTGGGATTGTACCCAAGTGTCTCACACTACATTGTGAAGCATCTGAAACCTGTGACTAGTAACGGTTCTCAAACTCCAGGTCTACAACACCCTAGTAATACAATGTATCACAAGCTTCGATGCTGTCATCATCATCATCATCATCATCGTCATCATCATCATCATCGTCATAATCATCATCATCTTCCAAGTGAGGAGGATTAATTGGCGTTCCAGCGCTCGGTGGGTAGCACTGGACTGTGTCATTCCGTGTGATTGTACAGTGTCTTTGATGTTGTCAATCCGTTTTCTTCTCGGTCGTCCTGTTGCTCTCGTAGCAGATCCTCTGTGATGTAAGATCAGTGCTGTTATTTGATGTGTTGCATTCTAACAACATGGCCAAACAATTTGGTCTTCTGTCTTTCAATAGATATTGGGCAAGATGTTGATACTATTGTCTGTCCTGATAACTTCATGTCTACGATGGCAGCTCTACTAAGCATCTCAACACACAGGAGGATTCGTGTCACTTGGATAATGTCCAAGTTTGACATTGGGACCTTAGTGTTGGTGTGAATATGTTAATTATTATATGTCCTTTTGTGGACATTGGTATATTTGGATGTTTCAGTATGGGTGATAGTTGATATACTCGTATCAGTGCACCTGGTTTTTGACATCTGATTTCGATTTCTCTGTCTATTCTGTCATTTTCCTACTAACTCTATGCTACCATTGCCAAAGCTGGATAATGGCAGAAAAAAGAGAAAAGAAAAATAACAACGGAAATGAGATTCCTGAGAATACTCAAGTATCAAGAAGAGAAAATCAGAAATGATTAAATCAAGTCTAAATTGAGGATTATAGCAGCGCTAGATTTCATTAGAAAACGGCAAGTGAAATTGTTCGGCCATATAACTAGGCTACCAAGTTACAGTATACCACAAGAAGAAATGATATACAGACCAAATGAAACTAGAACAAGGGGCCAACGATGTAAATAATGAATGGATGGAATAAGAGAGTCCATGGGAATCTCGATATCTGAAGCACAGAAAAGGGCACACTCCGATTTTTATGCTTCACCTCGACACCGCATGGTACAAGAGGAACGACATGAAATGAGGTAAGATTGAGATGAGATGAGATGATAACATTCCGCTATCGTATGTGATCAAATCACTCAGCCAAATTCCAGGCACTCAACTATACAACTGACTGAAAGTTTTATCCTGCATGTTCAGCAACAATTAAGATACACAAACTCCAAACCTGCCAGTGGACTTTGTTAAGATCAAGCGGGGCTGTGGCACTGGACGTTAATTGTCTCAGTTTCAACCCAACAACTGGTGACCGGAAGAGGATTCAAATAACCTAGCAGGACGGTTGGGTAAGTCACCCACGGGAGCCAGTGATAGCTGACAAACAGTTACTGTGGTGGAAAGTGGATATTTTGTATATGACTGTCATCTCCTGCCTATAGTACGTTCTGGTGTATGACATTAAGGTCTTGAGCCTGATGAATTAAGGCCACCCGGCTAGTGCAGCCTCCGCGAACTGTGCAGATTAGGGTTTTCTTTTTTGCCCCCGACAGAAAAAAAATCCACACCTTACCGAAGATTCGAAAGGAAACGTCAGTAATTCCTGTAATGTTATTGTAACCATTTTATCTTACAACCTCAATTACAAGAGTGCGTACTGACGACTTCTGATACCCCCTGTATCTAGCTCCACACAGATTCTTATCATTTCTAATATACCGAAACCATCCAAGCGTCTGTTTGTGGGGTACATCTAATAACATATACTAAATATCACGTGGTCATATGTCTCTCTTTTCTCTCTCACTCACTTTCTCACTCTCTCTTCTTCTCTCGCTCTTTTTTTCTCTCTCTCACTTTCTCTCTCTGCCTCTCTCTCTCTCTCTCTCTCTCTCTCTCTCTCTCTCTCTCTCTCTCTCTCTCTCTCTCTCTCTCTCTCTTCTCTCTGTCTCCACAATCTCAAATGACTGTTCCAATGCAATGAGTAAGCGACTTTCCTCACTCAAGAAACAGGTTGCAAATTAAATTCTTTATAAAGCAAAATTCGCCAGGAAATAAATGTGGTAAACAAAAGCCACTCCCTGAAATCTTACTTTTTAATACAACTTCTCTTCCTCCATTTACCACAGTGAAGTGTGTAGGCCCGGGGGAGGGGGGTGTAAACGATCTTTCATGCTCTCTTTCAAATCCTCTTTGTAAGTTGGTATTCATTTCTCTAAAGCTTGTTGTTAATACCATCACTCCATATTTTACGTGGTCTTCACTTTCCTCTGTATCTATTATATTCCGTCTATGGGGCTCTTTGTGGCAGATGGTACCAAGGTATTCTTGTGAGGTGCTCAAACAATTTATTCTATTCTTCTTTAATGAGGTGCATGACTGGTTTCATACCTAATAGTTTTCTAATTTTCTCATTCCTAATTCTATTTCTCACGGTTACTCCCGCAGTTGTTCTAAGGTATCTCATTTATGTTGCTTTAATTTTGCACTCATTAGTTGCAGTAAGCTACAAAGTTTGACAACCGCAGCATAATGTTGGCCAAAAGAAAAATAGTAGCGATATTTCCAAAGAATAAAAAACACCGCTAACCTCTATGCACATTGTTGGCAAGCTACATAAACACATTTATGTGCGATTACAGACCCCCTTTCAAATCTCTAGCATACCGCACCTTCTTCTAGTGTGTTCTACGGTGTATTTCCAGTAGCCTTACTACGATTACAATAATAATAAATATCATAGTCATGATTTGGGCAAATTTTAATTGCGTTTATATTGCATATGTTGTTGCTGTTGTTGATATTAGTTTGGATGTTGGTATTGTTTTTGTTGTTATCGTCGTCCAATGTGCCTGCTTAATTGCATTCGTACGTATCTACACACCCATTGACCTGTATGTCTTACAAGCCACATATCCACCTATCTACATAACTATCTACCTACATAAGTATCTACCTACTTAACTCTCTACCCACCTACCTATATGCCTCCCTGAAAGCATCCATCTATCCATCCATCCATCCATCCCTCCTTCCTTCCGTGAATACCTAACACTCACAAACAACACAATCACGCGCACAATCACGCGCACAATCACGCGCACAATCACGCGCACAATCACGCGCACAATCACGCGCACAATGACGTGCACAATCACGCGCACAATCACGCGCGCGCGCAGGCAGGCAGGCAGACGCGTGCAGGCAGGCAGACGCGCGCAGGCAGGCAGACGCGCGCAGGGAGGCAGGCAGGCAGACGCGCGCAGGCAGGCAGGCAGGCAGATACAGACAGACAGACAGACAGACAGACAGACAGACAGACAGACAGACAGACAGACAGACAGACAGACAGACAGACAGACAGACAGACAGACAGACAGACAGGCAGGCAGGCAGGCAGGCAGGCAGGCAGGCAGGCAGACAGGCAGGCAGGCAGGCAGGCAGGCAGGCAGGCAGGCAGGTAGGCAGGCAGGCAGGCAGGCAGGCAGGCAGGCAGGCATGCATGCATACATACATACATACATACATACATACATACATACATACATACATACATACATACATACATACATACATACATACACAACTCCTTAGAGATATGATAAGCAATGTCCCATGTCTGGTTATTTGTGCCAGCTTCTTGGCCTCTATCCACGGCTAGTTCCGGCACCGGCCCTATAGAATTCATTGTTGGCAAGGATTAGCCCAATCAATACTGCAAGCACGACGGGGTATGCATAGCTAGATGCCGGAGTATGGCACAACTCGTCTCAAGTTGTGTGGTGTCAGTCTACTCTATGTTGATTTAGTCACGTACACTGTAATCTATCGTCACAAGTTTGATCTAGTCACGTACAATGTAGTATGTCGTTCGTCATAAGTTTGATCTAGTCACAGACACTGTAGTATATTTTGTCTAGTCACGGAGACTGTAGTATATCGTCACAAGTTTGGTCTAGTCACGGAGACCGTAGTATATCGAAACATGTTTGGTCTAGTCACGGAGACTGTAGTATATCGAAACAAGTTTGGTCTAGTCACGGAGACTGTAGTATATCACAACAAGTTTGGTCTAGTCACGGAGACTATAGTATATCGCAACATGTTTGGTCTAGTCACGGAGACTGTAGTATATCGCAACATGTTTGGTCTAGTCACGGAGACTGTAGTATATCGTCACAAGTTTGGTCTAGTCACGGAGACTGTAGTATATCGCCACAAGTTTGCTCTAGTCACGGAGACCGTAGTATATCGCAACATGTTTGGTCTAGTCACGGAGACTGTAGTATATCGCAACAAGTTTGGTCTAGTCACGGAGACCGTAGTATATCGCAAAAAGTTTGGTCTAGTCACGGAGACTGTAGTATATCGCAACAAGTTTGGTCTAGTCACGGAGACTGTAGTATAACGCCACAAGTTTGCTCTAGTCACGGAGACCGTAGTATATCGACACAGGTTTGGTCTAGTCACGGAGACTGTAGTATATCGCCACAAGTTTGATCTAGTCACGGAGACTGTAGTATATCGTCACAAGTTTGATCTAGTCACGGAGACTGTAGTATATCGGCACAAGTTTGATAGTGTCGCAGTCACTGTAGTATATCGGCACAAGTTTGATAGTGTCACAGTCACTGTAGTATATCGGCACAAGTTTGGTCTCGTCACGGAGACTGTAGTATATCGTCACAAGTTTGATAGTGTCACAGTCACTGTAGTATATCGGCACAAGTTTGATAGTGTCACAGTCACTGTAGTATATCGCAACAAGTTTGATAGTGTCACAGTCACTGTAGTATATCGTCACAAGTTTGATCTAGTCAGGGAGACTGTAGTATATCGTCACAAGTTTAATCTTGTCACGGAGACTGTAGTATATCGTCACAAGTTTGATAGTGTCACAGTCACTGTAGTATATCGCAAAAAGTTTGATAGTGTCACAGTCACTGTAGTATTTCGTCACAAGTTTGATAGTGTCACAGTCACTGTAGTATATCGCCACAAGTTTGATAGTGTCACAGTCACTGTATTATATCGCCACAAGTATGGTCTAGTCACTGAGACTGTAGTATATCGGCACAAGTTTGGTCTAGTCACTGAGACTGTAGTATAACGTCACAAGTATGGTCTAGTCACGGAGACTGTAGTATATCGGCACAAGTTTGATCTAGTCACGGAGACCGTAGTATATCGCATCAAGTTTGGTCTAGTCACGGAGACTGTAGTATATCGCAACAAGTTTGGTCTAGTCACGGAGACTGTAGTATATCGCCACAAGTTTGGTCTAGTCACGGAGACTGTAGTATATCGGCACAAGTTTGATCTAGTCACGGAGACCGTATTATATCGGCACACGTTTGATCTAGTCACGGAGACCGTAGTATATCGCAACAAGTTTGGTCTAGTCACGGAGACTGTAGTATATCGTCACAAGTTTGATAGTGTCACAGTCACTGTAGTATATCGCCACAAGTTTGATAGTGTCACAGTCACTGTAGTATATCGCCACAAGTTTGATCTAGTCACGGAGACTGTAGTATATCGTCACAAGTTTGATAGTGTCACAGTCACTGTAGTATATCGCCACAAGTTTGATCTAGTCACGGAGACTGTAGTATATCGCCACAAGTTTGATCTAGTCACGGAGACTGTAGTATATCGGCACAAGTTTGATAGTGTCACAGTCACTGTAGTATATCGCCACAAGTTTGATAGTGTCACAGTCACTGTATTATATCGTACACAAGTTTGATAGTGTCACAGTCACTGTAGTATATCGCCACAAGTTTGATAGTGTCACAGTAACTGTATTATATCGCCACAAGTATGGTCTAGTCACTGAGACTGTAGTATAACGTCACAAGTTTGGTCTAGTCACTGAGACTGTAGTATATCGTCACAAGTTTGATCCAGTCACGGAGACTGTAGTATATCGCCACAAGTTTGATCTAGTCACGGAGACTGTAGTATGTCGTCACAAGTTTGATAGTGTCACAGTCACTGTTGTATATCGCCACAAGTTTGATAGTGTCACAGTCACTGTAGTATATCGCCACATGTTTGATCTAGTCCCGCAGACTGTAGTATATCGTCACAAGTTTGATCTAGTCACGGAGACTGTAGTATATCGTCACAAGTTTGGTCTAGTCAGGGAGACTGTAGTATATCGTCACAAGTTTGATCTAGTCACGGAGACTGTAGTATATCGTCACAAGTTTGGTCTAGTCAGGGAGACTGTAGTATATCGTCACAAGTTTGGTCTAGTCAGGGAGACTGTAGTATATCGTCACAAGTTTGGTCTAGTCAGGGAGACTGTAGTATATCGTCACAAGTTTCGTCTAGTCAGGGAGACTGCAGTATATCGTCACAAGTTTGGTCTAGTCAGGGAGACTGTAGTATATCGGCACAAGTTTGATAGTGTTACAGTCACTGTAGTATATCGCCACAAGTTTGGTCTAGTCACGGAGACTGTAGTATATCGTCACAAGTTTGATAGTGTTACAGTCACTGTAGTATATCGCCACAAGTTTGGTCTAGTCACGGAGACTGTAGTATATCGTCACAAGTTTGAACTAGTCACGGAGACTGTAGTATATCGTCACAAGTTTGATAGTGTCACAGTCACTGTAGTATATCGGCACAAGTTTGATAGTATCACAGTCACTGTAGTATATCGGCACAAGTTTGGTCTAGTCACGGAGACTGTAGTATATCGTCACAAGTTTGGTCTAGTCACTGAGACTGTAGTATATCGCCACAAGTTTGGTCTCGTCACGGAGACTGTAGTATATCGTCACAAGTTTGACAGTGTCACAGTCACTGTAGTATATCGGCACAAGTTTGATAGTGTCACAGTCACTGTAGTATATCGGCACATGTTTGGTCTAGTCACGGAGACTGTAGTATATCGTCACAAGTTTGATAGTGTCACAGTCACTGTAGTATATCGGCACAAGTTTGATAGTGTCACAGTCACTGTAGTATATCGGCACAAGTTTGGTCTAGTCACTGAGACTGTAGTATATCGCCACAAGTTTGGTCTCGTCACGGAGACTGTAGTATATCTTCACAAGTTTGATAGTGTCACAGTCTCTGTAGTATATCGTCACAAGTTTGATAGTGTCACAGTCACTGTAGTATATCGGCACATGTTTGGTCTAATCACGGAGACTGTAGTATATCGTCACAAATTTTATAGTGTCACAGTCACTGTAGTATATCGTTACAAGTTTGGTCTAGTCACTGAGACTGTAGTATATCGGCACAAATTTGGTCTAGTCACTGAGACTGTAGTATATCGGCACAAGTTTGGTCTAGTCACTGAGACTGTAGCATATCGGCACAAATTTGATCTAGTCACGGAGACTGTAGTATATCGTCACAAGTTTGATAGTGTCACAGTCACTGTAGTATATCGGCACAAGTTTGATAGTGTCACAGTCACTGTAGTATATCGGTACAAGTTTGGTCTAGTCACTGAGACTGTAGTATATCGCCACAAGTTTGGTCTCGTCACGGAGACTGTAGTATATCGTCACAAGTTTGATAGTGTCACAGTCACTGTAGTATATCGGCACAAGTTTGATAGTGTCACAGTCACTGTAGTATATCGGCACTAGTTTGATAGTGTCACAGTCACTGTAGTATATCGTCACAAGTTTGATAGTGTCACAGTCACTGTAGTATATCGGCACAAGTTTTGTCTAGTCACGGAGACTGTAGTATAGCGGCACAAATTTGGTCTAGTCACTGAGACTGTAGTATATCGGCACAAGTTTGATCTAGTCACGGAGACTGTAGTATATCGTCACAAGTTTGATAGTGTCACAGTCACTGTAGTATATCGGCACAAGTTTGATAGTTTCACAGTCACTGTAGTATATCGGCACAAGTTTGGTCTAGTCACTGAGACTGTAGTATATCGCCACAAGTTTGGTCTCGTCACGGAGACTGTAGTATATCGTCACAAGGTTAGATAGTGTCACAGTCACTGTAGTATATCGTCACAAGTTTGATAGTGTCACAGTCACTGTAGTATTTCGTCAGAAGTTTGATAGTGTCGCAGTCACTGTAGTATATCGCCACAAGTTTGATAGTGTCACAGTCACTGTATTATATCGCCACAAGTATGGTCTAGTCACTGAGACTGTAGTATAACGTCACAAGTATGGTCTAGTCACGGAGACTGTAGTATATCGGCACAAGTTTGATCTAGTCACGGAGACCGTAGTATATCGCATCAAGGTTGGTCTAGTCACGGAGACTGTAGTATATCGCAACAAGTTTGGTCTAGTCACGGAGACTGTAGTATATCGCCACAAGTTTGGTCTAGTCACGGAGACTGTAGTATATCGGCACAAGTTTGATCTAGTCACGGAGACCGTATTATATCGGCACACGTTTGATCTAGTCACGGAGACTGTAGTATATCGCAACAAGTTTGGTCTAGTCACGGAGACTGTAGTATATCGCCACAAGTTTGGTCTAGTCACGGAGACTGTAGTATATCGGCACAAGTTTGATCTAGTCACGGAGACCGTATTATATCGGCACACGTTTGATCTAGTCACGGAGACCGTAGTATATCGCAACAAGTTTGGTCTAGTCACGGAGACTGTAGTATATCGTCACAAGTTTGATAGTGTCACAGTCACTGTAGTATATCGCCACAAGTTTGATAGTGTCACAGTCACTGTAGTTTATCGCCACAAGTTTGATCTAGTCACGGAGACTGTAGTATATCGTCACAAGTTTGATAGTGTCACAGTCACTGTAGTATATCGCCACAAGTTTGATCTAGTCACGGAGACTGTAGTATATCGCCACAAGTTTGATCTAGTCACGGAGACTGTAGTATATCGGCACAAGTTTGATAGTGTCACAGTCACTGTAGTATATCGCCACAAGTTTGATAGTGTCACAGTCACTGTATTATATCGTCACAAGTTTGATAGTGTCACAGTCACTGTAGTATATCGCCACAAGTTTGATAGTGTCACAGTAACTGTATTATATCGCCACAAGTATGGTCTAGTCACTGAGACTGTAGTATATCGGCACAAGTTTGGTCTAGTCACTGAGACTGTAGTATAACGTCACAAGTTTGGTCTTGTCACTGAGACTGTAGTATATCGTCACAAGTTTGATCCAGTCACGGAGACTGTAGTATATCGCCACAAGTTTGATCTAGTCACGGAGACTGTAGTATGTCGTCACAAGTTTGATAGTGTCACAGTCACTGTAGTATATCGCCACAAGTTTGATAGTGTCACAGTCACTGTAGTATATCGCCACATGTTTGATCTAGTCCCGCAGACTGTAGTATATCGTCACAAGTTTGATCTAGTCACGGAGACTGTAGTATATCGTCACAAGTTTGGTCTAGTCAGGGAGACTGTAGTATATCGTCACAAGTTTGATCTAGTCACGGAGACTGTAGTATATCGTCACAAGTTTGGTCTAGTCAGGGAGACTGTAGTATATCGTCACAAGTTTGGTCTAGTCAGGGAGACTGTAGTATATCGTCACAAGTTTGGTCTAGTCAGGGAGACTGTAGTATATCGTCACAAGTTTCGTCTAGTCAGGGAGACTGCAGTATATCGTCACAAGTTTGGTCTAGTCAGGGAGACTGTAGTATATCGGCACAAGTTTGATAGTGTTACAGTCACTGTAGTATATCGCCACAAGTTTGGTCTAGTCACGGAGACTGTAGTATATCGTCACAAGTTTGATAGTGTTACAGTCACTGTAGTATATCGCCACAAGTTTGGTCTAGTCACGGAGACTGTAGTATATCGTCACAAGTTTGAACTAGTCACGGAGACTGTAGTATATCGTCACAAGTTTGATAGTGTCACAGTCACTGTAGTATATCGGCACAAGTTTGATAGTATCACAGTCACTGTAGTATATCGGCACAAGTTTGGTCTAGTCACGGAGACTGTAGTATATCGTCACAAGTTTGGTCTAGTCACTGAGACTGTAGTATATCGCCACAAGTTTGGTCTCGTCACGGAGACTGTAGTATATCGTCACAAGTTTGACAGTGTCACAGTCACTGTAGTATATCGGCACAAGTTTGATAGTGTCACAGTCACTGTAGTATATCGGCACATGTTTGGTCTAGTCACGGAGACTGTAGTATATCGTCACAAGTTTGATAGTGTCACAGTCACTGTAGTATATCGGCACAAGTTTGATAGTGTCACAGTCACTGTAGTATATCGGCACAAGTTTGGTCTAGTCACTGAGACTGTAGTATATCGCCACAAGTTTGGTCTCGTCACGGAGACTGTAGTATATCTTCACAAGTTTGATAGTGTCACAGTCTCTGTAGTATATCGTCACAAGTTTGATAGTGTCACAGTCACTGTAGTATATCGGCACAAGTTTGGTCTAATCACGGAGACTGTAGTATATCGTCACAAATTTTATAGTGTCACAGTCACTGTAGTATATCGTTACAAGTTTGGTCTAGTCACTGAGACTGTAGTATATCGGCACAAATTTGGTCTAGTCACTGAGACTGTAGTATATCGGCACAAGTTTGGTCTAGTCACTGAGACTGTAGCATATCGGCACAAATTTGATCTAGTCACGGAGACTGTAGTATATCGTCACAAGTTTGATAGTGTCACAGTCACTGTAGTATATCGGCACAAGTTTGATAGTGTCACAGTCACTGTAGTATATCGGTACAAGTTTGGTCTAGTCACTGAGACTGTAGTATATCGCCACAAGTTTGGTCTCGTCACGGAGACTGTAGTATATCGTCACAAGTTTGATAGTGTCACAGTCACTGTAGTATATCGGCACAAGTTTGATAGTGTCACAGTCACTGTAGTATATCGGCACTAGTTTGATAGTGTCACAGTCACTGTAGTATATCGTCACAAGTTTGATAGTGTCACAGTCACTGTAGTATATCGGCACAAGTTTTGTCTAGTCACGGAGACTGTAGTATAGCGGCACAAATTTGGTCTAGTCACTGAGACTGTAGTATATCGGCACAAGTTTGATCTAGTCACGGAGACTGTAGTATATCGGCACAAGTTTGATAGTGTCACAGTCACTGTAGTATATCGGCACAAGTTTGATAGTTTCACAGTCACTGTAGTATATCGGCACAAGTTTGGTCTAGTCACTGAGACTGTAGTATATCGCCACAAGTTTGGTCTCGTCACGGAGACTGTAGTATATCGTCACAAGGTTTGATAGTGTCACAGTCACTGTAGTATATCGTCACAAGTTTGATAGTGTCACAGTCACTGTAGTATTTCGTCACAAGTTTGATAGTGTCACAGTCACTGTAGTATATCGCCACAAGTTTGATAGTGTCACAGTCACTGTATTATATCGCCACAAGTATGGTCTAGTCACTGAGACTGTAGTATATCGGCACAAGTTTGGTCTAGTCACTGAGACTGTAGTATAACGTCACAAGTATGGTCTAGTCACGGAGACTGTAGTATATCGGCACAAGTTTGATCTAGTCACGGAGACCGTAGTATATCGCATCAAGGTTGGTCTAGTCACGGAGACTGTAGTATATCGCAACAAGTTTGGTCTAGTCACGGAGACTGTAGTATATCGCCACAAGTTTGGTCTAGTCACGGAGACTGTAGTATATCGGCACAAGTTTGATCTAGTCACGGAGACCGTATTATATCGGCACACGTTTGATCTAGTCACGGAGACTGTAGTATATCGCAACAAGATTGGTCTAGTCACGGAGACTGTAGTATATCGCCACAAGTTTGGTCTAGTCACGGAGACTGTAGTATATCGGCACAAGTTTGATCTAGTCACGGAGACCGTATTATATCGGCACACGTTTGATCTAGTCACGGAGACCGTAGTATATCGCAACAAGTTTGGTCTAGTCACGGAGACTGTAGTATATCGTAACAAGTTTGATAGTGTCACAGTCACTGTAGTATATCGCCACAAGTTTGATAGTGTCACAGTCACTGTAGTATATCGCCACAAGTTTGATCTAGTCACGGAGACTGTAGTATATCGTCACAAGTTTGATAGTGTCACAGTCACTGTAGTATATCGCCACAAGTTTGATCTAGTCACGGAGACTGTAGTATATCGCCACAAGTTTGATCTAGTCACGGAGACTGTAGTATATCGGCACAAGTTTGATCTAGTCACGGAGACCGTATTATATCGGCACACGTTTGATCTAGTCACGGAGACCGTAGTATATCGCAATAAGTTTGGTCTAGTCACGGAGACTGTAGTATATCGTCACAAGTTTGATAGTGTCACAGTCACTGTAGTATATCGCCACAAGTTTGATAGTGTCACAGTCACTGTAGTATATCGCCATAAGTTTGATCTAGTCACGGAGACTGTAGTATATCGTCACAAGTTTGATAGTGTCACAGTCACTGTAGTATATCGCCACAAGTTTGATCCAGTCACGGAGACTGTAGTATATCGCCACAAGTTTGATCTAGTCACGGAGACTGTAGTATGTCGTCACAAGTTTGATAGTGTCACAGTCACTGTAGTATATCGCCACAAGTTTGATAGTGTCACAGTCACTGTAGTATATCGCCACATGTTTGATCTAGTCCCGCAGACTGTATTATATCGTCACAAGTTTGATCTAGTCACGGAGACTGTAGTATATCGTCACAAGTTTGGTCTAGTCAGGGAGACTGTAGTATATCGTCACAAGTTTGATCTAGTCACGGAGACTGTAGTATATCGTCACAAGTTTGGTCTAGTCAGGGAGACTGTAGTATATCGTCACAAGTTTGGTCTAGTCAGGGAGACTGTAGTATATCGTCACAAGTTTGGTCTAGTCAGGGAGACTGTAGTATATCGTCACAAGTTTCGTCTAGTCAGGGAGACTGCAGTATATCGTCACAAGTTTGGTCTAGTCAGAGAGACTGTAGTATATCGGCACAAGTTTGATAGTGTTACAGTCACTGTAGTATATCGCCACAAGTTTGGTCTAGTCACGGAGACTGTAGTATATCGTCACAAGTTTGATAGTGTTACAGTCACTGTAGTATATCGCCACAAGTTTGGTCTAGTCACGGAGACTGTAGTATATCGTCACAAGTTTGAACTAGTCACGGAGACTGTAGTATATCGTCACAAGTTTGATAGTGTCACAGTCACTGTAGTATATCGGCACAAGTTTGATAGTATCACAGTCACTGTAGTATATCGGCACAAGTTTGGTCTAGTCACGGAGACTGTAGTATATCGTCACAAGTTTGGTCTAGTCACTGAGACTGTAGTATATCGCCACAAGTTTGGTCTCGTCACGGAGACTGTAGTATATCGTCACAAGTTTGACAGTGTCACAGTCACTGTAGTATATCGGCACAAGTTTGATAGTGTCACAGTCACTGTAGTATATCGGCACATGTTTGGTCTAGTCACGGAGACTGTAGTATATCGTCACAAGTTTGATAGTGTCACAGTCACTGTAGTATATCGGCACAAGTTTGATAGTGTCACAGTCACTGTAGTATATCGGCACAAGTTTGGTCTAGTCACTGAGACTGTAGTATATCGCCACAAGTTTGGTCTCGTCACGGAGACTGTAGTATATCTTCACAAGTTTGATAGTGTCACAGTCTCTGTAGTATATCGTCACAAGTTTGATAGTGTCACAGTCACTGTAGTATATCGGCACAAGTTTGGTCTAATCACGGAGACTGTATTATATCGTCACAAATTTTATAGTGTCACAGTCACTGTAGTATATCGTTACAAGTTTGGTCTAGTCACTGAGACTGTAGTATATCGGCACAAATTTGGTCTAGTCACTGAGACTGTAGTATATCGGCACAAGTTTGGTCTAGTCACTGAGACTGTAGCATATCGGCACAAATTTGATCTAGTCACGGAGACTGTAGTATATCGTCACAAGTTTGATAGTGTCACAGTCACTGTAGTATATCGGCACAAGTTTGATAGTGTCACAGTCACTGTAGTATTTCGTCACAAGTTTGATAGTGTCACAGTCACTGTATTATATCGCCACAAGTATGGTCTAGTCACTGAGACTGTAGTATATCGGCACAAGTTTGGTCTAGTCACTGAGACTGTAGTATAACGTCACAAGTATGGTCTAGTCACGGAGACTGTAGTATATCGGCACAAGTTTGATCTAGTCACGGAGACCGTAGTATATCGCATCAAGGTTGGTCTAGTCACGGAGACTGTAGTATATCGCAACAAGTTTGGTCTAGTCACGGAGACTGTAGTATATCGCCACAAGTTTGGTCTAGTCACGGAGACTGTAGTATATCGGCACAAGTTTGATCTAGTCACGGAGACCGTATTATATCGGCACACGTTTGATCTAGTCACGGAGACTGTAGTATATCGCAACAAGTTTGGTCTAGTCACGGAGACTGTAGTATATCGCCACAAGTTTGGTCTAGTCACGGAGACTGTAGTATATCGGCACAAGTTTGATCTAGTCACGGAGACCGTATTATATCGGCACACGTTTGATCTAGTCACGGAGACCGTAGTATATCGCAACAAGTTTGGTCTAGTCACGGAGACTGTAGTATATCGTCACAAGTTTGATAGTGTCACAGTCACTGTAGTATATCGCCACAAGTTTGATAGTGTCACAGTCACTGTAGTATATCGCCATAAGTTTGATCTAGTCACGGAGACTGTAGTATATCGTCACAAGTTTGATAGTGTCACAGTCACTGTAGTATATCGCCACAAGTTTGATCTAGTCACGGAGACTGTAGTATATCGCCACAATTTTGATCTAGTCACGGAGACTGTATTATATCGGCACAAGTTTGATAGTGTCACAGTCACTGTAGTATATCGCCACAAGTTTGATAGTGTCACAGTCACTGTAGTATATCGTCACAAGTTTGATAGTGTCACAGTCACTGTAGTATATCGTCACAAGTTTGATAGTGTCACAGTCACTGTATTATATCGCCACAAGTATGGTCTAGTCACTGAGACTGTAGTATATCGGCACAAGTTTGGTCTAGTCACTGAGACTGTAGTATATCGCCACAAGTTTGGTCTCGTCACGGAGACTGTAGTATATCGTCACAAGTTTGATAGTGTCACAGTCACTGTAGTATATCGGCACAAGTTTGATAGTGTCACAGTCACTGTAGTATATCGGCACTAGTTTGATAGTGTCACAGTCACTGTAGTATATCGTCACAAGTTTGATAGTGTCACAGTCACTGTAGTATATCGGCACAAGTTTTGTCTAGTCACGGAGACTGTAGTATATCGTCACAAGTTTGATAGTGTCACAGTCACTGTAGTATATCGCCACAAGTTTGATCTAGTCACGGAGACTGTAGTATGTCATCACAAGTTTGATAGTGTCACAGTCACTGTAGTATATCGTCACAAGTTTGATCTAGTCACGGAGACTGTAGTATATCGTCACAAGTTTGGTCTAGTCAGGGAGACTGTAGTATATCGTCACAAGTTTGATCTAGTCACGGAGACTGTAGTATATCGTCACAAGTTTGGTCTAGTCAGGGAGACTGTAGTATATCGTCACAAGTTTGGTCTAGTCAGGGAGCGTGTAGTATATCGTCACAAGTTTGGTCTAGTCAGGGAGACTGTAGTATATCGTCACAAGTTTCGTCTAGTCAGGGAGACTGTAGTATATCGTCACAAGTTTGGTCTAGTCAGGGAGACTGTAGTATATCGTCACAAGTTTGATAGTGTCACAGTCACTGTAGTATATCGTCACAAGTTTGATCTAGTCACGGAGACTGTAGTATATCGTCACAAGTTTGATAGTGTTACAGTCACTGTAGTATATCGCCACAAGTTTGGCCTAGTCACGGAGACTGTAGTATATCGTCACAAGTTTGAACTAGTCACGGAGACTGTAGTATATCGTCACAATTTTGATAGTGTCACAGTCACTGTAGTATATCGGCACAAGTTTGATAGTGTCACAGTCACTGTAGTATATCGGCACAAGTTTGGTCTAGTCACGGAGACTGTAGTATATCGTCACAAGTTTGGTCTAGTCACTGAGACTGTAGTATATCGCCACAAGTTTGGTCTCGTCACGGAGACTGTAGTATATCGTCACAAGTTTGATAGTGTCACAGTCACTGTAGTATATCGGCACAAGTTTGGTCTAGTCACTGAGACTGTAGTATATCGGCACAAGTTTGGTCTAGTCACGGAGAGAGACTGTAGTATATCTTCACAAGTTTGATAGTGTCACAGTCACTGTAGTATATCGGCACAAGTTTGATAGTGTCACAGTCACTGTAGTATATCGGCACTAGTTTGATAGTGTCACAGTCACTGTAGTATATCGTCACAAGTTTGATAGTGTCACAGTCACTGTAGTATATCGGCACAAGTTTTGTCTAGTCACGGAGACTGTAGTATTGCGGCACAAATTTGGTCTAGTCACTGAGACTGTAGTATATCGGCACAAGTTTGATCTAGTCACGGAGACTGTAGTATATCGTCACAAGTTTGATAGTGTCACAGTCACTGTAGTATATCGGCACAAGTTTGATAGTTTCACAGTCACTGTAGTATATCGGCACAAGTTTGGTCTAGTCACTGAGACTGTAGTATATCGCCACAAGTTTGGTCTCGTCACGGAGACTGTAGTATATCGTCACAAGGTTTGATAGTGTCACAGTCACTGTAGTATATCGTCACAAGTTTGTTAGTGTCACAGTCACTGTAGTATTTCGCCACAAGTTTGATAGTGTCACAGTCACTGTAGTATATCGCCACAAGTTTGATAGTGTCACAGTCACTGTATTATATCGCCACAAGTATGGTCTAGTCACTGAGACTGTAGTATATCGGCACAAGTTTTGTCTAGTCACTGAGACTGTAGTATAACGTCACAAGTATGGTCTAGTCACGGAGACTGTAGTATATCGGCACAAGTTTGATCTAGTCACGGAGACCGTAGTATATCGCATCAAGGTTGGTCTAGTCACGGAGACTGTAGTATATCGCAACAAGTTTGGTCTAGTCACGGAGACTGTAGTATATCGCCACAAGTTTGGTCTAGTCACGGAGACTGTAGTATATCGGCACAAGTTTGATCTAGTCACGGAGACCGTATTATATCGGCACACGTTTGATCTAGTCACGGAGACTGTAGTATATCGCAACAAGTTTGGTATAGTCACGGAGACTGTAGTATATCGCCACAAGTTTGGTCTAGTCACGGAGACTGTAGTATATCGGCACAAGTTTGATCTAGTCACGGAGACCGTATTATATCGGCACACGTTTGATCTAGTCACGGAGACCGTAGTATATCGCAACAGGTTTGGTCTAGTCACGGAGACTGTAGTATATCGTCACAATTTTGATAGTGTCACAGTCACTGTAGTATATCGCCACAAGTTTGATAGTGTCACAGTCACTGTAGTATATCGCCACAAGTTTGATCTAGTCACGGAGACTGTAGTATATCGTCACAAGTTTGATAGTGTCACAGTCACTGTAGTATATCGCCACAAGTTTGATCTAGTCACGGAGACTATAGTATATCGCCACAATTTTGATCTAGTCACGGAGACTGTAGTATATCGGCACAAGTTTGATAGTGTCACAGTCACTGTATTATATCGCCACAAGTATGGTCTAGTCACTGAGACTGTAGTATATCGGCACAAGTTTGGTCTAGTCACTGAGACTGTAGTATATCGCCACAAGTTTGGTCTCGTCACGGAGACTGTAGTATATCGTCACAAGTTTGATAGTGTCACAGTCACTGTAGTATATCGGCACAAGTTTGATAGTGTCACAGTCACTGTAGTATATCGGCACTAGTTTGATAGTGTCACAGTCACTGTAGTATATCGTCACAAGTTTGATAGTGTCACAGTCACTGTAGTATATCGGCACAAGTTTTGTCTAGTCACGGAGACTGTAGTATATCGTCACAAGTTTGATAGTGTCACAGTCACTGTAGTATATCGCCACAAGTTTGATCTAGTCACGGAGACTGTAGTATGTCATCACAAGTTTGATAGTGTCACAGTCACTGTAGTATATCGCCACAAGTTTGATAGTGTCACAGTCACTGTAGTATATCGCCACATGTTTGATCTAGTCCCGCAGACTGTAGTATATCGTCACAAGTTTGATCTAGTCACGGAGACTGTAGTATATCGTCACAAGTTTGGTCTAGTCAGGGAGACTGTAGTATATCGTTACAAGTTTGGTCTAGTCACTGAGACTGTAGTATATCGGCACAAATTTGGTCTAGTCACTGAGACTGTAGTATATCGGCACAAGTTTGGTCTAGTCACGGAGAGAGACTGTAGTATATCTTCACAAGTTTGATAGTGTCACAGTCACTGTAGTATATCGGCACAAGTTTGATAGTGTCACAGTCACTGTAGTATATCGGCACTAGTTTGATAGTGTCACAGTCACTGTAGTATATCGTCACAAGTTTGATAGTGTCACAGTCACTGTAGTATATCGGCACAAGTTTTGTCTAGTCACGGAGACTGTAGTATAGCGGCACAAATTTGGTCTAGTCACTGAGACTGTAGTATATCGGCACAAGTTTGATCTAGTCACGGAGACTGTAGTATATCGTCACAAGTTTGATAGTGTCACAGTCACTGTAGTATATCGGCACAAGTTTGATAGTTTCACAGTCACTGTAGTATATCGGCACAAGTTTGGTCTAGTCACTGAGACTGTAGTATATCGCCACAAGTTTGGTCTCGTCACGGAGACTGTAGTATATCGTCACAAGGTTTGATAGTGTCACAGTCACTGTAGTATATCGTCACAAGTTTGATAGTGTCACAGTCACTGTAGTATTTCGTCACAAGTTTGTTAGTGTCACAGTCACTGTAGTATATCGCCACAAGTTTGATAGTGTCACAGTCACTGTATTATATCGCCACAAGTATGGTCTAGTCACTGAGACTGTAGTATATCGGCACAAGTTTGGTCTAGTCACTGAGACTGTAGTATAACGTCACAAGTATGGTCTAGTCACGGAGACTGTAGTATATCGGCACAAGTTTGATCTAGTCACGGAGACCGTAGTATATCGCATCAAGGTTGGTCTAGTCACGGAGACTGTAGTATATCGCAACAAGTTTGGTCTAGTCACGGAGACTGTAGTATATCGCCACAAGTTTGGTCTAGTCACGGAGACTGTAGTATATCGGCACAAGTTTGATCTAGTCACGGAGACCGTATTATATCGGCACACGTTTGATCTAGTCACGGAGACTGTAGTATATCGCAACAAGTTTGGTCTAGTCACGGAGACTGTAGTATATCGCCACAAGTTTGGTCTAGTCACGGAGACTGTAGTATATCGGCACAAGTTTGATCTAGTCACGGAGACCGTATTATATCGGCACACGTTTGATCTAGTCACGGAGACCGTAGTATATCGCAACACGTTTGGTCTAGTCACGGAGACTGTAGTATATCGTCACAAGTTTGATAGTGTCACAGTCACTGTAGTATATCGCCACAAGTTTGATAGTGTCACAGTCACTGTAGTATATCGCCACAAGTTTGATCTAGTCACGGAGACTGTAGTATATCGTCACAAGTTTGATAGTGTCACAGTCACTGTAGTATATCGCCACAAGTTTGATCTAGTCACGGAGACTATACTATATCGCCACAATTTTGATCTAGTCACGGAGACTGTAGTATATCGTCACAAGTTTGATAGTGTCACAGTCACTGTAGTATATCGCCACAAGTTTGATAGTGTCACAGTCACTGTAGTATATCGCCACAAGTTTGATCTAGTCACGGAGACTGTAGTATATCGTCACAAGTTTGATAGTGTCACAGTCACTGTAGTATATCGCCACAAGTTTGATAGTGTCACAGTCACTGTAGTATATCGTCACAAGTTTGATAGTGTCACAGTCACTGTAGTATATCGTCACATGTTTGATAGTGTCACAGTCACTGTATTATATCGCCACAAGTATGGTCTAGTCACTGAGACTGTAGTATATCGGCACAAGTTTGGTCTAGTCACTGAGACTGTAGTATATCGCCACAAGTTTGGTCTCGTCACGGAGACTGTAGTATATCGTCACAAGTTTGATAGTGTCACAGTCACTGTAGTATATCGGCACAAGTTTGATAGTGTCACAGTCACTGTAGTATATCGGCACTAGTTTGATAGTGTCACAGTCACTGTAGTATATCGTCACAAGTTTGATAGTGTCACAGTCACTGTAGTATATCGGCACAAGTTTTGTCTAGTCACGGAGACTGTAGTATATCGTCACAAGTTTGATAGTGTCACAGTCACTGTAGTATATCGCCACAAGTTTGATCTAGTCACGGAGACTGTAGTATGTCATCACAAGTTTGATAGTGTCACAGTCACTGTAGTATATCGCCACAAGTTTGATAGTGTCACAGTGACTGTAGTATATCGCCACATGTTTGATCTAGTCCCGCAGACTGTAGTATATCGTCACAAGTTTGATCTAGTCACGGAGACTGTAGTATATCGTCACAAGTTTGGTCTAGTCAGGGAGACTGTAGTATATCGTCACAAGTTTGATCTAGTCACGGAGACTGTAGTATATCGCCACAATTTTGATCTAGTCACGGAGACTGTAGTATATCGGCACAAGTTTGATCTAGTCACGGAGACCGTATTATATCGGCACACGTTTGATCTAGTCACGGAGACCGTAGTATATCGCAACAGGTTTGGTCTAGTCACGGAGACTGTAGTATATCGTCACAATTTTGATAGTGTCACAGTCACTGTAGTATATCGCCACAAGTTTGATAGTGTCACAGTCACTGTAGTATATCGCCACAAGTTTGATCTAGTCACGGAGACTGTAGTATATCGTCACAAGTTTGATAGTGTCACAGTCACTGTAGTATATCGCCACAAGTTTGATCTAGTCACGGAGACTATAGTATATCGCCACAATTTTGATCTAGTCACGGAGACTGTAGTATATCGGCACAAGTTTGATAGTGTCACAGTCACTGTATTATATCGCCACAAGTATGGTCTAGTCACTGAGACTGTAGTATATCGGCACAAGTTTGGTCTAGTCACTGAGACTGTAGTATATCGCCACAAGTTTGGTCTCGTCACGGAGACTGTAGTATATCGTCACAAGTTTGATAGTGTCACAGTCACTGTAGTATATCGGCACAAGTTTGATAGTGTCACAGTCACTGTAGTATATCGGCACTAGTTTGATAGTGTCACAGTCACTGTAGTATATCGTCACAAGTTTGATAGTGTCACAGTCACTGTAGTATATCGGCACAAGTTTTGTCTAGTCACGGAGACTGTAGTATATCGTCACAAGTTTGATAGTGTCACAGTCACTGTAGTATATCGCCACAAGTTTGATCTAGTCACGGAGACTGTAGTATGTCATCACAAGTTTGATAGTGTCACAGTCACTGTAGTATATCGCCACAAGTTTGATAGTGTCACAGTCACTGTAGTATATCGCCACATGTTTGATCTAGTCCCGCAGACTGTAGTATATCGTCACAAGTTTGATCTAGTCACGGAGACTGTAGTATATCGTCACAAGTTTGGTCTAGTCAGGGAGACTGTAGTATATCGTTACAAGTTTGGTCTAGTCACTGAGACTGTAGTATATCGGCACAAATTTGGTCTAGTCACTGAGACTGTAGTATATCGGCACAAGTTTGGTCTAGTCACGGAGAGAGACTGTAGTATATCTTCACAAGTTTGATAGTGTCACAGTCACTGTAGTATATCGGCACAAGTTTGATAGTGTCACAGTCACTGTAGTATATCGGCACTAGTTTGATAGTGTCACAGTCACTGTAGTATATCGTCACAAGTTTGATAGTGTCACAGTCACTGTAGTATATCGGCACAAGTTTTGTCTAGTCACGGAGACTGTAGTATAGCGGCACAAATTTGGTCTAGTCACTGAGACTGTAGTATATCGGCACAAGTTTGATCTAGTCACGGAGACTGTAGTATATCGTCACAAGTTTGATAGTGTCACAGTCACTGTAGTATATCGGCACAAGTTTGATAGTTTCACAGTCACTGTAGTATATCGGCACAAGTTTGGTCTAGTCACTGAGACTGTAGTATATCGCCACAAGTTTGGTCTCGTCACGGAGACTGTAGTATATCGTCACAAGGTTTGATAGTGTCACAGTCACTGTAGTATATCGTCACAAGTTTGATAGTGTCACAGTCACTGTAGTATTTCGTCACAAGTTTGATAGTGTCACAGTCACTGTAGTATATCGCCACAAGTTTGATAGTGTCACAGTCACTGTATTATATCGCCACAAGTATGGTCTAGTCACTGAGACTGTAGTATATCGGCACAAGTTTGGTCTAGTCACTGAGACTGTAGTATAACGTCACAAGTATGGTCTAGTCACGGAGACTGTAGTATATCGGCACAAGTTTGATCTAGTCACGGAGACCGTAGTATATCGCATCAAGGTTGGTCTAGTCACGGAGACTGTAGTATATCGCAACAAGTTTGGTCTAGTCACGGAGACTGTAGTATATCGCCACAAGTTTGGTCTAGTCACGGAGACTGTAGTATATCGGCACAAGTTTGATCTAGTCACGGAGACCGTATTATATCGGCACACGTTTGATCTAGTCACGGAGACTGTAGTATATCGCAACAAGTTTGGTCTAGTCACGGAGACTGTAGTATATCGCCACAAGTTTGGTCTAGTCACGGAGACTGTAGTATATCGGCACAAGTTTGATCTAGTCACGGAGACCGTATTATATCGGCACACGTTTGATCTAGTCACGGAGACCGTAGTATATCGCAACACGTTTGGTCTAGTCACGGAGACTGTAGTATATCGTCACAAGTTTGATAGTGTCACAGTCACTGTAGTATATCGCCACAAGTTTGATAGTGTCACAGTCACTGTAGTATATCGCCACAAGTTTGATCTAGTCACGGAGACTGTAGTATATCGTCACAAGTTTGATAGTGTCACAGTCACTGTAGTATATCGCCACAAGTTTGATCTAGTCACGGAGACTATACTATATCGCCACAATTTTGATCTAGTCACGGAGACTGTAGTATATCGGCACAAGTTTGATAGTGTCACAGTCACTGTAGTATATCGCCACAAGTTTGATAGTGTCACAGTCACTGTAGTATATCGTCACAAGTTTGATAGTGTCACAGTCACTGTAGTATATCGTCACATGTTTGATAGTGTCACAGTCACTGTATTATATCGCCACAAGTATGGTCTAGTCACTGAGACTGTAGTATATCGGCACAAGTTTGGTCTAGTCACTGAGACTGTAGTATATCGCCACAAGTTTGGTCTCGTCACGGAGACTGTAGTATATCGTCACAAGTTTGATAGTGTCACAGTCACTGTAGTATATCGGCACAAGTTTGATAGTGTCACAGTCACTGTAGTATATCGGCACTAGTTTGATAGTGTCACAGTCACTGTAGTATATCGTCACAAGTTTGATAGTGTCACAGTCACTGTAGTATATCGGCACAAGTTTTGTCTAGTCACGGAGACTGTAGTATATCGTCACAAGTTTGATAGTGTCACAGTCACTGTAGTATATCGCCACAAGTTTGATCTAGTCACGGAGACTGTAGTATGTCATCACAAGTTTGATAGTGTCACAGTCACTGTAGTATATCGCCACAAGTTTGATAGTGTCACAGTGACTGTAGTATATCGCCACATGTTTGATCTAGTCCCGCAGACTGTAGTATATCGTCACAAGTTTGATCTAGTCACGGAGACTGTAGTATATCGTCACAAGTTTGGTCTAGTCAGGGAGACTGTAGTATATCGTCACAAGTTTGATCTAGTCACGGAGACTGTAGTATATCGCCACAATTTTGATCTAGTCACGGAGACTGTAGTATATCGGCACAAGTTTGATAGTGTCACAGTCACTGTAGTATATCGCCACAAGTTTGATAGTGTCACAGTCACTGTAGTATATCGTCACAAGTTTGATAGTGTCACAGTCACTGTAGTATATCGTCACATGTTTGATAGTGTCACAGTCACTGTATTATATCGCCACAAGTATGGTCTAGTCACTGAGACTGTAGTATATCGGCACAAGTTTGGTCTAGTCACTGAGACTGTAGTATATCGCCACAAGTTTGGTCTCGTCACGGAGACTGTAGTATATCGTCACAAGTTTGATAGTGTCACAGTCACTGTAGTATATCGGCACAAGTTTGATAGTGTCACAGTCACTGTAGTATATCGGCACTAGTTTGATAGTGTCACAGTCACTGTAGTATATCGTCACAAGTTTGATAGTGTCACAGTCACTGTAGTATATCGGCACAAGTTTTGTCTAGTCACGGAGACTGTAGTATATCGTCACAAGTTTGATAGTGTCACAGTCACTGTAGTATATCGCCACAAGTTTGATCTAGTCACGGAGACTGTAGTATGTCATCACAAGTTTGATAGTGTCACAGTCACTGTAGTATATCGCCACAAGTTTGATAGTGTCACAGTGACTGTAGTATATCGCCACATGTTTGATCTAGTCCCGCAGACTGTAGTATATCGTCACAAGTTTGATCTAGTCACGGAGACTGTAGTATATCGTCACAAGTTTGGTCTAGTCAGGGAGACTGTAGTATATCGTCACAAGTTTGATCTAGTCACGGAGACTGTAGTATATCGTCACAAGTTTGGTCTAGTCAGGGAGACTGTAGTATATCGTTACAAGTTTGGTCTAGTCAGGGAGCGTGTAGTATATCGTCACAAGTTTGGTCTAGTCAGGGAGACTGTAGTATATCGTCACAAGTTTCGTCTAGTCAGGGAGACTGTAGTATATCGTCACAAGTTTGGTCTAGTCAGGGAGACTGTAGTATATCGTCACAAGTTTGATAGTGTCACAGTCACTGTAGTATATCGTCACAAGTTTGATCTAGTCACGGAGACTGTAGTATATCGTCACAAGTTTGATAGTGTTACAGTCACTGTAGTATATCGCCACAAGTTTGGCCTAGTCACGGAGACTGTAGTATATCGTCACAAGTTTGAACTAGTCACGGAGACTGTAGTATATCGTCACAATTTTGATAGTGTCACAGTCACTGTAGTATATCGGCACAAGTTTGATAGTGTCACAGTCACTGTAGTATATCGGCACAAGTTTGGTCTAGTCACGGAGACTGTAGTATATCGTCACAAGTTTGGTCTAGTCACTGAGACTGTAGTATATCGCCACAAGTTTGGTCTCGTCACGGAGACTGTAGTATATCGTCACAAGTTTGATAGTGTCACAGTCACTGTAGTATATCGGCACAAGTTTGGTCTAGTCACGGAGACTGTAGTATATCGTCACAAATTTTATAGTGTCACAGTCACTGTAGTATATCGTTACAAGTTTGGTCTAGTCACTGAGACTGTAGTATATCGGCACAAATTTGGTCTAGTCACTGAGACTGTAGTATATCGGCCCAAGTTTGGTCTAGTCACGGAGAGAGACTGTAGTATATCTTCACAAGTTTGATAGTGTCACAGTCACTGTAGTATATCGGCACAAGTTTGATAGTGTCACAGTCACTGTAGTATATCGGTACAAGTTTGGTCTAGTCACTGAGACTGTAGTATATCGCCACAAGTTTGGTCTCGTCACGGAGACTGTAGTATATCGTCACAAGTTTGATAGTGTCACAGTCACTGTAGTATATCGGCACAAGTTTGATAGTGTCACAGTCACTGTAGTATATCGGCACTAGTTTGATAGTGTCACAGTCACTGTAGTATATCGTCACAAGTTTGATAGTGTCACAGTCACTGTACTATATCGGCACAAGTTTTGTCTAGTCACGGAGACTGTAGTATAGCGGCACAAATTTGGTCTAGTCACTGAGACTGTAGTATATCGCCACAAGTTTGATCTAGTCACGGAGACTGTAGTATATCGTCACAAGTTTGATAGTGTCACAGTCACTGTAGTATATCGGCACAAGTTTGATAGTTTCACAGTCACTGTAGTATATCGGCACAAGTTTGGTCTAGTCACTGAGACTGTAGTATATCGCCACAAGTTTGGTCTCGTCACGGAGACTGTAGTATATCGTCACAAGGTTTGATAGTGTCACAGTCACTGTAGTATATCGGCACAAGTTTGATAGTGTCACAGTCACTGTAGTATATCGTCACAAGTTTGATAGTGTCACAGTCACTGTAGTATTTCGTCACAAGTTTGATAGTGTCACAGTCACTGTAGTATATCGCCACAAGTTTGATAGTGTCACAGTCACTGTATTATATCGCCACAAGTATGGTCTAGTCACTGAGATAGTAGTATATCGGCACAAGTTTGGTCTAATCACTGAGACTGTAGTATAACGTCACAAGTATGGTCTAGTCACGGAGACTGTAGTATATCGGCACAAGTTTGATCTAGTCACGGAGACCGTAGTATATCGCATCAAGTTTGGTCTAGTCACGGAGACTGTAGTATATCGCAACAAGTTTGGTCTAGTCACGGAGACTGTAGTATATCGCCACAAGTTTGGTCTAGTCACGGAGACTGTAGTATATCGGCACAAGTTTGATCTAGTCACGGAGACCGTATTATATCGGCACACGTTTGATCTAGTCACGGAGACCGTAGTATATCGCAACAAGTTTGGTCTAGTCACGGAGACTGTAGTATATCGTCACAAGTTTGATAGTGTCACAGTCACTGTAGTATATCGCCACATGTTTGATAATTTCACAGTCACTGTAGTATATCGCCACAAGTTTGATCTAGTCACGGAGACTGTAGTATATCATCACAAGTTTGATAGTGTCACAGTCACTGTATTATATCGCCACAAGTTTGATCTAGTCACGGAGACTGTAGTATATCGACACAAGTTTGATAGTGTCATAGTCACTGTAGTATATCGCCACAAGTTTGATAGTGTCACAGTCACTGTAGTATATCGCCACAAGTTTGATAGTGTCACAGTCACTGTATTATATCGCCACAAGTATAGTCTAGTCACTGAGACTGTAGTATATCGGCACAAGTTTTGTCTAGTCACTGAGACTGTAGTATAACGTCACAAGTTTGGTCTAGTCACTGAGACTGTAGTATATCGTCACAAGTTTGATCCAGTCACGGAGACTGTAGTATATCGCCACAAGTTTGATCTAGTCACGGAGACTGTAGTATGTCGTCACAAGTTTGATAGTGTCACAGTCACTGTAGTATATCGCCACAAGTTTGATAGTGTCACAGTCACTGTAGTATATCGCCACATGTTTGATCTAGTCCCGGAGACTGTAGTATATCGTCACAAGTTTGATCTAGTCACGGAGACTGTAGTATATCGTCACAAGTTTGGTCTAGTCAGGGAGACTGTAGTATATCGTCACAAGTTTGATCTAGTCACGGATACTGTAGTATATCGTCACAAGTTTGGTCTAGTCAGGGAGACTGTAGTATATCGTCACAAGTTTGGTCTAGTCAGGGAGACTGTAGTATTTCGTCACAAAATTGGTCTAGTCAGGGAGACTGTAGTATATCGTCACAAGTTTCGTCTAGTCAGGGAGACTGTAGTATATCGTCACAAGTTTGGTCTAGTCAGGGAGACTGTAGTATATCGTCACAAGTTTGATAGTGTCACAGTCACTGTAGTATATCGTCACAAGTTTGATCTAGTCACGGAGACTGTAGTATATCGTCACAAGTTTGATAGTGTTACAGTCACTGTAGTATATCGCCACAAGTTTGGTCTAGTCACGGAGACTGTAGTATATCGTCACAAGTTTGATAGTGTCACAGTCACTGTAGTATATCGGCACAAGTTTGATAGTGTCACAGTCACTGTAGTATATCGTCACAAGTTTGATCTAGTCACGGAGACTGTAGTATATCGTCACAAGTTTGATAGTGTTACAGTCACTGTAGTATATCGCCACAAGTTTGGTCTAGTCACGGAGACTGTAGTATATCGTCACAAGTTTGATAGTGTCACAGTCACTGTAGTATATCGGCACAAGTTTGATAGTGTCACAGTCACTGTAGTATATCGGCACAAGTTTGGTCTAGTCACGGAGACTGTAGTATATCGTCACAAGTTTGGTCTAGTCACTGAGACTGTAGTATATCGCCACAAGTTTGGTCTCGTCACGGAGACTGTAGTATATCGTCACAAGTTTGATAGTGTCACAGTCACTGTAGTATATCGGCACAAGTTTGATAGTGTCACAATCACTGTAGTATATCGGCACATGTTTGGTCTAGTCACGGAGACTGTAGTATATCGTCACAAGTTTGATAGTGTCACAGTCACTGTAGTATATCGGCACAAGTTTGATAGTGTCACAGTCACTGTAGTATATCGGCACAAGTTTGGTCTAGTCGCTGAGACTGTAGTATATCGGCACAAGTTTGGTCTAGTCACTGAGACTGTAGTATAACGTCACAAGTATGGTCTAGTCACGGAGACTGTAGTATATCGGCACAAGTTTGATCTAGTCACGGAGACCGTAGTATATCGCATCAAGTTTGGTCTAGTCACGGAGACTGTAGTATATCGCAACAAGTTTGGTCTAGTCACGGAGACTGTAGTATATCGCAACAAGTTTGGTCTAGTCACGGAGACTGTAGTATATCGCCACAAGTTTGGTCTAGTCACGGAGACTGTAGTATATCGGCACAAGTTTGATCTAGTCACGGAGACCGTATTATATCGGCACACGTTTGATCTAGTCACGGAGACCGTAGTATATCGCAACAAGTTTGGTCTAGTCACGGAGACTGTAGTATATCGTCACAAGTTTGATAGTGTCACAGTCACTGTAGTATATCGCCACAAGTTTGATAGTGTCACAGTCACTGTAGTATATCGCCACAAGTTTGATCTAGTCACGGAGACTGTAGTATATCGTCACAAGTTTGATAGTGTCACAGTCACTGTAGTATATCGTCACAAGTTTGATAGTGTCACAGTCACTGTATTATATCGCCACAAGTATGGTCTAGTCACTGAGACTGTAGTATATCGGCACAAGTTTGGTCTAGTCACTGAGACTGTAGTATAACGTCACAAGTTTGGTCTAGTCACTGAGACTGTAGTATATCGTCACAAGTTTGATCCAGTCACGGAGACTGTAGTATATCGCCACAAGTTTGATCTAGTCACGGAGACTGTAGTATGTCATCACAAGTTTGATAGTGTCACAGTCACTGTAGTATATCGCCACAAGTTTGATAGTGTCACAGTCACTGTAGTATATCGCCACATGTTTGATCTAGTCCCGCAGACTGTAGTATATCGTCACAAGTTTGATCTAGTCACGGAGACTGTAGTATATCGTCACAAGTTTGGTCTAGTCAGGGAGACTGTAGTATATCGTCACAAGTTTGATCTAGTCACGGAGACTGTAGTATATCGTCACAAGTTTGGTCTAGTCAGGGAGACTGTAGTATATCGTCACAAGTTTGGTCTAGTCAGGGAGACTGTAGTATATCGTCACAAGTTTGGTCTAGTCAGGGAGACTGCAGTATATCGTCACAAGTTTCGTCTAGTCAGGGAGACTGTAGTATATCGTCACAAGTTTGGTCTAGTCAGGGAGACTGTAGTATATCGTCACAAGTTTGATAGTGTCACAGTCACTGTAGTATATCGTCACAAGTTTGATCTAGTCACGGAGACTGTAGTATATCGTCACAAGTTTGATAGTGTTACAGTCACTGTAGTATATCGCCACAAGTTTGGCCTAGTCACGGAGACTATAGTATATCGTCACAAGTTTGAACTAGTCACGGAGACTGTAGTATATCGTCACAAGTTTGATAGTGTCACAGTCACTGTAGTATATCGGCACAAGTTTGGTCTAGTCACGGAGACTGTAGTATATCGTCACAAGTTTGGTCTAGTCACTGAGACTGTAGTATATCGCCACAAGTTTGGTCTCGTCACGGAGACTGTAGTATATCGTCACAAGTTTGATAGTGTCACAGTCACTGTAGTATATCGGCACAAGTTTGATAGTGTCACAGTCACTGTAGTATATCGGCACAAGTTTGGTCTAGTCACTGAGACTGTAGTATATCGCCACAAGTTTGGTCTCGTCACGGAGACTGTAGTATATCTTCACAAGTTTGATAGTGTCACAGTCACTGTAGTATATCGTCACAAGTTTGATAGTGTCACAGTCACTGTAGTATATCGGCACAAGTTTGGTCTAGTCACGGAGACTGTAGTATATCGTCACAAATTTTATAGTGTCACAGTCACTGTAGTATATCGTTACAAGTTTGGTCTAGTCACTGAGACTGTAGTATATCGGCACAAATTTGGTCTAGTCACTGAGACTGTAGTATATCGGCACACGTTTGGTCTAGTCACTGAGACTGTAGCATATCGGCACAAATTTGATCTAGTCACGGAGACTGTAGTATATCGTCACAAGTTTGATAGTGTCACAGTCACTGTAGTATATCGGCACAAGTTTGATAGTGTCACAGTCACTGTAGTATATCGGTACAAGTTTGGTCTAGTCACTGAGACTGTAGTATATCGCCACAAGTTTGGTCTCGTCACGGAGACTGTAGTATATCATCACAAGTTTGATAGTGTCACAGTCACTGTAGTATATCGGCACATGTTTGATAATGTCACAGTCACTGTAGTATATCGGCACTAGTTTGATAGTGTCACAGTCACTGTAGTATATCGTCACAAGTTTGATAGTGTCACAGTCACTGTAGTATATCGGCACAAGTTTTGTCTAGTCACGGAGACTGTAGTATAGCGGCACAAATTTCGTCTAGTCACTGAGACTGTAGTATATCGGCACAAGTTTGATCTAGTCACGGAGACTGTAGTATATCGTCACAAGTTTGATAGTGTCACAGTCACTGTAGTATATCGGCACAAGTTTGATAGTTTCACAGTCACTGCAGTATATCGGCACAAGTTTGGTCTAGTCACTGAGACTGTAGTATATCGCCACAAGTTTGGTCTCGTCACGGAGACTGTAGTATATCGTCACAAGGTTTGATAGTGTCACAGTCACTGTAGTATATCGTCACAAGTTCGATAGTGTCACAGTCACTGTAGTATATCGTCACAAGTTTGATAGTGTCACAGTCACTGTAGTATATCGCCACAAGTTTGATAGTGTCACAGTCACTGTATTATATCGCCACAAGTATGGTCTAGTCACTGAGACTGTAGTATATCGGCACAAGTTTGGTCTAGTCACTGAGACTGTAGTATAACGTCACAAGTATGGTCTAGTCACGGAGACTGTAGTATATCGGCACAAGTTTGATCTAGTCACGGAGACCGTAGTATATCGCATCAAGTTTGGTCTAGTCACGGAGACTGTAGTATATCGCAACAAGTTTGGTCTAGTCACGGAGACTGTAGTATATCGGCACAAGTTTGATCTAGTCACGGAGACCGTATTATATCGGCACACGTTTGATCTAGTCACGGAGACCGTAGTATATCGCAACAAGTTTGGTCTAGTCACGGAGACTGTAGTATATCGTCACAAGTTTGATAGTGTCACAGTCACTGTAGTATATCGCCACAAGTTTGATAGTGTCTCAGTCACTGTAGTATATCGCCACAAGTTTGATCTAGTCACGGAGACTGTAGTATATCGGCACAAGTTTGATAGTGTCATAGTCATTGTAGTATATCGCCACAAGTTTGATAGTGTCACAGTCACTGTAGTATATCGCCACAAGTTTGATAGTGTCACAGTCACTGTATTATATCGCCACAAGTATGGTCTAGTCACTGAGACTGTAGTATATCGGCACAACTTTTGTCTAGTCACTGAGACTGTAGTATAACGTCACAAGTTTGGTCTAGTCACTGAGACTGTAGTATATCGTCACAAGTTTGATCCAGTCACGGAGACTGTAGTATATCGCCACAAGTTTGATCTAGTCACGGAGACTGTAGTATGTCGTCACAAGTTTGATAGTGTCACAGTCACTGTAGTTTATCGCCACAAGTTTGATAGTGTCACAGTCACTGTAGTATATCGCCACATGTTTGATCTAGTCCCGGAGACTGTAGTATATCGTCACAAGTTTGGTCTAGTCACGGAGACTGTAGTATATCGTCACAAGTTTGGTCTAGTTACGGAGACTGTAGTATATCGTCACAAGTTTGATAGTGTCACAGTCACTGTAGTATATCGGCACAAGTTTGATAGTGTCACAGTCACTGTAGTATATCGGCACAAGTTTGGTCTAGTCACTGAGACTGTAGTATATCGCCACAAGTTTGGTCTCGTCACGGAGACTGTAGTATATCGTCACAAGGTTTGATAGTGTCACAGTCACTGTAGTATATCGGCACAAGTTTGATAGTGTCACAGTCACTGTAGTATATCGTCACAAGTTTGATAGTGTCACAGTCACTGTAGTATTTCGTCACAAGTTTGATAGTGTCACAGTCACTGTAGTATATCGCCACAAGTTTGATAGTGTCACAGTCACTGTATTATATCGCCACAAGTATGGTCTAGTCACTGAGACTGTAGTATATCGGCACAAGTTTGATCTAGTCACGGAGACCGTAGTATATCGCATCAAGTTTGGTCTAGTCACGGAGACTGTAGTATATCGCAACAAGTTTGGTCTAGTCACGGAGACTGTAGTATATCGCCACAAGTTTGGTCTAGTCACGGAGACTGTAGTATATCGGCACAAGTTTGATCTAGTTACGGAGACCGTATTATATCGGCACACGTTTGATCTAGTCACGGAGACCGTAGTATATCGCAACAAGTTTGGTCTAGTCACGGAGACTGTAGTATATCGTCACAAGTTTGATAGTGTCACAGTCACTGTAGTATATCGGCACAAGTTTGATAGTGTCACAGTCACTGTAGTATATCGTCACAAGTTTGATAGTGTCACAGTCACTGTAGTATTTCGTCACAAGTTTGATAGTGTCACAGTCACTGTAGTATATCGCCACAAGTTTGATAGTGTCACAGTCACTGTATTGTATCGCCACAAGTATGGTCTAGTCACTGAGACTGTAGTATATCGGCATAAGTTTGGTCTAGTCACTGAGACTGTAGTATAACGTCACAAGTATGGTCTAGTCACGGAGACTGTAGTATATCGGCACAAGTTTGATATAGTCACGGAGACCGTAGTATATCGCATCAAGTTTGGTCTAGTCACGGAGACTGTAGTATATCGCAACAAGTTTGGTCTATTCACGGAGACTGTAGTATATCGCCACAAGTTTGGTCTAGTCACGGAGACTGTAGTATATCGGCACAAGTTTGATCTAGTCACGGAGACCGTATTATATCGGCACACGTTTGATCTAGTCACGGAGACTGTAGTATATCGCAACAAGTTTGGTCTAGTCACGGAGACTGTAGTATATCGTCACAAGTTTGATAGTGTCACAGTCACTGTAGTATATCGCCACAAGTTTGATAGTGTCACAGTCACTGTAGTATATCGCCACAAGTTTGATCTAGTCACGGAGACTGTAGTATATCGTCGCAAGTTTGATAGTGTCACAGGCACTGTAGTATATCGCTACAAGTTTGATCTAGTCACGGAGACTGTAGTATATCGCAACAAGTTTGGTCTAGTCACGGAGACTGTAGTATATCGTCACAAGTTTGATAGTGTCACAGTCACTGTAGTATATCGCCACAAGTTTGATAGTGTCACAGTCACTGTAGTATATCGTTACATGTTTGGTCTAGTCACTGAGACTGTAGTATATCGGCAGAAATTTGGTCTAGTCACTGAGACTGTAGTATATCGGCACAAGTTTGGTCTAGTCACTGAGACTGTAGCATATCGGCACAAATTTGATCTAGTCACGGAGACTGTAGTATATCGTCACAAGTTTGATAGTGTCACAGTCACTGTAGTATATCGGCACAAGTTTGATAGTGTCACAGTCACTGTAGTATATCGGTACAAGTTTGGTCTAGTCACTGAGACTGTAGTATATCGCCACAAGTTTGGTCTCGTCACGGAGACTGTAGTATATCGTCACAAGTTTGATAGTGTCACAGTCACTGTAGTATATCGGCACAAGTTTGATAGTGTCACAGTCACTGTAGTATATCGGCACTAGTTTGATAGTGTCACAGTCACTGTAGTATATCGTCACAAGTTTGATAGTGTCACAGTCACTGTAGTATATCGGCACAAGTTTTGTCTAGTCACGGAGACTGTAGTATAGCGGCACAAATTTGGTCTAGTCACTGAGACTGTAGTATATCGGCACAAGTTTGATCTAGTCACGGAGACTGTAGTATATCGTCACAAGTTTGATAGTGTCACAGTCACTGTAGTATATCGGCACAAGTTTGATAGTGTCACAGTCACTGTAGTATATCGGCACAAGTTTGGTCTAGTCACTGAGACTGTAGTATATCGCCACAAGTTTGGTCTCGTCACGGAGACTGTAGTATATCGTCACAAGGTTTGATAGTGTCACAGTCACTGTAGTATATCGGCACAAGTTTGATAGTGTCACAGTCACTGTAGTATATCGTCACAAGTTTGATAGTGTCACAGTCACTGTAGTATTTCGTCACAAGTTTGATAGTGTCACAGTCACTGTAGTATATCGCCACAAGTTTGATAGTGTCACAGTCACTGTATTATATCGCCACAAGTATGGTCTAGTCACTGAGACTGTAGTATATCGGCACAAGTTTGGTCTAGTCACTGAGACTGTAGTATAACGTCACAAGTATGGTCTAGTCACGGAGACTGTAGTATATCGGCACAAGTTTGATCTAGTCACGGAGACCGTAGTATATCGCATCAAGTTTGGTCTAGTCACGGAGACTGTAGTATATCGCAACAAGTTTGGTCTAGTCACGGAGACTGTAGTATATCGCCACAAGTTTGGTCTAGTCACGGAGACTGTAGTAAATCGGCACAAGTTTGATCTAGTTACGGAGACCGTATTATATCGGCACACGTTTGATCTAGTCACGGAGACCGTAGTATATCGCAACAAGTTTGGTCTAGTCACGGAGACTGTAGTATATCGTCACAAGTTCGATAGTGTCACAGTCACTGTAGTATATCGGCACAAGTTTGATAGTGTCACAGTCACTGTAGTATATCGTCACAAGTTTGATAGTGTCACAGTCACTGTAGTATTTCGTCACAAGTTTGATAGTGTCACAGTCACTGTAGTATATCGCCACAAGTTTGATAGTGTCACAGTCACTGTATTATATCGCCACAAGTATGGTCTAGTCACTGAGACTGTAGTATATCGGCACAAGTTTGGTCTAGTCACTGAGACTGTAGTATAACGTCACAAGTATGGTCTAGTCACGGAGACTGTAGTATATCGCAACAAGTTTGGTCTATTCACGGAGACTGTAGTATATCGCCACAAGTTTGGTCTAGTCACGGAGACTGTAGTATATCGGCACAAGTTTGATCTAGTCACGGAGACCGTATTATATCGGCACACGTTTGATCTAGTCACGGAGACCGTAGTATATCGCAACAAGTTTGGTCTAGTCACGGAGACTGTAGTATATCGTCACAAGTTTGATAGTGTCACAGTCACTGTAGTTTATCGCCACAAGTTTGCTAGTGTCACAGTCACTGTAGTATATCGCCACAAGTTTGATCTAGTCACGGAGACTGTAGTATATCGTCACAAGTTTGATAGTGTCACAGTCACTGTAGTATATCGCCACAAGTTTGATCTAGTCACGGAGACTGTAGTATATCGCCACAAGTTTGATCTAGTCACGGAGACTGTAGTATATCGGCACAAGTTTGATAGTGTCACAGTCACTGTAGTATATCGCCACAAGTTTGATAGTGTCACAGTCACTGTAGTATATCGTCACAAGTTTGATAGTGTCACAGTCACTGTAGTATATCGCCACAAGTTTGATAGTGTCACAGTCACTGTATTATATCGCCACAAGTATGGTCTAGTCACTGAGACTGTAGTATATCGGCACAAGTTTGGTCTAGTCACTGAGACTGTAGTATAACGTCACAAGTTTGGTCTAGTCACTGAGACTGTAGTATATCGTCACAAGTTTGATCCAGTCACGGAGACTGTAGTATATCGCCACAAGTTTGATCTAGTCACGGAGACTGTAGTATGTCGTCACAAGTTTGATAGTGTCACAGTCACTGTAGTATATCGCCACAAGTTTGATAGTGTCACAGTCACTGTAGTATATCGCCACAAGTTTGATCTAGTCACGGAGACTGTAGTATATCGTCACAAGTTTGATAGTGTCACAGTCACTGTAGTATATCGCCACAAGTTTGATCTAGTCACGGAGACTGTAGTATATCGCCACAAGTTTGATCTAGTCACGGAGACTGTAGTATATCGGCACAAGTTTGATAGTGTCACAGTCACTGTAGTATATCGCCACAAGTTTGATAGTGTCACAGTCACTGTAGTATATCGAAACAAGTTTGATAGTGTCACAGTCACTGTAGTATATCGGCACTAGTTTGATAGTGTCACAGTCACTGTAGTATATCGTCACAAGTTTGATAGTGTCACAGTCACTGTAGTATATCGGCACAAGTTTTGTCTAGTCACGGAGACTGTAGTATAGCGGCACAAATTTGGTCTAGTCACTGAGACTGTAGTATATCGGCACAAGTTTGATCTAGTCACGGAGACTGTAGTATATCGTCACAAGTTTGATAGTGTCACAGTCACTGTAGTATATCGGCACAAGTTTGATAGTGTCACAGTCACTGTAGTATATCGGCACAAGTTTGGTCTAGTCACTGAGACTGTAGTATATCGCCACAAGTTTGGTCTCGTCACGGAGACTGTAGTATATCGTCACAAGGTTTGATAGTGTCACAGTCACTGTAGTATATCGGCACAAGTTTGATAGTGTCACAGTCACTGTAGTATATCGTCACAAGTTTGATAGTGTCACAGTCACTGTAGTATTTCGTCACAAGTTTGATAGTGTCACAGTCACTGTAGTATATCGCCACAAGTTTGATAGTGTCACAGTCACTGTATTATATCGCCACAAGTATGGCCTAGTCACTGAGACTGTAGTATATCGGCACAAGTTTGGTCTAGTCACTGAGACTGTAGTATAACGTCACAAGTATGGTCTAGTCACGGAGACTGTAGTATATCGGCACAAGTTTGATCTAGTCACGGAGACCGTAGTATATCGCATCAAGTTTGGTCTAGTCACGGAGACTGTAGTATATCGCCACAAGTTTGGTCTAGTCACGGAGACTGTAGTATATCGGCACAAGTTTGATCTAGTTACGGAGACCGTATTATATCGGCACACGTTTGATCTAGTCACGGAGACCGTAGTATATCGCAACAAGTTTGGTCTAGTCACGGAGACTGTAGTATATCGTCACAAGTTTGATAGTGTCACAGTCACTGTAGTATATCGGCACAAGTTTGATAGTGTCACAGTCACTGTAGTATATCGTCACAAGTTTGATAGTGTCACAGTCACTGTAGTATTTCGTCACAAGTTTGATAGTGTCACAGTCACTGTAGTATATCGCCACAAGTTTGATAGTGTCACAGTCACTGTATTATATCGCCACAAGTATGGTCTAGTCACTGAGACTGTAGTATATCGGCACAAGTTTGGTCTAGTCACTGAGACTGTAGTATAACGTCACAAGTATGGTCTAGTCACGGAGACTGTAGTATATCGGCACAAGTTTGATCTAGTCACGGAGACCGTAGTATATCGCATCAAGTTTGGTCTAGTCACGGAGACTGTAGTATATCGTCACAAGTTTGATAGTGTCACAGTCACTGTAGTATATCGCCACAAGTTTGATAGTGTCACAGTCACTGTAGTATATCGCCACAAGTTTGATCTAGTCACGGAGACTGTAGTATATCGTCACAAGTTTGATAGTGTCACAGTCACTGTAGTATATCGCCACAAGTTTGATCTAGTCACGGAGACTGTAGTATATCGCCACAAGTTTGATCTAGTCACGGAGACTGTAGTATATCGGCACAAGTTTGATAGTGTCACAGTCACTGTAGTATATCGCCACAAGTTTGATAGTGTCACAGTCACTGTAGTATATCGTCACAAGTTTGATAGTGTCACAGTCACTGTAGTATATCGCCACAAGTTTGATAGTGTCACAGTCACTGTATTATATCGCCACAAGTATGGTCTAGTCACTGAGACTGTAGTATATCGGCACAAGTTTGGTCTAGTCACTGAGACTGTAGTATAACGTCACAAGTTTGGTCTAGTCACTGAGACTGTAGTATATCGTCACAAGTTTGATCCAGTCACGGAGACTGTAGTATATCGCCACAAGTTTGATCTAGTCACGGAGACTGTAGTATGTCGTCACAAGTTTGATAGTGTCACAGTCACTGTAGTATATCGCCACAAGTTTGATAGTGTCACAGTCACTGTAGTATATCGTTACAAGTTTGGTCTAGTCACTGAGACTGTAGTATATCGGCAGAAATTTGGTCTAGTCACTGAGACTGTAGTATATCGGCACAAGTTTGGTCTAGTCACTGAGACTGTAGCATATCGGCACAAATTTGATCTAGTCACGGAGACTGTAGTATATCGTCACAAGTTTGATAGTGTCACAGTCACTGTAGTATATCGGCACAAGTTTGATAGTGTCACAGTCACTGTAGTATATCGGTACAAGTTTGGTCTAGTCACTGAGACTGTAGTATATCGCCACAAGTTTGGTCTCGTCACGGAGACTGTAGTATATCGGCACAAGTTTGATCTAGTCACGGAGACTGTAGTATATCGTCACAAGTTTGATAGTGTCACAGTCACTGTAGTATATCGGCACAAGTTTGATAGTGCCACAGTCACTGTAGTATATCGGCACAAGTTTGGTCTAGTCACTGAGACTGTAGTATATCGCCACAAGTTTGGTCTCGTCACGGAGACTGTAGTATATCGTCACAAGGTTTGATAGTGTCACAGTCACTGTAGTATATCGGCACAAGTTTGATAGTGTCACAGTCACTGTAGTATATCGTCACAAGTTTGATAGTGTCACAGTCACTGTAGTATTTCGTCACAAGTTTGATAGTGTCACAGTCACAGTAGTATATCGCCACAAGTTTGATAGTGTCACAGTCACTGTATTATATCGCCACAAGTATGGTCTAGTCACTGAGACTGTAGTATATCGGCACAAGTTTGGTCTAGTCACTGAGACTGTAGTATAACGTCACAAGTATGGTCTAGTCACGGAGACTGTAGTATATCGGCACAAGTTTGATCTAGTCACGGAGACCGTAGTATATCGCATCAAGTTTGGTCTAGTCACGGAGACTGTAGTATATCGCAACAAGTTTGGTCTAGTCACGGAGACTGTAGTATATCGCCACAAGTTTGGTCTAATCACGGAGACTGTAGTATATCGGCACAAGTTTGATCTAGTTACGGAGACCGTATTATATCGGCACACGTTTGATCTAGTCACGGAGACCGTAGTATATCGCAACAAGTTTGGTCTAGTCACGGAGACTGTAGTATATCGTCACAAGTTTGATAGTGTCACAGTCACTGTAGTATATCGGCACAAGTTTGATAGTGTCACAGTCAATGTAGTATATCGTCACAAGTTTGATAGTGTCACAGTCACTGTAGTATTTCGTCACAAGTTTGATAGTGTCACAGTCACTGTAGTATATCGCCACAAGTTTGATAGTGTCACAGTCACTGTATTATATCGCCACAAGTATGGTCTAGTCACTGAGACTGTAGTATATCGGCACAAGTTTGGTCTAGTCACTGAGACTGTAGTATAACGTCACAAGTATGGTCTAGTCACGGAGACTGTAGTATATCGGCACAAGTTTGATCTAGTCACGGAGACCGTAGTATATCGCATCAAGTTTGGTCTAGTCACGGAGACTGTAGTATATCGCAACAAGTTTGGTCTAGTCACGGAGACTGTAGTATATCGCCACAAGTTTGGTCTAGTCACGGAGACTGTAGTATATCGGCACAAGTTTGATCTAGTCACGGAGACCGTATTATATCGGCACACGTTTGATCTAGTCACGGAGACCGTAGTATATCGCAACAAGTTTGGTCTAGTCACGGAGACTGTAGTATATCGTCACAAGTTTGATAGTGTCACAGTCACTGTAGTATATCGCCACAAGTTTGATAGTGTCTCAGTCACTGTAGTATATCGCCACAAGTTTGATCTAGTCACGGAGACTGTAGTATATCGTCACAAGTTTGATAGTGTCACAGTCACTGTATTATATCGCCACAAGTTTGATCTAGTCACGGAGACTGTAGTATATCGGCACAAGTTTGATAGTGTCATAGTCATTGTAGTATATCGCCACAAGTTTGATAGTGTCACAGTCACTGTAGTATATCGCCACAAGTTTGATAGTGTCACAGTCACTGTATTATATCGCCACAAGTATGGTCTAGTCACTGAGACTGTAGTATATCGGCACAACTTTTGTCTAGTCACTGAGACTGTAGTATAACGTCACAAGTTTGGTCTAGTCACTGAGACTGTAGTATATCGTCACAAGTTTGATCCAGTCACGGAGACTGTAGTATATCGCCACAAGTTTGATCTAGTCACGGAGACTGTAGTATGTCGTCACAAGTTTGATAGTGTCACAGTCACTGTAGTATATCGCCACAAGTTTGATAGTGTCACAGTCACTGTAGTATATCGCCACATGTTTGATCTAGTCCCGGAGACTGTAGTATATCGTCACAAGTTTGGTCTAGTCACGGAGACTGTAGTATATCGTCACAAGTTTGGTCTAGTTACGGAGACTGTAGTATATCGTCACAAGTTTGATAGTGTCACAGTCACTGTAGTATATCGGCACAAGTTTGATAGTGTCACAGTCACTGTAGTATATCGGCACAAGTTTGGTCTAGTCACTGAGACTGTAGTATATCGCCACAAGTTTGGTCTCGTCACGGAGACTGTAGTATATCGTCACAAGGTTTGATAGTGTCACAGTCACTGTAGTATATCGGCACAAGTTTGATAGTGTCACAGTCACTGTAGTATATCGTCACAAGTTTGATAGTGTCACAGTCACTGTAGTATTTCGTCACAAGTTTGATCTAGTCACGGAGACTGTAGTATATCGTCACAAGTTTGATAGTGTCACAGTCACTGTAGTTTATCGCCACAAGTTTGCTAGTGTCACAGTCACTGTAGTATATCGCCACAAGTTTGATCTAGTCACGGAGACTGTAGTATATCGTCACAAGTTTGATAGTGTCACAGTCACTGTAGTATATCGCCACAAGTTTGATCTAGTCACGGAGACTGTAGTATATCGCCACAAGTTTGATCTAGTCACGGAGACTGTAGTATATCGGCACAAGTTTGATAGTGTCACAGTCACTGTAGTATATCGCCACAAGTTTGATAGTGTCACAGTCACTGTAGTATATCGTCACAAGTTTGATAGTGTCACAGTCACTGTAGTATATCGCCACAAGTTTGATAGTGTCACAGTCACTGTATTATATCGCCACAAGTATGGTCTAGTCACTGAGACTGTAGTATATCGGCACAAGTTTGGTCTAGTCACTGAGACTGTAGTATAACGTCACAAGTTTGGTCTAGTCACTGAGACTGTAGTATATCGTCACAAGTTTGATCCAGTCACGGAGACTGTAGTATATCGCCACAAGTTTGATCTAGTCACGGAGACTGTAGTATGTCGTCACAAGTTTGATAGTGTCACAGTCACTGTAGTATATCGCCACAAGTTTGATAGTGTCACAGTCACTGTAGTATATCGCCACAAGTTTGATCTAGTCACGGAGAATGTAGTATATCGTCACAAGTTTGATAGTGTCACAGTCACTGTAGTATATCGCCACAAGTTTGATCTAGTCACGGAGACTGTAGTATATCGCCACAAGTTTGATCTAGTCACGGAGACTGTAGTATATCGGCACAAGTTTGATAGTGTCACAGTCACTGTAGTATATCGCCACAAGTTTGATAGTGTCACAGTCACTGTAGTATATCGAAACAAGTTTGATAGTGTCACAGTCACTGTAGTATATCGGCACTAGTTTGATAGTGTCACAGTCACTGTAGTATATCGTCACAAGTTTGATAGTGTCACAGTCACTGTAGTATATCGCCACAAGTTTTATCTAGTCACGGAGACTGTAGTATATCGTCACAAGTTTGATAGTGTCACAGTCACTGTAGTATATCGCCACAAGTTTGATAGTGTCACAGTCACTGTAGTATATCGTTACATGTTTGGTCTAGTCACTGAGACTGTAGTATATCGGCAGAAATTTGGTCTAGTCACTGAGACTGTAGTATATCGGCACAAGTTTGGTCTAGTCACTGAGACTGTAGCATATCGGCACAAATTTGATCTAGTCACGGAGACTGTAGTATATCGTCACAAGTTTGATAGTGTCACAGTCACTGTAGTATATCGGCACAAGTTTGATAGTGTCACAGTCACTGTAGTATATCGGTACAAGTTTGGTCTAGTCACTGAGACTGTAGTATATCGCCACAAGTTTGGTCTCGTCACGGAGACTGTAGTATATCGTCACAAGTTTGATAGTGTCACAGTCACTGTAGTATATCGGCACAAGTTTGATAGTGTCACAGTCACTGTAGTATATCGGCACTAGTTTGATAGTGTCACAGTCACTGTAGTATATCGTCACAAGTTTGATAGTGTCACAGTCACTGTAGTATATCGGCACAAGTTTTGTCTAGTCACGGAGACTGTAGTATAGCGGCACAAATTTGGTCTAGTCACTGAGACTGTAGTATATCGGCACAAGTTTGATCTAGTCACGGAGACTGTAGTATATCGTCACAAGTTTGATAGTGTCACAGTCACTGTAGTATATCGGCACAAGTTTGATAGTGTCACAGTCACTGTAGTATATCGGCACAAGTTTGGTCTAGTCACTGAGACTGTAGTATATCGCCACAAGTTTGGTCTCGTCACGGAGACTGTAGTATATCGTCACAAGGTTTGATAGTGTCACAGTCACTGTAGTATATCGGCACAAGTTTGATAGTGTCACAGTCACTGTAGTATATCGTCACAAGTTTGATAGTGTCACAGTCACTGTAGTATTTCGTCACAAGTTTGATAGTGTCACAGTCACTGTAGTATATCGCCACAAGTTTGATAGTGTCACAGTCACTGTATTATATCGCCACAAGTATGGTCTAGTCACTGAGACTGTAGTATATCGGCACAAGTTTGGTCTAGTCACTGAGACTGTAGTATAACGTCACAAGTATGGTCTAGTCACGGAGACTGTAGTATATCGGCACAAGTTTGATCTAGTCACGGAGACCGTAGTATATCGCATCAAGTTTGGTCTAGTCACGGAGACTGTAGTATATCGCAACAAGTTTGGTCTAGTCACGGAGACTGTAGTATATCGCCACAAGTTTGGTCTAGTCACGGAGACTGTAGTATATCGGCACAAGTTTGATCTAGTTACGGAGACCGTATTATATCGGCACACGTTTGATCTAGTCACGGAGACCGTAGTATATCGCAACAAGTTTGGTCTAGTCACGGAGACTGTAGTATATCGTCACAAGTTCGATAGTGTCACAGTCACTGTAGTATATCGGCACAAGTTTGATAGTGTCACAGTCACTGTAGTATATCGTCACAAGTTTGATAGTGTCACAGTCACTGTAGTATTTCGTCACAAGTTTGATAGTGTCACAGTCACTGTAGTATATCGCCACAAGTTTGATAGTGTCACAGTCACTGTATTATATCGCCACAAGTATGGTCTAGTCACTGAGACTGTAGTATATCGGCACAAGTTTGGTCTAGTCACTGAGACTGTAGTATAACGTCACAAGTATGGTCTAGTCACGGAGACTGTAGTATATCGCAACAAGTTTGGTCTATTCACGGAGACTGTAGTATATCGCCACAAGTTTGGTCTAGTCACGGAGACTGTAGTATATCGGCACAAGTTTGATCTAGTCACGGAGACCGTATTATATCGGCACACGTTTGATCTAGTCACGGAGACCGTAGTATATCGCAACAAGTTTGGTCTAGTCACGGAGACTGTAGTATATCGTCACAAGTTTGATAGTGTCACAGTCACTGTAGTTTATCGCCACAAGTTTGCTAGTGTCACAGTCACTGTAGTATATCGCCACAAGTTTGATCTAGTCACGGAGACTGTAGTATATCGTCACAAGTTTGATAGTGTCACAGTCACTGTAGTATATCGCCACAAGTTTGATCTAGTCACGGAGACTGTAGTATATCGCCACAAGTTTGATCTAGTCACGGAGACTGTAGTATATCGGCACAAGTTTGATAGTGTCACAGTCACTGTAGTATATCGCCACAAGTTTGATAGTGTCACAGTCACTGTAGTATATCGTCACAAGTTTGATAGTGTCACAGTCACTGTAGTATATCGCCACAAGTTTGATAGTGTCACAGTCACTGTATTATATCGCCACAAGTATGGTCTAGTCACTGAGACTGTAGTATATCGGCACAAGTTTGGTCTAGTCACTGAGACTGTAGTATAACGTCACAAGTTTGGTCTAGTCACTGAGACTGTAGTATATCGTCACAAGTTTGATCCAGTCACGGAGACTGTAGTATATCGCCACAAGTTTGATCTAGTCACGGAGACTGTAGTATGTCGTCACAAGTTTGATAGTGTCACAGTCACTGTAGTATATCGCCACAAGTTTGATAGTGTCACAGTCACTGTAGTATATCGCCACAAGTTTGATCTAGTCACGGAGACTGTAGTATATCGTCACAAGTTTGATAGTGTCACAGTCACTGTAGTATATCGCCACAAGTTTGATCTAGTCACGGAGACTGTAGTATATCGCCACAAGTTTGATCTAGTCACGGAGACTGTAGTATATCGGCACAAGTTTGATAGTGTCACAGTCACTGTAGTATATCGCCACAAGTTTGATAGTGTCACAGTCACTGTAGTATATCGAAACAAGTTTGATAGTGTCACAGTCACTGTAGTATATCGGCACTAGTTTGATAGTGTCACAGTCACTGTAGTATATCGTCACAAGTTTGATAGTGTCACAGTCACTGTAGTATATCGGCACAAGTTTTGTCTAGTCACGGAGACTGTAGTATAGCGGCACAAATTTGGTCTAGTCACTGAGACTGTAGTATATCGGCACAAGTTTGATCTAGTCACGGAGACTGTAGTATATCGTCACAAGTTTGATAGTGTCACAGTCACTGTAGTATATCGGCACAAGTTTGATAGTGTCACAGTCACTGTAGTATATCGGCACAAGTTTGGTCTAGTCACTGAGACTGTAGTATATCGGCACAAGTTTGGTCTAGTCACTGAGACTGTAGCATATCGGCACAAATTTGATCTAGTCACGGAGACTGTAGTATATCGTCACAAGTTTGATAGTGTCACAGTCACTGTAGTATATCGGCACAAGTTTGATAGTGTCACAGTCACTGTAGTATATCGGTACAAGTTTGGTCTAGTCACTGAGACTGTAGTATATCGCCACAAGTTTGGTCTCGTCACGGAGACTGTAGTATATCGTCACAAGTTTGATAGTGTCACAGTCACTGTAGTATATCGGCACAAGTTTGATAGTGTCACAGTCACTGTAGTATATCGGCACTAGTTTGAAAGTGTCACAGTCACTGTAGTATATCGTCACAAGTTTGATAGTGTCACAGTCACTGTAGTATATCGGCACAAGTTTTGTCTAGTCACGGAGACTGTAGTATAGCGGCACAAATTTGGTCTAGTCACTGAGACTGTAGTATATCGGCACAAGTTTGATCTAGTCACGGAGACTGTAGTATATCGTCACAAGTTTGATAGTGTCACAGTCACTGTAGTATATCGGCACAAGTTTGATAGTGTCACAGTCACTGTAGTATATCGGCACAAGTTTGGTCTAGTCACTGAGACTGTAGTATATCGCCACAAGTTTGGTCTCGTCACGGAGACTGTAGTATATCGTCACAAGGTTTGATAGTGTCACAGTCACTGTAGTATATCGGCACAAGTTTGATAGTGTCACAGTCACTGTAGTATATCGTCACAAGTTTGATAGTGTCACAGTCACTGTAGTATTTCGTCACAAGTTTGATAGTGTCACAGTCACTGTAGTATATCGCCACAAGTTTGATAGTGTCACAGTCACTGTATTATATCTCCACAAGTATGGTCTAGTCACTGAGACTGTAGTATATCGGCACAAGTTTGGTCTAGTCACTGAGACTGTAGTATAACGTCACAAGTATGGTCTAGTCACGGAGACTGTAGTATATCGGCACAAGTTTGATCTAGTCACGGAGACCGTAGTATATCGCATCAAGTTTGGTCTAGTCACGGAGACTGTAGTATATCGCAACAAGTTTGGTCTAGTCACGGAGACTGTAGTATATCGCCACAAGTTTGGTCTAGTCACGGAGACTGTAGTATATCGGCACAAGTTTGATCTAGTTACGGAGACCGTATTATATCGGCACACGTTTGATCTAGTCACGGAGACCGTAGTATATCGCAACAAGTTTGGTCTAGTCACGGAGACTGTAGTATATCGTCACAAGTTCGATAGTGTCACAGTCACTGTAGTATATCGGCACAAGTTTGATAGTGTCACAGTCACTGTAGTATATCGTCACAAGTTTGATAGTGTCACAGTCACTGTAGTATTTCGTCACAAGTTTGATAGTGTCACAGTCACTGTAGTATATCGCCACAAGTTTGATAGTGTCACAGTCACTGTATTATATCGCCACAAGTATGGTCTAGTCACTGAGACTGTAGTATATCGGCACAAGTTTGGTCTAGTCACTGAGACTGTAGTATAACGTCACAAGTATGGTCTAGTCACGGAGACTGTAGTATATCGCAACAAGTTTGGTCTATTCACGGAGACTGTAGTATATCGCCACAAGTTTGGTCTAGTCACGGAGACTGTAGTATATCGGCACAAGTTTGATCTAGTCACGGAGACCGTATTATATCGGCACACGTTTGATCTAGTCACGGAGACCGTAGTATATCGCAACAAGTTTGGTCTAGTCACGGAGACTGTAGTATATCGTCACAAGTTTGATAGTGTCACAGTCACTGTAGTTTATCGCCACAAGTTTGCTAGTGTCACAGTCACTGTAGTATATCGCCACAAGTTTGATCTAGTCACGGAGACTGTAGTATATCGTCACAAGTTTGATAGTGTCACAGTCACTGTAGTATATCGCCACAAGTTTGATCTAGTCACGGAGACTGTAGTATATCGCCACAAGTTTGATCTAGTCACGGAGACTGTAGTATATCGGCACAAGTTTGATAGTGTCACAGTCACTGTAGTATATCGCCACAAGTTTGATAGTGTCACAGTCACTGTAGTATATCGTCACAAGTTTGATAGTGTCACAGTCACTGTAGTATATCGCCACAAGTTTGATAGTGTCACAGTCACTGTATTATATCGCCACAAGTATGGTCTAGTCACTGAGACTGTAGTATATCGGCACAAGTTTGGTCTAGTCACTGAGACTGTAGTATAACGTCACAAGTTTGGTCTAGTCACTGAGACTGTAGTATATCGTCACAAGTTTGATCCAGTCACGGAGACTGTAGTATATCGCCACAAGTTTGATCTAGTCACGGAGACTGTAGTATGTCGTCACAAGTTTGATAGTGTCACAGTCACTGTAGTATATCGCCACAAGTTTGATAGTGTCACAGTCACTGTAGTATATCGCCACAAGTTTGATCTAGTCACGGAGACTGTAGTATATCGTCACAAGTTTGATAGTGTCACAGTCACTGTAGTATATCGCCACAAGTTTGATCTAGTCACGGAGACTGTAGTATATCGCCACAAGTTTGATCTAGTCACGGAGACTGTAGTATATCGGCACAAGTTTGATAGTGTCACAGTCACTGTAGTATATCGCCACAAGTTTGATAGTGTCACAGTCACTGTAGTATATCGAAACAAGTTTGATAGTGTCACAGTCACTGTAGTATATCGGCACTAGTTTGATAGTGTCACAGTCACTGTAGTATATCGTCACAAGTTTGATAGTGTCACAGTCACTGTAGTATATCGGCACAAGTTTTGTCTAGTCACGGAGACTGTAGTATAGCGGCACAAATTTGGTCTAGTCACTGAGACTGTAGTATATCGGCACAAGTTTGATCTAGTCACGGAGACTGTAGTATATCGTCACAAGTTTGATAGTGTCACAGTCACTGTAGTATATCGGCACAAGTTTGATAGTGTCACAGTCACTGTAGTATATCGGCACAAGTTTGGTCTAGTCACTGAGACTGTAGTATATCGCCACAAGTTTGGTCTCGTCACGGAGACTGTAGTATATCGTCACAAGGTTTGATAGTGTCACAGTCACTGTAGTATATCGGCACAAGTTTGATAGTGTCACAGTCACTGTAGTATATCGTCACAAGTTTGATAGTGTCACAGTCACTGTAGTATTTCGTCACAAGTTTGATAGTGTCACAGTCACTGTAGTATATCGCCACAAGTTTGATAGTGTCACAGTCACTGTATTATATCGCCACAAGTATGGTCTAGTCACTGAGACTGTAGTATATCGGCACAAGTTTGGTCTAGTCACTGAGACTGTAGTATAACGTCACAAGTATGGTCTAGTCACGGAGACTGTAGTATATCGGCACAAGTTTGATCTAGTCACGGAGACCGTAGTATATCGCATCAAGTTTGGTCTAGTCACGGAGACTGTAGTATATCGCCACAAGTTTGGTCTAGTCACGGAGACTGTAGTATATCGGCACAAGTTTGATCTAGTTACGGAGACCGTATTATATCGGCACACGTTTGATCTAGTCACGGAGACCGTAGTATATCGCAACAAGTTTGGTCTAGTCACGGAGACTGTAGTATATCGTCACAAGTTTGATAGTGTCACAGTCACTGTAGTATATCGGCACAAGTTTGATAGTGTCACAGTCACTGTAGTATATCGTCACAAGTTTGATAGTGTCACAGTCACTGTAGTATTTCGTCACAAGTTTGATAGTGTCACAGTCACTGTAGTATATCGCCACAAGTTTGATAGTGTCACAGTCACTGTATTATATCGCCACAAGTATGGTCTAGTCACTGAGACTGTAGTATATCGGCACAAGTTTGGTCTAGTCACTGAGACTGTAGTATAACGTCACAAGTATGGTCTAGTCACGGAGACTGTAGTATATCGGCACAAGTTTGATCTAGTCACGGAGACCGTAGTATATCGCATCAAGTTTGGTCTAGTCACGGAGACTGTAGTATATCGCAACAAGTTTGGTCTATTCACGGAGACTGTAGTATATCGCCACAAGTTTGGTCTAGTCACGGAGACTGTAGTATATCGGCACAAGTTTGATCTAGTCACGGAGACCGTATTATATCGGCACACGTTTGATCTAGTCACGGAGACCGTAGTATATCGCAACAAGTTTGGTCTAGTCACGGAGACTGTAGTATATCGTCACAAGTTTGATAGTGTCACAGTCACTGTAGTATATCGCCACAAGTTTGATAGTGTCACAGTCACTGTAGTATATCGCCACAAGTTTGATCTAGTCACGGAGACTGTAGTATATCGTCACAAGTTTGATAGTGTCACAGTCACTGTAGTATATCGCCACAAGTTTGATCTAGTCACGGAGACTGTAGTATATCGCCACAAGTTTGATCTAGTCACGGAGACTGTAGTATATCGGCACAAGTTTGATAGTGTCACAGTCACTGTAGTATATCGCCACAAGTTTGATAGTGTCACAGTCACTGTAGTATATCGTCACAAGTTTGATAGTGTCACAGTCACTGTAGTATATCGCCACAAGTTTGATAGTGTCACAGTCACTGTATTATATCGCCACAAGTATGGTCTAGTCACTGAGACTGTAGTATATCGGCACAAGTTTGGTCTAGTCACTGAGACTGTAGTATAACGTCACAAGTTTGGTCTAGTCACTGAGACTGTAGTATATCGTCACAAGTTTGATCCAGTCACGGAGACTGTAGTATATCGCCACAAGTTTGATCTAGTCACGGAGAATGTAGTATGTCGTCACAAGTTTGATAGTGTCACAGTCACTGTAGTAAATCGCCACAAGTTTGATAGTGTCACAGTCACTGTAGTATATCGTTACAAGTTTGGTCTAGTCACTGAGACTGTAGTATATCGGCAGAAATTTGGTCTAGTCAATGAGACTGTAGTATATCGGCACAAGTTTTTGTCTAGTCACTGAGACTGTAGCATATCGGCACAAATTTGATCTAGTCACGGAGACTGTAGTATATCGTCACAAGTTTGATAGTGTCACAGTCACTGTAGTATATCGGCACAAGTTTGATAGTGTCACAGTCACTGTAGTATATCGGTACAAGTTTGGTCTAGTCACTGAGACTGTAGTATATCGCCACAAGTTTGGTCTCGTCACGGAGACTGTAGTATATCGTCACAAGTTTGATAGTGTCACAGTCACTGTAGTATATCGGCACAAGTTTGATAGTGTCACAGTCACTGTAGTATATCGGCACCAGTTTGATAGTGTCACAGTCACTGTAGTATATCGTCACAAGTTTGATAGTGTCACAGTCACTGTAGTATATCGGCACAAGTTTTGTCTAGTCACGGAGACTGTAGTATAGCGGCACAAATTTGGTCTAGTCACTGAGACTGTAGTATATCGGCACAAGTTTGATCTAGTCACGGAGACTGTAGTATATCGTCACAAGTTTGATAGTGTCACAGTCACTGTAGTATATCGGCACAAGTTTGATAGTGTCACAGTCACTGTAGTATATCGGCACAAGTTTGGTCTAGTCACTGAGACTGTAGTATATCGCCACAAGTTTGGTCTCGTCACGGAGACTGTATTATATCGTCACAAGGTTTGATAGTGTCACAGTCACTGTAGTATATCGGCACAAGTTTGATAGTGTCACAGTCACTGTAGTATATCGTCACAAGTTTGATAGTGTCACAGTCACTGTAGTATTTCGTCACAAGTTTGATAGTGTCACAGTCACTGTAGTATATCGCCACAAGTTTGATAGTGTCACAGTCACTGTATTATATCGCCACAAGTATGGTCTAGTCACTGAGACTGTAGTATATCGGCACAAGTTTGGTCTAGTCACTGAGACTGTAGTATATCGTCACAAGTTTGATAGTGTCACAGTCACTGTAGTATATCGGCACAAGTTTGATAGTGTCACAGTCACTGTAGTATATCGGCACAAGTTTGGTCTAGTCACTGAGACTGTAGTATATCGCCACAAGTTTGGTCTCGTCACGGAGACTGTAGTATATCGTCACAAGGTTTGATAGTGTCACAGTCACTGTAGTATATCGGCACAAGTTTGATAGTGTCACAGTCACTGTAGTATATCGTCACAAGTTTGATAGTGTCACAGTCACTGTAGTATTTCGTCACAAGTTTGATAGTGTCACAGTCACTGTAGTATATCGCCACAAGTTTGATAGTGTCACAGTCACTGTATTATATCGCCACAAGTATGGTCTAGTCACTGAGACTGTAGTATATCGGCACAAGTTTGGTCTAGTCACTGAGACTGTAGTATAACGTCACAAGTATGGTCTAGTCACGGAGACTGTACTATATCGGCACAAGTTTGATCTAGTCACGGAGACCGTAGTATATCGCATCAAGTTTGGTCTAGTCACGGAGACTGTAGTATATCGCAACAAGTTTGGTCTAGTCACGGAGACTGTAGTATATCGCCACAAGTTTGGTCTAGTCACGGAGACTGTAGTATATCGGCACAAGTTTGATCTAGTTACGGAGACCGTATTATATCGGCACACGTTTGATCTAGTCACGGAGACCGTAGTATATCGCAACAAGTTTGGTCTAGTCACGGAGACTGTAGTATATCGTCACAAGTTCGATAGTGTCACAGTCACTGTAGTATATCGGCACAAGTTTGATAGTGTCACAGTCACTGTAGTATATCGTCACAAGTTTGATAGTGTCACAGTCACTGTAGTATTTCGTCACAAGTTTGATAGTGTCACAGTCACTGTAGTATATCGTCACAAGTTTGATAGTGTCACAGTTACTGTAGTATTTCGTCACAAGTTTGATAGTGTCACAGTCACTGTAGTATATCGCCACAAGTTTGATAGTGTCACAGTCACTGTATTATATCGCCACAAGTATGGTCTAGTCACTGAGACTGTAGTATATCGGCACAAGTTTGGTCTAGTCACTGAGACTGTAGTATAACGTCACAAGTATGGTCTAGTCACGGAGACTGTAGTATATCGGCACAAGTTTGATCTAGTCACGGAGACCGTAGTATATCGCATCAAGTTTGGTCTAGTCACGGAGACCGTAGTATATCGCAACAAGTTTGGTCTAGTCACGGAGACTGTAGTATATCGTCACAAGTTTGATAGTGTCACAGTCACTGTAGTATATCGGCACAAGTTTGATAGTGTCACAGTCACTGTAGTATATCGTCACAAGTTTGATAGTGTCACAGTCACTGTAGTATTTCGTCACAAGTTTGATAGTGTCACAGTCACTGTAGTATATCGCCACAAGTTTGATAGTGTCACAGTCACTGTATTATATCGCCACAAGTATGGTCTAGTCACTGAGACTGTAGTATATCGGCACAAGTTTGGTCTAGTCACTGAGACTGTAGTATAACGTCACAAGTATGGTCTAGTCACGGAGACTGTAGTATATCGGCACAAGTTTGATCTAGTTACGGAGACCGTATTATATCGGCACACGTTTGATCTAGTCACGGAGACCGTAGTATATCGCAACAAGTTTGGTCTAGTCACGGAGACTGTAGTATATCGTCACAAGTTTGATAGTGTCACAGTCACTGTAGTATATCGGCACAAGTTTGATAGTGTCACAGTCACTGTAGTATATCGTCACAAGTTTGATAGTGTCACAGTCACTGTAGTATTTCGTCACAAGTTTGATAGTGTCACAGTCACTGTAGTATATCGCCACAAGTTTGATAGTGTCACAGTCACTGTATTATATCGCCACAAGTATGGTCTAGTCACTGAGACTGTAGTATATCGGCACAAGTTTGGTCTAGTCACTGAGACTGTAGTATAACGTCACAAGTATGGTCTAGTCACGGAGACTGTAGTATATCGGCACAAGTTTGATCTAGTCACGGAGACCGTAGTATATCGCATCAAGTTTGGTCTAGTCACGGAGACTGTAGTATATCGCAACAAGTTTGGTCTATTCACGGAGACTGTAGTATATCGCCACAAGTTTGGTCTAGTCACGGAGACTGTAGTATATCGGCACAAGTTTGATCTAGTCACGGAGACCGTATTATATCGGCACACGTTTGATCTAGTCACGGAGACCGTAGTATATCGCAACAAGTTTGGTCTAGTCACGGAGACTGTAGTATATCGTCACAAGTTTGATAGTGTCACAGTCACTGTAGTATATCGCCACAAGTTTGATAGTGTCACAGTCACTGTAGTATATCGCCACAAGTTTGATCTAGTCACGGAGACTGTAGTATATCGTCACAAGTTTGATAGTGTCACAGTCACTGTAGTATATCGCCACAAGTTTGATCTAGTCACGGAGACTGTAGTATATCGCCACAAGTTTGATCTAGTCACGGAGACTGTAGTATATCGGCACAAGTTTGATAGTGTCACAGTCACTGTAGTATATCGCCACAAGTTTGATAGTGTCACAGTCACTGTAGTATATCGTCACAAGTTTGATAGTGTCACAGTCACTGTAGTATATCGCCACAAGTTTGATAGTGTCACAGTCACTGTATTATATCGCCACAAGTATGGTCTAGTCACTGAGACTGTAGTATATCGGCACAAGTTTGGTCTAGTCACTGAGACTGTAGTATAACGTCACAAGTTTGGTCTAGTCACTGAGACTGTAGTATATCGTCACAAGTTTGATCCAGTCACGGAGACTGTAGTATATCGCCACAAGTTTGATCTAGTCACGGAGACTGTAGTATGTCGTCACAAGTTTGATAGTGTCACAGTCACTGTAGTATATCGCCACAAGTTTGATAGTGTCACAGTCACTGTAGTATATCGTTACAAGTTTGGTCTAGTCACTGAGACTGTAGTATATCGGCTAGAAATTTGGTCTAGTCACTGAGACTGTAGTATATCGGCACAAGTTTGGTCTAGTCACTGAGACTGTAGCATATCGCCACAAATTTGATCTAGTCACGGAGACTGTAGTATATCGTCACAAGTTTGATAGTGTCACAGTCACTGTAGTATATCGGCACAAGTTTGATAGTGTCACAGTCACTGTAGTATATCGGTACAAGTTTGGTCTAGTCACTGAGACTGTAGTATATCGCCACAAGTTTGGTCTCGTCACGGAGACTGTAGTATATCGTCACAAGTTTGATCTAGTCACGGAGACTGTAGTATATCGTCACAAGTTTGATAGTGTCACAGTCACTGTAGTATATCGGCACAAGTTTGATAGTGTCACAGTCACTGTAGTATATCGGCACAAGTTTGATAGTGTCACAGTCACTGTAGTATATCGGCACTAGTTTGATAGTTTCACAGTCACTGTAGTATATCGTCACAAGTTTGATAGTGTCACAGTCACTGTAGTATATCGGCACAAGTTTTGTCTAGTCACGGAGACTGTAGTATAGCGGCACAAATTTGGTCTAGTCACTGAGACTGTAGTATATCGGCACAAGTTTGATCTAGTCACGGAGACTGTAGTATATCGTCACAAGTTTGATAGTGTCACAGTCACTGTAGTATATCGGCACAAGTTTGATAGTGTCACAGTCACTGTATTATATCGGCACAAGTTTGGTCTAGTCACTGAGACTGTAGTATATCGCCACAAGTTTGGTCTCGTCACGGAGACTGTAGTATATCGTCACAAGGTTTGATAGTGTCACAGTCACTGTAGTATATCGGCACAAGTTTGATAGTGTCACAGTCACTGTAGTATATCGTCACAAGTTTGATAGTGTCACAGTCACTGTAGTATTTCGTCACAAGTTTGATAGGGTCACAGTCACTGTAGTATATCGCCACAAGTTTGATAGTGTCACAGTCACTGTATTATATCGCCACAAGTATGGTCTAGTCACTGAGAATGTAGTATATCGGCACAAGTTTGGTCTAGTCACTGAGACTGTAGTATAACGTCACAAGTATGGTCTAGTCACGGAGACTGTAGTATATCGGCACAAGTTTGATCTAGTCACGGAGACCGTAGTATATCGCATCAAGTTTGGTCTAGTCACGGAGACTGTAGTATATCGCAACAAGTTTGGTCTAGTCACGGAGACTGTAGTATATCGCCACAAGTTTGGTCTAGTCACGGAGACTGTAGTATATCGGCACAAGTTTGATCTAGTTACGGAGACCGTATTATATCGGCACACGTTTGATCTAGTCACGGAGACCGTAGTATATCGCAACAAGTTTGGTCTAGTCACGGAGACTGTAGTATATCGTCACATGTTCGATAGTGTCACAGTCACTGTAGTATATCGGCACAAGTTTGATAGTGTCACAGTCACTGTAGTATATCGTCACAAGTTTGATAGTGTCACAGTCACTGTAGTATTTCGTCACAAGTTTGATAGTGTCACAGTCACTGTAGTATATCGCCACAAGTTTGATAGTGTCACAGTCACTGTATTATATCGCCACAAGTATGGTCTAGTCACTGAGACTGTAGTATATCGGCACAAGTTTGGTCTAGTCACTGAGACTGTAGTATAACGTCACAAGTATGATCTAGTCACGGAGACTGTAGTATATCGTCACAAGTTTGATAGTGTCACAGTCACTGTAGTATATCGCCACAAGTTTGATCTAGTCACGGAGACTGTAGTATATCGCCACAAGTTTGATCTAGTCACGGAGACTGTAGTATATCGGCACAAGTTTGATAGTGTCACAGTCACTGTAGTATATCGCCACAAGTTTGATAGTGTCACAGTCACTGTAGTATATCGTCACAAGTTTGATAGTGTCACAGTCACTGTAGTATATCGCCACAAGTTTGATAGTGTCACAGTCACTGTATTATATCGCCACAAGTATGGTCTAGTCACTGAGACTGTAGTATATCGGCACAAGTTTGGTCTAGTCACTGAGACTGTAGTATAACGTCACAAGTTTGGTCTAGTCACTGAGACTGTAGTATATCGTCACAAGTTTGATCCAGTCACGGAGACTGTAGTATATCGCCACAAGTTTGATCTAGTCACGGAGACTGTAGTATGTCGTCACAAGTTTGATAGTGTCACAGTCACTGTAGTATATCGCCACAAGTTTGATAGTGTCACAGTCACTGTAGTATATCGTTACAAGTTTGGTCTAGTCACTGAGACTGTAGTATATCGGCTAGAAATTTGGTCTAGTCACTGAGACTGTAGTATATCGGCACAAGTTTGGTCTAGTCACTGAGACTGTAGCATATCGCCACAAATTTGATCTAGTCACGGAGACTGTAGTATATCGTCACAAGTTTGATAGTGTCACAGTCACTGTAGTATATCGGTACAAGTTTGATAGTGTCACAGTCACTGTAGTATATCGGTACAAGTTTGGTCTAGTCACTGAGACTGTAGTATATCGCCACAAGTTTGGTCTCGTCACGGAGACTGTAGTATATCGTCACAAGTTTGATCTAGTCACGGAGACTGTAGTATATCGTCACAAGTTTGATAGTGTCACAGTCACTGTAGTATATCGGCACAAGTTTGATAGTGTCACAGTCACTGTAGTATATCGGCACAAGTTTGATAGTGTCACAGTCACTGTAGTATATCGGCACTAGTTTGATAGTTTCACAGTCACTGTAGTATATCGTCACAAGTTTCATAGTGTCACAGTCACTGTAGTATATCGGCACAAGTTTTGTCTAGTCACGGAGACTGTAGTATAGCGGCACAAATTTGGTCTAGTCACTGAGACTGTAGTATATCGGCACAAGTTTGATCTAGTCACGGAGACTGTAGTATATCGTCACAAGTTTGATAGTGTCACAGTCACTGTAGTATATCGGCACAAGTTTGATAGTGTCACAGTCACTGTAGTATATCGGCACAAGTTTGGTCTAGTCACTGAGACTGTAGTATATCGCCACAAGTTTGGTCTCGTCACGGAGACTGTAGTATATCGTCACAAGGTTTGATAGTGTCACAGTCACTGTAGTATATCGGCACAAGTTTGATAGTGTCACAGTCACTGTAGTATATCGTCACAAGTTTGATAGTGTCACAGTCACTGTAGTATTTCGTCACAAGTTTGATAGGGTCACAGTCACTGTAGTATATCGCCACAAGTTTGATAGTGTCACAGTCACTGTATTATATCGCCACAAGTATGGTCTAGTCACTGAGAATGTAGTATATCGGCACAAGTTTGGTCTAGTCACTGAGACTGTAGTATAACGTCACAAGTATGGTCTAGTCACGGAGACTGTAGTATATCGGCACAAGTTTGATCTAGTCACGGAGACCGTAGTATATCGCATCAAGTTTGGTCTAGTCACGGAGACTGTAGTATATCGCAACAAGTTTGGTCTAGTCACGGAGACTGTAGTTCATCGCCACAAGTTTGGTCTAGTCACGGAGACTGTAGTATATCGTCACATGTTCGATAGTGTCACAGTCACTGTAGTATATCGGCACAAGTTTGATAGTGTCACAGTCACTGTAGTATATCGTCACAAGTTTGATAGTGTCACAGTCACTGTAGTATTTCGTCACAAGTTTGATAGTGTCACAGTCACTGTAGTATATCGCCACAAGTTTGATAGTGTCACAGTCACTGTATTATATCGCCACAAGTATGGTCTAGTCACTGAGACTGTAGTATATCGGCAAAAGTTTGGTCTAGTCACTGAGACTGTAGTATAACGTCACAAGTATGATCTAGTCACGGAGACTGTAGTATATCGTCACAAGTTTGATAGTGTCACAGTCACTGTAGTATATCGCCACAAGTTTGATCTAGTCACGGAGACTGTAGTATATCGCCACAAGTTTGATCTAGTCACGGAGACTGTAGTATATCGGCACAAGTTTGATAGTGTCACAGTCACTGTAGTATATCGCCACAAGTTTGATAGTGTCACAGTCACTGTAGTATATCGTCACAAGTTTGATAGTGTCACAGTCACTGTAGTATATCGGCACTAGTTTGATAGTGTCACAGTCACTGTAATATATCGTCACAAGTTTAATAGTGTCACAGTCACTGTAGTATATCGGCACAAGTTTTGTCTAGTCACGGAGACTGTAGTATAGCGGCAAAAATTTGGTCTAGTCACTGAGACTGTAGTATATCGGCACAAGTTTGATCTAGTCACGGAGACTGTAGTATATCGTCACAAGTTTGATAGTGTCACAGTCACTGTAGTATATCGGCACAAGTTTGATAGTGTCACAGTCACTGTAGTATATCGGCACAAGTTTGGTCTAGTCACTGAGACTGTAGTATATCGCCACAAGTTTGGTCTCGTCACGGAGACTGTAGTATATCGTCACAAGGTTAGATAGTGTCACAGTCACTGTAGTATATCGGCACAAGTTTGATAGTGTCACAGTCACTGTAGTATATCGTCACAAGTTTGATAGTGTCACAGTCACTGTAGTATTTCGTCACAAGTTTGATAGTGTCACAGTCACAGTAGTATATCGCCACAAGTTTGATAGTGTCACAGTCACTGTATTATATCGCCACAAGTATGGTCTAGTCACTGAGACTGTAGTATATCGGCACAAGTTTGGTCTAGTCACTGAGACTGTAGTATAACGTCACAAGTATGGTCTAGTCACGGAGACTGTAGTATATCGGCACAAGTTTGATCTAGTCACGGAGACCGTAGTATATCGCATCAAGTTTGGTCTAGTCACGGAGACTGTAGTATATCGCAACAAGTTTGGTCTAGTCACGGAGACTGTAGTATATCGCCACAAGTTTGGTCTAATCACGGAGACTGTAGTATATCGGCACAAGTTTGATCTAGTTACGGAGACCGTATTATATCGGCACACGTTTGATCTAGTCACGGAGACCGTAGTATATCGCAACAAGTTTGGTCTAGTCACGGAGACTGTAGTATATCGTCACAAGTTTGATAGTGTCACAGTCACTGTAGTATATCGGCACAAGTTTGATAGTGTCACAGTCAATGTAGTATATCGTCACAAGTTTGATAGTGTCACAGTCACTGTAGTATTTCGTCACAAGTTTGATAGTGTCACAGTCACTGTAGTATATCGCCACAAGTTTGATAGTGTCACAGTCACTGTGTTATATCGCCACAAGTATGGTCTAGTCACTGAGACTGTAGTATATCGGCACAAGTTTGGTCTAGTCACTGAGACTGTAGTATAACGTCACAAGTATGGTCTAGTCACGGAGACTGTAGTATATCGGCACAAGTTTGATCTAGTCACGGAGACCGTAGTATATCGCATCAAGTTTGGTCTAGTCACGGAGACTGTAGTATATCGCAACAAGTTTGGTCTATTCACGGAGACTGTAGTATATCGCCACAAGTTTGGTCTAGTCACGGAGACTGTAGTATATCGGCACAAGTTTGATCTAGTCACGGAGACCGTATTATATCGGCACACGTTTGATCTAGTCACGGAGACCGTAGTATATCGCAACAAGTTTGGTCTAGTCACGGAGACTGTAGTATATCGTCACAAGTTTGATAGTGTCACAGTCACTGTAGTATATCGCCACAAGTTTGATAGTGTCACAGTCACTGTAGTATATCGCCACAAGTTTGATCTAGTCACGGAGACTGTAGTATATCGTCACAAGTTTGATAGTGTCACAGTCACTGTAGTATATCGCCACAAGTTTGATCTAGTCACGGAGACTGTAGTATATCGCAACAAGTTTGATCTAGTCACGGAGACTGTAGTATATCGGCACAAGTTTGATAGTGTCACAGTCACTGTAGTATATCGCCACAAGTTTGATAGTGTCACAGTCACTGTAGTATATCGTCACAAGTTTGATAGTGTCACAGTCACTGTAGTATATCGCCACAAGTTTGATAGTGTCACAGTCACTGTATTATATCGCCACAAGTATGGTCTAGTCACTGAGACTGTATTATATCGGCACAAGTTTGGTCTAGTCACTGAGACTGTAGTATAACGTCACAAGTTTGGTATAGTCACTGAGACTGTAGTATATCGTCACAAGTTTGATCCAGTCACGGAGACTGTAGTATATCGCCACAAGTTTGATCTAGTCACGGAGACTGTAGTATGTCGTCACAAGTTTGATAGTGTCACAGTCACTGTAGTATATCGCCACAAGTTTGATAGTGTCACAGTCACTGTAGTATATCGCCACAAGTTTGATCTAGTCACGGAGACTGTAGTATATCGTCACAAGTTTGATAGTGTCACAGTCACTGTAGTATATCGCCACAAGTTTGATCTAGTCACGGAGACTGTAGTATATCGCCACAAGTTTGATCTAGTCACGGAGACTGTAGTATATCGGCACAAGTTTGATAGTGTCACAGTCACTGTAGTATATCGCCACAAGTTTGATAGTGTCACAGTCACTATAGTATATCGTCACAAGTTTGATAGTGTCACAGTCACTGTAGTATATCGCCACAAGTTTGATAGTGTCACAGTCACTGTATTATATCGCCACAAGTATGGTCTAGTCACTGAGACTGTAGTATATCGGCACAAGTTTGGTCTAGTCACTGAGACTGTAGTATAACGTCACAAGTTTGGTCTAGTCACTGAGACTGTAGTATATCGTCACAAGTTTGATCCAGTCACGGAGACTGTAGTATATCGCCACAAGTTTGATCTAGTCACGGAGACTGTAGTATGTCGTCACAAGTTTGATAGTGTCATAGTCACTGTAGTATATCGCCACAAGTTTGATAGTGTCACAGTCACTGTAGTATATCGCCACATGTTTGATCTAGTCCCGGAGACTGTAGTATATCGTCACAAGTTTGATCTAGTCACGGAGACTGTAGTATATCGGCACAAGTTTGATCTAGTTACGGAGACCGTATTATATCGGCACACGTTTGATCTAGTCACGGAGACCGTAGTATATCGCAACAAGTTTGGTCTAGTCACGGAGACTGTAGTATATCGTCACAAGTTTGATAGTGTCACAGTCACTGTAGTATATCGGCACAAGTTTGATAGTGTCACAGTCACTGTAGTATATCGTCACAAGTTTGATAGTGTCACAGTCACTGTAGTATTTCGCCACAAGTTTGATAGTGTCACAGTCACTGTATTATATCGCCACAAGTATGGTCTAGTCACTGAGACTGTAGTATATCGGCACAAGTTTGGTCTAGTCACGGAGACTGTAGTATATCGCCACAAGTTTGATCTAGTCACGGAGACTGTAGAATATCGGCACAAGTTTGATAGTGTCACAGTCACTGTAGTATATCGCCACAAGTTTGATAGTGTCACAGTCACAGTAGTATATCGTCACAAGTTTGATAGTGTCACAGTCACTGTAGTATATCGGCACTAGTTTGATAGTGTCACAGTCACTGTAGTATATCGTCACAAGTTTAATAGTGTCACAGTCACTGTAGTATATCGGCACAAGTTTTGTCTAGTCACGGAGACTGTAGTATAGCGGCACAAATTTGGTCTAGTCACTGAGACTGTAGTATATCGGCACAAGTTTGATCTAGTCACGGAGACTGTAGTATATCGTCACAAGTTTGATAGTGTCACAGTCACTGTAGTATATCGGCACAAGTTTGATAGTGTCACAGTCACTGTAGTATATCGGCACAAGTTTGGTCTAGTCACTGAGACTGTAGTATATCGCCACAAGTTTGGTCTCGTCACGGAGACTGTAGTATATCGTCACAAGGTTTGATAGTGTCACAGTCACTGTAGTATATCGGCACAAGTTTGATAGTGTCACAGTCACTGTAGTATATCGTCACAAGTTTGATAGTGTCACAGTCACTGTAGTATTTCGTCACAAGTTTGATAGTGTCACAGTTACAGTAGTATATCGCCACAAGTTTGATAGTGTCACAGTCACTGTATTATATCGCCACAAGTATGGTCTAGTCACTGAGACTGTAGTATATCGGCACAAGTTTGGTCTAGTCACTGAGACTGTAGTATAACGTCACAAGTATGGTCTAGTCACGGAGACTGTAGTATATCGGCACAAGTTTGATCTAGTCACGGAGACCGTAGTATATCGCATCAAGTTTGGTCTAGTCACGGAGACTGTAGTATATCGCAACAAGTTTGGTCTAGTCACGGAGACTGTAGTATATCGCCACAAGTTTGGTCTAATCACGGAGACTGTAGTATATCGGCACAAGTTTGATCTAGTTACGGAGACCGTATTATATCGGCACACGTTTGATCTAGTCACGGAGACCGTAGTATATCGCAACAAGTTTGGTCTAGTCACGGAGACTGTAGTATATCGTCACAAGTTTGATAGTGTCACAGTCACTGTAGTATATCGGCACAAGTTTGATAGTGTCACAGTCAATGTAGTATATCGTCACAAGTTTGATAGTGTCACAGTCACTGTAGTATTTCGTCACAAGTTTGATAGTGTCACAGTCACTGTAGTATATCGCCACAAGTTTGATAGTGTCACAGTCACTGTATTATATCGCCACAAGTATGGTCTAGTCACTGAGACTGTAGTATATCGGCACAAGTTTGGTCTAGTCACTGAGACTGTAGTATAACGTCACAAGTATGGTCTAGTCACGGAGACTGTAGTATATCGGCACAAGTTTGATCTAGTCACGGAGACCGTAGTATATCGCATCAAGTTTGGTCTAGTCACGGAGACTGTAGTATATCGCAACAAGTTTGGTCTATTCACGGAGACTGTAGTATATCGCCACAAGTTTGGTCTAGTCACGGAGACTGTAGTATATCGGCACAAGTTTGATCTAGTCACGGAGACCGTATTATATCGGCACACGTTTGATCTAGTCACGGAGACCGTAGTATATCGCAACAAGTTTGGTCTAGTCACGGAGACTGTAGTATATCGTCACAAGTTTGATAGTGTCACAGTCACTGTAGTATATCGCCACAAGTTTGATAGTGTCACAGTCACTGTAGTATATCGCCACAAGTTTGATCTAGTCACGGAGACTGTAGTATATCGTCACAAGTTTGATAGTGTCACAGTCACTGTAGTATATCGCCACAAGTTTGATCTAGTCACGGAGACTGTAGTATATCGCCACAAGTTTGATCTAGTCACGGAGACTGTAGTATATCGGCACAAGTTTGATAGTGTCACAGTCACTGTAGTATATCGCCACAAGTTTGATAGTGTCACAGTCACTGTAGTATATCGTCACAAGTTTGATAGTGTCACAGTCACTGTAGTATATCGCCACAAGTTTGATAGTGTCACAGTCACTGTATTATATCGCCACAAGTATGGTCTAGTCACTGAGACTGTAGTATATCGGAACAAGTTTGGTCTAGTCACTGAGACTGTAGTATAACGTCACAAGTTTGGTCTAGTCACTGAGACTGTAGTATATCGTCACAAGTTTGATCCAGTCACGGAGACTGTAGTATATCGCCACAAGTTTGATCTAGTCACGGAGACTGTAGTATGTCGTCACAAGTTTGATAGTGTCACAGTCACTGTAGTATATCGCCACAAGTTTGATAGTGTCACAGTCACTGTAGTATATCGCCACAAGTTTGATCTAGTCACGGAGACTGTAGTATATCGTCACAAGTTTGATAGTGTCACAGTCACTGTAGTATATCGCCACAAGTTTGATCTAGTCACGGAGACTGTAGTATATCGCCACAAGTTTGATCTAGTCACGGAGACTGTAGTATATCGGCACAAGTTTGATAATGTCACAGTCACTGTAGTATATCGCCACAAGTTTGATAGTGTCACAGTCACTATAGTATATCGTCACAAGTTTGATAGTGTCACAGTCACTGTAGTATATCGCCACAAGTTTGATAGTGTCACAGTCACTGTATTATATCGCCACAAGTATGGTCTAGTCACTGAGACTGTAGTATATCGGCACAAGTTTGGTCTAGTCACTGAGACTGTAGTATAACGTCACAAGTTTGGTCTAGTCACTGAGACTGTAGTATATCGTCACAAGTTTGATCCAGTCACGGAGACTGTAGTATATCGCCACAAGTTTGATCTAGTCACGGAGACTGTAGTATGTCGTCACAAGTTTGATAGTGTCATAGTCACTGTAGTATATCGCCACAAGTTTGATAGTGTCACAGTCACTGTAGTATATCGCTACATGTTTGATCTAGTCCCGGAGACTGTAGTATATCGTCACAAGTTTGATTTAGTCACGGAGACTGTAGTATATCGGCACAAGTTTGATCTAGTTACGGAGACCGTATTATATCGGCACACGTTTGATCTAGTCACGGAGACCGTAGTATATCGCAACAAGTTTGGTCTAGTCACGGAGACTGTAGTATATCGTCACAAGTTTGATAGTGTCACAGTCACTGTAGTATATCGGCACAAGTTTGATAGTGTCACAGTCACTGTAGTATATCGTCACAAGTTTGATAGTGTCACAGTCACTGTAGTATTTCGCCACAAGTTTGATAGTGTCACAGTCACTGTATTATATCGCCACAAGTATGGTCTAGTCACTGAGACTGTAGTATATCGGCACAAGTTTGGTCTAGTCACTGAGACTGTAGTATAACGTCACAAGTATGGTCTAGTCACGGAGACTGTAGTATATCGGCACAAGTTTGATCTAGTCACGGAGACCGTAGTATATCGCATCAAGTTTGGTCTAGTCACGGAGACTGTAGTATATCGCAACAAGTTTGGTCTATTCACGGAGACTGTAGTATATCGCCACAAGTTTGGTCTAGTCACGGAGACTGTAGTATATCGGCACAAGTTTGATCTAGTCACGGAGACCGTATTATATCGGCACACGTTTGATCTAGTCACGGAGACTGTAGTATATCGCAACAAGTTTGGTCTAGTCACGGAGACTGTAGTATATCGTCACAAGTTTGATAGTGTCACAGTCACTGTAGTATATCGCCACAAGTTTGATAGTGTCACAGTCACTGTAGTATATCGCCACAAGTTTGATCTAGTCACGGAGACTGTAGTATATCGTCAAAAGTTTGATAGTGTCACAGTCACTGTAGTATATCGCCACAAGTTTGATCTAGTCACGGAGACTGTAGTATATCGCCACAAGTTTGATCTAGTCACGGAGACTGTAGTATATCGGCACAAGTTTGATAGTGTCACAGTCACTGTAGTATATCGCCACAAGTTTGATAGTGTCACAGTCACTGTAGTATATCGTCACAAGTTTGATAGTGTCACAGTCACTGTAGTATATCGCCACAAGTTTGATAGTGTCACAGTCACTGTATTATATCGCCACAAGTATGGTCTAGTCACTGAGACTGTAGTATATCGGCACAAGTTTGGTCTAGTCACTGAGACTGTAGTATAACGTCACAAGTTTGGTCTAGTCACTGAGACTGTAGTATATCGTCACAAGTTTGATCCAGTCACGGAGACTGTAGTATATCGCCACAAGTTTGATCTAGTCACGGAGACTGTAGTATGTCGTCACAAGTTTGATAGTGTCACAGTCACTGTAGTATATCGCCACAAGTTTGATAGTGTCACAGTCACTGTAGTATATCGCCACAAGTTTGATCTAGTCACTGAGACTGTAGTATATCGGCAGAAATTTGGTCTAGTCACTGAGACTGTAGTATATCGGCACAAGTTTGGTCTAGTCACTGAGACTGTAGCATATCGGCACAAATTTGATCTAGTCACGGAGACTGTAGTATATCGTCACAAGTTTGATAGTGTCACAGTCACTGTAGTATATCGGCACAAGTTTGATAGTGTCACAGTCACTGTAGTATATCGGTACAAGTTTGGTCTAGTCACTGAGACTGTAGTATATCGCCACAAGTTTGGTCTCGTCACGGAGACTGTAGTATATCGTCACAAGTTTGATAGTGTCACAGTCACTGTAGTATATCGGCACAAGTTTGATAGTGTCACAGTCACTGTAGTATATCGGCACTAATTTGATAGTGTCACAGTCACTGTAGTATATCGTCACAAGTTTGATAGTGTCACAGTCACTGTAGTATATCGGCACAAGTTTTGTCTAGTCACGGAGACTGTAGTATAGCGGCACAAATTTGGTCTAGTCACTGAGACTGTAGTATATCGGCACAAGTTTGATCTAGTCACGGAGACTGTAGTATATCGTCACAAGTTTGATAGTGTCACAGTCACTGTAGTATATCGGCACAAGTTTGATAGTGTCACAGTCACTGTAGTATATCGGCACAAGTTTGGTCTAGTCACTGAGACTGTAGTATATCGCCACAAGTTTGGTCTCGTCACGGAGACTGTAGTATATCGTCACAAGGTTTGATAGTGTCACAGTCACTGTAGTATATCGGCACAAGTTTGATAGTGTCACAGTCACTGTAGTATATCGTCACAAGTTTGATAGTGTCACAGTCACTGTAGTATTTCGTCACAAGTTTGATAGTGTCACAGTCACTGTAGTATATCGCCACAAGTTTGATAGTGTCACAGTCACTGTATTATATCGCCACAAGTATGGTCTAGTCACTGAGACTGTAGTATATCGGCACAAGTTTGGTCTAGTCACTGAGACTGTAGTATAACGTCACAAGTATGGTCTAGTCACGGAGACTGTAGTATATCGGCACAAGTTTGATCTAGTCACGGAGACCGTAGTATATCGCATCAAGTTTGGTCTAGTCACGGAGACTGTAGTATATCGCAACAAGTTTGGTCTAGTCACGGAGACTGTAGTATATCGCCACAAGTTTGGTCTAGTCACGGAGACTGTAGTATATCGGCACAAGTTTGATCTAGTTACGGAGACCGTATTATATCGGCACACGTTTGATCTAGTCACGGAGACCGTAGTATATCGCAACAAGTTTGGTCTAGTCACGGAGACTGTAGTATATCGTCACAAGTTTGATAGTGTCACAGTCACTGTAGTATATCGGCACAAGTTTGATAGTGTCACAGTCACTGTAGTATATCGTCACAAGTTTGATAGTGTCACAGTCACTGTAGTATTTCGTCACAAGTTTGATAGTGTCACAGTCACTGTAGTATATCGCCACAAGTTTGATAGTGTCACAGTCACTGTATTATATCGCCACAAGTATGGTCTAGTCACTGAGACTGTAGTATATCGGCACAAGTTTGGTCAAGTCACTGAGACTGTAGTATAACGTCACAAGTATTTTCTAGTCACGGAGACTGTAGTATATCGGCACCAGATTGATCTAGTCACGGAGACCGTAGTATATCGCATCAAGTTTGGTCTAGTCACGGAGACTGTAGTATATCGCAACAAGTTTGGTCTATTCACGGAGACTGTAGTATATCGCCACAAGTTTGGTCTAGTCACGGAGACTGTAGTATATCGGCACAAGTTTGATCTAGTCACGGAGACCGTATTATATCGGCACACGTTTGATCTAGTCACGGAGACCGTAGTATATCGCAACAAGTTTGGTCTAGTCACGGAGACTGTAGTATATCGTCACAAGTTTGATAGTGTCACAGTCACTGTAGTATATCGCCACAAGTTTGATAGTGTCACAGTCACTGTAGTATATCGCCACAAGTTTGATAGTGTCACAGTCACTGTAGTATATCGTCACAAGTTTGATAGTGTCACAGTCACTGTAGTATATCGCCACAAGTTTGATAGTGTCACAGTCACTGTATTATATCGCCACAAGTACGGTCTAGTCACTGAGACTGTAGTATATCGACACAAGTTTGGTCTAGTCACTGAGACTGTAGTATAACGTCACAAGTTTGGTCTAGTCACTGAGACTGTAGTATATCGTCACAAGTTTGATCCAGTCACGGAGACTGTAGTATATCGCCACAAGTTTGATCTAGTCACGGAGACTGTAGTATGTCGTCACAAGTTTGATAGTGTCACAGTCACTGTAGTATATCGCCACAAGTTTGATAGTGTCACAGTCACTGTAGTATATCGCCACATGTTTGATCTAGTCCCGGAGACTGTAGTATATCGTCACAAGTTTGATCTAGTCACGGAGACTGTAGTATATCGTCACAAGTTTGGTCTAGTCAGGGAGACTGTAGTATATCGTCACAAGTTTGATCTAGTCACGGAGACTGTAGTATATCGTCACAAGTTTGGTCTAGTCAGGGAGACTGTAGTATATCGTCACAAGTTTGGTCTAGTCAGGGAGACTGTAGTATATCGTCACAAGTTTGGTCTAGTCAGGGAGACTGTAGTATATTGTCACAAGTTTCGTCTAGTCAGGGAGACTGTAGTATATCGTCACAAGTTTGGTCTAGTCAGGGAGACTGTAGTATATCGTCACAAGTTTGATAGTGTCACAGTCACTGTAGTATATCGTCACAAGTTTGATCTAGTCACAGAGACTGTAGTATATCGTCACAAGTTTGATAGTGTCACAGTCACTGTAGTATATCGGCACAAGTTTGATAGTGTCACAGTCACTGTAGTATATCGTCACAAGTTTGATAGTGTCACAGTCACTGTAATATATCGGCACAAGTTTGGTCTAGTCACTGAGACTGTAGTATATCGCCACAAGTTTGGTCTCGTCACGGAGACTGTAGTATATTGTCACAAGTTTGATAGTGTCACAGTCACTGTAGTATATCGGCACAAGTTTGATAGTGTCACAGTCACTGTAGTATATCGGCACATGTTTGGTCTAGTCACGGAGACTGTAGTATATCGTCACAAGTTTGATAGTGTCACAGTCACTGTAGTATATCGGCACAAGTTTGATAGTGTCACAGTCACTGTAGTATATCGGCACAAGTTTGGTCTAGTCACTGAGACTGTAGTATATCGCCACAAGTTTGGTCTCGTCACGGAGACTGTAGTATATCTTCACAAGTTTGATAGTGTCACAGTCACTGTAGTATATCGTCACAAGTTTGATAGTGTCACAGTCACTGTAGTATATCGTTACAAGTTTGGTCTAGTCACTGAGACTGTAGTATATCGGCACAAATTTGGTCTAGTCACTGAGACTGTAGTATATCGGCACAAGTTTGGTCTAGTCACTGAGACTGTAGCATATCGGCACAAATTTGATCTAGTCACGGAGACTGTAGTATATCGTCACAAGTTTGATAGTATCACAGTCACTGTAGTATATCGGCACAAGTTTGATAGTGTCACAGTCACTGTAGTATATCGGTACAAGTTTGGTCTAGTCACTGAGACTGTAGTATATCGCCACAAGTTTGGTCTCGTCACGGAGACTGTAGTATATCGTCACAAGTTTGATAGTGTCACAGTCACTGTAGTATATCGGCACAAGTTTGATAGTGTCACAGTCACTGTAGTATATCGGCACTTGTTTGATAGTGTCACAGTCACTGTAGTATATCGGCACAAGTTTGATAGTGTCACAGTCACTGTAGTATATCGCCACAAGTTTGATAGTGTCACAGTCACTGTATTATATCGCCACAAGTATGGTCTAGTCACTGAGACTGTAGTATATCGGCACAAGTTTGGTCAAGTCACTGAGACTGTAGTATAACGTCACAAGTATTTTCTAGTCACGGAGACTGTAGTATATCGGCACCAGATTGATCTAGTCACGGAGACCGTAGTATATCGCATCAAGTTTGGTCTAGTCACGGAGACTGTAGTATATCGCAACAAGTTTGGTCTATTCACGGAGACTGTAGTATATCGCCACAAGTTTGGTCTAGTCACGGAGACTGTAGTATATCGGCACAAGTTTGATCTAGTCACGGAGACCGTATTATATCGGCACACGTTTGATCTAGTCACGGAGACCGTAGTATATCGCAACAAGTTTGGTCTAGTCACGGAGACTGTAGTATATCGTCACAAGTTTGATAGTGTCACAGTCACTGTAGTATATCGCCACAAGTTTGATAGTGTCACAGTCACTGTAGTATATCGCCACAAGTTTGATAGTGTCACAGTCACTGTAGTATATCGTCACAAGTTTGATAGTGTCACAGTCACTGTAGTATATCGCCACAAGTTTGATAGTGTCACAGTCACTGTATTATATCGCCACAAGTACGGTCTAGTCACTGAGACTGTAGTATATCGACACAAGTTTGGTCTAGTCACTGAGACTGTAGTATAACGTCACAAGTTTGGTCTAGTCACTGAGACTGTAGTATATCGTCACAAGTTTGATCCAGTCACGGAGACTGTAGTATATCGCCACAAGTTTGATCTAGTCACGGAGACTGTAGTATGTCGTCACAAGTTTGATAGTGTCACAGTCACTGTAGTATATCGCCACAAGTTTGATAGTGTCACAGTCACTGTAGTATATCGCCACATGTTTGATCTAGTCCCGGAGACTGTAGTATATCGTCACAAGTTTGATCTAGTCACGGAGACTGTAGTATATCGTCACAAGTTTGGTCTAGTCAGGGAGACTGTAGTATATCGTCACAAGTTTGATCTAGTCACGGAGACTGTAGTATATCGTCACAAGTTTGGTCTAGTCAGGGAGACTGTAGTATATCGTCACAAGTTTGGTCTAGTCAGGGAGACTGTAGTATATCGTCACAAGTTTGGTCTAGTCAGGGAGACTGTAGTATATTGTCACAAGTTTCGTCTAGTCAGGGAGACTGTAGTATATCGTCACAAGTTTGGTCTAGTCAGGGAGACTGTAGTATATCGTCACAAGTTTGATAGTGTCACAGTCACTGTAGTATATCGTCACAAGTTTGATCTAGTCACAGAGACTGTAGTATATCGTCACAAGTTTGATAGTGTCACAGTCACTGTAGTATATCGGCACAAGTTTGATAGTGTCACAGTCACTGTAGTATATCGTCACAAGTTTGATAGTGTCACAGTCACTGTAATATATCGGCACAAGTTTGGTCTAGTCACTGAGACTGTAGTATATCGCCACAAGTTTGGTCTCGTCACGGAGACTGTAGTATATTGTCACAAGTTTGATAGTGTCACAGTCACTGTAGTATATCGGCACAAGTTTGATAGTGTCACAGTCACTGTAGTATATCGGCACATGTTTGGTCTAGTCACGGAGACTGTAGTATATCGTCACAAGTTTGATAGTGTCACAGTCACTGTAGTATATCGGCACAAGTTTGATAGTGTCACAGTCACTGTAGTATATCGTCACAAGTTTGATAGTGTCACAGTCACTGTAATATATCGGCACAAGTTTGGTCTAGTCACTGAGACTGTAGTATATCGCCACAAGTTTGGTCTCGTCACGGAGACTGTAGTATATTGTCACAAGTTTGATAGTGTCACAGTCACTGTAGTATATCGGCACAAGTTTGATAGTGTCACAGTCACTGTAGTATATCGGCACATGTTTGGTCTAGTCACGGAGACTGTAGTATATCGTCACAAGTTTGATAGTGTCACAGTCACTGTAGTATATCGGCACAAGTTTGATAGTGTCACAGTCACTGTAGTATATCGGCACAAGTTTGGTCTAGTCACTGAGACTGTAGTATATCGCCACAAGTTTGGTCTCGTCACGGAGACTGTAGTATATCTTCACAAGTTTGATAGTGTCACAGTCACTGTAGTATATCGTCACAAGTTTGATAGTGTCACAGTCACTGTAGTATATCGTTACAAGTTTGGTCTAGTCACTGAGACTGTAGTATATCGGCACAAATTTGGTCTAGTCACTGAGACTGTAGTATATCGGCACAAGTTTGGTCTAGTCACTGAGACTGTAGCATATCGGCACAAATTTGATCTAGTCACGGAGACTGTAGTATATCGTCACAAGTTTGATAGTATCACAGTCACTGTAGTATATCGGCACAAGTTTGATAGTGTCACAGTCACTGTAGTATATCGGTACAAGTTTGGTCTAGTCACTGAGACTGTAGTATATCGCCACAAGTTTGGTCTCGTCACGGAGACTGTAGTATATCGTCACAAGTTTGATAGTGTCACAGTCACTGTAGTATATCGGCACAAGTTTGATAGTGTCACAGTCACTGTAGTATATCGGCACTTGTTTGATAGTGTCACAGTCACTGTAGTATATCGGCACAAGTTTGATAGTGTCACAGTCACTGTAGTATATCGCCACAAGTTTGATAGTGTCACAGTCACTGTATTATATCGCCACAAGTATGGTCTAGTCACTGAGACTGTAGTATATCGGCACAAGTTTGGTCAAGTCACTGAGACTGTAGTATAACGTCACAAGTATTTTCTAGTCACGGAGACTGTAGTATATCGGCACCAGATTGATCTAGTCACGGAGACCGTAGTATATCGCATCAAGTTTGGTCTAGTCACGGAGACTGTAGTATATCGCAACAAGTTTGGTCTATTCACGGAGACTGTAGTATATCGCCACAAGTTTGGTCTAGTCACGGAGACTGTAGTATATCGGCACAAGTTTGATCTAGTCACGGAGACCGTATTATATCGGCACACGTTTGATCTAGTCACGGAGACCGTAGTATATCGCAACAAGTTTGGTCTAGTCACGGAGACTGTAGTATATCGTCACAAGTTTGATAGTGTCACAGTCACTGTAGTATATCGCCACAAGTTTGATAGTGTCACAGTCACTGTAGTATATCGCCACAAGTTTGATAGTGTCACAGTCACTGTAGTATATCGTCACAAGTTTGATAGTGTCACAGTCACTGTAGTATATCGCCACAAGTTTGATAGTGTCACAGTCACTGTATTATATCGCCACAAGTACGGTCTAGTCACTGAGACTGTAGTATATCGACACAAGTTTGGTCTAGTCACTGAGACTGTAGTATAACGTCACAAGTTTGGTCTAGTCACTGAGACTGTAGTATATCGTCACAAGTTTGATCCAGTCACGGAGACTGTAGTATATCGCCACAAGTTTGATCTAGTCACGGAGACTGTAGTATGTCGTCACAAGTTTGATAGTGTCACAGTCACTGTAGTATATCGCCACAAGTTTGATAGTGTCACAGTCACTGTAGTATATCGCCACATGTTTGATCTAGTCCCGGAGACTGTAGTATATCGTCACAAGTTTGATCTAGTCACGGAGACTGTAGTATATCGTCACAAGTTTGGTCTAGTCAGGGAGACTGTAGTATATCGTCACAAGTTTGATCTAGTCACGGAGACTGTAGTATATCGTCACAAGTTTGGTCTAGTCAGGGAGACTGTAGTATATCGTCACAAGTTTGGTCTAGTCAGGGAGACTGTAGTATATCGTCACAAGTTTGGTCTAGTCAGGGAGACTGTAGTATATTGTCACAAGTTTCGTCTAGTCAGGGAGACTGTAGTATATCGTCACAAGTTTGGTCTAGTCAGGGAGACTGTAGTATATCGTCACAAGTTTGATAGTGTCACAGTCACTGTAGTATATCGTCACAAGTTTGATCTAGTCACAGAGACTGTAGTATATCGTCACAAGTTTGATAGTGTCACAGTCACTGTAGTATATCGGCACAAGTTTGATAGTGTCACAGTCACTGTAGTATATCGTCACAAGTTTGATAGTGTCACAGTCACTGTAATATATCGGCACAAGTTTGGTCTAGTCACTGAGACTGTAGTATATCGCCACAAGTTTGGTCTCGTCACGGAGACTGTAGTATATTGTCACAAGTTTGATAGTGTCACAGTCACTGTAGTATATCGGCACAAGTTTGATAGTGTCACAGTCACTGTAGTATATCGGCACATGTTTGGTCTAGTCACGGAGACTGTAGTATATCGTCACAAGTTTGATAGTGTCACAGTCACTGTAGTATATCGGCACAAGTTTGATAGTGTCACAGTCACTGTAGTATATCGGCACAAGTTTGGTCTAGTCACTGAGACTGTAGTATATCGCCACAAGTTTGGTCTCGTCACGGAGACTGTAGTATATCTTCACAAGTTTGATAGTGTCACAGTCACTGTAGTATATCGTCACAAGTTTGATAGTGTCACAGTCACTGTAGTATATCGTTACAAGTTTGGTCTAGTCACTGAGACTGTAGTATATCGGCACAAATTTGGTCTAGTCACTGAGACTGTAGTATATCGGCACAAGTTTGGTCTAGTCACTGAGACTGTAGCATATCGGCACAAATTTGATCTAGTCACGGAGACTGTAGTATATCGTCACAAGTTTGATAGTATCACAGTCACTGTAGTATATCGGCACAAGTTTGATAGTGTCACAGTCACTGTAGTATATCGGTACAAGTTTGGTCTAGTCACTGAGACTGTAGTATATCGCCACAAGTTTGGTCTCGTCACGGAGACTGTAGTATATCGTCACAAGTTTGATAGTGTCACAGTCACTGTAGTATATCGGCACAAGTTTGATAGTGTCACAGTCACTGTAGTATATCGGCACTTGTTTGATAGTGTCACAGTCACTGTAGTATATCGGCACAAGTTTGATAGTGTCACAGTCACTGTAGTATATCGCCACAAGTTTGATAGTGTCACAGTCACTGTATTATATCGCCACAAGTATGGTCTAGTCACTGAGACTGTAGTATATCGGCACAAGTTTGGTCAAGTCACTGAGACTGTAGTATAACGTCACAAGTATTTTCTAGTCACGGAGACTGTAGTATATCGGCACCAGATTGATCTAGTCACGGAGACCGTAGTATATCGCATCAAGTTTGGTCTAGTCACGGAGACTGTAGTATATCGCAACAAGTTTGGTCTATTCACGGAGACTGTAGTATATCGCCACAAGTTTGGTCTAGTCACGGAGACTGTAGTATATCGGCACAAGTTTGATCTAGTCACGGAGACCGTATTATATCGGCACACGTTTGATCTAGTCACGGAGACCGTAGTATATCGCAACAAGTTTGGTCTAGTCACGGAGACTGTAGTATATCGTCACAAGTTTGATAGTGTCACAGTCACTGTAGTATATCGCCACAAGTTTGATAGTGTCACAGTCACTGTAGTATATCGCCACAAGTTTGATAGTGTCACAGTCACTGTAGTATATCGTCACAAGTTTGATAGTGTCACAGTCACTGTAGTATATCGCCACAAGTTTGATAGTGTCACAGTCACTGTATTATATCGCCACAAGTACGGTCTAGTCACTGAGACTGTAGTATATCGACACAAGTTTGGTCTAGTCACTGAGACTGTAGTATAACGTCACAAGTTTGGTCTAGTCACTGAGACTGTAGTATATCGTCACAAGTTTGATCCAGTCACGGAGACTGTAGTATATCGCCACAAGTTTGATCTAGTCACGGAGACTGTAGTATGTCGTCACAAGTTTGATAGTGTCACAGTCACTGTAGTATATCGCCACAAGTTTGATAGTGTCACAGTCACTGTAGTATATCGCCACATGTTTGATCTAGTCCCGGAGACTGTAGTATATCGTCACAAGTTTGATCTAGTCACGGAGACTGTAGTATATCGTCACAAGTTTGGTCTAGTCAGGGAGACTGTAGTATATCGTCACAAGTTTGATCTAGTCACGGAGACTGTAGTATATCGTCACAAGTTTGGTCTAGTCAGGGAGACTGTAGTATATCGTCACAAGTTTGGTCTAGTCAGGGAGACTGTAGTATATCGTCACAAGTTTGGTCTAGTCAGGGAGACTGTAGTATATTGTCACAAGTTTCGTCTAGTCAGGGAGACTGTAGTATATCGTCACAAGTTTGGTCTAGTCAGGGAGACTGTAGTATATCGTCACAAGTTTGATAGTGTCACAGTCACTGTAGTATATCGTCACAAGTTTGATCTAGTCACAGAGACTGTAGTATATCGTCACAAGTTTGATAGTGTCACAGTCACTGTAGTATATCGGCACAAGTTTGATAGTGTCACAGTCACTGTAGTATATCGTCACAAGTTTGATAGTGTCACAGTCACTGTAATATATCGGCACAAGTTTGGTCTAGTCACTGAGACTGTAGTATATCGCCACAAGTTTGGTCTCGTCACGGAGACTGTAGTATATTGTCACAAGTTTGATAGTGTCACAGTCACTGTAGTATATCGGCACAAGTTTGATAGTGTCACAGTCACTGTAGTATATCGGCACATGTTTGGTCTAGTCACGGAGACTGTAGTATATCGTCACAAGTTTGATAGTGTCACAGTCACTGTAGTATATCGGCACAAGTTTGATAGTGTCACAGTCACTGTAGTATATCGGCACAAGTTTGGTCTAGTCACTGAGACTGTAGTATATCGCCACAAGTTTGGTCTCGTCACGGAGACTGTAGTATATCTTCACAAGTTTGATAGTGTCACAGTCACTGTAGTATATCGTCACAAGTTTGATAGTGTCACAGTCACTGTAGTATATCGTTACAAGTTTGGTCTAGTCACTGAGACTGTAGTATATCGGCACAAATTTGGTCTAGTCACTGAGACTGTAGTATATCGGCACAAGTTTGGTCTAGTCACTGAGACTGTAGCATATCGGCACAAATTTGATCTAGTCACGGAGACTGTAGTATATCGTCACAAGTTTGATAGTATCACAGTCACTGTAGTATATCGGCACAAGTTTGATAGTGTCACAGTCACTGTAGTATATCGGTACAAGTTTGGTCTAGTCACTGAGACTGTAGTATATCGCCACAAGTTTGGTCTCGTCACGGAGACTGTAGTATATCGTCACAAGTTTGATAGTGTCACAGTCACTGTAGTATATCGGCACAAGTTTGATAGTGTCACAGTCACTGTAGTATATCGGCACTTGTTTGATAGTGTCACAGTCACTGTAGTATATCGGCACAAGTTTGATAGTGTCACAGTCACTGTAGTATATCGTCACAAGTTTGGTAGTGTCACAGTCACTGTAGTATATCGGCACAAGTTTTGTCTAGTCACGGAGACTGTAGTATAGCGGCACAAATTTGGTCTAGTCACTGAGACTGTAGTATATCGGCACAAGTTTGATCTAGTCACGGAGACTGTAGTATATCGTCACAAGTTTGATAGTGTCACAGTCACTGTAGTATATCGGCACAAGTTTGATAGTGTCACAGTCACTGTAGTATATCGGCACAAGTTTGGTCTAGTCACTGAGACTGTAGTATATCGCCACAAGTTTGGTCTCGTCACGGAGACTGTAGTATATCGTCACAAGGTTTGATAGTGTCACAGTCACTGTAGTATATCGGCACAAGTTTGATAGTGTCACAGTCACTGTAGTATATCGTCACAAGTTTGATAGTGTCACAGTCACTGTAGTATATCGTCACAAGTTTGATAGTGTCACAGTCACTGTAGTATATCGTCACAAGTTTGATAGTGTCACAGTCACTGTAGTATATCGGCACAAGTTTTGTCTAGTCACGGAGACTGTAGTATAGCGGCACAAATTTGGTCTAGTCACTGAGACTGTAGTATATCGGCACAAGTTTGGTCTAGTCACTGAGACTGTAGCATATCGGCACAAGTTTGATCTAGTCACGGAGACTGTAGTATATCGTCACAAGTTTGATATTGTCACAGTCACTGTAGTATATCGGCACAAGTTTGATAGTGTCACAGTCACTGTAGTATATCGGCACAAGTTTGGTCTAGTCACTGAGACTGTAGTATATCGCCACAAGTTTGGTCTCGTCACGGAGACTGTAGTATATCGTCACAAGTTTGATAGTGTCACAGTCACTGTAGTATATCGGCACAAGTTTGATAGTGTCACAGTCACTGTAGTATATCGGCACAAGTTTGGTCTAGTCACAGAGACTGTAGTATATCGTCACAAGTTTGATAGTGTCACAGTCACTGTAGTATATCGGCACAAGTTTGGTCTAGTCACGGAGACTGTAGTATATCGTCACAAGTTTGATAGTGTCACAGTCACTGTAGTATATCGTTACAAGTTTGGTCTAGTCACTGAGACTGTAATATATCGGCACAAATGTGGTCTAGTCACTGAGACTGTAGTATATCGGCACAAGTTTGGTCTAGTCACGGAGACTGTAGTATATCGGCACAAGTTTGGTCTAGTCACGGAGACTGTAGTATATCGTCACAAGTTTGATAGTGTCACAGTCACTGTAGTATATCGTCACAAGTTTGGTCTAGTCACTGAGACTGTAGTATATCGGCACAAATTTGGTCTAGTCACTGAGACTGTAGTATATCGTCACAAGTTTGGTCTAGTCACTGAGACTGTAGTATATCGGCACAAGTTTGGTCTAGTCACGGAGACTGTAGTATATCGGCACAAGTTTGGTCTAGTCACGGAAACTGTAGTATATCGTCACAAGTTTGGTCTAGTCACGGAAACTGTAGTATATCGTCACAAGTTTGATCTAGTCACGGAGACTGTAGTATATCGCCACAAGTTTGGTCTCGTCACGGAGACTGTAGTATATCGTCACAAGTTTGATAGTGTCATTTACTGTAGTATATCGGCACAAGTTTGGTCTAGTCACGGAGACTGTAGTATATCGTCACAAGTTTGATAGTGTCACAGTCACTGTAGTATGTCGTTACAAGTTTGGTCTAGTCACTGAGACTGTAGTATATCGGCACAAATTTGGTCTAGTCACTGAGACTGTAGTATATCGGCACAAGTTTGGTCTAGTCACGGAGACTGTAGTATATCGGCACAAGTTTGGTCTAGTCACGGAGACTGTAGTATATCGTCACAAGTTTGATAGTGTCACAGTCACTGTAGTATATCGTCACAAGTTTGGTCTAGTCACTGAGACTGTAGTATATCGGCACAAGTTTGGTCTAGTCACTGAGACTGCAGTATATCGGCACAAGTTTGGTCTAGTCACTGAGACTGTAGTATATCGGCACAAGTTTGGTCTAGTCACGGAGATTGTAGTATATCGTCACAAGTTTGATCTAGTCACGGAGACTGTAGTATATCGCCACAAGTTTGGTCTCGTCACGGAGACTGTAGTATATCGCCACAACTTTGGTCTCATCACGGAGAATGTAGTATATCGTCATAAGCTTGGTCTAGTCACTGAGACTGTAGTATATCGCCACATGTTTGGTCTAGTCACGGAGACTGTAGTATATCGCCACAACTTTGGTCTAGTCACGGAGACTGTAGTATATCGGCACAAGTTTGGTCTAGTCACGGAGACTGTAGTATATCGTCACAAGTTTGGTCTAGTCACGGATACTGTAGTATATCGGCACAAGTTTGTTCTAGTCACGGAGACTGTAGTATATCGGCACAAGTTTGGTCTAGTCACGGAGACTGTAGTATATCGTCACAAGTTTGGTCTAGTCACGGAGTCTGTAGTATATCGTCACAAGTTTGGTCTAGTCACGGAGACTGTAGTATATCGTCACAAGTTTGATAGTGTCACAGTCACTATAGTATATCATCACAAGTTGTATTTCCCAGGACCATTAGATTCTAGAATAAGGTCTGTGCTTTTGTCTCGACTATTCCATGTGGCCAAGCCATCGAGATAATTATCACTCTGCATTCTCCTAGTTCTCCTCCCATAAGTCTTGCCAGAGGTCACTACACTTTTCAGTGTATATCTCCTCATAACGTGTAACCAAAATCTTGATTGTCTACGCCTATTTTTCGAGACTACTTGCGAGTGTCCGTTTTTATTTTTATTTATTTATTTATGTATTTATTTTGGGAGACGGGGCTGCCTTGCTCTCGGTTTTATCAATATAATAATAATAATAATAATAATAATAATAATAATAATAATAATAATAATAATGGCACCTTGAGAGACGATAGTGTGTAAAAGGAAGTTATACCTGTCCATACCTCATGGAGTTATACCTGTCCATACCTCATGGAGTTATACCTGTCCATACCTGATGGAGTTATACCTGTCCATACCTGATGGAGTTATACCTGTCCATACCTGATGGAGTTATACCTGTCCATACCTGATGGAGTTATACCTGTCCATACCTGATGGAGTTATACCTGTCCATACCTGATGGAGTTATACCTGTCCATACCTGATGGAGGTATACCTGTCCATACCTGATGGAGTTATACCTGTCCATGCCTGATGGAGTTATACCTGCCCATACCTGATGGAGTTATACCTGTCCATACCTGATGGAGTTATACCTGTCCATACCTGATGGAGTTATACCTGTCCATACCTGATGGAGTTATACCTGTCCATACCTGATGGAGTTATACCTGTCCATACCTGATGGAGTTATACCTGCCCATACCTGATGGAGTTATACCTGTCCATACCTGATGGAGTTATAGCTGTCCATACCTGATGGAGTTATACCTGCCCATACCTGATGGAGTTATACCTGTCCATACCTGATGGAGTTATACCTGTCCATACCTGATGGAGTTATACCTGTCCATACCTGATGGAGTTATACCTCTCCTTACCTCATAGAGTTATCCCCTCAGCCTGCTCTGTGGCGAAGGGTGTTACGGACGCAGTTCGTAATCCCACATACCGCGTTTGAATCACAGCTATGGGCGCTTTGGCAGCTGACTGCCTTCGTTGGGTTTTATAAAATGGTATGAGTACCGGTCGTTCAGAAGGGAATGGCAAACTACTGAAAGTAAAGTTGCCTAGAAATAGTAAACAAGCAAAAAAGTGATGGGGTTGACTGCGACGTTCTGTAAAAGGCATACAACTAACCTTCTTTTTTTTTTAAATTAACCTCTCCATAGCACAAAGCCTGGGCTGAATTTAGCGATCATGTGTTGCCCATGCAGCTTGGTTCTTCTCTAGGCCTGCATAGGTTAATTAATAATAATAACAATAATAAAATTACACTGTCCTTTTGCCAACAGAAATCACGAAGTGTTTGTTTCTGCCAGCAGACTTCTGCAACAGAGAAGGCCAGAATTATTGCAGTATTCATATAATACTGCTTCTGTTCTGTGTGTCTTTGACTCGCAGACAGGGAATAAAGAGAGTTGACATAAACTTGAGACAACAGAAGTCTGGTTTCTGTGATGAATGTAAAGGATTTCATTGATGGCTAAGAAGACGGATATTCACGAACGGCCAGAGGCGATTTCACAAAGAAATCTGATTACCCAAATCAGGAGAAGACAATCGTCATTTGCTGGTCAAGTGATGAAATGATACTGTCTGAAGAAGGTTGTGGAAACCGGGAATGTCCAGTGAATGAGAGTCAACGAGGTTGAGAATATTGACATAAAGTGTGCTTCCCTCACACCATAATCACTGACATAAAATGTCCTTCCCTCACACCACAACCACTGACATAAAATGTCCTTCCCTCACACCGTAACCACTGACATAAAATGTCCTTCCCTCACACCATAACCACTGACATAAAATGTCCTTCCCTCACAATACTACCATTGACATAATGTGTCCTTCCCTCACACCACAACCACTGACATAAAATGTCTTTCCCTCACACCATAACCACTGACATAAAATGTCCTTCCCTCACACTATAACTACTGGCATAAAATGTCCTTCCGTCACACCATAACCACTGATATAAAATGTCCTTCCCTCACACCACAACCACTGACATAAAATGTCCTTCCCTCACACCACAACTACTGACATAAAATGTCCTTCCCTCACACCACAACCACTGACATAAAATGTCCTTCCCTCACACCACAACCACTGACATAAAATGTCCTTCCCTCACACCACAACCACTGACATAAAATGTCATTCCCTCACACCACAATCACTGACATAAAATGTCCTTCCGTCACACCACAACCACTGACATAAAATGTCCTTCCCTCACACCATAACCACTGACATAAAATGTCCTTCCCTCACACCATAACCACTGACATAAAATGTCCTTCCCTCACAACATAACCACTGACATAAAATGTCCTTCCCTCAAAAAATAATCACTGACATAAAATGTCCTTCCCTCACAACATAACCACTGACATAAAATGTCCTTCCTCCACTAAATAGCCCCTTGTATAAAACTCTGACCCGTGAAAGCGCCCACGCGATTGTGTATTCTAATGTTAAGCTTATCTAGGTCATGTAACTTGAACAAGCCAAACTCACACACATTCGTGTAAACAAAGAAGGGGTGCATTTTCCTGCCATCCTGGCTAACTGGAAATCTGTCGCGATCGTACGTTCTCCACCATTAGGCAGCCATTTCCTGGGCAGTGTCAGGCAAAGTATCACGTAGAGCAACTGATCATTAAATGCAAATGTGACCATACAGCACTGAAGACTACTATGGCAGCTGGCATGGAATAAGACCATTTGTCTTATTGTCCCACCACTCCGCTCAGTAATTGATTTTGGAGTTGGTATTTTAAAGTTATATGCTTCTAACTGCGAAAGGTTGGAGCGAATCCCGAATGAAGGAATGCTAATTGTCTTGGGTTGTACACGAAATGTCTCCATCGGGACGATGAGATGTATGCTGGGGCTGACAATGGTGAAGTCTAGACTTGCACTGGCACACGAACTGCGTGGTACCTGAATGATATCGAAGGATGCTGGACCAAAAATGGAAAGTCGTGAGTGCTGCAGACAGAAGATACCTTGGAGCAGAATACCACACGGGGCAGGAATGGAGTAGCAGTGGCAGGTGAAAAAGTAATGTTCATCGAGTCATCGGGCAAAGACTGTAGAGAGTATTGGTATGGGTTGGCAGAATATGAAGTCCAACATCTCATAGAAGAAGAATCTGATATATGAAGAACCTGATAAATAAAGAACCCGATAGATGAAGAATCTGATAGATGAAGAACCCGATAGATGAAGAATCTGATAGATGAAGAACCCGATAGATGAAGATTCTGATAGATGAAGAACCTGATAGATGAAGAATCTGATAGATGAAGAACCCGATAGATGAAGATTATGATAGATTAAGAGCCCGATAGATGAAGAATCTGATAGATGGAGAACCCGATAGATGAAAAATATGATAGATAAAGAATCTGATAGATTAAAACTCTGATATATAAAAATCTGATAGATGAAGAATCTAATAGATGAAGAATCTAATAGATGAAGAATCTGATAGATGAAGAATCTTGTAGATGAAAAACTTGATTGATGAAGAATCTGATAGATGAAGAATCTGATAGATGAAAAACTTGATAGATGAAGAATTTGATAGATGAAGAATCTTATAGATGAAGAACCCGATAGATAAAGATTCTGACAGATGAAGAACCCGATAGATGAAGAATCTGATAGATGAAGAATCTGATAGAGACAATGAAACAGAGCACACAGGTTGGTCTGTGCATTGCAAAGCTCTGTGGCGAAGGCGGTACCGCGTTCGAAACACACCTGCGGAATATTTGGCAGCAGACAGCTTCCTTCACAATCCGGTTATCCAGGGAGTACCACACAACCGATGCCTTGACTAGATTTATAACGGCCCCTGCATCCCTGCACCACTCCGACATCTTGTTTACTATCATCTGTAAGTCTACGGCCAAATGACCCACGACTCTTCTTTGTCTGTACAGAGCACATTATCTGTAAATGTCATAATTATACCAGTTCCTGGTGTCTCAATAGCTGCGACTTTGCATATTCATTAAAGAGCACTGGGGACATGACAGATCCCTGTGGCAGCCTAGGTGCAATGGTAAAGGGGTCAGAAGTCCATGAAGCCATGCGAAGTGCAATTTTACGCTCCCAAGGGACTGCCGCAATCCATTTGACAATCCAAAGGCAGACCTACATGTCGAACAGAGTGTATATCAACTGATCATACCTGATCCTGTTATACGCATCCTTAGGGTCAAGTGCCTCCGCCACTGTCTCTTCTTTATCCTGGAAGCCCTCATAGACACCAAATGCAAAAGTAGCTCCGCATTGACCCAGGTGTCCATCCCAGGCCGGTAACTCCAAAGCCCTTTGGGAAGCAGGTTACGACTTTCCAAGTGGTGCTGCAGCCTGCATGCCACTATCTTGTCGGGAACTTTGTCAAAGGTGTTTTGCAGGGTTATAATTATGTATCCATTAAGTTTTGAGTGATCCTTACCTGGCTTTGGGAGTGGGACTCGGTAGCTGTGCTAGCAATCCTGGAGTATTTCTGCTGTTTTCATGCTTAGGTTGAAACAAAGAGCCACCTCCTCCAAGTCCCCATCCTTCATGTTCTTCATATGGGTGTGCCTCACCCTGTCCAGACCTGGCGCTGTGTCTTTATCCCCCTTCTGTACCCATCTAATTTCCTCTACCTGTATCATGTCTTCATCGTCCTCCTTCCTAGTGACCTGTCACAAGGCTTTTCTTACCGTATTCCTAATAGACCTGTCCTGCTGATTAGCCCGTTTTAGAAATCATGCAAGAAAAGCCTTCCTATCCCATGTCCTTGTCAGTTGTCATATTTCGGTTGTTATCACCATAAACTGTACCATGTGTACCGGGCATCGCCTTTCTGTTCATCTGTCGTTGCAACCTCCAGAATGTTCCCAATATCACATCCCCACCGACTTTATTTATAAATTGTTCAGACCTCACCATTTTTGCCTCTGCTGCTTGGAGTATAAAAATCCTGCACCTTGACATTTTTTGTTAATATTAAATTTCTTTCGGCCTGCTCCAATTCGACGCCAATGTGTTCAAAGGGGAATAACTGCAATAAAATAATAAATAATGTTTGCATTGTATCCCCTTAATGAAACATTAATACGCGCCTACATGCACTGTTTCACATTCTGTATGGCAAGCGGGCGCGTTAATGGAATCGATAGGGGATTGCTGTGATAATGTCCTAAGCGCGATTCCAATATCTTAGAGGACCGGAGTAACTAACCACGATTGTCTGAAAGAGGCTAATGAAACTAAAACAAGATATACAACAATAAGAAAGAAATAAACAGCTTTCTCTGGAGAATGTGATGAGAAGAGGGGCATTGGAAAACATCGTGACAATTTGAAAGATCAGTGGGAAAAGAGGCATATAGAGACAGAAAAAAATATGATGTTGGATGGACTGAAACCTTGGCATGGGGGAATATCATTAACAAAGTTGTTCCAGAATATCAAGGCCTGAGATTTGTGGAGAGACATGAACGCCTACGCCAGATGGCAGGCCACATAACGAAGGTGATAAATATATTAATTTTTAATGATTCACATTTCTTATAGTTGCGTAATAATGATGCGTATAATGTTGCGTATAATGTTGCCTATAAAATTGTGTACAATGATGCGTATAATGTTGTGTATAATGTTGTGTATACTGTTGTGAATAATGTTGTGAATAATATTGTGTATAATGTTGTGTATAATGTTGTGAATAATGTTGTGTATAATGTTGTGTATAATGATGCGTGTAATGTTGCATGTAACGCACGCCAGAACCTTAAGCTCTACTATGCAATCGTCGGTTACCTAGTACAAGACGAACATTTAAAGAAGAGTCCAGATTGGTTGACTCCATGGTGGTATGGGCTTGAGACACAGAGCCCGGCCTGGAGATACATCCCTGATTGACAGATATCGGCCACCAGGCACAAGATTGCACATATTAGGGCGTACACCAGAGTATCAGTGGATGAAAAACAAACACTCCCTGCATACTGCTACTGATGCCAGAACTCAGTGCACCTCAAAAGAGTTCACTCCTAGTTGGCCGAGGCTGGGGAGAATCTAATAGATCTGTAAGATCGGACTATCTCCAGCATGGGGAAGAATGAACTGATACACCTTTAGGCATGCAGAGCTGCTCTCATATATTGTTTATCCATCAAGAATGATGATGATCATTCATTTCATCCAGTGGGGTTGAAAGTATGGAGCCGTGAGTTCTAAGATGGCTGATAAGGCCTATTTTGGCTCGAAATGTTCTTTGACAATGTGGGCAAAGAATGCTTGACGTTCCAGGAGGAGGATCTCCTGCAGTGGTTTTTCTGTTCAGCCTTTTCTTCACAGCTTACCCTTTGAAAATAAAGATAAATTCAATTCAATAGTTCACATATTGGTTTGACACCACATCGACTACCCACGCCTGGTTTAGCCGGCCTGTCACAGCTGTTGCCCGGGGGGTGGCCGCTGTCGCATGCTGACAGCTACTAGGAGCCACAGGCGTGAGCTGGATGTCAGGCTTGAACCAGTGGGGGATGTGCCCTGAAAAGAGCTTGACAGTCATCCTTACCAAAGGTACTACAAATGCCTGACACCCCGTAACCCCCCCCCCCCTCTCATATAGTCATTATATTACAGAGGTACTGCAATGGTCAATTGCCTGCATCGGTGGGCACTAAGATAAAGGAACTGGTCGAACAACCTTCACGTCCAGAAGACATCAGCACCTACAGCATATCTTTTTAAGGGCAGCGTAGACGTATATATCTCAATGGATGGGTAAAACAAGCAAAAAGAGGACAGCTGCGTTTCCAAAATACTATACCAGCACTGACTATGGAGTTCGCCGCTGCCTCCAGAATATTGGCAGGGGCATCAGAATATACTGCCACACACGCGGTAACCGCATCATCCTCTGTGAACATACTACAGAAAATCGCATCCGATAGTCTCCGTTCTGAATAGATAGACGGCAATCGGAAGTCGCGCTTCACATCACTCACATGCCAGTGAGAAGACCTGATCGTTTGGGTCCACATCGATTGACGGACGTCAGTCGCGGCGATCGGGCAAATCCTGAGTTACAGTCTACGATGGGTGACGTAGTAATATTCTGTTGTGATAATTTGGCCGTGTCCAGCGTGTGCCGCGTGGTCTAGTGGTTACACACACGTTTCACACTCCAGTGATCCAGGGTTGTTTCCCGGTCCGGTCAAGGATATGCACTACTGACGAGCTCAAACGAGAGCGAAACTCGAGTCTAGTGCTTCCACATTGACGTGGATAGGCCTTAGGTTCATACCAGAATACGATCAGCGTTGCCAGTAGGGGTTGTGCTCAATATTTAAATCTCAAATCCCGAAACAACTAAATAAATCAATTCACCTGGATGTACACAAACAGACATGCCAGAGGAGAAGGTCATTAACGCACAGACCAGCTGACATATAATACACCAGTGCACACGGCAAGGGGCGTAGACAGGGCTGATAGAATCAATGCAGTATAGATTCGGTTGGAGGTTTTGATGAGACTCCGATACTAGCCAGACTGTAGGGATTGTGAGCTGGCAGATAGTGCACCAGTGCACACGGCAAGAGGCGTAGACAGGGCTAATAGAATCAATGCAGTATAGATTCGGTTGGAGGTTTTGATGAGACTCCGACACTAGCCAGACTGTAGGGATTGTGAGTGAAGCCTCGTCAAGCTCATCAATGCCGCCTTAGAGGCCAAGAGATGGGATATTATAACCAACTGCTCTTTGGAACACTGAGTGGAAATACTTTGGGATGGTGAAGAAATACGCTGGATTGATCACGCAAGGGAATGCCTAAATTGCAGTAACGTCGTTTGACATATATAACATATATAAATATATAAATATATAAATAAATGCATCAGTGGCCACCATATTGATACAGAGAGCTGTAGATACATTTGTTGCATGGGCGGATAGATGGTGTATCAGCATAAACACTGACAAGTGCAGCACCACTCTATTTACCCTCTATCCAAAACAAAAGGCAGGGAGCATTCAGATAAATGGAACACCCCTAAGAGAAGACAAGGAACCAACATACCTTGGTGTAACATTCGACGACAGGCTGACATGGAGAAAACACATCAAAAAAGCAGTAGCAAAAGCCAGAAGGAAAATTGCCATCCTGAGAAAGCTAACTGGAACCACTTGGGGAGCCAGTGGGAAAATACTTAGCAAAGTTTATCAACAGAGCATACGACCACACTTGGAATACGGGTCAACTGCGTGGTGTTCAGCATCAAAAACTACATTGCAGGAGCTGGACAAGGTGCAAAATCAAGCTCTTAGAGTCATCACAGGAGGGATGAGATCAACCCCTATAGTAGCAATGGAGAAAATGGGGAGGACACAAGCTTTAAGAGAACGCAGAGATACAAAAACACTCATACAAGCAGAAAAGTTTCTCAGCTTGCCAGGCCACCCTATGAAGAACCGATTTGAAAATTTAGCTATGGGGCGGTTGAACAGAAGTAGTTTTATCCACTAGGCCAAACAACTCTGCAGAGAAACCATCGATCTTCCCACAGTTGGTATCCCCCTGACAACCATTCCAGAGCGAACCCCGTGGAAAGATGAACATAGAATATCGCTACAAATCCAGTCAAAAGTGAGAGGGATATTTGACAAGGAAGAACAGAACAGTGTACAGCGCAGAACAGCCACTCTCAGCTTCCTTGATGACGAATACCCACAGGACTTCTGGATCCGAGTCTACACAGATGGGTCAGCACAAAATGCTGTTCGAAATGGAGGAGCGGGAGTGTACATAGAATACCCAAATAATACTAGAGACACGGCCAGAATTCCAACAGGAAAGTACTGCCATAACTATGATGCTGAAATTGAGGCAATCAAGATAGCCACAGAGAAATTACAAAATACCAGCCATGGTACACAAGCTGTGGTGATATTGACAGATGCAAAATCCGTAATAGAGGCGCTCCTGTCTGGGAAATTGCCAGTTCTGAGGACACTACTTTCTGAACTTAGCAGTCAGCATAAGATCACCATACAGTGGATACCATCCCACTGTGGAGTCCCCGGAAACGACAGAGCTGATCGATTGGCTAAGGAAGGAGCAAAAGAAGAACAACCTGATGTGCCCATTACATACCACCAAAAGAAAAGAATGATCAAATCAGTCAGAAGGCCACCAAACCTTACTCAAGACGACTATCACGTTATGGACAGACCAGAACAGGTCATTCTTCTGCGCCTCAGAACAGGACACAGTAGATTACGCAACCATATGTATACAAAATTCAAGATTGGTGACTCAGCCATGTGCACATGTGGATTGGCGTCGCAGACAGCAGAGCACATACTCCAGGATTGCCCAAACTACAACATATCCAGGCGAACCTTCTGGCCTAGAGAGACAACAGTGGAGGATAAACTCTATGGACCGCTGAATGAACTAAAAAAGACTGTTGGATTCATACAAGAGACAACATTGCAGTTATAAGCATATTTCAGGCGAACGAAAGAAGAAGAATATATAAATATGAATTGTGTGTGTTACCTTGAGCCCATTGAAATAGCGTGAGAAATAAATTTTTGCGTATTGATGGAAGCTCACAAATTTAGAAGAAAGGCAGAGATTGCAGGACACACTGGACAATTGCATCAGAAATGTAAGAACTTGGAACATCATGCACATATTATACGACTGAAAAGCCGGATGAACACATAATCAGACTGCTACTTGTATCATTATTAATGGGACTCTTCGCTGGTTGTTGAAGATGAAGACAGAATACATATGCCAGTGCTGTAATTTCGGTTCTTGACTCAACTCACATAATACGAAAACACGGCTCGCTTTTACACAATAAAAATTCCTTACACGACACAGCACATTCAGTGACGACATTATCATGGCGGACTCCGTCCGCTCACTGCCCACATACCAGATTCCCGAACCTTCGTCCACCTTTGGCTCAAGGTGCAGAGAAGCGTGCATACAGTAGGAACTTCCTACGGCAGTGTTCGTAATGTCGCATAAAAACTCAGAAACTGTTCTTGGTGAAGACCCTTGTGCCAAGGTGATAATTGTGGGGCAATGAAATGTTAGTTAATCAACAGATCATCTTCATCATTACACTTCCAACTATTAGTCCATAAGTGCTCACATCCCTACTTCAGACTTCAGTATCTCCCCCAGAGTGTAGCGACTGATGAGACCAGTTCTCTTTTGGGGGACTCTGTTTCGTCTTCTTTGGCTTCCCGTATGACGCTCTAGTCTAGCTGGACCCCGTCTGACTTGATGTTCTCGCAGTCTGGTCAAAGTTGCAGAATCACATCCATTACTTGAGTCATTTACTGTTTCTGTCCTCCAGGGGCATATGATATTTAGTTTACAATCATGGAATAATGAAGTATGATGTTTAGTTCACAATCATGGAATGTCGGTTCCTAAATCAATCAATCAATCAATCAATCAATCAATCATGGAATAATTAAGTATGATATTTAGTTAGTTTATAATTACGAGAAAATGGTTATCATTAGTTATCTTTTAGTACCAGCATCATCATGTGCCTCACAAAACTGCGTAGGCGTTCATGTTTCTTCGAAGATTTATGTCCAAGGTGATCAGATCATTTCTCTTGATGATGTTTCTACCTGCCCTCGTCTTAGACCATCCAACATAATTTCTCTTGATGATGTTTCTACCTGCCCTCGTCTTAGACCATCCAACATAATTTCTCTTGATGATGTTTCTACCTGCCCTCGTCTTAGACCATCCAACATAATTTCTCTTGATGATGTTTCTACCTGCCCTCGTCTTAGACCATCCAGCATCATTTCTCTTGATGATGTTTCTACCTGCCCTCGCCTTAGACCATCCAGCATCAATTCTCTTGATGATGTTTCTACCTGCCCTCGTCTTAGACCATCCAGCATCATTTCTCTTGATGATGTTTCTACCTGCCCTCGTCTTAGACCATCCAGCATCATTTCTCTCTGCCTGCTTCTGTCTCTGCTACTGATAGTCTTTCTAGTTGTCTCGATGTTCCCCATCGCCTTTCTTCTCATCACTCGAGCAACGAACACTGTTTGTCTCATTCATGTTGTTGCGTATAATGTCCTACACTCAGTCTGGCCGTCCAAGACATTCATCTCACAAACTACATCCCCGGTGTCTCTAAATTTGTTAATTCTAGGTACATCCAAACATACAAGCCAAACCAGCCTTATATTCACTTATCCTATCACCAATTAATGAGTGCACTCAGCCACCGATCCACCAACTGTGCACCCATACATATGTGATCCATTCATCCACATGTTGACCATTTATGAGGGGGGAAACACGTAAATCCATCCAAACGCACATGCACATATCAGAATAAAATTTGGTGGAACTGCAGTAAAGCTATGAAAATGTAAACAATATGAAATGACACAAATTTGTGCAGCTTTACATAAGAGAATTACGACACATACAGGGCGTTGCGGCGATTAGCCTTCATCAGCAAATAAACACATTCACAAAACGCAACATATAGTCACGGAGATTAAAACGTGACGACTTGACGAGAAGAATAAAAAGATGAAAAATGAAAGCAATGAAGAGAAAATGAAAATTGGAAAAAATGTTAAATAAACAAATAGAAAATACAGCTGGTAACAGCCAAGATTAAGTGAATCCAGATAGCAACATATAACGATTAACAGAAGAAGATAGTACACTTAGTTGCAGTTGTAAACATAGTAAAAATATGAATAAAATTTAGTTGAACTGCGGTAAAGCTGTGAAAATGTAAACAATATAAAATGACACAAAGTAGTGCAGCTTTACATAACAGAATTACGACACTTACAGGACGTTGCGGCGATTAGCCTTCATCAGCAAACAAACACGTTCACAAAACACAACATACTTTTATCTCAGCTACGCATTCATGAGGATTTTCAAGCATCCATCAAGATCTGTATGCACTAATCACGATCTTCACCATCCACCACTATCTCCACCCATCCATCAAGATCTTCGCCCATCCATCAAGATCTTCATGCATCTATCACGATCTCCACCCATCCATCAAGATCTTCATGCATCCATCAAGACGGTCATTCATTCACACATCAATTTCATCCGTCGGCTCATCTAATTGTGATCCAATCACACACTGACACCATACATCCATCTATCCATTCGTCAGTTAAACATCTATCTCTGCGTGTATTTATCCAATATAGTATCCAGCCACCAATCCAAACTCCACATTAGCCCATCTACCCACACATTCGTAAGCCAGTTGATCATATTACAATGATTTAGACAGTGTTACGAAACAAGCTAATTTTGCAATTATAATAACAAATAATAAACAGCATCATACAATATTATTAATACGTAATAATAATAAGAAGAAACCGGAGAGCATAGTGTGGTGGGAAACGAGCAGACGGACAGATTGGCAGACGTGGTTGGAGCTCTTTAGAATCGTGTGTTTAGTGTGGATGAACAGATAAAACATCACGACCTGGAGAGAATGGTGCTGCATGGATGTGGCCGACAAAAAGAACAGCGAGGAAAGCCCAGACTGACACATATTCAGGCTAAAATTAGTACCATAACTATTGGGACTCTTCGTTGGCGGTTAAAGATGACGATGGAGCAGGTATGGAAATGCCCCGAGTGCTGTGATGTTGGTTCTTGACTCACCTCAGAGCAACTCACGCAGCGATATGTCCCTGAAACCGATATACTTTTGCCATATACAGATCACGATTGTTTATAAAGAATAGTAATAAGTTTAGTTGAGTAAAGAACCGGCATCATTTCACTCGGGACATTCCCATAAGCGCTGTGTCCTCATATTCAACAGCCAGCGATTCCAATACTAATGGCACCCGTTACAATCTGATTATATGTCCGTCTGGCTTTACCCCTGAGTGACGACTGTCGACCAGATCCTCTAACCACCCATTGCTGCTGCATTCTCTTTAGACCATGATAGTCCATCTGTTCTTAAGCACTATTCACATAATTCCAGAAGGCTTTTACCACAACTGCCTTGTCATGCAATCAAATCACCCCTCAATGATGCGGCACCAGCCAGTCTGTCTGCCTCTTCATTACCAACCACCCCAGAGTGTGCTGGAGAAAAAAAATCAAGCGAAAGCTCACAATCCGCGACCTCCGCATGCCATTGTGCACGAAGCATGCCAGTCTTCACCTTTGTCTGCATGCTTTGTGAATCAGTTACAACCACAATGTGCGTATACAGTTTGCTCCCCAACAAGCGTAAAGTTGCAGTAACCGCCTTATCTTCCATTCTCAGGTTGTGGTATCATATGCCAAGATCTTCTGTACTAAACATTGGCCATTTGCTTTTCTATGAATCCCCCGGCACTTTTTGGCCATCATCGTCATCATCATCATCATCATCATCATCATCATCATCATCATCATCATCATCATCATCATCATCATCATCTTCCACTTCTGCCGTCAAGCGACGTGGGGTGGAATAATTTGCGTTCTAGTGCCCGGTGGGCGACACTGGATAGTGTCATTCCGTGTGATTGTACAATGTCTTTGATGTCGTCAATCCATTTTCTTCTTGGACGTCCTCGTGGTCTCGTCGCAGATGATCTTTGATGTAAGGCCAGTGATGGTAGTTGCTGGTGTTGCATTCTAACGACATGGCCAAACCACTTGATCTTCTGTCTTTCAATAAATGTGGCACAAGGTGTTGATCCCACAGTCTGTCTGATAACAACATTTCTTACTCGGTCTCGGATTGTTAAGTTGGCAGCTCTCCTCAGGCATCTTATTTCCCAGGTGTTGATTTTGCGAAGGTGTAATTTGGATCAAGTCCAGGTTTGAGATTGGTAGCATAGGGTTGGTGTGAATATGCTGTTTATTATCTGTCTTTTTGCGGACATGGGTATATCTGGATGTGTAAGGGTGACAGTTCTGAATATTTTGAATATATTTTGAATATCTGGATGTGTAAGGGTGACAGTTGATATGAAGTATATGCCGAATTTCTAATTCCACTCCCTACACTCACGGCCCAATGTGATTATTTCTTCTTCTTCTGCGTTCATCCGGAATATTTTTTGGATGTAATTGCGTTGTGCCTGTTTACAGCAGAGCTGCGATATTTGCACCTTTCCGCCGACAACTCTGACTTCTGTGGGCATTTAACCGGGTTAACCTTCCCGGATGTTTCATAGGAAGGAAAACGCTCACTTATGTGGTGTCATCCCCATCCCATGTGGTCCAGTCAGATCAGCTGGAGACAAAACGGTCCGCCCTCAAGGGAATGTAGGGGCAGACCATGGGCATTCCCTGCCATCCAAGGAGGCTTCCATAATCGCAGAGCCGACACAGCGCTCTGGTGCTGGGCTCACCCAAGGAATTGTCACGTCCTGCACATGGCTGCTTATCCTCACTTCCGTATATTGGGCCTCTCGTCAACCACATGCTGTTCCTACGGAAGCCAGGAGACATCAGTCTGTAGATTACATCAATGTGATTACAACCCCACACAAATGTTAATTTCTATTCGGCACTCTGATCCACTCCTTGCCTCTGCCGATCGTCTCAAGTGAACACACTTCTCTGATGGTATCTTCTGCCGGAGCCATTTATAATCTTCCCCTTAACAACCTGTGGCCCTTGACTACATCCAAAGAATAATGAAGGAGGTGTTCCTTGTCCGCAGCTACCTTGAGGTTTGGCCTTGCCTGCAAAACCTTCAGTCTGTCTTCAATGGTCGGCAACGCCAGGATGTATCGCATACACACTATTGTAATGGGAGACACGGTTCCAGGTAGAAGAGGCAGTCGTCGACCAGCACATCAATGGACACAGGACATGAAAGCCACTCCAGGGGATGAGAATACACGAGGTAGGGGAGCTGGTGACAGATTGATAGTCGTTCTGTCTGCTGCGGTGAGGGCGGTGTTCTGCAATGGGCTGCTACGTGGCGACCATAACCGTTTCATATGCGCAAAATACTGGTATACAGCGGGCAGTGGCTGGGCAGTCACCTGTCAGCCTAATAGTCAAGGGTTGTGTTTCAGGAACCACAAGTACTGGTATACAGCGGTCAGTGGCTGGGCAGTCACCTGTCAGGCTAGTAGTCAAGGGTTGTGTTTCAGGAACCACATCCCTTTTCCCTCCAAACTTATCCTAATGTGCTCATTAACGTCCCATGATTAGTTGTCTCATCGCAAATCAAGCTCTACATAACATTTCAGCGGGCTATTTCTTACATTAGATGATAGTGACTGATTACATCAGATACTTGTCACTGTCTGCACCGCAGCTTTTGCTCGACATATTCTGCTCTTAACTGATTCACTGCCAACGGATGATTAATTATCTTAAGCGACTTCCCGTATCTGCAATGGGTTTATATGTAATAGTTTTCCCTAAGCAACCCCCTTTAACTTCATATATAACGCAACACATCTGCAATCGTATTAATTTTAAGTCATAACTGTGACACAATCCTACTTCCCATTTTCCGCCATCCATTTTTGTTTGGGCCAAACCTACCTTTTATTTTGCACTGAATCTTTTAAGCTCTGTTGAGCATATTCCATCTGATGCTATACTTGCCCCCAGGTATTGAAATTTGTTAAGTACAATGGAACATGTCACTGATGCAAGACTACGACCCCAGACTACGACTAATGTGACAATAAATAGTTTGCGAATGTGATAAAAATGTATATACCAAGACGGGTGAAGAACTATCATGCGGATTTGCTTGTTGCAGGAATTTGACTTGTCCAGAAAGTGTCTGGATGAGAAGAACCAGGAGCAGTGCAAAGATGTGCTGAAGAATTACGAACACTGTCGATATTTCTGGGTAGGTAGTTCAAGTAAGTACAGGACTGAACCCTCGTCCACACGTGTGGGCGTATCGATGATGGCGCCATATTTTGTAGTCCAACCCGTGCTCGATGGGTGACGTGGGCAATGCCACACCTACCGCCTCTGCTTCCCAGAACATTTCTTCTTCTTCTTTCGCTCGCTTGAAATGTGTCTACATCTGCAATGTTGTTTCTGGAATGAATTCCACTGTCTTTATTTTTTATTTCACTGAGTGATCCTTAGAGGTTATCTTTTACTGCTGTAGAACATTTCTGGTTGAATCTGCGAAATCGATAAGCTTTTCTTTAACTGATTCAGTGCACATCTAGAAATGGAACAACAACATCTAGAAATATCGAGACCTTGTAGGCTAACATATTGTTGGTGTAGTGACTGCCACTTCTATCAAGGATGAACTGCACGTTTCGTAGAGGACCGTTGTGTTGGAATTCTGGCAACGGCATTATGTACAGTGAAAGATATTTTTTTTACATCCGTCCGAGGTTATTTTGATGCGTGATCTGTATTTCGGAGATAAAATGGCGTGGCTGGCTAGAAGACATCTAGAAACGGAACACCAACATCTAGAAACATCGAGACTTTGTAGGTGAACATCTGGTTGGGAAATTGACTGCCACTTCCATCAAGGATGAACTGTATGTTTCGTAGAGGACTTTTGTGGTGACATTCTGGCGGCGGCATTATGCACAGTGTGCCTGAGCGGGCTTTTGTTTGTTGAGACTCCTGTCTTTTCCACTTTTCACATGGGGCAGTGAGCAACATTTAATGTGATATTCACTGGTACGGGAACGGAGCATAATGGGGACGACCCTTTGCTGTGCAGATTGGAACCGCGACTGAACTGAGCGACTGAACTGATCTGAATCAGTGCACACACACACACACACACAAAATAGGTTTGGACCAAATATGGTACATAATCAAATGAACTAGTAATAGTAATATAAATTTCCATTCACTGAGCATTGACAATACGGAAGGTGCCACACATAAGACAGTGCCCCTAGTATGGTAATATATATATATATATAGCACTCGCTGCTTTGAACTCATGCGTAGCCGGTACACACTACTTCCAGTAGCGCTGAACTGAATTTTACGTGTGGATTAGCTTTCACTATAACCAGTGTCCCCCCTCCCGACCCATCCACCCACCTACCCCCCAAATCAGGCGAATCCACTCCGACTTCAAAGGTACTTGTAATCTCAAGTCAAGGACGAGAAGTCAACATTTTAGTCCAACTTTTAGGTGTTTAGTAATATATTGTCCTTCTGTCCAAATGGGAAGTCACAAATGGCGATCCTTCGGCACTGTCATAAGAAACTGTCATTTACTGCCTATAGTACCTTCCCGTGTCCGCCGTGAAGTTATATATCTCCGAAATGTTGTCACTGCGTTATGATACAACATGTCTGCTACCATATTAACAACTTTTAAGTCGTAACTGTGACACACCCCTACTTCCCATTTTCGCCATTTTCTTTGTTTCGTCCACGCCTTCTTTTGATTTAGCGCTGAATCTGTTATATAATGCATATTACCAACGCAACAGAACAGAATCTCAGACTACGGACAGGACACAACAGGCTGAAATACCACATGTTCACTAAACTAAGGATATGAGATACTGTTGAATGTAACTGTGGAACACGTGAAATGACAACTAAACATTTGTCGTTGGAGTGTCCAACATATGCAGAACAGCTTCTAATTTTCTTGCGTTCATTAGTTAGTAGGTGGTCAGTCAACACACACATAAGCACACCCGGATGTAGGGGCGGCGGTTCCAAAGTTCAACACCGAATCAGTACACATACACTAACCCGGCTGTGAGGGAAGCTGTTATATAGTTCAACAACAAGTCAGTACACACATATACACTCCAGGCCGTGGGCGCGGCAGCTTCTATAGTTCAATGTGCCTCGCGTTCCGTAGGTTGTGGGTTCGATTCCGGGGTCAGGAATATAATTTTCAGTGGGAGATGTGGTCATTCGATTCTGTTGGTGGTATGTAACAGGTTGTCCTTCTATTGCTTCTTCCTGTGCTAGTTGAACAGCTCTCTCATTTCTAGGTATGTGTTCCAAATAAGGTATTCCTGCCGGTCTCCCTGGCGTAGCAATTAACGTCTTTCTCCGTAATCCCGTATATTCTCCTAACGCAGCTGCACGAGAATCGGCAGCGGTTCGCACCGCGCTGGTAACTTACGGGGGTATGTGAGCCGGTCGCTCAGAAAACAATGGCAAACTACTGAGCGTAATCTTTCCTATAGTCTGTACAGAAATGAATGCCTTCATTCACGATCAATTATTGTGAAAACTGTCTGTTGCTTAGTTAGTTAGTTAGTTAGTTAGTCGCAGTTCCAACTTCACAGCAACGGGACGTCCCCATTATGCTCCGTTCCAGTGCCAGTGAATATCATACAAAACGCTCTCCACCGCCCAATGTGAAAAGTGGAAAAGACAGGAGTCTCGACAAACAACAGCCCGCACAGATGCACTGTGCATAATGCCGCCGCCAGATTGTCAACACAATAGTCCCCCACAAAACGCCCAGTTCATTTCTGATGGAATCTGCAGCCATTTTCCCATCTGGATGTTTCCTAGATGTTCACCCACACAGTCCACGAAATACAGTTCATCGTCGATGGCAGTGGCAGTCAACCAGAAGCCCAGCAGCCACGCATTTCTGCATAAGGCAAAAACCGGTCAACTCTGGGACATAGCCATCTGCCATCACTCCAAACATGCAGTCACGTTCCAAAAAACCTCGGGCAGATTCAAAAGCACTTCACATGAAACTCACAGCTCACAGTGTCGCGCCACGCACTCACTCAGTAGCAGGGCGACGGAACCATCAAGCCTCCTTAGTCGCCTCTTACGACATGCGTGGTAGGTTACAGTGTTGCTATTCTTTGCTTCCCTTATGGGCCCCGGCAACACACGGGAGAAAATCTTAAATGTACGTGCTGACGTACTGACTGTGCTATATGAAATTGTTCCTGCCGTCTTATATTTACCCCCACCCAAGGAATATGACTTTGATAGGTCCAAAAGCAACTTAAATCATGGAAAGCGGCGACTTTGATGTTTTGGTGAAAAACTAGTGATTTCTCGCTAACAAACTTGTTTTACAGTAATGCCCCGTTCCACTACGCGAAGCTCTTGTCATAAGGCCAATCCCATGTCCCACGAGAAAATTAATTATTCAACGCTAATGTATCCGTGTGAAGACATAATACATTTAATAATGTGCACTTCATCTCTGACCCGTAAATTATATACCGCATATAAACAAACTTTGAAATCTGCTGTACAATCTCCAGAACAAGTTTTGTTTGTTTGTTGGGTGGACATAATGATAAAGTTATATTCTAAATCTCATCATTTTCCCTCAGTTGGTTACTGAGATATGAAATTTTATATGGGGCAGACAAAAGTAAACAGACTATAGTACATCAACAGCAGCTGAAAAATGATGGTGTTGACTCCAACGTCTTGTAAGGGATATGCAACCAAAAAAAAAAAAAGGTAATCCTAGTATCTGGCTTTGGTAAAAGTAACGATTCCCTGATGCTTGTAGAGATGGGCATCACAGGAGTGATGGTCATAGCCTCCTGAAGATGTCGATGAAGCAGACACCCCTGGGTGAGCAGTGCCTGGGGTCTGTGCATGTGAATGTTACGGGATATGTATGGTGTTAGGGGTGTAAAAAAATCGTGTTTTGGTCCCTTCCCCGGCAGATGGTTTATGTTGTCTTTGGGGGAAAGGCTGGGCATATATTTGTACCCATCCCCTCAGAGGTGAGCTATGGTGGCAGTTTTCCTATGTACATCCCAAGTCTGTTGGGATCGTTTTGGATCTTCCTTACCTGTTCAGTAATAACGAAAGACTAAAATGCCAGCTTGTGTAAAGTTCGTGTCAAATTTGTATCACCTTCATAAACCACAAAAACACCAAATGTATATCACCTTCTCATCTCACCATGTTCCTCTTGTACCTTGCGGTGTCGAGGTGAAGTATAAACAGCGGGAGAGTGTCCGCTTATGGGCTTCATGTATCGATATTCCCATGGACTCCATTACGTTATTCCATGCGTCCATCGTTTACATGGTCGGCCTCTTCCTCTGCTTCCCTGGGGTCTGTACATCATTGCTTGTTGTGGTATACTGTTAGTTGGTAACCTACTTGCATGGCCAAACCATGCTGTCCTGCTGCCTTCTAATAAAATCTAGTGCAGCTATAAACCCCCCCCCCCCCCCCAACACTTTAGTCCTGATTTCTTCATTTCTGATCTTATCTCTTCTTGATACATTGAGTATTCTTCTCAGGAATCTCATTTCTGTTGTGATTTTCCTTTTCTATATCATTGTCCAGGTTTGGCATTGGTAGCATAGAGTTGGTAGGAAGATTGTGTTATAAAGTGCTATCTTAGTAGTTATTGATACATGTTTGTTGTTTAGTTCTGGTGCCATTTGTCCAATGAGTTGGTTTGCCTTATTGCATCTATATTCGATCTCGTCTTCTGATTTGCCATTTGATGATATTTTATTTCCTAGGTACTTGAAACTCTTTATCTTTTTCAAGGGATGTTCGTTTAGGTGAATCGTTGTTGCTTTTTCATCTTTAGTTACGATCATTACCTCTGTTTTGCTTGTGCTAATTTTCATGTTATGTTCCCTACACATTTCGTTTAGACTATTCATGTGGTCTTGTAATTCAGCTTCTGTTTTTGCTATTAGTGCTTGGTCGTCCGCATACAGGAGTTCTTTAATGGTTAGATTTGCAGATGGTTCTTCTTCTGTGTTCTCGTCATGCGGTATTCTTGCGGTCTCTGTTTGGCCGGTTTCTTTATATATGTTGTCTATATATGTTATAAACAAGAGAGGGGACAGGACACAACCTTGTCGTACTCCGGATCTTATGGTGAAGGGATCTGAGTGTCCTCCAGTTGCTCTCACAATGCATTCACTGTTGTTGTATAAGCTTCTACATAGGTTTGTTAGATGTGTACTCACTCCATATTGTTTATATATATATATATATATATATATATATATATATATATATATATATATATATTTTTTTTTTTTTTTTTTTTTTTGCGTATCCTTTTACAGGACTTAGCTGTCAACAGCAGCATCTTTCAGCTGTCTGTTGATCTCTTGGCAAGATTACGCTCAGTAGTTTGCCATTGCTTTCTGAGCGGCCGGCTCAGTATCCGCAAGTCACGAGCGGGGGTCGAACCACCTCAGTTCTCGCTCCGCTGCGAGACTCTGCGTGATAAACGGGATTACAGAGAGAAAGTGTTGTAACCCCACAGCCAGAGAGACCGGCATATATATATATATATATATATATATATATATATATATATATATATCACCTTCATCGACCACAAAAACACAAAATTTGTATCACCTTCATCAACCACTAAAACACAAAATTTGTATCACCTTCATCAACCACAAAAAAACACCAATCATACAACGTGTGGCTTATTCTGCTTGGGTCATGACATTATTGTTTCTCTCAGAAAGGCTAAACAAAAGGAAACATCGCAGCTTCTTTGAAAATGGACAAAATGTATTCACCATAGTAAAGACAAATGAAGAAAAAGACAAAGTGGAGGAAGTAGAATAAGGAACATGGTGTGAGGATGGAAAGTCAGGGGAGGTTTGGGGGAGAGAAGGAGGGGGAGAAGATAAAAGAAGAAGAAGAAGAAGAAGAAGAAGAAGAAGAAGAAGAAGAAGAAGAAGAAGAAGAAGAAGAAGAAGAAGAAGAAGAAGAAGAAGAAGAAGAAGAAGAAGAATGCAATATTTAATCAATGAAAACATGAAACGTGCAGTTAATGTATATGAATCGAATTTCTTGTCATAAAGAAAGAAAGGCTAAGCACTTGGAAGTGTTACTGAGCTGTCCCAGAAGGGACAAGGTTTCCAACAGATGGTAACTTCCAGTGACAGCCTCTCTGTAAACACAACATAAGCCTTGACAGAAATGTGTCCATTGCTTCTTTGCAGTCGTGGATCGAATCCATGAGAAGCAGTGAAGGCGTCAAGCCAGCCATGCCACTACCTGAAGACCGGGAGCAGGTGAAGCAGAAATATCTGCCCCTGCTGAAGCAACCAGTGCCAAGGAAGATCAGCTACAGACATGTGGGGAGTTAACCTTCTGTGACCCAAGCGATGAACTAGCGGGGCTGGGAGCAACATTTCCGGTGGCTTAAAGATTTCCAGGACTATTGTCAATGGAATCGTGACAATGTGTAGCTGTGTTAATAAAACAAAATACTGCCTCGGATTCCTTGCCTTTTAGACACATTTTCTATGGTTTTGTTTTGTTGGTAAATGATTGTTTTAACTGCAGTTAGATCACACTATTAGAAGCCTCACAGAGATACCTCTATAGATCCTCCTATAGACTATACTAGGCAAATCCCAATATAGGTGATTTAATCTCACGTAGATCGCCACTGGGAGAATTCCAAAATAGATGCTTTAATCTCACATAGGTCGCCACTAGGAGAATCCCAAAATAGATGCTTCAATCTCACACTAGGAGAATCCCTACACATATGTTTTAAGCTCCCATAGGTTACACAAGGAGAATCTCTGTAAGGATGCTCTAATCTCCCATAAATCACACAAGGAGAATCCCCGCACATATGCTATAATCTCCCATAGATAACATTAACATAATTCACACAAAGATGATCTAATATCCCAAAGACCACACTAGGCGAATCCCCATACATATGCTCTAATCTCCCATATATCACACTAGGAGAATCCCCACATAGATGCTCTAATTTTTCATAGAGCACACTATTAGAATCCCCACATAGATGCTCTAATGTTCCATAGAACACACCAGGAAAATCCCCACAAGAATGCTCCAATCTCCCATATATCACACTAGGAGAATCCCCATACATATGCTCCAATCTCCCATATATCACACTAGGAGAATCCCCATACATATGCTCCAATCTCCCATATATCACACTAGTAGAATTCCCATACATATGCTCCAATCTCCCATATATCACACTAGTAGAATTCCCATACATATGCTCCTATCTCCCATATATCACAATAGGATAATCCCCATACATATGCTCCAGTTTCCCCTATATCACACTAGGAGAATCTCCATACATATGCTCCAATCTCCCATATATCACACTAGGAGAATCTCCATACATATGCTCCAATCTCCCATATATCACACTAAGAGAATCTCCATACATATGCTCCAATCTCCTATATATATCACACTAGGAGAATCTCCATACATATGATGCAATCTCCCATATATCATACTAGGAGAATCCCCATACATATGCTCCAATTTCCCATATATCACACTAGGACAATCCCCATACATATGCTCCAATCTCCCATATATCACACTAGGAGAATCCCCATACATATGCTCCAATCTCCCATATATCACAATAGGAGAATCTCCATACATATGCTCCAATCTCCCATATATCACACTAGGAGTATCTCCATACATATTCTCCAATCTCCCATATATCACACTAGGAGAATCTCCATACATATGCTCCAATCTCCCATATATCACACTAGGAGAATCCCCATACATATGCTCCAATCTCCCATATATCACACTAGGAGAATCTCCATACATATGCTCCAATCTCCCATATATCACACTAGGAGTATCTCCATACATATGCTCCAATCTCCCATATATCACACTAGGAGAATCTCCATGCATATGCTCCAATCTCCCATATATCACACTAGGAGAATCCCCATACATATGCTCCAATCTCCCATATAGCACACTAGGAGAATCCCCATACATATGCTCCAATCTCCCATATATCACACTAGGAGAATCCCCATACATATGCTTCAATCTCCCATATATCACACTAGGAGAATCTCCATACATATGCTCCAATCTCCCATATATCACACTAGGAGAATCCCCATACATATGCTCCAATCTCCCATATAGCACACTAGGAGAATCCCCATATAGATGCTCTAATTTTCCATAGAGCATACTCAGAGACTCCCCACATGGATGGTCTAATCTCCCACAGGTCACACCAGGATAATCCTCGCATTTAAGTCTAAGTGACGGGTGTGGGGAGTAATTCCACATCGCTGCAGTCACCAGAGAAAGCTTTATGGCTAGCCCATTAAACCTCTCAGCCACGCTGACCCCCAACCCCAAGGATGATTTTACAGATAGTCCACAAGTATGGTGTAGTGACGTGTTCAAAACACCCCACAGGGTTTCTTCTTCAGACTCCAGCGATCATGTATGTCACTTCAGTCCTGCCCCATTTTGACACAGCTGGTGATGCTGTTATTTGTTGCTGTCCAGCTGTTGACATTCTCTCCACATCCCCCCACCCCCAACCTGCCTGGCTCTGCTCCCACTGTCATCCTAGAGCACAAGCTAAATAATTCACCACGATAAGATATAATCTGTCAATGTCACATGATAATAATAAATGACATGGGTTCTATCTTCTTCTAAAGTCCATGCCGCGTCACCATGTCTGGCCACAGCCTTCTGTCTCATGAACTGCCAGTCATTTCTGATACTCACGTTCCTCCATGCCATGACGTCAAACTGTCCAGCAACATCTCTCCTGGTCTCTCTCACACCTCCATCTTTCCTGCTGTGATGACAAACACCAGCTTTCACCTTCTCATGACACGCCCAAAGAACGTGGACTGTCTTCTTATGATGCCAGTAACCAGTTCTGTTTGTGAGTTCACTTCTGTCAAGATATCTTCATTGCTTTTTCTATCCTTCATGGCATTCTCATTATTCTTTTATAAACCAACATCTCTGCAATTCCCCACTCATCCGTCCATGATTCACTTCTGCACATATGAATTGATTCTATCTTGGTTCTATGTAATTAACAAATCACATATATTATTATTAGAGCTGTTTCTTATAAACATGTCATAATGGCACAAAGGTCTTGTGCGACACACTTTTAAATAATTTGGGAACAACAGGTTTTCAGTATGGATTAGGGGAAAATAAGACATGGTGGACATTGCATTTGTAACTGTTCGACACAGAGCCGGCTTTGGCAAATCTACCCATAGAATTACTACACGACTTTGTTCCGAGCGGGACTAAAAAAAAGTTATGGCTCATCACTCTGTATAGCCTTGAAACACATTTTTACATTTCGATATAAAAATTGCAGACATGACAGGATTATCCCACATGTAATATCCTAGTGGGCAGACATTACAGGAATATCCTACGTGTAATATCCTTAGAACCGGTCTCCATGGTGAAGGGCTTACGGATGCGGTTCATAATCCTTTTTACCTACGTTCGAAACACAGCTGCGCGCGATTTGGCAGCAGACCACGTTACATTGGTATCGGTGCCAGTCATTCAGGAAGCAATGGCAAACTACTGAACGTAAACTTGCCAAGAGATCACAGTGGCAGAAATGCTAGTGTTGACTGTGATGTCCTGTAAAAGGATATGCAAAAAAAATAGCCTTAGTGGGCTCAACAGCAACATAGATTGGGAACAGTGCTGATAATGACATGAGCAGTCGAATGAGGGTTTGATGCCTGCTAGGTGAGTGTTTGATGCCTGCTAGGTGAGGGTTTGATGCCTGCTAGGTGAGGGTTTGATGCCTGCTAGGTGAGTGTTTGATGCCTGTTAGGTGAGTGTTTGATGCCTGCTAGGTGAGTGTTTGATGCCTGCTAGGTGAGGGTTTGATGCCTGCTAGGTGAGTGTTTGATGCCTGCTAGGTGAGGGTTTGATGCCTGCTAGGTGAGTGTTTGATGCCTGCTAGGTGAGGGTTTGATGCCTGCTAGGTGAGTGTTTGATGCCTGCTAGGTGAGGGTTTGATGCCTGCTAGGTGAGGGTTTGATGCCTGCTAGGTGAGGGTTTGATGCCTGCTAGGTGAGTGTTTGATGCCTGTTAAGTGAGGGTTTGGCACCTGTTACGTGAGGTTTTGACACCTGTTAAGTGAGGTTTTGACACCTACTAAGTGGGAGATTGATGCCTGCTAAGTGAGTATTTGACGCCTGCTAAGTGAGGGTATGACGCCTGTTAAGTGAGGGCTTGATGCCTGTTAAGTGAGGGTTTGGCACCTGTTACGTGAGGTTTTGACACCTACTAAGTGGGAGATTGATGCCTGCTAAGTGAGTATTTGACGCCTGCTAAGTGAGGGTATGACGCCTGTTAAGTGAGAGTATGACACCTGTTAAGTGAGGGTTTGACACCTATTAAGTGAGGTAAAGACTGGTCATCCATCCCTCAGTGCATTCAGGCCTACAAAATGTGACGACCCATAGCAAGAAACTGCTCCAGGTCAAACATGGGATTCTCTGTTATCAAGAGCCATACAGGAGGGTAAGGAAAGTAGCACTGCCACCTACCATGCAGGTCACAGGGGGCCACCAAGGAGGGTTGGCATTAGGATAGCCAGCTGACCTGTAGACAACTTGAGCTGCAGAATCCAACATATCAGCCACAAGTTGACAAAGTGCTGGGCATGAGTGACTGAGAGCTGTAGTTTCATGGGAGATGAGAAGAAGGGGAAGGAAGGAGGAGAAATGAGGAGGGTGAAAAAGAGGCAGAAGAAAGGAAGAGGGTGAAAAAGAGTAAGCAGTATGGAGGAGAAATGAGGAGGGTGAAAAAGAGGAATATGGGAGGAGAATTGAGAAGTGTGAAAAAGAGGAAGGAGAAGAAATGAAGAGGGTGAAAAAGAGGAAGACGGAAGGAGGAGAAATGAGAGGGTGAAAAAGAGGAATAAGAAAGGGGGAAAAATGAGAAGGGTGAAAAAGAGGAATACGGAAGAAGGAGAAATGAGGAGGGTGGAAAAGAGGAAGAAGAAAGGGGGAGAAATGAGGAGGATGAAGAAAAAGGGGAAAAAAGGAGGGTGAATAAGAGGAAAAAATAAGGAGGAGAAATGAGGAAGGCGGAGAAATGAGGAAGGTGAAAAAGAGGAATGAGGAGGGTGACAAAGAGGAATATGAGAATACTATTTAAATTTCCAAAAGCAACAAGAAACCAAACATAAAAGTAAAGTTTTATTTGTGTATATTTTTCAAGCTTCACATGTAAATACAATCCGACTGACTACAAATGCTCTGTAACTGACTCCTGGTATACCACAGACAACTGGCCTGATCTTGCCAGTTCGAATATGATACTACAAGCAGATCATATCAGCAAAATTCATATACAATACAATTGTACGAACACAACATAGCAGAGAAATTCCTTTAACCTTGGACATAAAACACAAGCGGTTTCGCTGCTTCATTTCAAGCCAGACCTGTCTCAGAATAGATCAGACCAACCTGCAATCCCAGGTGTGGGTCTTGGGGGTGTTACGTTGGGTGCAGCACTGCTCATACCCCCCCCCCCCCCCCCCCCATTGTGATCTACATCCAATGATAAGTATCCATGCAGGAGTTCTGTGATCCACCCTTTCCAAGATATTCTGAATCCAGGATTTTCTCTGCCTTCCTCCTCTTTATTTTCCTTCAGCTGTTTGTGAAACCACGTTGGTTTAATGGTCAATCCCTTGCCTACTAAGACAGTAGTCCCATCTATTTTCCAATATATACGACTGTTTCAGGGTTACTTTCTCCATGCAGACACCATCCAAGGAAACAAGCTCTTTCTACTTGCCAGTAGGTCTTTTTATTTCTAACACTTTAACCAAGGCAGCAGTCTACTCTTTATTATATGCAACCACTGTGGCTAAGTGTTGTTCTTTAATTTTTTTTCTATAAATGTTAAAAGTGAACATTACAGCAACCATAAGTGCAAATCAGTGAAGCTACTGAACTGTCAGTTGAAAAGTTGAGATACTGTAGCCAGTTGTCTGCAGCGATTGTCTGTAAATATCAGCAGTCTGGCCAGACAATGATAAAGTTCCCCTTGTATCCGTCAATTCAAAACTAACTGCTGCTCTACATGAAATCATCATCATCTCCTGCAACGTCCTGAAAGCAAAGAATTAATCACATCAGCACATCATCCAGACTATATATATATATGTTTACAGTTACAATGTGACATCTATTTATTTATTGTGTTTCCTTCGTTCTCCACAATTTGATCTTTCTTCTTCTAACCTGAAGGTAAAGTCTATCCTCCTAAAATCAGGGAAAGATAGCTCCACTGCCTCCAGCTACAGACCAATTAGCCTCATCAGCTGTCTCAGCAAAACACTGGAGCGCATGATCAATCACAGACTGCAGTGGTACATTGGAAGAGAAAACATCCTTGTGCCACAGCAGGCTGGCTTTAGGCAAAGCTACTCTATGGAAGATCAGACAATCTACCTCTCTCAAGAAATTGAGGATGCATTCCAAGAGAAGAAGCTGGTGCTTGCTGCATGGATGGATCTGAAGAAAGCCTTTGGCAAAGTCTGGAAAGAAGGTCTGATGAAGAAACTGAGAAATTGTGAAGTCAATGGAAGAATGTACAAATGGGTAAAAGCATACTTGCACAACAGAAGAGCCCGAGTACAGATAGACGGTCTCAAGAGCAAGAAAGTACTACTGCGTTTAGGTGTTCCCCAGGGTGGAGTCTTGTCCCCCACACTTTCTCTAATCTTCATCAATGATCCTGCTGCTAATCTACCGCGTGGAAATAAAGCGGCAATGTACGCTGATGACCTGGTTCTATGGAGCATAAATGAACATGCATCAGTGGCCACCAGATTGCTACAAAGAGCTGTAGATGCATTTGTGTGGGCAAATAGATGGTGTGTCAGCATAAACACTGAAAAGTGCAGCACCACTCTATTTACCCTCTCTTCAAAACAAAAGGCAGGGATCATCCAGATAAATGGAATACCCCTAAGAGAAGATAAAGAACCAACATACCTTGGAGTAACATTTGATGACAGGCTGACATGGAGAAAGCACATCAACAAAGCAGTAGCAAAAGCCAGAAGGAAAACAGCCATCTTGAGAAAACTAAACAGAACCACATGGGGAGCCAGTGGGAAAATACTTAGCAAAGTTTATCAAATCAACAGAGCATACAACCACACCTGGAATATGGGTCAACTGCGTGGTGCTCAGCATCCAAAACCATACTACAAGAGCTGGACAAGGTGCAAAATCAAGCACTTAAGAGTCACCACAGGAGGAATGAGATAAACCCCTATAGTGGAGATGGAGAAGTTGGGGAAGACACTAGCACTGAGAGAGTGCAGAGATATGAAAACGCTTATACAAGAAGAAAAGTTCCTTAGCTTGCCAGGCCACCCTATGAAGAACAGATTTAAAAACTTAGCTATGGGGTGGTTGAAAAGAAGTAGTTTTATCCACTAGGCCAAACGACTGCAGAGAAACCATCGATCTTCCCACAGTTGGCATCCCCCTGACAACTATTCCAGAGCGAACTCCATGGAAAGATGAGCATAGACTATCACTACAAATCCAGACAAAAGTGAGAGGAGTATTTGACCAGGAAGAACAGAACAGTGTACAGTGCAGAACAGACACTCTCAGCTTCTTTGATGATGAATACCCACAGGACCTCTGGAGGTCTACACAGATGGGTCAGCACGAAATGCTGTTCGAAATGGAGGAGCGGGAGTGTACATAGAATACCCAAATAATACTAGGGACACGGCCAGAATACCAACAGGAAAGTACTGCCATAACTATGATGCTGCAATTGAGGCAATCAAGATAGCAAGAACAAATGCATCCATACTTCAAGAGCTGAATAATGAAGTAGGTTGACTATTAAAGACGATAAAACAAAGAAAATTGAAATATTTTTAATCACTTGAAATGTCACGAAAGTCTGGAGAGAACAATAATGGAGGGGTATATGCCTGGGAAGAGAGGAAGAGGAAGGCCAAAGAGAAGATGGGTGCAGATGTGGTGGATGATCTCCAGATGGGTGTATTGGACGCGGGACATCTTGCTTATGATTGAGAGGTTTTCTGGAAGGTTGTTGTGGGAGCGAGGTTCTGCAAAGGACATGCTACTGAATGAATGAAGATAGCAACAGAGAAATTACTAAATACCGGCCATAGTACACAACCTGTGGTGCTATTGATAGATGCAAAATCAGTACTCGAGGCCCTCCTGTCTGGGAAATTGCCAGTACTAAGGACACTACACTCTGAACTTAGCAGACAGCATAAGGTCACCATACAGTGGATACCATCCCACTGTGGAGTACCTGGAAAAGACAGAGCTGATCGATTGGCTAAGGAAAGAGCAAAATAAGAACAGCCTGATATGCCCGTTACATACCACCAAAAGAAAAGAATGATCAAAGGCGGCAGGTCAGAAAGCCACCAAAAGCTGCTCAAGATGACTACCACGCTATGGACAGACCAGAACAAGTCATTATTCTGTGCCTCAGAACATGACAAAATAGATTACGCAACCACATGTATACAAAATTCAAGATTGGTGACTCAGCCATGTGCACATGTGGATTGGCGTTGCAGACAGCAGAGCACATACTCCACGACTGCCCAAACTACAACATATCCAGGCGAACCTTCTGGCCTAGAGATACACAATGGAAGATAAACTCTATGGACCGCGGAGTGAACTAAAAAAGACAGTTAAATTCATACAAGAGACAATATTGCAGTTATAGACATATTTCAAGTGAACAAAAGAAGGTAAAGTCTTATCAACTGTATGCCATTTGTTCCCCATAATTTGATTTTTCCTCTTCTATCCTGAATAAATTGTATGTCATTTGTTCCCCATAATGTGATATTTCCTCTTTTACCCTGAGTATGGAGATATGCTAAGGATTTGTTTTAATCTTACAAATGTTCATAAACTTTCACTGTGAGAGGTGCAAAAAGACACGAATTATGGTGCAAATGGGGAACCATCAATTGTTATTGACAATGCAGAACTGGAGATAATTGACCATGATATATCTATATATATATAAAAAAGAATGTCTGTCTGTATGTATGTATGTATGTTATTTATGCATTCGCGAACGGTCCATCCGATTGAGATGAAATTTTCTACACGTCTTCTTCTCATTCCCGTGCTGCCAACTGTCATAGTTTTTTAGTGTACAAACAGTTATTTACTTAATATTATTTAATATTTAATTTACATTATAATGTATATATAGTGAGGGGACATAACTTCTAATAGCATTGCCGTATGTGTAAAATTGTTGCATATTTCTCAAATAGGTGGACCTTTTCGCTACAGTTATCTACAGGCATATGCGTTATAATCCTCCTCCTCCTCCCCCATATCCACTTCCTCCTCCCCTCCTCCTTCTCCTCCGCCTCATCCTCCTCCTCCCCTGCTCACTATTTAGTTATTGGGATGAAGATTGTTCTCTTCCAATCTGTTCGCCATATTTCCAGGAACGGGAACTGGAGCTTATATGACTACTTATATGAATTAAATGAGACGCTCCCTGCCAGGGGCTGGGCGAAGTCGGGCCGGGCTTCTTATATGGGAACGGGAACCGGAGCAGGGACCGAATATGAATTAAGTGAGACGCTCCCCGCCAGGGGCTGAGCGAAGCCGGGCCGGGTCGTCTTTTTTGGGAATGGGAACGGGAGCAGGGGCCGAATATGAATTAAATGAGACGCTCCATTTACCCAAATTAATTGTTGGGGGAAGATGTAAAGATCTTTCAAGTGCTCTTTCTAATAATAGACTGACAGACAGGTAGATAGTCGGGAATGGGAACAGGAGCTTATATAACTACTTATATGAATTAAATGAGATGCTCCCCACCAGGCACTGGGCGAAGCCGGGCCGGGTCAGATAGACAGACAGACAGTCGGGAATGGGAACTTATATGACTACTTATATGAATTAAATTAGATGCTCCCCATCAGGGGCTGGGCGAAGCCGGGCCGGGTCAGACAGACAGACAGATAGACAGACAGACAGTCGGGAACGGGAGCTTATATGACTACTTATATGAATTAAATGAGATGCTCCCCACCAGGGACTGGGCGAAGCCGGGCCGGGTCAGCTAGTATATATATATATATATATATATATATATATATATATATATATATATATATATATATATATATATATATATATATATATATATGTTCTGAGGTCAACAATAAATTACCCCTTGATCAGAAAATCAACATCAGGGTTGGTAAGGCAGCATCACAGAAAAATGCATACATTTCCGTGGGTCAAGAAGAAGAAAAAGACTGAAACTGCAAGATCTGAACATGATTCAAGTATAACCTCATGTCTCTGAAACTGAACAACTCTGGCCATATTGAACGACGCCGTTGCCGGAATGTTACCAGCACCCACAAGGAAAGCAGCATATAGCAACACTGTAACCTACCATGCATGACATAAGTGGTGAATAGGGAGGGTTGGTCCGATACTGGCTGCTTCATATCATAGAAAACTTATGGACAATTCTGATTGTTGTCCATCCCAGCTGATGAAGACCACTCGTTCATCCTTCATGCGGTTGTGTTTGGCGGTTTGTGGGTCCGGAGATGACTTGGAAGTCCGATGTGAGCCCTGAACAAGTTACAAAGGGCTCGGTTGAGGGCCTATGAAAGGTGGCAGAACAAGGAAACATCACAGGATTGCCCTCATACAACTGATCAATGAGCATCCACCACCAAGGAAACATCATTGGGATGCCCTCATACAACACATCAATGAGGGTCTATGCTCCAGTGATGACAAGTGGCAGAACAAGAAAACATCACTGGGATGCCCTCATACAACACATCAATGAGAATCCACCACCAAGGAAACATCACAGGAATGCCCTCAAACAACACAATGAGCATACATCACCAAGAATACATAAGTGCTGTCATTATGTCATTAGATGCAGTTACAAGATCATCATGGCGACCGACTAGTCACCATTTAATGCTCTGCTCCTGTACCAGCGAATATCACACAAAAATCTCCACATTCATGTGAAAAAATGGAACAGGCAACAGTCCCGACCAACCAACAGCAAGCACACGTATATTACTTTGTATGAATTAGTAATTATTTCATTTAGGTTATGACTTTTAAACTGTCATGTATGAAAGCGCCACAGTGGTTTAGCGTGAAGCCTGCCAAGACGGTGGTCTAGGTTCGACCACCATCAGTGGCAGTACTATTATTTCCAACCAGTGTCTAGTTGGCCGTACACCAAAGTACACTTGCTGATTCAGTGGGACATGGTCGTTATTTGGGGGCTGCAGGTTCAACTCTCAGTGTTGTCACTGCAGCTTTCAATTCTTATATTGTCTAGTCTGTCCTCTATTCTCTACTTTTTTCCTCTAATTCTAGTAGTGTATCTTGTATGTGTTTATGTATGTTGAGTGTTTGCGTGTGTATGTCTGCCTGCCTGCCAGTCTCATAACAGTCATATGCATTATTTATATTCACGACATTCATTTGACAATGTTTTTTGTACGTGAGTGTAAAAGCACAATAGATAATTGACGTGACAAAGATGGGTGGTTAGAAGGGCTGAATGTAAGACGGACCTGAATGCCCAATTTGTGACCCTTTGAAAATAAACTGTGTTAGAGTAAATTAAAGCTGTGAATATACCTCTCATGTGTAGCCCAGATATTGAAATTGAATGGCTTGCCTGAAGCATATGGAGTTTGTGTTTTTCTGAAAACTACCAGGCATTCAGTTTTGCTAAAGCTTAATGATGGCCCATTCTTGTAGTTCTTCTCCGTCGCCTTGTCTAGAATGGTTTGCAGACTAAAACACTTGCTAATCCTGAGAACAAGAGCTTACAAACAGTCAGTCAGCTCACAAGCACTCACCTTGTTTGTTTGCATTCTATCAGATTTCATTAAAGTTGAGTATGACCTATGGACAGAAATAGGAAAGTCAATTAAAATAAATATTCAAATATGAATCAAAGATGGCTGTATTTACAATTATATTCTGATCTGGAAAGTCTATGCCAGTGGTGTTACAGTGGATTCCCTGACACTGCAACATGTCTGGAAATGAAGAAGATGACAGATTGGCAAAGGAAGGTGGAAAACTACCTCAACTTGGTATAGACATAACTTATGATGAAGCCAATAAGCAATTAAAAAAACCAAGAATCACAGCATCCAGGCCACCAGAATGATAACGGATATTACCACCTCCACTGGTGAGGTCAAGTAACTTCTTCTTCTTTCGTTCGCTTGAAATATGTCTATATCTGCAATGTCGTCTGTTGCATGAATTGAACTGTTTTTTTCAGTTCACACAGTGGTCCATAGAGTTTATCTTCCACTGTCGTCTCTCTAGGCCAGAAGGTTTGCCTAGATATGTTATATTTTGGGCAGTCTTGGAGTATGTGCTCTGCTGTCTGCGACGCCAATCCACATGTGCACATGGCTGTTTCACCAATCTTGAATTTTGTATACATGTGGTTGCGTAATCTATTGTGTCCTGTTCTGAGGCGCAGAATAATGACTTGTTCTGGTCTGTCCATAATGTGGTAGTCATCTTGAGCAGGTTTTGGTGGCTTTCTGACTGATTTGATCATTCTTTTCTTTTGGTGGTATGTAACGGGCACATCAGGCTGTTCCTCTTTGGCTCCTTCCTTAGCCAATTGATCAGCTCTGTCGTTTCCGGGTACTCCACAGTGGGATGGTATCCACTGTATGGTGACTTTATGCTGACTGCTAAGTTCAGAAAGTAGTGACCTTAGTACTGGCAATTTCCCAGAGAGGAGCGCCTCGAGTACTGATTTTGCATCTGTTAGTAGCACCACAGGTTGTGTACCATTGCTGTTATTTAGTAATTTCTCTGTTGCTATCTTGATTGCCTCAATTTCGGCATCATAGTTATGGCAGTACTTTCCTGTCGGTACTCTGGCTGTGTCCCTAGTATTATTTGGGTATTCTATGTACACTCCCGCTCCTCCATTTCGAACAGCATTTTGTGCTGACCCATCTGTGTAGACTCGGATCCAGAGGTCCTGTGGGTATTCTTCATCAAGGAAGCTGAGAGTGGCTGTTCTGCGCTGCACACTGTTCTGTTCTTCCTTGTCAAATATTCCTCTCACTTTTGTCTGGATTTGAAACGATAGTCTATGCTCATCTTTCCATGGAGTTCGCTCTGGAATAGTTGTTAGGGTGATACCAACTGTGGGCAGATCAGTGGTTTCTCTGCAGAGTCGTTTGGCCTGGTGGATAAAACTACTTCTTTTCAACCGCCCCATAGCTAGGTTTTCAAATCTGTTCTTCATAGGGTGGCCTGGCAAGCTGAGGAACTTTTCTGCTTGTATTAGCGTTTTCGTATCTCTGCGCTCACTCAGTGCCTGTGTCCTCCCCATCTTCTCCATTTCCACTATAGGGGTTGATCTCATCCCTCCTGTGGTGACTCTAAGTGCTTGATTTTGCACCTTGTCCAGCTCTTGTAGTGTGGTATTTGATGCTGAACACCACGCAGTTGACCCATATTCCAGGTGTGGTCGTATGCTCTGTTGGTAAACTTTGCTAAGTATTTTCGTACTGGCTCCCCATGTGGTTCCACTTAGCTTTCTCAGGATGGCTATTTTCCTTCTAGCTTTTGCTACTGCTTTGTTGATGTGCTTTCTCCATGTCAGCTTGCCATCAAATGTTACTCCAAGGTATGTTGGTTCTTTATCTTCTCTTAGGGGTGTTCCATTTATCTGGATGATCCCTGCCTTTTGTTTTGGAGAGAGGGTAAATAGGGTGGTGCTGCACTTGTCAGTGTTTATGCTGACACACCATCTATTTGCCCATGCAGCAAATGTATCTACAGCTCTTTGTAGCAATCTGGTGGCCACTGATGCATATTCATTTGTGCTCCATAGAACCAGGTCATCGGCGTACATTGCCGCTTTAATTCCATGTGGTAGGTGAGCAACAAGATCATTGATGAAGATTAGAAAAAGTGTGGGGGACAAGACTCCGCCCTGGGGGACACCGTGACGCAGTAGTACTTTCTTGCTCTTGAGTCCGTCTATCTGTACTCGGGCTCTTCTGTTGTGCAAGTATGCTTTCACCCATTTGTACATTCTTCCATTGACTTTGCAGTTTCTCAGTTTCTTCATCAGACCTTCTTTCCAGACTTTGTCAAAGGCTTTCTTCAGATCTATCCATGCCGCAAGCACCAGCTTCTTCTCTTGGAATGCATCCTCAATTTCTTGAGAGAGGTAGGTTGTCTGATCTTCCGTAGAGTAGCACTGCCTAAAGCCAGCCTGCTGTGGCACAAGGATGTTTTTACTTTCAATGTACCACTGCAGTCTGTGATTGATGATGCGCTCCAGTGTTTTGCAGAGACAGCTGGTGAGGCTAATTGGTCTGTAGCTAGAGGCAATGGAACCATCTTTCCCTGATTTTAGGAGGGGTATCATGATTGCTTCTCTCCAGGCTTGTGGAACACTGCCTAAGGTCCAGCTGTTATTGAAGATCTGCAACAGCTTTGTTTTGGCCTCTGTTCCTAGGTTCCTGATCATTTCATTGGAGATACCATCAGCTCCTGGTGACTTTCTCATTTTCAGTTTTGATATAGCTAGCTCCAGTTCACTGATTGTGATGGGTGCCTCCAGAACCTCATGTACTATTTCCTTCTGTCCTGTATGTTGTCGTTTCTCTCGAATCTCTTGTTGTTTCTCTGGACTAATTTTGATATTGCTATCTTGTGCGAACGAGTCCGCAAAATGGTCAGCTGCTTGCTTTCTTGTTAAGATTTTTCCATCTTTATGTAGTGCAATTTTTGAGTTTCTCCCTGTGCCCTCGTCATTAAGCTGTTTTATTAGCTTCCACAATTTCCTTGTGTCTCTTTCAAAGTTCAGAGACTCCGTTTTCTCCTGCCAGCTTTTCCGTCTAGCCTGCAGCTTGGCCCTTTGAAATTTGGCTTTTGCATGCTGGAATTTATTGTGGTGCTCTTGGCTGGGTGTGGCCTCTGCTTGCTTTCTACACACTTCAACATCATTATGCAACTGTTCCAGTTCACTACTCCAGTAGGGTTTATATTGTTTACGGGCTCCTCTTGGTACTGTTTCTCGCGCTGCCTGTAGTATGCATTTCCCAAACTCTTCAACTGCTTTATTTATGTCTTTCTCAGTGTTCAGGTTTCTAACCAGTATGCTGGTGCGATGCTTGTACATTGCCCAGTCTGCTTTCTTGTAGTTCCACCTCGAGAGGGTACTGCTTTCACTTACAAGCTCATTTTCTACGGTTAGAAAGACTGGCCGATGGTCACTGCCACCAAGTTGTTTCCCAACAGTTCGTGTAATGTTCCACTCCAGGTCTGGTGAATGAAAAGCCAGGTCAGGTGTAGTTGTAGAGTGCCATGATCTCGAGTAGAAAGTATGTGGGTCGGACGGCTTGTTAATCAACATGAATCTATTCTCATCCTGCCAGTCTTCCAGTCTCTCTCCTCTCTGGTCCATGTGATCATAGCCCCAGCTCTGCGAGTGGCTGTTGAAATCGCCACACACAATCATTTTTTCTTTTAGTGGTAGAGTGTCCAGTGCCTGTGGGCGGTCACTTGGACAGTAGTAATTGATCAGATGTAGATCTGTATTACCTGTCTTAAGTTTAAGTGTCTGATACTCAGCCCCTTCCATGTAGACTTTGATTTGGGAAGCCATGATGTTATTTCTTACAAGGGTCAGTATCCCACCTTTTCGCCTGTTCTTTCGGTCAGATCGGTAACACTGGTAGCCTCTGATTTTGAAGGCTATATTTTCATTGAGGTGAGTTTCTTGCAAGCAACATATGCTTACTTTTTCTTGGTCCAAGATTTTTTCTAATTCTATTTTTTTGTTGCTGACTCCCTCCGCATTCCAGTGCATTATTTTAAGTCTTCGTTTAGTATGGCCAGTCGTCCTATTCTCATGTCCCCTGGCTCCACAGGACATCTGAGAAAGACCTCCAGTAGTTGGGGTTGGACCCTTTCGAGACATAGGGCCCGGCACTGCACCTGCCTGGGGGTCCAAAGCAGGGCGAGCACCATAACGATTAGCAGTAGTCGACATATTCCATTTTGCGTGATTGCGTGGCATCCTGATTTCTGTGGTGCGCCTCTTGGCTGGTTGCCTCAGTCTTCAGCACCTTTCTTTGCTAGAGCAGACTGTGGTCTCACTCGAGTGTAGATGTGTACGCGCGCACACACCTGTCTGCGCATGCATGTACATGCATACACATCTAGAGCATACTGGTTATTTTCCGGCGCCAGAGACTCGCCGTCGCCCCTTCTCCTGTTAGTTTAAACAGGTCCGCCACGTGAAGGCCAGGAGTTGGACTTTTGCTGCATAGGTTATGTATTCACGAGCCATTGAGGTATTTGAGCAATGTTGGGCGCTCACCCCAACACCGCGCCTCGGCTACATACAGCAACATTTGGAACCCGGTCAAGTAACAATCTTCAGGTTCCACACAGGATACAGTAAGTCCACACAGGACATAGTAGGTCCACACATGACCAGGAGGTCCACACAGGACACAACAGGTCCACACAGGACACAGCAGGTCTACAGGACACAATAGGTCCAAACATGACCAGGAGGTCCACACAGGACACAGCAGGTCCACACAGGACACAGCAGGATCCACACAGGACACAGCAGGATCCACACAGGACACAGCAAGTCCACACAGGACACAGCAGGTCCACACAGGACACAGCAGGTCCACACAGGACCCACACAGGACACAGCAGGACCCACACAGGACACAGCAGGATCCACACAGGACACAGCAGGTCCACACAGGACACAGGAGGTCCACACAGGACACAGCAGGTCCACACAGGACACAGCAGGTCCACACAGGACACAGCAGGATCCACACAGGACACAGCAGGATCCACACAGGACACAGCAGGTCCACACAGGACACAGGAGGTCCACACAGGGCCAGGAGGTCTACACAGGACACAGCATGTCAACACGGGACACAGCAGGTCTACATGGGACACAGAGGATCCACACAGGACACAGCAGGATCCACACAGGACACAGCAGGTCCACACAGGACACAGCAGGATCCACACAGGACACAGCAGGTCCACACAGGACACAGCAGGTTGAAATATCAATCTTTAAAAAACATTATCAGGGAACAATCCCAGGGAAAGAAAGATGGGGTTTAACAAGGCAAGCGCATCAGCTCCATTGCATCAGGTTGATCTCTCATCTAGCTCAGTTTCTCATTTGTGTCCAAAGATGGCAGGGTAAAATAAGATGGGCCCATGTGCCCAATTTGTGACCCTTTTGAAATGCAGATTGTTTGTTTGTTCATTCCACAGAGCAGTTAACTTCCCGGAGAACACTGCACAGAGCAGTTAACCACATACAGCACTTAACCGCACAGAGCACATAAACCGCACAGAGCACTTAAACGCTAGAAGAAACCATCACAAAGAACACAAACTCCATAGCTCTGGCAATGACTCCCAAGGGTCTCAGAAAAACCTGCATTCGAGAAATGAACAACAGCACCAGAAAACAAACCCATAACCTTTTGAGCATAAGGTTGACAGCAATAAGAAGCAATTATAACACCAATAATCAGAGCATCCAGGCCACCAGAAAGAGATGGATATTACCATCTCAGCTGGCAAACAATGACATTTCACCGCAGAGACCAAATTAACTAAATATAGCAGATACTGATGAACAAAACTGTGGGACTGGTAAACAATGACAGTTCACCACACAGAGCAAGTAAACTAAAGATGTGAGATATTGATGAACGCAACTGTGGGACTGGTGAACAATGGGAGCTAAACATTTGTTGCAGGAGTGCCCAACATATGCAGAACAGAGAATGCTATTTTGGCCTACTCCTACTTTGTTTGAAGACAAACTTTACAGAGATAACAAGCTCAAGTTGAATGCTTTCTTTAAATGTATTCATACTGATGTTTGGAGATGAATGGAGAAGAAAAAATCATCTTCAACTAACTGAGCAGAAATGAGCTAGCTGACAATCTTCTAGCTTCATTTTCTAAAGCAGTGGTTCTCAACCGGTGGGGAATTCCCCCCAGGGGGGAATTTTAGGGTTTCGAGAGGGGGGGGGGGGGGGGGAATTAAGATTATTACAAGATTGCATTAATACAAAAACCAGTTACTTGATATTGTTTTTCCCTCTAAATTTTACAGTTCTGTACTTCTCACCCTAATGAAATTTGTTTTATAATGTAAGTAGACCCGCAAATCACGTTTTATGTAGATGTATAAACTTGTTCTAGTATGTGTTATTAAATTTAGCTTCCATTTTTATGTATACTGTGTAAGGGTGGGTGGGATTTATAGGGAGGAAATTTGAAAGGGGAGGGGAGGGGTGGGGGGGGGGGGGGGGTGACATTCTGAACATATGGTAAAGGGGAACATAGGCCAAAAAAGGTTGAGAACCACTGTTCTAAAGTATTAGTCACATTTTTCTTCTTCTTCAACATTCCGAGCCATTGAGTTTCTTTGCTGCAGATACAAGCCGTCTCCATTCGTCTCTCTGGTTAACCTTCTCTTGCCAGTCGCTGATTCCAAGTGCTTGTAGGTCTGTATGTATATTATCTCTCCATCATCTTCTTGGTCTACCTCGAGGTCTACGGTCATTTATTTCTTGAGTGTAAGCGAGTTTTGTTTCCCTATTATCTTCCATTCTTTCTATATGCCCCAGCCATTGCAGCCTATTAGCTTTCATGATACCAGTGATTAGCGGGGACTTAAACAGATCATAAATCTCTTTGTTGCTTCTTCTTTTCCACTCTCCACTTTGTGTATCCTTAATGTTCTCAAAGGTTTGTATTGTTGTCACATGGTCAAAAGCATTAGTTATATGTTCTAAAGTATTAGTCACATGTTCTAAAGTATCAGTCACATGTTCTAAAGTATTAGTCACATGTTCTAAAGTATCAGTCACATGTTCTAAAGTATTAGTCATATGTTCTAAAGTATTAGTCAATTGTTCTAAAGTATTAGTCATATGTTCTAAAGTATTAGTCATATGTTCTAAAGTATTAGTCAATTGTTCTAAAGTATTAGTCATATGTTCTACAGTATAGTCATATGTTCTAAAGTATTAGTCATATGTTCTAAATTAGGCAAAGCCAAGTTCTAACACGGACAAATCTAACATGAAATAGACACATTGGCTGGGCCTACGCCACTCGGCGTACTGGAGCATGATCAGGCACACGTGAGCCTCTTTGGGATCTTGTGTATGGTGCAGAAGAACAGACAGATCATCACAGAGAGAATGGTGCTGCAGGAAGTGACCAGAAGATCTGGCTGACACCCTGAGCTAAGGCCAAACGGACACATAATCAGACTGCTACTGGTACCATTAGTATTGGGACTCTTCACTGGCTGTTGAAGATGAAAACAGCATGTATGGGAATGTCCCGAGAGCTGTGATGTCGGTTCATAACTCAACTCAACGACACATGTTAAAATAAACAAGCAAATGAAACTTCTGACCTAATTTCTGCTTGTTCTTGTTTCCGTTTCTCTTCTTCCTTGTCACGAATCTTTTGTTCTTGCTGCACACGTCTTTGATTCTCCCGCTCCTTGTTGTCCCTCTCCTCTCTCAACGCCCGGAAGTCTGGTTTTTCTTCTGTTTTTGTCTTATTTAACCTGTTGACAATCTCGTTACTTCTTTTCTCAACTTTGACTTTTTTCACCTGAAAAAATAAAAATAGGAACGAAAAATAAATGAAAATGCAGAGAGAAAAGAATAATGTTGCATTGTTGTTAAATGTTGGTTCTGTTTAGTCAATCCGGAAACCTCGGTGACCACTACCATATACGAGGGCACTACAATATATGAGTCAATAAGTAAGTCACACAGTTCTGTGGATGGGAGGTAAATGTAGCTGGTGTTTTCTACAGGTGTCATTAGGTGACAACAACATCGAACTTTATATTCCCGTTCGTCAGGTGGCGCTAGGTGTCTCATGCGCAGCTCATAAACAAAATGGCGACTGTACTTACGGAGTGTACAACCAAAGAGCAACGTGCTGCTGTGCGTTTTTTTTTTGTGGGCAAAAGAAATGCCTGCAAAGGAAATTCATAAGGAAATGCTTCCTGTTTATGCTGACAAATGTTTGTCCTGTAAAGAGGTGCATAGCTGGACAGAAACATTTTCTCAAGGACGCTCTAAAATTGTTGATGAAATCTGATCTGGTCGTCCTGTTGAGATTGCAACAGAAGTATCCGTGCAGCGGGTGGAGGAGATGATTAGAGGTGACAGGCGAGTAACGATAGAATGTAGCATCTGCAATAGGGTGCTTACATGGTTCAGCATACAGCATAAAGAAAATGTCCAGGACTGCTGACTAGAGGAGTGTTGCTTCTTCATGACAATGCCAGACCACATACGGCTCGATTAACTCAGGAGAAAATTAACCAACTAAGGTGGGAAGTTCTGGAACATCCACCTTACAGCCCAGACTTAGCCCCTAGTGATTTCCACCTTTCTTGTCCACTGAAAATCCACCTTGGCGAGATATTACGCGAATGACGCCGAAGTTGAATGTGAAGTGAAAACGTGGTTTAGAAAACAAAGCACGCAGTTCTATGCAGCCGATTTGGGAGGACTGATAAAACAATGGAATAAGTGCACCAATGTTGGTGGATATTATGTTGGTTTCATGTTGTTATCACATTTATTTTTCTAGCCATTTGTGACTTACTTAATGACTTGTACTTTGGGTGCATCCTTCGTGGCTGCATGTTGTCCCCTCTGCTCCTGAGTTTGCACTCGGAACCAGTTTAGCTGTGTCAATACTCATGCAATGATCCACAGATCTCTTTCATAATTTGATATGTACAAGGTCTCTTCAAAGAGTATCAGACCTTTGGCTGAGAAAAACATACTCACTCACCCAGAGGACTGAAATCCTAATCCTCTTCAAAGTACTCTGCCTAAGATTAAACACTTCTTCCAGCAGTTCTGTCATCATTGGAAGCATTTCAGGAAGGCCTCTATGGGAATGGAGTTAGCGTTACTGTCGTATCCATCATGTCTTCTGATGACTCAAATTAAGTCCCTTGCAGTGGCGTTTTCTGCTTGAGGAACAGCCAAAAATCACAAGGAGCCATGCTGGGTGAGTAGGGAGCCTGATGAACCACAGGAACATTGTGTTTGGCCAACAAAGTCAGAGATTTGACAGGGGGCTGTCATGATAGAGCTGCCAGGTTCGTTACCCAAAGGTCCATTTGTTTGTGTCACACAGATCCCCAAAGGCAATGGATGTCTTCAAGGTGATACTCTTATTTAAGACTGTCAAGTCACTATGTGCTGTGCTGAATCATGACCTAACAACATCTTAATATGTCTCCCTGTAGGCGTGAAATTCCAGTACCAGTCTTGCACACCCTGTGGATTTCTGAGCTTGGAGAAAGGAACAACAGAATTGCAACAGTCTCTGTGGATTTGGGACTTTAGTACCAGATCACAACCTGGATGCCAATGTGTTGGACTTAAATTAACATCACAAGATTCACAAACCAACCAACAAACCGCATCTGGATTTCGGTGACTTACATCTTTATCTTTGTGGAAGCCCACCTGACCAACGTCCATGCTGGGAGTCTTCTTGAGGTTGCTCCACATAGTATAAACCACCTCCAGGTTGTTCTGTTTGTTCCCTGTGTTGTGATAAGCACACAATTACAGCTGGTTAAGAATACTTTCCTACCACACTTAGTTCAAGCAACTCACTACGTATATATTGGGTAACTCTGACATGGATTGCTTTACTTAACTCCTTTATCTCATCCAGTTATTACAATAGTGCAGCAGGTCATCATGGCTTAGAGAGAATGGTGCTGCAGGGAGTGACCAGAGGATCATCTGGCAGACACTCATAACTCTGAGGAAAGACACCAGAAGGACACATAATCAAACTGGTACCATTAGTATTGGGACTCTTCACTGGCTGTTGCAGATGAGGGCAGAGCATGTATGGGAATGTCTCCACAATAAATTTAAGGGACATTGGTTTGATTTGTAAAGGCTCACTATCACTGCACACAGATATCTCCAACAGAGTATAAGTCTCCTCCCATAGATCATACATGAATCACAGCACAGTGCACGAACTTCGTAGCACCAGCGAGGATCCATACGCGTGTAAAACATAATTATACGTGCCATACATTTTGTGTGGGGTAGCTTGTCTAATGTGGACATTATGCCAGGGCAGTGGCCTATCCAGTCTGCTCTTGTCCATTTCTAACTGAAGGGATATTTAAAGTGCACCACATGCACACAGGTCCTCAGTTTTCTGCCCTTGTCGAGAAGACTAAATGCCTTAATCCACTACCCTGGGATCAGGAGAGTATACCATTCTACTACGCTACCCTGGAATCAGAGGACAGTATACCATCCTACCCCACTACCCTGGAATCAGGGGACAATATACCATTCTACTCCACTACCCTGAGATCAGGGGAGAGTATACCATCCTACTCCTTATCTTGTAAAATTGCAAGCAGTCAGCTTCATGATACGAACCTGGCCTGCTTGATCCAGAGGCAGACACATAACCTCTTGTCTACTCTGCCCCCTATATCCAAGGCAACAAACATGCAACTTTTACCTCCAAGTAATTGACACACAGGGGCACCAGTAATTGAAACGCCAACAGAACAGGTAATTTAAACTCAAGAGCACCAGTAAATGAAACAACATGAGTAGAAGTCATTGAAACATCAAGAGTAGGAGTAATTGAAACACCAACATCACAGGTAATTGAAACACCAACATCACAGGTAATTGAAACACCAACATCACAGGTAATTGAAACACCAACATCACAGGTAATTGAAACACCAACATCACAGGTAATTGAAACACCAACATCACAGGTAATTGAAACACCAACATCACAGGTAATTGAAACACCAACATCAGAGGTAATTGAAACACCAACATCACAGGTAATCAAAACACCAACATCACAGGTAATCGAAACACCAACATCACAGGTAATTGAAACACCAACATCACAGGTAATTGAAACACCAACATCACAGGTAATTGAAACACCAACAGCACCAGTAATTGAAGCACCAATAGTAGGAGTAATTGACACACTAAGACCAATTGGTGATTCCAACAAGCAGCAATGTATCATGGGACAAACTGGGACTGTTTACAACCCATCAACATCTATATGCTGTGGCCTTTGCTGAGAGAGACAGAGCACCTATAAGTTTGCCCACAGTGTTATGAAGTTAATTCTAAATTAGTTAGTCAGTTAGTCACATTTCCAACTTCACAGCAAAGGACTGGCCCATAATGCTCTGTTCCTGTGCCAGTGAATATTAAACAAAATGCTCCTCACTGCTCCATGTGAAAAGTGGAACAGACAGGGGTCTTGACAAACCATAAGCCCACACAGGTACACTGTGCATAAGACTGCTGCCAGAATTCTACCTTAACGACACAAGTTCTGGAGTGTCTGGGTGAGCAGTACCTTGTATGCTGTTGGCTTTCACAAGCTGAACACAGTCATCTATCACAGCCTGAGGTATGTCATCAATGGTCTCCCCCTGCGAACAAGTCAATGAGAATACTGATCAACACAGTGACATCCTGCAGAAGTCTTGAGAATATTATTTAAGAACAAAAACCATGGCATTGCTTCTTGTAAACATATATAGAAGAGAGAGAGAGAGAGAGAGAGAGAGAGAGAGAGAGAGAGAGAGAGAGAGAGAGAGAGAGAGAGAGAGAGAGAGAGAGAGAGAGAGAGAGAGATCACATTTATTCTTTTAAACATATATATAAGAGAGAGAAATCATATACTCTTTCTTGTAAATCTATATAAGAGAGAGAGAGGGGGGGGATTTTTTTCCTTTCGCTCTCTCGTTTTGAACTCAAGCATACTCCATATCCGTGCTACTACTGGACTGATTTTTGCATGTGGATTAGCTGTCCCTATTACCATTGTCCCTCACCATCAGGTGAATCCAATCCGACCTCTGAGCTACATATAATTTACATCCCCAAGTTAAGGGCGAGAAGTCAATGTTTTAGTCCAACTGACTGGAGTATGAGTTGAATCCGGTACCTCGGCATCAGCACACTGGAAGTTTAAGAGTGAGTGCTCTTATCCACTCTGCCACGTACACCTCCATATGGATAGTATTAAAGACAATACTTACTGGGTGTAACCTTAAGTAGACATGAGCCGAAGACAACTTGTCCACGTGAAACCTGTCCAACAGAAAATAACATATCTGTTACTTCTCACTTACATATCTCTACCCAAACTAATAGATTAAAACAATTATAGGGTTGATTGGCACTCACAGATGGCAGGTGAATAAAGATAGACACCCAAAGATAGACAGATTTATCACATCTTCGCAACATGAAAATTGTTTATTGGAGAGGAAAAGAAACCATCTGTTAATGAGTGCCTTAAACTCTTCCTAAAAGTATGAAAGAAATCTATAGGTTGTAATTGCACTTAACTGTTATGCTCATTATTATGTATCTAGTGAACATAACTGCATCAGACAGATCTGTTAGGTTTGAGGCTCTAATGTGGACTTCCAAATAAAGAATAAGAATGGTCAAAACTATATTCAACATACTAAAAAATATTAACATCTAGAGAGACACGCAATACATAAAAATATTAGAATTGTCAAAAGTTATATATATTCAATATACATCCTATATGCACAGAAGCCTGGACTGTGAACATCTGTGAGTGCCAAACAACTTACATAGGTAGAACAGAAAAACAATGAGCAAATCGAGTAGCTGAACATATATCAGTGTGCATGGAAAAGAGAGTTAATCATTCTTCAGGAATCCCTGTGCAGTTGACAGGTCATGAAACATCAAATTCGGCTGTCACGGAACGTTTGCTGATTAGTAATCGTAGAATTAATAAGCAAAGAGTATTTTGTATAATGTATAATAAACATATACTCAAATATATCAAACCATCATATAACAGCCGATGCTATGTAAACAGAAGGATTTCCTGTTAAGTGTTTTAGACTTTTGTGGATATAACATTGTACACATTTGTATAATTTCAGTGACAATGTACATCATACTTCAGCCAGAGTATCATTAATTTTTTCACATAACACTGTTTTGAATTTATGAACAAGCAATTAGAAAGTTGAATTGAGGCCATGACAAATGTGAATTTACAGAATAGGTTGAATTTCATGGAAAGAGAAATAATTAAATACAGTATTCCTACAGCCGGCTCCCTGGCCAAGGAGTTAGCAGCTTTCTCTTTAATCCCGAATACTCTCGTGGTTGACATGAGTGCACAAGAATTAGAAGTGGTTCGAGTAGCGCCAGTGACTTATGAGAGAATGGAGCCGGTCGGAGAAAGTCGTGGCGTGCTGATGAGCATAATCTAGCCTAGGAATCAACATACAGCTGAAAGATGTTAGTGTTGACCGCAATATCCTGAAACAGGATGGAAACGCGGAATGAGAGAGAAGAGTATTCCTACAAATCAGAATGCAAAAGAGCTGGTGAAAGAAATAAAAGAAGACACAAATGCAACAGTTCAGCCACACTAAAAGAATTACAAAATAGGCCAGAAGGTTTACCTAGATATACCATATTCGGAGCAGTCTTGGAGCGTGTGAGCAACTGTCTGCGACACCAATCAGCATATGCACAAGGCCAATTTGCCAATCTTGAATTTTGTATACATGTGCTTTCAATTGTGTCCTGTTTTCAAGCACAGAATAATGATTCATTCTGGTCCGTCCATAAAATTGTAATTGTCTTGTGCTGGTGTTGGTGGCTTTCTGATTGAGTCGATGATTCTTTTCTTTTGGTGGTCAAATACTATCTAACATTACTAAACAAAAGAAGGCAGGAGTGTTATCATCTGTACTCACCACACATCCTCAGGCCAGCCCCATCTGATCAACTCTTCATCTGTTCGGTCAAAGTTAAACATGTATTATAATATATATATATACACGAACATGCACATAAACTATCAAAAATGACATGCTGTAAATTTACAGAAATCATAATTATGGCGCTGTAACTTGATAAAAATATCCCTTTAAATAACTTGTAATTCATCAAAGTACAGTGCCACATCAGACATAAAGATTGATGTTATCTCAGATAATTTCTGTCCTGAGCCTATCATGTTATCATCTTATCTTCCTCTTCTGCTGTGTTCATCCAGTGTTTTTTCGAACATGATTATGTTGTCTAGGGGTTAAACGACTTTCTCCATAATCCCCGTCGGGTAACACAGCGCGCGAGAATTGGTAGCGGATCTCCCTGCATTGGTAACTTACAGGATAAGTGAGCCGGCCGCTAAAAAAGCAATGGCAAACTAATGCGGGGGGGGGGGGGGGGGGGGGGGGGGGGGGAAGATTATGCAGAGCTGTGATACTTGTGACTTTCGGGCAACACATCCGACTTCTGCGGGCATTTGTTGACTGGGTTAACCTTCCTGGGCGTTTCGAAGAACATTTGACTCTCTCTGTTGTGGTGTCACCTACATTACAGTGATCAAGTTAGAATGGCCGAAGATATCCCAGTCAACCCTCAGCGGAAGACAGGAGCAGACCATGGGCATTCCCCATCATCCAAGTAGGCTTCCATAATTCCAGAGCCGACACATAGTACCCTGGTACTGGGCCCACCTTAGGAATTGTCACGTCCTGCACATGGCTGCTTAGCCTCCCTTCCATATGTTGGTCCTCCCGTTCACCACAGGCTGGTCCTCCAGTTCACCACAGGCTGTTCCTCTGGAAACCAGAAGAATGCAGTCTGCAGATGACATCCACACGGTGAGCTTTTGATTTGGTAACTTCTTTCAAGATATTGTCATTACTCTTTCTATGCATACACAGTGTCCTCAACCAACTTCTATAAAACCAAATCTCCCCAGTTTCCATATAATTCCTCACTTGTCTGCTGATTCCCTTCCTTACATCAAAACTGGTTCAATATAGCTCTTCAGATCATTTCTCCTCACCTCGATTGACTAAGATAAATTGCAGAGAATATTCCTCATCTTGTGAAAGGCTGCCTCAGCTTGGGTTACTCTAGATTAACCTTCTATAATACACCTTCCATCTGCACTTATTAACGTACCCAATTACTTATTTGTTTCAGATTTGTTCCATTCACTTTGATCTCACATTTTGGTATACAGTTTTTCTCTGTAATAACCATTCAATCAATCAATCATGTGCCATGCCGGAAAGCCTGGGCAGTCATTACTCGCCATTTCACTCAATCACCAGAGTCATGGATCAGCTCAGTGTTCCTGTCTCTACCATGCCATGTGGCCAAGCCATCCAGGTATTTACTTCTTGGTCTTCCTCTTGGTCTGTTCCCTTCGATCTTGACAGTTGTCACCAAGTTCTCCAATCCATTTCTTCTCATAAAATGTCCAAAAAATTTTGACTGTCTACGTCTAATTTCTCTAATCAATTTACGATTCTCATTTGTCTCCTGTAGTACTTGGTCATTGGTTTTTCTGATTGTCCATGGTATTCTTTGCATCTTCCTGAGAAACCACATTTCTGCAGCCATCAGATGTTTTTCAGCCTGACAGCTCATTGTCCAAGTTTCACATCCATACAAAAGAACAGGCTCTATGTAGCACCTCAACACTCTTTTTCTCGTTTCAACTGACATCATTTTATTGGTCAGTATGTTTTTCATCTTGCTAAAGGCTACTTTCGCCATGGCGATTCTTATTCTAATCTCTACAAGGCATCTCCCATTAGATGTTATGACTGTCCCGAGATAATTGTACCGATTCACTTGTTGAAGAATATTCCCATTTACTTGTATATTACATTGTGGTATTTCGTTCTTCCTAGTGATGACCATAATCTGTGTCTTTTTACAATTTAATTCTAATCCCAGTTTTTCACTGTGTGCAACAACCGCATCTACTAATTGTTGCAGATCCTGCTCATTGTCTGCAATCAATATTGTATCACCTGCATATCTAATGTTATTGATGTTTCATTCTCCATTGCTGATTCCATTTATATCTTCTACATTTCTGAAAATATTTTCACTGTATAACCATTGCTTCTGATTTTTCTGTTATTCAGACTAAATATGTGCTTTGACATTCTACTGCATTTATATCTTTCATTACTTTTGCTTTACAGCAATATAACTGTACACAATTGATAACAATTGAACAACTGTGTAGATATTAGTGTGCAATGAAAGTGATTCTTTACAAACCAAATCATGCAAACCAAGCGCACACATAAAAACCATAAAACGTACCAAACCAAGCCATAAATCAAACAAACTAAACCATAAACCATGTAAACCAAACACACCATACAAACTAAATCAAATCAAATCATACAAAACAAACCAAAACAAAGAAACCAAAATATGAAAATCAAACCAAATTAAAAAAAAAACACCAAAAACCATACAATAACAAACAAATCTGTAACACTGAGACTTTCATGCACTTCTTAGCAATAACAGTTTTCATTACCAAACCCGACACCCCACATTGTGCCAACGGCTTCGGGCGGAAGAGCGCAATTGGGAGGGTACAAGCCTTACCCTGGTGCGAGGAAATGCAAGCTAAAGACAAAATGTCATGGCAGGGCAGACCAGGCCCTAAGCCTTGGTTGGCGGCTGGTCTAGGATCGAAGCTCCGACAGGCGGACAGTTAGAGCATTGCTTTGCTGATCCGGCAGCTTCTGCAGCTTGTCTTGTTCCAGATGTAGGGGTGTTACCTTTCCTCTGGAGTGAACTAGGCAGGCCGAGAGAGGGATCATGCTGCATGGGCAACACATGATCTCTATATTTTAGCCCAGGCTTTGTGCTATGGAGAGGCAATAACTCCATCCCTGGTCTTAACTGCAGATAAGTCAAACACAAAGCGTTTGAGACGTAAGATGGTGCATGATGGTGGAAATGACGACGTGTTCACATGCACCCACTGTGAACGGACATTTACAGCGCAAATTGGCCTTATCAGTCACACTCGCTACCGCCATAGGTAAAAGTTATTATGCCTTTTTAAAGCACAAACTATCGTCTGTCAAGACGGCAAGGTGCCAATGTAATGTATTGCATGCACTGATATGAAGCCTAAGTTATACTGTCCGCAACCAACTTGTTGAAATCATGTCCCATCACTAGCTCTCCCATTGTCATAGAAAGTTTATATAACAAGTTATCAAGATGACTTACTCTCATGTTTGTCAAATCCCATAAACAACGTGTATGGCGGTGACACAACTGAAAAACAAATCAAACATTCATGTATTACAAACTTTGACAGATTTGAACATTTTGAACACAGAAGCCATCTGAACAATACCTGTGAATATGTGTTTTAATTGTTGAACTGAAGTATTATTCATTTATTCACTTCATATGATATATAACTATGCAGTATGCATCTACAGAAAGGACTCTCCTTGAATATCAAGAAAACAGTAACAATGGTGATATCAAAGAAAATGACACCAAAATGTAACATAGAAATAGAAGGGAAAATTCTTAACCAAGTGGATAATTTTAAATACCTAGGGGCACAACACCAGATGGAAGATGTACAACAGAGATTAAGAGCAGAATAAGGCAGGCAAAAGCCGCATTTCAGAAAATGAAGTGTGTCTTATGCAATAAGTCGCTATCAATGAATGTAAGAGAGAGAGTCCTAAAATGCTATAAAGAACCAGTTTTGCTGTATGGCAGCGAATCTTGGAATGTAAATGAACAAATTAGGAAGAACTTAGAAGCAACAGAGATGTGGTTTTTAAGATGAATGTTGCGAATTCCTTGGACTGCCAGAGTAACTAACAACGATTACCTGAGAGAAGCTAATGAAACTAGAACACTATATACAACAATAAGAAATAGACAAACAGCTTTCTTTGGTCATGTGATGAGAAGAGAGGCATTGGAGAACATCGTGATAACTGGAAAAATCGAGGGGAAGAGAGTCAGAAGCAGACCAAGAGAAATGATGCTGGACGGATTGAGACGGTGGCATGGAGGAATATCATCAGCAGAGTTGATCCAGAACACCAAAGACCGAGATCTGTGGAGAGCCATGAACGCCTACGCCAGCCAGCACGGCACTTGATTGATTGAGTATGCGCATAATGAGATGCAGCAAAAGATGGCAGGCAATAAATCAAGCAACATATTGTTTGTGACTTCTGTATTTATGATAGAAAATATAACAGAGGGAATCACAGAATCTATGGGACTCTTAATATATGAAACCCATAAATGGGCACTCTCCTCCTGTTTACGCTTCACCTCAACACCACAATGTACAAGATGAGATGATGACGAAGAGACAATACAGAGAATTTACTACAATTGTCAGGGAAAAAAGGCATGAGCAGTCATGGTTCTCCCTCTCAACGATCACTGATGCTGGATCAAGTAGAGGTATGGGCAGTCATGGTTCACCATCTCACACAATCACTAGACCTGGATCAAGTAGAGGTATGGGCAGTCATGGTTCACCCTCTCACACGATCACTGATGCTGGATCAAGTAGGGGTATGGGCAGTCATGGTTCACCATCTTACACGATCACTGATGCTGGATCAAGTAGAGGTATGGGCAGTCATGGTTCACCCTCTCACATGATCACTGATGCTGGATCAAGTAGAGGTATGGGCAGTCATGGTTCACCATCTCACACGATCACTGATGCTGGATCATGCAGAGGTATGGGCAGTCATGGTTCACCATCTCACACGATCACTGATGCTGGATCAAGTAGAGGTATGGGCAGTCATGGTTCACCATCTCACACAATCACTAGACCTGGATCAAGTAGAGGTATGGGCAGTCATGATTCACCCTCTCACACGATCACTGATGCTGGATCAAGTAGAGGTATGGGCAGTCATGGTTCACCATCTCACATGATCACTGATGCTGGATCAAGTAGGGGTATGGGCAGTCATGGTTCACCATCTCACACAATCACTGATGCTGGAGCAAGTAGAGGTATGGACAGTCATGGTTCACCATCTCACACGATCACTGATGCTGGATCAAGTAGAGGTATGGGCAGTCATGGTTCACCATCTCACACGATCATTGATGCTGGATCAAGTAGGGGTATGCGCAGTAATGGTTCACCCTCTCACACAATCACTGATGCTGGATCAAGTAGAGGTATGGACTGTCATGGTTCACCCTCTCACACGATCACTGATGCTGGATCAAGTAGATGTATGGGCAGTCATGGTTCACCATCTCACACGATCACTGATGCTGGATCAAGTAGAGGTATGGGCAGTCATGGTTCACCATCTCACACGATCACTGATGCTGATTCAAGTAGAGGTATGGGCAGTCATGGTTCATCATCTCTAATGATCACTGATGCTGGATCAAGTAGGGGTATGGGCAGTCATGGTTCACCATCTCACATGATCACGGGTATTGGATCAAGTATAGGTATGGGCAGTCATGGTTCACCCTCTCACACGATCACTAGACCTGGATCGAGTAGAAGTAAGTGGATTATCTTCATTGCATCAGGTGTTATGCCACCTGGTTCCATTCCTTTCCACAGACCAGTCTGAATGTGTCGCACAGAGCACAAACTCCATAGCCTCAGTGACAACCCCAGGGGTCTCCAAAAGCAATGCATTTGTGAATCAAATGAAGTCAGAAAATAAACTCATGACCTTTGGAGTGTGAGGCTGGTAGCTTGGCCACATTGCCATGAAGGATCCCCCCCCCCCACTTTCCGGGTGGTTGTTATGGAAGCGAAGTTCTGCAAGGGAGGGATATGCTAATGAATTAATAAAGGTTTTTACACTAAAAAGTTAATGATCTAATTGTCAGGCTGCATGAATGTGACATAGAAATAGAAGGGAAAATCCTTAACCAAGTGGATAATTTTAGATACCTGGGGGAATTTATAACATCAGATGGAAAATGTACAACAGAGATTAGGAGCAGAATAGGGCAGGCAAAAGCCGCATTTCAGAAAATGAAGAGTATCTTATGCAATAAGTCACTATCACTGAATGTAAGAGAGTGCTGAAATGCTATGTAAAACCAGTTTTGCTGTATGGCAGTGAATCTTGGAATGTAAATGAACAAATTAAGAAGAAATTAGAAGCAACAGAGATGTGGTTCCTGAGGCGAATGTTGCGAATTCCTTGGACTGCCAGAGTAACTAACAACGACTGCCTGAAACAGGCTAATGAAACTAGAACACTATATACAACAATAAGACAGAGACAAACATCTTTCTTCGGTCACGTGATGAGAAGAGAGGCATTGGAGAACATCGTAACAACTGGAAAGATCGAGGGGAAGAGAGGCAGAGGCAGACCAAGAGAAATGATGCTGGATGGATTGAGACGGTGGCATGGAGGAATATCAGCAGCAGAGTTGATCCAGAAAACCAAAGACCGAGATCTATGGAGAGCCATGAACGCCTACGCCAGCACGGCACTTGATAATGATGATGATGTCATAAAAGTGCCGAAAGAGTATTATTAATACTATTAATTTTCCTTTTTTTTCATATCAAATTAATGATAGATTCATTAGCTTCATTCATTATCTATCAATTTCAATTATCATTAATACACAAAAATTAATATTAGCAGGTTCATTGTCTAATGCAACCAGAAACCAGAAATCGCGCCTGCGCAGAAGGATCACTTGGGTCCCCAAAAATGGCTATGTAAAGATCATGCATGCTTTCGACATCATTCATTCATTCATTCAAATATCATGTGACAATAACAAACGCCATCTTAATTTCTGCAGAATAGGTCTGTATAACATTCTCTGCATAGCTATAGTTATAGTACAATATATTGATGAAGTCGGATTTCATATCCGTCTGTGACTAGTTTGAGAGAATCTCGCTGGACCGGAAGTGGAGAAAAATGGACACACTTTTTTCCCCGAAATCAGGGAAATCACCTCAATTTTTTATACAGGTTTTTATTTTTAAAATTACTCTGCGTAGAATTGACATATAGGCATTGTTGAGGTACCATTAGATTTGTTTTTTCAAGGGCCATCTATATGTGGTGATTTCATGAGTAAATACCCAATTTGAAAATCACGACTAGAACACCTATACCACGCACCATATTTATTATTTTAATATTTATTTTCGAAGTGACTAATCACAAAATTTTGTGAATAGTACGAGACTTTAATCACAAAAATTTGGGATTTGGTCACGTGACGTACTTACGTTTGACTACATTATTAATGTTTGTGCAGTTATCATTGTGTTCTTGGTAGTGTAGTGGTTAGTATCTCTGCCTGTCACGCAGGAGACTGTGGTTCGACTCCCCGCCGGCAATGTTTTTTTTTTTTAATTGTTTTTCATAAAAAATATGAAACATTAGGAACTAAAATATAGAACTGAGATACTCGAAGCTTGTAAATAAAGTGTGCTCTATGTTTATACATAGTGCGCCATGAATCGATACTTTATACATAGTTGAAGTATGGCTGTTTAAATATCAAGAATAATTTTCCAGATTGGTATCCCAAATACAAATAATTGTGTCCTAGGCGAGTTTAAGAATTGTTAACTTGCGTTTCTGTACACTTACTGTTTACAGGCATCCATCTATGTTTACGTTACCGACCTACTATTTATGTCCTGATAATTCTGGTCCAAGCTGACAGTAATATGCGTCACCTCGGAGAGACATGATTAGGGTCGTTAGGCAATACAAACACCAGGCTTTCGACTGACTGGCCTCATGAATTAACAAATAAACAAGGAAATGCTACGCATATAAAGTGCAGGAAAACCTGGTATATGTGAAGCAGGTTGAAAAGAGAGAGAAGAGAGATAGATAATGAAGATAGTGTGAGAGACAGAGATACGATAAAGATGTGTTGAAAGACATAAAAAAAAGTGATAAAGACAAGAAAGAGAGAGGGGGGAGGGAGATAGAGAAGGAGAGAGAGAGAGAGATGTCTGTATGCCTCTCTATATGTCCGCCTGTCTGTATGCCTCTCTGTCTGTCCGTCCGTCTGACAGCCTGCCTGATTTCTTGTTCTCTGTCAGTCTACTTGTCTGACTTCCCATTTGTAAATATGTCTATCTGAATCTCTGTCTAACAAACTGTCTGTCTGTCTTTCCATATGTATGTCTGGCTAACTCTCTGTGTGTATGTATGTGTGTGTCTGACTCTCTATCTGTCTGCCAGTTTATATATCCGTTGTTTATTTGTCTGTATCTCTGACTGCCCCTCTCTCTCTCTCTCTCTCTCTCGGCCGGTCAACCTGCCTGTTCAGAGTATTGCAGGGAGAGGTTGAAAGAGATGTATGAATTGGCATGGTGGAACACAGATGATCGACGAGTGAGTGTCGGGTTGGATCTAGCTACCCATCTACCTGCGTACCTACTCATACACCTACCTGCCTAGGTACCCAAATGCCTGCTTACTTAACTACCTACCTGTCTACCTACCCACATATCTGCCTATCTAACCATCTATCTGTCTAACAACCCACCTACCTGCCTACTTAACCACTTTCGTGTCTAACTACCCACCTACCTAACCAACTATGAATAATACAAAGAATTATCGCCGAAGCAACAGAGTAGGTGCTTTGTGCTCGATACTTTTGACAACAGCCAGTGGGGAGAGAATGAAGCGGAGGAGAAGAGGTAGGGGAGAGGGGGGAAGGAAAAGGAAGAAGAGGGCTGGAGCCAGAAGGGGTAGAAGGAAAACGGATCGTTTGGGACTCAAAAATGTACGGGTTGGGTATTGGAATTGCCGTGGTGCAAAGCAATGAGGACAAATACTGGGGAAACTGGTCTACTATTTTGATGTCCGGATGTTACAGGAACTGAATACGAACTCTTTTAAGTGCCCTGGCTATACATGTTACATCAACCCAACTGGGCAGGGAAGACATGGACAGGCTCTGGTGGTCAAGGACGGTTAACAGAATTCAATACTGGATATGAGTGGGTGGGGTCAGGAGAGTAAAGAGGTGCAGGGAATGCGGATACAAATCGGCCGATACAGCTGGAACCTGATAAATATATATGTGAGTGGGGAATCTTGCATAAGCAGAGAGAGTTGGAACTGGTTGAGAGGTTTAGTGGACACCCCAAGTACCTGGAGGATGCGTATAACAGGGTTAGGTATGATTGGTTAATAAACACACTGTTGGACATGGAGGTCCAACCAAAAAAAAAAAAAAAATTGTCCGGCAAGGAAACGAACGATTGACATTTGACTTTCACCCAATTAATTGCTAAACAATTTAAAACAAAAAATTTTGTCTGGCAAGGAAACGAACCTTGAGCTCCGGCCCATCAGGCGGGGACACTATCAACTATGCTACTGACGACACGTTTTCAAATCAATGAAAATGTATAATATAGCCACAAACTTACGTTAAGTCACCTGACTTGGCAAATCACGTGACCAGCCAGGAAGTTAACTATGTATAAAGGGATACTTTATATATAGTGCGCTATGAATGGACACTTTATACATAGTGCGCTATGAATAGATACTTCGCACACACCCCAGCAATGATGGAGTGATCGAGTGTCGGAATTGACGGATCCAATAGATGTCTTTATGAGGTTTTAAGAAAGGAAGTGTCTATTCATACCTGGAGTATGTATAAACTATTCGTTTATTCAAACCTCAGCTATGTATAAACTATCAGTTTATTCATAGCTGAACTATCACGTGATTTTTCCAGGTCCCGGAAACCCCCGCTGGTCCTGGTCACGTGATTTGCCAAGTCACGTGACTTAACGTATGTGACGTCATCGGTACATGAGCATGGCTATGTTATATATTTTTGTTCATTCAAATCGTATCCTCAGTAGCACAGTGGTAAGTGTTTCTGCCTGATAAGCTGGAGCTGTTGGTTCGATTCCCTGTCAGACACTATTTTTTTTTTTTTATTCTTCAGCAATTAATTGGGTGAAAGCGACTTTTTAATAAACAAATATTAGGAACTATGATTATGAACTGATGTTTTAAATATTTGTTTATCGAAGTTATTTCTTTTTTTTGTCACTTATATTATCTTATTTATATTATATAAAAGTTATCACTTTTTTATGTCTTTCAACACATCTTTCTCATATCTCTGTCTCTCACACTAGCTTCATTATCTATCTCTCTACTCTCTCTTTTCAACCTGCTTCACATATACCAGGTTTTCCTGCACTTTATATGAGTAGCATGTCGTTGTTTATTTGTTAATTCATCAGGCCAGTAATTCGGAAGCCTGGTGTTTGAATTGCCTAATCACGTCTCTCTGCGGCGATGCATATTATTGTCAGCTTGGACCGGAATTATGAGGACATAAATAGCAGGAAATAGTAGGTCGGTAATGTAAACAAAGATAGAAGCCTGTAAACAGTAAGTGTACAGAAACACAAGTTAACAATTCTTGAACTCGAGTGGGGACACAATTATTTTTATGAAAGTGTCTATTCGTATGGCCCTGTGAATAAACAAAGCGTCTATTCGCAGGGCACGGCTGGTCACGTGATTTAACGTAAGTTTGCGGCTATATTATACATTTTCGTTGATTGGAAAACGTGTCGTCAGTGGCATAGTTGACAGTGTCCCCGCCAGATGGGCGGGAGCTCGAGGTTTGTTTCCTTGCCGGACATTTTTTTTTTTAATTGTTCAGCAATTAATTGGATGAAAGTCAAATGTCAATCGTTCGTTTCCTTGCCGGACAATGTTTTTTTAAATTTTTCAGCAATTCATTGGGTGAAAGTCAATCCTTCATCTCTTTGGGTATTTAGAATTGTGTTGTTTAAAGTGAGTGTAATTTAGTTAGTACCAGTTTCTCCAGTATTGGTCCTCGTTGCTTTGCACTATGGCAATTCCAATACCCAACCCACACATTTTTGAGTCCCAAACGATCCGTTTTCCTTCTACCCCTTCAGGCTCCAGCCCTCTTCTTCCTTTTCCATCCCCCCTCTCCCCTACCTCTTCTCCTCCGCTTCATTCTCTCCCCACTGGCTGTTGTCAAAAGTATCGAGCACAAAGCACGTACTCCGTTGCTTCGGCGATAATTCTTTGTAATATTCATAGTTGGTTAGGTAGGAGGGTAGTTAGACACGAAAGTGGTTAAGTAGGCAGGTAGGCAGGCATACAGACAGGCGGACATATAGAGAGGCATACAGACATCTCTCTCTCTCTTCTTCTCTATCTCCCTCCCCCTCTCTCTCTTTCTTGTCTTTATCACTTTTTTATGTCTTTCAACACATCTTTCTCATATCTCTGTCTCGCACACTATCTTCATTATCTATCTCTCTCTTCTCTCTTTTCAACCCGCTTCACATATACCAGGTTTTCCTGCACTTTATAGCGTCTATTCATAGGGCCCTGTGAATAAACAAACTTACGTTAAATCACGTGACCAGCCATGCCCTGCGAATAGACGCTTTGTTTATTCACAGGGCCTTACGAATAAACTCTCCCTATTTTTATTGGGGATACCAATCTGGAAAATTATTCTTGATATTTAAACAGCCATACTTCAGCTATGTATAAAGTATCTGTTTATTCATACTTCAGCTATGTATAAATTATCCGTTTATTCATACTTCAGCTATGTATAAATTATCCGTTTATTCATACTTCAGCTATGTATAAATTAACCGTTTATTCATACTCCAGCTATGTATAAACTCTCCCTTGAAGAAAAAGAACTTGCGAAAAAAGACAGATAAGAGAGAATAATGGAAATTTTTGTGAATAGGGGCTCGTATTATTCAAAACATTTTGTGAATTTATTTTTATTATAATAAATATATTATTTTATTTATTTATTAATTATTATTTTTTATTTTTATCCCGTCACCAACTACGAAGACAATCATTGCCGCAAAGTGTCGATATTATGGTGATTATAGATGCGATTGGGTACTGACCAAGAAATGGACAATAACTAATAGACAACGCACAGGTATCAGTAACTTGATCTATCTAAATCTTACCATTGCTAATAAAATAAAGTACCATGTTTCAGCTTCTGCCAGTTTCCAGTAAAATGCAACCGGAAACGCAATACAGTTTCTAACCAATTGACATTTCTTGCCATGAAAAGTTACTTTAAATTGTTTAATGCAACTTTTTTTTAAACTTTCCTAACAGAAATATATATTTTAAACTATAAGAAGTACAATAAATTTATATTTTTAAACTAGATTCGAAAAAATAATGTTTATAATAGTCTGAGCAATATCATAAAATGATTACTCCTCGTAGCTCTCTTGAGGCAGAAAATATAATTGTCAATGACATCATCAATAGGGGTTAACGTCTTTCTTCGTATTCCCGTATATTCTCGTGAGTAACGTAACCTGCGCGAGAATCGGTAGTGGTTCTCGCCGCGTTGGTGACTTATGGGGTATGTGAGCCGGTCGCTCAGAAAGCAATGGCAAACTACTGAGCGTAATCTTGCCTAGTAGTACTAGTAGTACATCAACAGCAGCTGAAAAATGCTGATGTTGACTGCAACGTTCTGTAAGGGATATGCAACAAAAGGAAAAAACAGTCACATGAATAATGAGGACATATATATAGTGTTAGTCACAATATCATTGGCACCTTGCCGTCTTGACAGACGATAGTTTGTGCTCTAAAAAGGCATAATAACTTTTAACTATGGCGGTAGCGAGTGTGACTGATAAGGCCAATTTGCGCTGTAAATGTCCGTTCACAGTGGGTGCATGTGAACACGTGGTCATTTCCACCATCATGCACCATCTTACGTCTCAAACGCTTGGTGTGTGACTTTTCTGCAATAATTTTCTCCTTTGACTTTATTCCATTTCTGATATTTGCCCTCCACGCAACACGTTCAGCGGCGACTTGCTCCCAATGTGCATTATCAATGCCTGTATCAATCATGTCGCGCTTACACACATCTTTGTATCGTAGTAGAGGCCGACCCTGAGATCTCTTACCCATCTGTAATTCACCAAAAAAGATATCCTTTGGTATTCTACCATCATCCATCCTCCTAAGATGTCCTATCCATCTAAGTCTACGAAGACTGAGCATGGAATAAACTGTCACACAACCTGATCTTTCCAATACTTCAGTATTTGTGATTTTGTCTTGCCACTTAATACCAAGAATTCTTCGCAGACACCGCATATGAAAGCTGTTTAAATTGTTCTCTTGGTGTGAGTAAGTTGTCCAGGTTTCACTGCCATAGAGAAGAGTACTAAGGACACAGGCTTGATAGACAAGGACTTTTGTTTTGGCAGTAAGCTTCCTGTTCTCCCAGACTCTTTTTCTTAACCTGTTCATTGTTGTTGCTGCCTTACCAATCCGGATGTTGATTTCCTGATCTAGGGATAATTTGCTATTTACCACTGATCCTAGATATGTAAAAATGGTCTACTATCTCTAGTTCGGCGTCGTCAATAAAGATTGATGGTACCCCATGTGCACCTTGTGACATAATCTGTGTCTTCTTTTTGCTAATTGTTAAACCAAATTCAGAACAAGCATTGGAGAATGCAGATAGTAGACATTGCAATTCTTCCTCACAGTGGGTCGTAACTGCAGCATCATCTGCAAAAAGCAACTCTCTGATCAGTACCCTCCTAATTTTGGTCTTAGCCTTCAATCTCTGAGCATTGTAGAGGCCGCCATCTGAGCGTGAGTGAATGTATATACCACCATCCTGATCACGAAAAGCATATTTCAGTAGAAGTGAAAAGTATATTCCAAAGAGGGTGGGAGCTAGTACACAACCTTGCTTAACTCCACTCTTGATTTCAAATTCTTCAGAAGTTGCACCATCAAACTTGATTATACCCTTCATGCCTGTGTGGAATGATTCCACAATGGACAGAAGAGTTGGTGGGCAGCCAATCTTCTTTAGTGCCTTGAACAGACCCTCACGACTGACCAAATCAAATGCCTTTGTGAGGTCGATGAAGGCAATAAACAGTGGTTGATTCTGTTCACGGCATTTTTCTTGCATTTGTCGCAATGAGAATATCATATCAGTGGTAGACCGGTTCTGTCGAAAGCCACACTGTGATTCGGGGTAGACTTGATCTCCTAGGACTTGAAGTCTGCGCAGAACAATTCTGGCAAATACTTTTCCAACAATACACAGAAGTGAGATACCCCTATAGTTGTTACAGTCGCTCCGATCACCCTTGTTCTTGTACAGCGTTATGATGTTTGAATCTTTGAAATCCTGTGGGACTTGTCCTTCACGCCAGCATAGCTCTATTAGCTGGTGGATCTGTAGAGTGAGTGTGTCTTGCCCACTCCTGATAACCTCTATTGGAATCCCATCCTTACCTGGAGCCTTGCCAGATGCAAGTTCATTTATAGCACACTTAACTTCTGTTATGGTGGGAAGTGTGTCCAGGTGGTCAAGAGTTGGTAGAGCCTCTATGGCGTTAAGGGCATCATCCGCTAGTTTGGTCTCACTTGAGTAAAGCTCCAAATAGTGCTCCACCCATCTGTCCATCTGCTGTTTCTTATCAGTGATGACTTCTCCAGTCAAGGTTTTCAGCGGTGCACTTCTTTTGATCACTGGACCACAGGCTTTCTTTATTCCTTCATACATGCTTCTTATGTCTCCCTTATCACTTGCGATTTTAATGGACTCACATAACTTGATCCAATAATCATTTGCACACTGCCTGGCAGCCTTTTGCACATCCTTCCTAGCTTGCCTTAGCTCACTCAGAGTGTTATGCGTTGGTCTTTCCTTGTTTCTTAAGAGAGCTTTCTTCTTCTTATCAATCAAGGGCTGCAGAGTCTCGCTGTTGGCCGCAAACCAGTCCTGCCTCTTATGATCCACAGTGCCGTAAACCCCTACGGCAGTTTTATAAAGAGTTTCCTTAATTTGACCCCACTTTTCATTTACTGTACAATTTTCTGGTGTATCAGTGAAAGCGTCTTCAAGTTGCTGATGAAACTGAAAGCACTTTTCAGGATCATCTTCTTCTTCTACTTCAGCTTTCCGAGCCATTGAGGTTCTTTGCTGCAAATACAATCCGTCTCCATTCGTCTCTCTGGTGGACCTTCTCTTGCCAGTCGTTGATTCCAAGTGCTTGTAGGTCTGTACATGTATTATCTCTCCACCGTCTTCTTGGTCTACCTCGGGGTCTACGGTCATTTATTTCCTGAGTGTAAGCGAGTTTTGTTTCCCTATTATCTTCCATTCTTTCTATATGCCTCAGCCATTGTAGTCTATTAGCCTTCATGATACCAGTGATTAGCGGAGACTTAAACAGATCATAAATGTCTTTGTTACTTCTTCTTTTCCACTCTCCACTTTGTGTATCCCTAATGGGTCCAAAGATGCGTCTTAAAATTTTGTTCTCAAAGGTTTGTAACAAGGCTTCGTCTCCTTTCGTTGTACTCCAGGTTTCAGAGCCATACAGCACAACTGGTCTGATCAGTGTTTTGTATATTGTGATTTTGGTGTTACGAGATAGCGCCTTTGATTTTAGTAGATGTTGTAGTGCATAGTATATCTTATTTCCAGAGTTGATTCTAGTTTGTATTTCTTCCCTTATGATGTTGGAGCAGTTGAAGATTGTACCCAGGTATTTGTATGTTTCCGTTTTTTTAATGGTCATATTATCTATTTGTATGTGGCCAGAGTTTTTAGCCATTCCGTCTCTTGAAATTACCATATATTCTGTCTTATCTTGGTTGATAACCAGCCCCATCTGTTGGGCTTTTTCCTTTAAGTGAGTCAATATTTCCAATGACTTTTGTTCACTTTGTCCTATAATATCTATATCATCTGCATAACCAAGCAGCTTGGATGTTCCTCCAATATCACATTCCTCCTTTATCTTCCTTACAACTTTCTCTAGAGCCAGATTGAAGAGTAGCGGCGATAGTGCATCACCCTGTTTCAAGCCAGATGTTATTTGGAAAGGGTCTGATTTCCTGCCTTTATATGTTACTATATTATAAGTATCTTCCATGCATAGTCTGGTCATGTTGATTAACTTCCTTGGTATTCCAAATTCCTGCATAGCATTCCATAGACTATTCCTATGGACACTATCATAAGCCTTTTTAAAATCCACAAAAATGTTATGGAGATCTCTTTTATATTCCCAATGTTTCTCGGCTATTTGTCGTAAGATAAATATCTGATCTATTGTTGATCTGTTTTGTCTAAAACCTGCCTGGTAGTCACCTAATATGTCTTCTGAATATGGTTTTAGTCTATTTAGTAATACTGCGGATAGTATCTTATAGCTTGTGGACAGTAGTGATATTCCTCTATAATTTCCACATTGGAACTTGTCTCCTTTCTTAAAGATAGGTATCAATAATGACTCTTTCCAGTCATGGGGTAATTCTTCTGTCCTCCATATTTTTATTATTAGTTCGTATAGCTTTAGATGTAATGCATGGCCACCTGCCTTTATAAATTCAGCAGCAATTCCATCAGTCCCAGTTGCCTTATTGTTTTTAAGTCGTGTGATTACATATAGGATTTCTTCAAATGTAGGTTCTTCAATTTGTGGTTCGCATGTTAGAACCTCTTCCTGTGGGAAAATGTTACTTGGAGCTTCACAATTTAGTAATTCAATAAAATATTCTTTCCATGTGTTGCACATTTCCTCATTGGTATTTATCATATTCCCATTTTTGTCTTTTAAACCATATGTGTTTTGTTGGTGCCCTCGTTTCATTGACTTCAGTTCTTTAAAAAATTTTCTGGATTCATTTTTCTGGTGATTAGTTTCCATATCTTTGATTATATTACTCATATATTCTCGCTTCTGCTGTCTGACTATTTTTGTAGCCTCTTTACATTCATTTCTATAATGCTCTTCCTTTTGGATGTTATTGATGTCATTTAACCATATATGTCTGGCATTCTTCTTCCTAATGACTGCTTCTTCACATTTTTGATTGTACCATCTGTTCTTTCTATGCGTGGTTAACACACCGAGACATTCTTCTGCGGTAGATTGAATTGTATTCTTGATGTTCAACCAAGTTTGGTCAACGATTTCCTCCGAAGGGTTTTGCAGAGTTTCAAGTTTACATTTTATTTCATCTGTAAATTTCTCTTTGACTCTAATGTCTTGTAGTTTTTCTCTGTTATATGTTGGGTGTAATCTTTGTAATTTAGTATAGAAAGTTCTCTTAAGTTTTATTTTAAATTTTGCTCCAACGAGGAAGTGGTCACTGTGGCACTCAGCTCCTCTATAACTTCTGACTTGCTGTATGTTTGATGCATTTCTGTTGTTAATTAAAATGTGATCTATTTGATTATAGGTTCTCTTGTCACATGATTTCCAAGTTTGTTTGTGTATATCCTTTCTTTGTAGTCTGGTACTGCTAATCTGCAGTCCTTTGGCTTCTGCCAGGTTGATGACTCTCCATCCATTATCATTTGAAGTTGTATGTAGGCTTTCCATACCAGCCACTTTTTTATTAGTTTGCTCTCTACCTATTTTTGCATTGAAGTCTCCCAGCACAATCAGGATGTCCTGTTTGGGGGTTTCTTCTATGACATCTTCCAGATCATTATAAAAGTCTTCTTTAATATCATCTTCTTTCTCTTCAGTAGGTGCATGTACATTAATCATCGTTATATTTTTCCATTTACCTTTTATTCGTAATTTACTAATCCTGTCATTAAAAGCTTTAAAGTTTAAAACGTTCCCCCATAACTCTTTTTTGATGACAAATCCTGTTCCTAATTCATGTTTATTTTGGGTGTTTCCTCCATATATTATAATCATTCCATTTTGCTCTAAAGTACCCTCTCCTGGCCACCTTATTTCTTGAATTGCTGTTATATCCATTTGATATTCAACCAGCTCCCGGGTTAGTTCTTCGGCCGCTCCAGCTCGATATAGTGTCCGTACATTCCATGTTCCAAATCTTAAAAGTCCTTTAACGTTCCAAGGTCGTTGTCCAGATAAGTCAGTCCGATATCGAGGCTCATGTATTTGTTTCGTAACAAAGAAAGGTTTTTACAAAGGTGGGGATGTTAACCCCACGCTTCAACCCCCAACCTGGAGGACCAGGGTGTTTCTCTTTGTCTGTTCTCTACCCTTTGACCTGTCCGGCTTGGGAGGCCCTGCTGGTAGCTACGCTACCGCCGGCATAGCTCTCAGGGTCATTGAGAATCTCAAGCTCCCCCACCACGATCATGAGTGTTAATAATATTAATCCTGGGGCTAGATTTGTGTTTAGCTGTGTAGATTCTCTTTGGTCTCAGTCTAACTCTTGCAACAACCAAAGAATGATCTGTATCACAGTCAGCACTGTGGTAACTACGAGTCAATGATATATGGTTCAGATGTTGTCTCCGTGTGATGATGAAGTCCAGCTGGTGCCAATGGCCGGATCTTGGATGTTTCCATGTGACCTTATGCGTCTCTTTTGTTTAAAAAAAAGAGTTTGTAATACATAGGTCATTACTGGTGCAATGCTCCAGCAGCCTTTGCCCATTTTCATTCATGCGACCGATGTTGTATTTTCCAAGGGACACTGGCCATGAACTCGAGTCCTTGCCCACACGAGCATTGACATCACCGAGCATATAAATGTAGTCAGATTTTGGAACTGCCTTGATCACGGAGTCTAACTCCTCATAGAACAAATCCTTCACATCATCAGAGGAATCGAGTGTCGGTGCATATGCAGTAATAATGGTGGCAAACCCACAAGAGGTTGCCAAGCGCAGGGATAATAGTCTTTCATTTCCTCCTGCTGGAATTTCAATCATTCCCAGTAGCGAATTCTTCACTGCAAAGCCCACACCGTGTTGCCTTTTTTCTGCCTGCCCTCTACCCTTCCAGAAAAAGGTGTAGTTGTTTTCCCTGAGTGACCCTTCCTCAGCGAGGCGAGTCTCCTGCAGGCCAGCAATATCAACGTTAAGACGATTGAGTTCGGCATCAATCACAGCCGTTTTTCTCACATCGTCAATATTGGTCAAGTCGGTGGAAAATCCTGGACACATGGTTCTCACGTTCCAGGTTGCAAGCCGTAGCTTGAGGTTTCTATTTTTATTTTTGTTTGTACCTGGTGCATTGGTTTTACAGCCTGCGATTCAGATTTTGTCCTAGCCCCAAGCACCCATTGAAGCAGGCAGGCTGTGGCGGATCAGCACCCAATTGGCTGGGGGCTGCCCAGCTTGAGGCGGGCGGTAGCTGATCAGTGACACCTATAGGTGTCTCCCACCGTCAGAGGCAACGCGTGGCGCCCCATGTCTACGCCAACTGACAAGGACTTATAACCCGTAACAGTTGCCTCTCGCTTTGATTCCGAGACCAGTTAAGACCAGGGATGGAGTTATTGCCTCTCCATAGCACAAAGCCTGGGCTAAAATATAGAGATCATGTGTTGCCCATGCAGCATGATCCCTCTCTCGGCCTGCCTAGTTCACTCCAGAGGAAAGGTAACACCCCTACATCTGGAACAAGACAAGCTGCAGAAGCTGCCGGATCAGCAAGGCAATGCTCTAACTGTCCGCCTGTCGGAGCTTCGATCCTATACCAGTCGCCAACCAAGGCTTAGGGCCTGGTCTGCCCTGCCATGACAATTTTGTCTTTAGCTTGCATTTCCTCGCACCAGGGTAAGGCTTGTACCCTCCCAATTGTGCTCTTCCGCCCGAAGCCGTTGGCACAATGTGGGGTGTCGGGTTTGGTAAGCGCCGCCCAACGTTCGGCGCTCACAGAAACCAGGTAGTACCGTCTACTGTTATACGGTAGCTCAGTCATATCTGACTAAGACCTGACTAGGAAGTCACAATATATATATATATATATATATATATATATATATATATATATATATATATATATATATATATATATATATATTCATTCATTCATTGGCACCTTTCCGTCTTGACAGACGATAGTTTGGTACATTGTGCTTCAAAAAGGCTTAATAACTACGATCCATGGCGGTGGCGAGTGTGGCTGGTAAGGCCAATTCTTGCTGCAAATGTTTGCCCACAGTAGGTGCATGTGAAAACATGGTCATTTCCACCATTTTGCACCATCTTACGTCTTTCACGCTCTGTATGTGCTTTATCTGCAATCATTTTCTCCTTTGTGTTTATTCCATTTCTGATATTTGCCCTCCATGCAACACGTTCAGCGGCGACGTGCTCCCAATGTGCATTATCAATGCCTGTATCAATCATGTCCCGCTTACACACATCTTTGTATCGTAGTAGAGGACGACCCTGAGATCTCCTACCCGTCTGTAATTCACCAAAAAAGATGTCCTTTGGTATTCTACCATCATCCATCCTCCTAACGTGTCCTATCCATCTAAGTCTACGAAGACTGAGCATGGAATACACCGTCACACAACCTGATCTTTCCAATACTTCAGTATTTGTGATTTTGTCTTGCCACTTAATACCAAGTATTCTTCGCAGACACCGCATATGAAAGCTGTATATATATTACAATATATATATATTGTTGGTGTCTTCATAATTCAAATTTACAACGAAAAAACATTGTTCTGAATATCTTTACTGTTCTTTTTGAAAGATATCTGCCCCGTATAGTTGTACTCTTACCCCCCCCCCTCCCCTCTCTCTCTCTCTCTCTCTCTCTCCCTCTCTCTCTCAATGCTCACAATATCTCATAGTCCGTTGTTATAACTAGCGCGGACACAAAATGGGATCGTGCGAACAGATGTTGGCTGTGCACGAGATACACATATTATATTTGTGCAACATATATGTACCTTAGTATTGCAGCAGATATTGAGCATCTCCCGTACCAAGCTTTGAATGATGCCAATAGACATGGGTTGAAGAAAGGCAGGTCCCGGGTGGCACAAGCTGAAAACACAATCAGTTCATGGGCTAGACCGCGCGTGGAGAAGAATGGGTTATGATTTCCCCTTAACAATGAAGCTTCACTCAGCGTTATACTATAACTTAAATGGGTATTAGGTTGGATAATAGAAAGATAGAAGGCATGGTGATATCACAGAAACAGTAGAAAGACGTAAGACACTGTGATCAAAGAAACTGTAGAAAGACAGGGGTCATGTTGATATCACAGAAACAGATTGTGTCAAAGTGTGCAATTACAGTAAATGACATTATTTTAGGAAAAGTGAGAAATTCAGATATCTAGGCACGTGGATAATATCAGATGCATGATGCATCACTGATATAAAGAACAGAATAGGACAAGCAAATACTGAATTCTATCACTTGAAGAAAGAACATTTTGTGCAATAAGTCACTGCCCTTGAGAGTTATAGAAAGAGTTCTTGCATGTTACAAAGAATCGATTTTAACATACGGCTGTGAATCCTGAATAATTAGTAAACATTTGACAAGAATCCATGGAAATCTTGGAGATGTGGTTTTATGAAAGAATGCTCCGGGAAGGTTAACCCGGTCAACAAATGCCCGCAGAAGTCGGATGTGTCGGCCTAACGGCGCAAGAATGCAGCTCTGCTGTAAACAGGCACAACGCAATCACGTCCGAAAAAAAACTCCGGATGAACGAAGAAGAAGAAGAAGAAAGAATGCTGAAAATTAATTGGACAGCCATAATGAGCAATATGGACATTTTAAAGGAAGCTAAGTCGCAAAGACAACTTATCATAAATATCAGAAAGAAACATTCATCATTTGTGGCCATATTATGAGAAGACAAAACCTGGAACATGTGACAACCGGAATAATTTGTGGAAAGAAAGATAGAGGAAGTTTTTTCATTCACTCAGTAGCATGTCCTATGTAGAACCTCGCTCCCATAACAACCTTCCGAAAACCTCTCGATCATAAGCAAGATGTCCCGCGTCCGATACACCCATCTGGAGATCATCCGCGACATCCTGCACCCATCTTCTCTTTGGGGTTCTTCTTCCTCTCTTCCCAGGCATATACCCCTCCATTATTATTCTCTCCAAACTTTCATGACGTTTCAAGTGACCAAAATATTTCAATTTTCTTTGTTTTATCGTCTTTAATAGCCAACCTTTTTCAATATTCAGCTCTTGAAGTATAGTTGCGTTTGTTCTTTTCTTTATCCAAGATATTCTTAGAACTCGTCTATAACATTTATATTCAAAGGCATTTATGCGCTGTTCAGCTTGTTTAGTAAGCATTCAGATGTCACAGGCGTATGTTGCAATGGAAAAGATGCATGCAGAAGAAGATAGCGTGAGACAATTCTTGGCAGTATTATGTTAGGGGAAGGGAGTCAAAACACGAACTGACCCCTGCCGTCGGAGATCACAATTTGTGGAGAAGCATGATCGCCCGCGCCAGCCGACAAGCACTTGATGATGATAGTTACATTTTGCCGAAATTGCCGAGAATAGTGGCGGATGCTACAGGTGCATCTGTCCAATAGCTGATAGAAGATACCTCACACTCTGGGCATGAAATTGTACACACTGGTGTGTCTATGGTCAGAGGTAAAAAGAGTGGATGGGGTTTTATTGTAAAGACAGATGGACACTGTTTAAACAAAGAAAAAGAACCGGGGAGTTTGGCTTATGCTAGTACAACAGCTGGCACGAGAATGGAAGTTGAGGCGGTGACAGCAGCTTTCTGGTGTATGGAGGGCAGCACAAAGAGATATATTGTGTTTGTAACGGACTAACAGAGTTTGCTTCCGAAAGTGGAAACTGGAATGTTCCAGGTGTAGTGCTAGCATTGTTCGACCGGATGGATTTTGCGAGCACATCATGGACGTTCTGCCCAGGACATGCAGGTGTGCGGGGCAAGAACAGATGTGTAGATTAGCTGATGCCGTTCCTCTGGGTGGAGAGCTATAGTATCGTAGAAGTGATGTGGGGAATTCTCTGGAATGGCGTGGAGAGTGCTGCTGAACAGACGAAGTATCCACATCTGGACAGCCTGGCTCAAAAGGGAGTGAGTGAGTGGAGGGTCTGGATGATTCTCAAAGCGTAGAGGAAAAACTAGGCGAACTTTTAATCACGTTCCTACCGGAATAATTAGTTCATCACCATCATCATCCTCATCATCATCATCATCATCATCATCATCATCATCATCATCATCATCATCATCATCATCATGGTCGTCGTCGTCGTCTTCTTCTTCTTCTTCTTCTTCTTCTTCTTCTTCTTCTTCTTCTTCTTCTTCTTCTTCTTCTTCTTCTTCTTCTTCAAAGAAGATTTAAACTATTGTCTGTCATTATTAATACATGGCTAGGGTATTATATATTTTCATAACCAGACAATGAAAAGTTACTCTTGAATAGAAGCAAGCCAGAAGGTAGAGATCGTAACAACCCCTGTGTTTGCAGTACACAGCTGTGCAGGTGAATTTCCCCGTTAGGTAATGCTGTCTGCCTATTCTTCTTTTCTTCCTCCATTTAATTCAGTGAATTGTTTGGCTGGAGATGTAAGGATCTCTTGTGTGCTCTTTCAGGCGCGCTTTGTAACTTGGTGTTCATTTCTTTAAGGTTGTTCCTGATACCACCACTCTATCTTTTATAGGGTCTTCCCCTTGCTCTGTTTTCATTATAGTTCTCCAATGTGGCTCTTTGTATCAGATGGTACTGGGGCATTCTTTAAGCTGTCGAAATCATTTAATTTTTCGTTCTTTAAAGAATTGCATGACTGGTTTCAGACCTATCTTCTTCTAATTTCAGCATTCATAATTATAGGTCTCATATTTACCTGGTTCGATCTCGGCATAGAGAGGGGATTTTCATGAGCGAAAGTCATTACCCGATTCAGGACGAAACAAAAAAAAGTAGGTCCAGACCAAACATGGCACACAATCAAATAAACAAGAATTATAATGTAAATTTCTATTCACTGAGTATTAAAGTTGGGGAATATACCACGAAATAAAGCAAATTACACGATGACCTTAGTGTGGCGATATATCGTCCTTCTGTTTAAATGGGCGGTCTGCTCAAATGGGCTATATACTATCCTTCGGCACTGAATCAGTTAGCTGATTAAGAGCCATGAGATGATTAATCCTCTTAAACGACTTCCCCTATCTGCCAAGGGCGTACATATCGCTGAAATGTTGTCATTGCATTATAACACAACATGTCTGCTACCATATACACAACTATTAAGTCATAACTGTGACACATCCCAATTTCCCCTTTTCCGTCATTGATATTTGCTTGGTTCAAACCTACATTTTCTTTGGTCCAAACCTACTTTATCTGGTTAGAAACGACAAATCTTCTAAGGCATGTCGTCTCGCCCGTTTTGTTAAGCTTTCGCTGTGGCTATCTGCAGTATGTGTCCTTGTTCAACATTGTAAACTATGGTAATTTAACATTAACAACACACACAAACGTAAAGGTATGGGTGTTTTCAAAGTCACAGTTTAATTGTATCTACTGTTTTTCTTGTTGTTTAATATTTGTGTATAATTTGTCATTTTCCAGAGATCTCAATCTAGCTGAAAGAGCAGACCAGTAAGTTTCGACCTCAGAAAGTTTGCAAAGTTTGTTTGGACAAGGATGTAGCAATGGCTTTCCTTTCTTATGGTCGTATTGTTTCGTGTGTAGATTGAGTTGTAGCGCCGAAAGATTGCCCAGTGTGAAGATTGTGCTGTAGCGCTGAAAGATTGCCCAGTGTGCAGATTGAGGTGTAGCGCTGAAAGATTGCCCAGTGTGCAGATTGAGCTGTAGCGATGAAAGATTGCCCAGTGTACAGATTGTGCTGTAGCACAGAAAGATTGCCCAGTGTGTAGATTGTGCTGTAGCGCTGAAAGATTGCCCAATGTGTAGATTGAGCTGTAGCACAGAAAGATTGCCCAGTGTGTAGATTGTGCTGTAGCGTTGAAAGATTGCCCAGTGTACAGATTGTGCTGTAGCACAGAAAGATTGCCCAGTATGAAGATTGTGCTGTAGCGTTGAAAGATTGCCCAGTGTACAGATTGTGCTGTAGCACAGAAAGATTGCCCAGTATGAAGATTGTGCTGTAGCGTTGAAAGATTGCCCAGTGTACAGATTGTGCTGTAGCACAGAAAGATTGCCCAGTGTGTACATTGTGCTGTAGCGCTGAAAGATTGCCCAGTGTGCAGATTGTGCTGTAGCACAGAAAGATTGCCCAGTATGAAGATTGTGCTGTAGCGATGAAAGATTGCCTAGTGTGAAAATTGTGCTGTAGCGATGAAAGATTGCCCAGTGTGTAGATTGTGCTGTAGCACAGAAAGATTGCCCAGTGTACAGATTGTGCTGTAGCACAGAAAGATTGCCCAGTGTGCAGATTGTGCTGTAGCGCCGAAAGATTGCCCAGTGTGTAGATTGTGCTGTAGCGATGAAAGATTGCCCAGTGTGCAGATTGTGATGTAGCACAGAAAGATTGCCCAGTGTTTAGATTGTGCTGTAGCGCTGAAAGATTGCCCAGTGTGCAGATTGTGCTGTAGCGATGAAAGATTGCCCAGTATGCAGATTGTGCTATAGCGATGAAAGATTGCCCAGTGTGCAGATTGTGCTGTAGCGATGAAAGATTGCCCAGTGTGCAGATTGTGTTGTAGCGCTGAAAGATTGCTCAGTGTGCAGAGGAATGATTCAATGAATCGTTCGTGCCTTTTAGTCATAAGATGCTCACATCCGTGATTAACTCCAAGGAAGGGCCGTACAGACACATAATCCGGTCGCAACTGAGTGACTGGCACCTTGCCATCTTGTTAGACGATTGTTTATAAAATGGAGTTATACCTCTCCATAGCACAAAGTCTGGGCAGAATTAGAAACCATGTGTTGCCCATGCAACAGGATCGCTCGCTCAGCCTGCATAGTGTACTCCAGAAGAAAGGTAACACCAATACGTCTGAAATATGATAAGCTGCAGAAGCTGTCGGATCAGCAAAGCTTCGATCCTAGACCAGTTGCCTACCAAGGCTTAGGGCCTGTTTTGCCCTGCCATGACGTTTAGTCTTTAAGTTGCATTTCTTAGCACTAGGGCATGACGTGTACAACTTCCAATTCCGCCCGAAGCCGTTGGCACAATGTGGGGTGTTGGGTCTGGTAAGCGCCGCTCAACATTAGGCGCTAACAGAAAGCAGGTAGTATCGTCAACTGTCTTACAGTACCTCAATCATATCTGATTGCAACTAGTGCCATTATAATTGGGGTTTTTTCCCCCCGCTATTTGTTGAAGATGACTACGGAACGCGGATGACAGGGTCCCGAATGCGGTGATGTCGGTTTGTGGCTCAACTCATATCATTTGATCATATTCAGTTTCTGTGACATAGGTTTTGCTCAGGTATAATCTAGTGCTTGTTGGTAACGGAGGCCAAGGCTTGTGTCCACAGCAAGTGTCAGCAGCCTGCGACATATAGAGCGTTTTCAATAGCACAGAGAGTATTGAAATACAGTTTATTTTCGCATTCAAACATTTAAATTTGTAAGTAAACAGAATCCTATTTTTCTTTTAAAAATATTCCCGTTTTACATCCCATTAAAATGAAAGTTGCTAGATATTGTAGGTCAGAATGTGCGATCTGATGCCAACTATGGCTAAGTGTGTAGCTGCAGTGGCTGATCTTGATGACACCGTTTCCATCCTATCCTGCCCCCTTTTCTTCCGACCACTCCCACTGCCAACTATGTAGTTCTCTCATATGTTGTAAACTGCCTACACAAATCAACTCTTCTTTTGTTGATCATTATATACCAATGAAATCTTCGTATGTTGATAATTCTATACCAATCTAGTTTTCATGTATTGATCATTCCATACCACTCTAATCTTTATGTGTTGATAATTCCATACCACTCTAATCTTCATGTGTTGACAATTCTATACCACTCTAATCTTCATGTGTTGATAATTCTATACCACTCTAATCTTCATGTGTTGATAATTCTATACCACTCTAATCTTCATGTGTTGATAATTCCATACCACTCTAATCTTCATGTGTTGATAATTCTAAACCACTCTCATCTTCATGTGTTGATAATTCTATATCACTCTAATCTTCATATGTTGATAATTCTATACCACTCTAATCTTCATGTGTTGATAATTCCATACCACTCTAATCTTCATGTGTTGATAATTCTAAACCACTCTCATCTTCATGTGTTGATAATTCTATACCACTCTAATCTTCATATGTTGATAATTCCATACCACTCTAATCTTCATGTGTTGATAATTCTAAACCACTCTCATCTTCATGTGTTGATAATTCTATACCACTCTTATCTTCATGTGTTGATAATTCCATACCACTCTAATCTTCATGTGTTGACAATTCTATACCACTCTAATCTTCATGTGTTGATAATTCTAAACCACTCTCATCTTCATGTGTTGATCATTCTATACCACTCTTATCTTCATGTGTTGATCATTCTATACCAGGAGTGGGCAAATTTTTTTTCAAAACATAAAACAAACAACAACAATCGTAGACTTCATCATGGGGTCTCGCCTGTCCGTGTAATCATTTAAGATCACCAAATAAATACAACAAAATTGAAAAATAAAACACAGAAAACACAGAGACAACTATACGCCTAGATTGGGGGTAAACAATGAACAACAGGTGGTTTGATTGTACCATATTGTTTTAATCGTACATGAAAATGTGAAGGAAGTGTTGATTAATTCTCCTATATACACGCAACAACCTGAGCATCAAATCAACTTGACACAAATGGGCAAAAAAGCATAGACTCGTATTGCACAACTAATACATATTTGTCATCAATGGTATTGATCTAAAGTGATACAAAAAGTTCTCAACAGAGGCAGTGAGATAGCAGAGGCTAGTCTTTACCAAACACATTGGTACGTGTTCATTAATGGCGCATCTAGTTAATGAAACCACTTTCACTATTTCCTACTCATTCTATGCGAATAAAATTGTCATATGGTGCTCATTCTATATCAATCGACCAGTCATGCGGGAGTGCGGGGGAATGAACAGGCTAACAGATTGGCAGGGAATGCACCTCTCGGTGGTAGATTACCTATGAACAAGGGAGTGTGGTCGGCCGCCTGTGGGACCAGGTGGAGAAAGAGGTGTAACAGACCGAGCCATATGGGATAAAACCCGGTGCAATGAAGTCGACCCTGTCGACTTTTAAACTTTTTACAGGCATCTGTAAAGAAGGTAGTTTGCTATTGCTTTCCTTCTTATTCAAAATTTGCTTTTCACTTTATAAGAAGAAATAAACTAGAGAATAACAGGCAAGGTTGGGGGGAAAAGAACATTGGAAAGGCAGAAAAGTAAATATCTGGATGGCTTGACCCAATTTCATGGTCGAGACAAAAACACAGAGCTGATTCACGACTCTGGTGATCGTGTGAGATGGCGAAACATGACCGCCCACGATTACCGGCATGGTACGTGATGATGATGATGCTGCCACCCTATACAAGCTAGAACTATCCAAATATCTACCCTAGAAATAGCGCCACCCCCGCTCCCAATGGAAATACCCGTAACGACAGGTATCAATAAAAACATAATCTATCATATTGAAAAGATATGGCAATATAAGACTCGGGAAGTAAGTTATAGACTGCTAAATATAGTTCACGATTTCCCTTTCTGTTGGCGCTTTCCTAACATTCGACTAATTCCCAGTTTTATGTCTGTGGGTTGTAAACATTAGGATCATGATGAAATCAAAGTGTTGTCTGAAGTTCTTTCTTTGAAGTTTTCTTGAAAGAAATAATGCTGTGTTTATGTATCTGTGACCCAGGTGAGACTAAAGTGATGGATACATTTATCAATCGTTCAGTTCTTCAAGCTCCTGGGTCCGTCTAAAGTGATAGATACATTCATCAATCGTTCAGTTCTTCAAGCTGACCCAGGTGAGTCTAAAGTGATAGATACATTCATCAATCGTTTAGTTCTTCATGCTGACCCAGGTGAGTCTAAAGCAGTGTTTCCCAACGTGGGGCCCACGCCCCACAGGGGGGCAATTTGACTGTTAAGGGGGGTAATTCGAAAATGGAAGAAATCGGCTGAATATAACAAAACAGGGAGACTTGAGACTGAAGTTAACTAAATTGGAACCTGACATAAGATCTCTTTGCAGCAAGCATCAAGCGCAAGGATCTCACTAAATTTAAATAATAAATAATTACTAATAATTAAAATAATATAGAAAAATCTTTCATTAAAATTATTTTGTACTTGAATTTCAGTTCTCCATTATACGTTTTGAAAATTTACTTACTGTGTTTGCTCAATAATTACCTAGTGATGTCTTCCTAAAACCAATCATTCAAGTTTCTTTAGTGAACATTTCAATTTTTGAATATTAAAAATAATGTATATGTTGAGGGGGGGGGGGGCATGGGGCGGGGGAGGGGGGCAATATGAATTTTAGAAAGGCTTAAGTGGGGCATGGTACAAAAAAGGTTGGGAAACACTGGTCTAAAGTGATAGATACATTCATCAATCATTCAGTTCTTCAAACTGACCCAGGTGAGTCTAAAGTGATAGATACATTCATCAATCATTCAGTTCTTCAAACCGACCCAGGTGAGTCTAAAGTGATAGATACATTCATCAATCATTCAGTTCTTCAAACTGACCCAGGTGAGACTAAAGTGATAGAAACATCCATCAATCATTCAGTTCTTCAAGCCGGAGCTGTGATGAATGAGTTAAGAGCGCAATTCGCAATCTGCACACAGAGTTCGAAACACAGTTGCGGGAGATTTGGAAGCAGACCGCCTTGCGCTGCTTTTCATATAATGGTATTAGTGCCGGTCGTTCAGAAAGCAATGGCAAGCTACTGAACGTAAACTTGCCAAGAAATCACAGTCAAATATGCTAGGATTGACTGCGACTCCCTGCAAGGGATATGCACGTGACTTTAGTTCTTCAAAAGGGCTGGAGTTCATATGGAGTTCACCCAACCAGTGTTGAAAAAGGCTATCATCCAGATCCACTGGCATTCAAAGCCTTTGCCGTTCAGTTTTTATCAACATCACGTGCCATGCCGATAAGTATCGGCAATCGTGTTTCGCCATCTCACACGATCATCAGAGTCGCAGGTCTTTTCTGTGTTCTTATTTCAATTATCTCATTTATCTTTCTATCTTCCCCCTGTCCTTTTACCCCCAATCTTGCCAGTTGTCACTAAGTTTCTAGTTTATTTCTTCTTGTGACGTGCTAAAAAACTCCAGACAGTCTTCTGAAAAATTCAGGTCTACGATAAGCTAAACCCACTACTAATGGATTTAAATCAACCAAATGACCATCTCCATAATGAAGGGACAAGCGGCAGATAACATCAAGAGATGAACGAACTGCAGTCAGACAAAATGTACAATGAAGACGAGATACAGACAGTGTTGGAGATTTCTTGTTTCTCTGTCTGTCCCTTGCTCGCCTGCCTTTAATTTATCCCTCCTATACGGTTCTTACAAGCGTGTTGTCTTTTGTGAATGTATCCAGAGTATTTGAGACGTATCATATGTATTGGCGTGTGTCAATCATGTATGATGATTACCTTTCATTTCATATGTGCGTGTGTGCGTGCGCGCGCGCATGTGTGTGTTTTAATGTTCAGTCTTTGTTCCCACAGCCCGTGCAGTAATGTGTGCTTCGCAAGTGACTACACCCTTGCCTTATGATGTACGCCATGAATTTCGGTCTTTGGTAGTAGTCTCCCATGTGTTGTGATGAACTCCAAAAGCGTAGAGCGATATCATCAGTGTCTTAAAAAAGTATTTCTTTTTGGCCTCCTTGGGAGCGTTTACCACAACGCAACTCCCCGTTAAAAAACTCATCTAGGGATCATGTGATCTGGCCTGAGAGTCAGGTGACCCCCCCCCCCCCCCCATCAACAATCTGTCCATGTCCTGAATCTCTAGGACTTCTGAGATTCCTGGTAGTGCAGTGGCTAGGGCAGCTGCCGGACCGCTGGTCGATTGTTCAACTTCACCTCGACGCAAGGAATTTACACACCGACTTGGCTTTCCTGGTCGGCCCAGGCTAAAACCGGTATCAGGAAATGTTTTGGGAAGAAAAGGCGGCCTATGTCATGTTGACCACATCACCCCCGGTGATGATTAGTCTTTACAAATATGGGAGTGGCACCATATGCCTAGTGCGCCCCAGGGCGAGCAGAAGGGTCCTTTTATGTTTACTTGTCTATACTAACATTTTTGCTAAGAGTGAAAGCAGTGACTGGGGGTGTTTGGTGCAGGAGAGCCTGGCGTATGATACCACAACATCTAGTCTGAGAATGGAGGTGAGGAGGTCACGGCGGCGTTCCGCTGGCTGGAGGATAAATAGCACACACATGTCGTCATTGTGACGGACTCACAGAGTCTGATGAGACATGTGAAATCAGTCATGCTTCAGGCAGAGTGGCAGGTTGCAGTTCAACAATAAAAAATAGAGAGCATGAGTTGGATTTTTTCCGATGGACATGCTGGTGTGGTGGGAAACGAGCAGGCGGATAGACTACACCTTTCGGTGGGGTATTGGTGCATGATAAGGCAGAAGTGGTCAGGTCCCTTTGGGACTGTGTGCATAATGCAGAAGACCAGATATAGCATAACGGCCTGGAGAGAATGTTGCTGCAAGGGGTGACCACAGGATCTGTCCGACACTTAAAACTCAGAGTAAAGGCCAGACGGACACATAATCAGACTTCTATTGGAACTATTACTGTTGGGACTCTTCACTAACTGTTGAAGAAAAGGACATATGGGAATATCCCACGTGCTGTGATGTCGGTTCTTGACTTAACTCAACGTCAATACTTCAGTATATTGTTGTTCTTGCTGGGAAACAAACAGGCCCACGTCGTCACCTGTCAGATCAACGGGAGGTTTAAAGCCGTGGCGGACTGGCCAGGATGCCAGCTCGCCCGATGGCGAGTGGACCATGGGGATTCTCATTAGACAATATGTTTAAAATGTTTTTGCATTAGCTCGCTTTGAGTTCAAGCATAGTCCATACTCGTGCTACTATTTCTGGTGCACTGGATTGATATTTGCTTTCCCTATTACCAGTGTCCCTCGCTATCAGGCGAACCCTTCCCGACTTCTGAGGTACTTGAAATTTACGTCCCGAAATCAAGAACGAGAAGTCAACATTTTAGTCCAACTGACCCGTGTAGGAGTTGTTAAATTTGTTAATGACCGTTAGTCTTGGTAACCAATATTGTTAGACCCAGTTCGCTATTGCTTTAAAGATTGGTGCTTTGGAAAAAGAAACAAAAACAATTTATCAATAACGTATGTTATTTCCTTGATTTATTTTCCCGGGTAAGGATTTTAAAACAATTCGGCATCCAAGCGTAAAAATGGAAATGCTGAAGAAGACATCACTGTACCTCTGCACACAGGGTAGAGGAGGACAGAGAAGTGCAATTAAAGTGAGCTAATTAATGTGGAGCTTTTAAATCCAGCGTGGTCACGTGAGACACAGAATGCTCTCACAGACTTTTTGGGCTTGTCTTTCCAGCGACCTAGACCTTCCCTTGGTGCCCTTGTAGTTCTTGTCTGAAGTCATGACCAGGTCGATAATGTCTTTTGTGGAGAAATACTTCCGTTTTGACAAGAACTTTGGTTTTCCATGGACTTCGGGTGTTGATTCTGTGGGGATTATACAAATGTACTGTTAATTTTTAAGACACGCGTTGGTAAAACAACGAATTAATTACAAACAAACAAAACGTCTTATCGGTAAGCTTTACTAGAACAAGAGTACAAGTAATAATATGGCCGTTGCGGCAAAAACCTTCGTCAACACACAAACAACAAACACACACCGATATAACAACATGACAAAGTCTAAAGGAATATATAATGTTTAGTTTAGTTTAGTCGACGGATCAACATCACGGCACACGGGTGTAACCCATAAGTTCTCCGTTCTACTCCTAACTCAAGCCTGAGTCCGGAGAAACTCAGCTCAGTGCACGATCTCCATAGCACCAGCGAGGATCCTGAAATACTTTGGGTAGATTTGTAACTCGAAATTTTGCCCGGGCAGCGCCGTTAGGCTCCTCTTTTTTTTATTTCCAACTGCCAAGGGATTTTTTTACGTGCGCAACAATACACACGGGCGTCCGATCTCACTACCCAGAGACCAGGGGAAATTTTGTTACTAGAAGTCCACGTGAAAAAATCCCGGCCCTCATCGGGGCTTGAACCCTGGGCCTCCAGAACTCGAGGCGTACACCATACCTCGAGACCACTCAACTCCCTCAATATGTATATACATACAAGTTACATAGGTTTTTCCTTGTGGGCTGGACAAGTCTGTTATCGAATACCGCGGGTATGATTATAACAGGGTAATATGGGTAAAGCCGACTCAGTGGCGAAGGGCTTATGAACGCAGTTCGTAATCCCGCATACCGCGTTCCAAAGACAGCTGCGGGCGATTTGGCAGCAGACCGTCTTGCGTTGGGTTTTTATGAAAATGGTATAAGTGCCGGTAGTTCAGAAAGCAATGGCAAACTACTGAAAGTAAACTTGCCAAGAGATCACAAACAGCAAACAAATGCTGGAGTTGACTGCTACGTCATGTAAAGGATATGCAAATAACAAATATGGGTAAAGCATGATGTTAGCTAACGGTGTAAAGGTTATACACAACATTGTCTTCGTGTCAAAGTGGAACGCGGCACATTCTTCTGCTTCCATCCATACAAGGATTGTGATTGGTAGAGAGAAGCAGCGATGATTGCGTGTACTGTCCCCCACATCCAACATAAGGGGTACATTCTTAGATCCTGAACTGTGTGCCCAGAACATAGTTATCTTCACAGATGTTTTGTTGGCTGTATATTCAGGTGACTGGTATTAATTCAGAAAGTTAATTGCAGACCAGATAACAAGACACAAAATAATCATAATTCTTCTTCTTCTTCTTCTTCTTCTTCTTCTTCTTCTTCTTCTTCTTCTTCTTCTTCTTCTTCTTCTTCTTCTTCTTCTTCTTCTCCTCCTTCTTCTCCTCCTTCTGTGTACATTCTCAAATATGAACATGAACACTATCAATAAACACCACAGGTCTCCATCAATCTCCTCAAGCTGCCGCGAATATTCCCAAGACATGTCTGTGCTATCTGAATTGCTGTTGTCTCTAATATACAGATCTGTCCTGCATTATGTGTTCAGCTGTCATTCTGTCTGTCCCACGCAGACATTGATCCGCATGACCAATGATTAACTTGCTGAAGACGTGGTGTCGGAGTTCATCGTGTCATGTGTCAAGTCTGAAGATAGTTACTTGTTCCTGTCTGCAAAGGTCATGACATGGGCCCTTATTGTTGTTGTTGTGTATGCTGTTGTTGTTATTGTTGTTGTTGTTTATGTTGTTGTTACTGTTTTCGGACTTGCTGATGCTACTGTTGTTATTATTATTGTTGTTATTGTTGTTGATGTGGCAGCTCAGATGTATGCACCTGTTATTGTCTTAGATGCGGAACATGGAGAATAGAACTAGAGACAGGGATGACAAATATGGACGTGGCACGGTGGGGGGATACAAGAAATAACACAGGATATGCCGGACTGCTTGAGAGCCTTTGTTCCGATGGACGATACAGGGCAGCAGAAGATATAGCTATGGTGCTGTTTTATCTTCTTTGTCAGACATAGGGGCATCCGTGGCTGGGAGGTTACGGTCTCCGCATCAGGTTCAGAACGAGCCCGGTTCTCCTTAGGAATGGGTATGTGTGCGGGTTCTAACAAGATCAGACGGCCCATGGTCAATTTGGGTAGTGAGATCGGATACCTAACCGTCTCGGTCAAGGGCCGAAAACAGGAGGTCCCGTGGGCAAGTTGTGCCAGATAGGGCAAACAGGAAGTCCTCTGGGCAAGTTGTGCCAGGTAGAAAGAACGAACATCATTATCTGGTAGAGCAAACAGGAGGTACCGTGGGCAAGTTGTACCAGATGGAGCAAACAGGAGGTCCCGTTAGCAATTTGTGCACGATGGGGCAAACAGAAGGTCCCTTGGGCAATTTGTGCACGATGGGGCAAACAGGAGGTCCCTTGGGCAATTTGTGCCAGATGGGGCAAACAGGAGGTCCCGTGGGCAATTTGTGCACGATGGGGCAAACAGGAGGTCCCGTGGGCAATTTGTGCACGATGAGGCAAACAGGAGGTCCCGTGGGCAATTTGTGCACGATGGGGCAAACAGGAGGTCCCGTGGGCAATTTGTGCCAGATGGGGCAAACAGGAGATCACGTGGGCAATATGTGCCAGATGGGGCAAACAGGAGATCCCGTGGGCAATTTGTGCACGATGGGGCAAACAGGAGGTCCCGTGGGCAATTTGTGCACGATGGGGCAAACAGGAGGTCCCGTGGGCAATTTGTGCCAGATGGGGCAAACAGGAGATCACGTGGGCAATATGTGCCAGATGGGGCAAACAGGAGATCCCGTGGGCAATTTGTGCCAGATGGGGCATACAGGAGATCCCGTGGGCAATATGTGCCAGATGGGGCAAACAGATACAGACGTTAAAATAAGAATACACCAGGCAAGAGAAGTTTTCATTGAGCTAGGGGATTTGTGGAACTCAAAAGAGATTATGCTTCGCACGACAATTAGAGTGTTTAACTATAAGATAAAATCAATGCTGTTCTATGCAATTGACACATGGAGAACGGCTAATACTACAAATACACTGGTGCCTTGACAACATAGAAGGACTAACACGGGATGACATGGTCGCTATTGTGGGTCTCTTTAACTGATCCAGTGGCGAAGTTTGTATATCGCCGAAGGTTACCTCTAATTTGGACATTCATTCATTCATTCAGTAGCATGTCCTTTGCAGAACCTCTCTCCCATAACAACCTTCCGGAAAACCTCTCGATCGTAAGCAAGATGGCCCGCGTGTGATACATCCATCTGGAGATCATCCGCCACATCCTGCACCATCTTCTCTTTGGCCTTCCTCTTCCTCTCTTCCCAGGCATATACCCTTCCATTATTGTTCTCTCGAAACTTTCGTGACGTTTCAAGTGACCAAAATACTTAAATTTTCTTTGTTTTATCGTCTTTAATAGCCAACCCTCCTCAATACTCAACTCTTGAAGTATGGATGCATTTGTTCTTTTCTTTACCCAAGATATTCTTAGAACTCGTCTATAACATTTATATTCAAAGGCGTTTATGCGCTGTTCAGCTTGTTTAGTAAGTGTCCATGATTCTTTCATGGTTGTTATGGTTTCTTGGCAAGTTTTGCAGAAGGTAGTTTGCCATTGCTTTCCTTCTGGGCAGTGACTGTACTAGTCGGTGGCCATAGCCATTGTCTCTACTGATGAGATCATCTGCCTATCGCCGCAGAGTGCAAGACCATAACCAACAACAAACTGTCGGCTGCTCTCACATTCCATCCACCACTTGCTTCCATGGCTTCACGTAACCCTGATCGGGGGGCTAAACGGGTACTCCACCTTGCCCAAGGGTGTCCCGTAGACTAACGGAGGAAAGGAGGCGTCTTACATCTCCTTTGATAGGGGATACCCCAACCCCACTAACCGGCTAATTTGGACAGAAAGTTGATATACCGCCATAATAGAGTCATCGTGTTATTTGTTTTGTTTTTTTGTTTCGTGGCATCTTCCGCAATTTCAATGCTCAATGAGCGGTGTACCGTATCTGGTTCAAATCTTCTTTTCGTTTGGCACATAATGAGTTCAGAGAACTAAACAAATATAAGTGAACCAAGAGGTGAGGAAAAGACGCTGTTGATGGCTGGGACACGCACTGTGAGAACACCTGAGAATGGATGTTCGTCCATCACGTACTGAGAGAACACCTGAGAATGGATGTTCGTCCATCACGCACTGTGAGAACACCTGAGAATGGATGTTCGTCCATCACGTACTGAGAGAACACCTGAGAATGGATGTTCGTCCATCACGTACTGAGAGAACACCTGAGAATGGATGTTCGTCCATCACGTACTGAGAGAACACCTGAGAATGGATGTTCGTCCATCACGCACTGAGAGAACACCTGAGAATGGATGTTCGTCCATCACGTACTGAGAGAACACCTGAGAATGGATGTTCGTCCATCACGTACTGAGAGAACACCTGAGAATGGATGTTCGTCCATCACGTACTGAGAGAACACCTGAGAATGGATGTTCGTCCATCACGAATGATGAGGACCGTTCAGTCATTGCATCTTTTGATTTAATGAAGAACGAATGACTTGCGCTTTAGTTTGGATTATAGTGAGGTAGTGGTTGCACAACTCCGTCGACCTCGCTCTCTCGTCTGCGTCCATCTGGTTCCAGTGGCGAGCATGGCAAGACGACTGGAGACGGACACAGATGCAGTGGACGTTAGGCTGCCACAGACCAGTTATCCCTGTATATAGTGACTCTTACAAACAAATGGTAGCCTAGAGTCTCGTGCAAACGGTCCTTCCGTCAATTCCTTTGATTTTCAGTTTTGAGACAAGCGTAGCGACGAGCGTATTACTACTGATAGGACCGACCAGATATCCATCGGATAGACGGACTGATCGCCAGAACAGACCACACACACATGCGGCTAGCGAGATTCTGCCCACAGAAGATATTGCTCGTCTAAGTTGCGAACAAATCTCCTGATTTACGGCTGAGCCTCATCAGTTCGCAATGCATATGACTACTGGCAGGATCAACCAGATATCTATCGGAATCAGAAAGGCCTTTGTTTGAAACTCAGCTGGCAAACGAAATATAGGGAGACAGAACACACACGGAGAAGAGGAATGGAAACAGAGAGGGATAACATGGGGAGGTCATGGGCAAAGCCGCATGAGACCACAGACCTTACCCAGGACGTGTGATCGTGTGAGATGACGAGCTATGACAGCCCAGGTTTCTCGGCACGACACAGCGTATTTTATGCTGATATTAATACGCATCCGAGGGGTTAGCAGCTTTCTCCGCTAACCCCGAATACTCTCGTCACGTGACGCGACGAGAATTAGCAGTGGTTCGAATCGCAAAAGTGACTTATGAGAGTATGGAGCCGGTCGCTCAGAAAGTCGTGGCGTGCTGATGAGCGTAATCTAGCCTAGGAATCAACATACAGCTGAAAGATGCTGGTGTTGACCGCAATATCCTGAAACAGGATGGAAACGCGGGGAAAAAAAAAAAAAAAATTAATACGCATTCGGACCACCATAAACAGGAACAATTTGAAGGAGGAAAATACAAAGTCACTGAATCGCAATAAAACGAGGTATACACTTTATATAAGTGCTCCGAAGAAATGCCAGGCGTACACATAATCAGACTGCTACTGGTACCATTAGTATTGAAACTCTCCACTGGCTGTTGAAGATGAGTACGGAGCACGTATGGGAATGCCCCGAGTGTTGTGATGTTTGTTATTGACTCAACTCAACTCAACACAACAACACAATTCAAGTTATATAAGCGCTACACACAAAACTCTTTACCTTTGATGGATTTCTGTTGATTTTTCCTGTTTTCGACACTAGCAAACTGCTTTATCTCAGCTTTGCTACGATTGTGCACAATATCGAGCTGATTCTTTTGCTTGCCCTGCTTCGGGTCTTCAGTAACAGCCCTGTTGTTGTTTTGCAGGTCGGCACTCCCCGAAAACGAGTTTAGCCTAGTTTTTTCATAGCCCAAACTGTTCTCTGGACTGAAGTCATGATCAGCGTTAACCGTAGTACCGTCCGACAGAAAAGACTCCAAGCTTTCTTTACTGTAGGTCATATCATAGAAGACTTCTTTGTAGCATTCATCTGGGTAGGAATTCTCTCGGCTCAGGTATAGGTTGTGGTTGTTTTCGTACACCGACGACCGCTTGTCCGTGTAAGTGAAGAAGTCGAAGACGTCGTCGTGTGTTACCGGTCTTGTAGGTGTGACCAAACTGGAGGCGATGCTGGAGGTTGAGCGAGCTTTGGATAACAGATCAGGCGTCCTTGAACAGCTTTCGACCGTGGCCGATCTGCTTGTGCCCCAGGAGCTGCAGGACTGAGTGCTGTACACGCTGGAGGAGTCACTGAGAAAGTTGTCCATTGGCAGAGGTTGGCTGTCGAAACCGGCGTACAGCTTTCTTCTTGGTCTGCCCAGCGACGGCGGGATACGAGGCATGGTGTGCCACGGGGGTTCTGTAAAAGTCGTGACAGAAGAACCAGGACTTGAAACACTTAAAGAGCAGGATACATCACCGGCTGATGGGCCTGTGTACATCTGCGCTTTTACAGGGATTAACTTTCTAACTAATGCTTCCGTCTGTCTTGTCTGTGCATTCCGCGGGGCTGGCGCTGAACGACTTCTCTTGCGGAGATCAAGCTGTCCTCCATGAACATAGTCTGGATTCACCCAAATTCGACTGCGACTTGACTCTAACCTAGCGCTGGGCTTTCGTCCTCGATGTTGCCCTGGAATCGAAAGCTTGTCATTAACTCCACAACCATAGCAACGAAAAACACCGGCTTGGCTGTAATACTTGGGCGGTTTTTTGACATTCTGAGGTAGAGTATTTGCTTTGAACGAAACGTTGTTGAGACTAGTTTTGCTCTGTGCCATCTTTCGGTAACGGTTAGTGGACGACCTTTGACGTTGGGCAGGCATGGTCATCCTGGATGGCGGCTGTCGAAGATCTACATATGGAGTCGTGACTGAATCTTCATCAGGTGTTGGGTAGCTGTTGTCTGATGCCGTATAGTACGCACTTGAATCTCCATCAGGATTTGGGTAGCTATTATCTGACCCAGTATAGTAAGCACTAGAATCTCCAGAGAAACTGTTGTCAGACCCAACAGTGTCTCTACTAATCAGACGTTCTAATGCCGGCGAGGAATGCTTCTGATGTTGACCATACTTGAGTTGAGGATGTTTACTAGAGGCATCAGCTGAGAATTGAAGGTCTCGACTCTGACAGGAGTAGAAGCTCCCAAAGGACGAGTTGAGACGCCCACTAGAACAGCTATCACCACGAATTCGTGGCTGACGCACATCTGGAGTATAGAACACACTGCTGTCTACAGATTCTCGCGATAAATCTCGGGATTCATGGTGACCAACAGTCCTGACGTTCTGCCTGCCCACGGAGAATTCAGATTCAACACTATCATCGAGAAATGTTAAATCTGACAGACTAGAAGTTGCCAACTTGAACGAGCGTCTCTTCAGCGACCTGAGCTGTTCTTCGTGATCATAACTCTCTAATACTGAGACCTGCTGGCGTTTATCTGAAACCTCCGGATCTCTATGTCTTCCAGAAACATTACCTGACCTGGTACCCGCAAGGTGTTCTACTTTAATATGCCGGTTGCCTGTGCTAGCAGACAGGCTATTGCTTTTATGTATATGAGTGCGCCGATTATTGCCTGTGTTCGTAAGTTCACAACTACCGTTATTATTGAGTAATTCAGAAGCACTATCCGATGTTGCTAGTTGGTATGACATCCTCTTTGTTCCACTGAACTGCACATCAACGTTGGGTGGTTGTGACGTGTTTATATCCAACAAACCGGTTAAGGAACTATCTTCTCTTGAAGTAGTATCACAATTCACAACCACATTATCTTCATTGAACTCTCTAGTATGTTGATAATCTGAATATCTATTATGTACTACATTCACCGAATGCGTTCTTCTGGGTCTTTCTAAACCTACATTGAAATACAAGCTGTTTGTAGATGTGTGCGTTTCTGATGGTTTTATGTCCAACTCTTCCATGGAAACTGTAAGTTCAGAAATACTCATGTAGCCGTGAATTGCTTGTCTCAAAGATGATCTTTTCCAAGAAGGGGTATTCTCAGGATGACGTACATTGTCGGAGTGTGCTGAATGAGGTGTTCTTCTCTGTTCAACATTAGTAATACCGTGAAATCTGCTGTTTTGATTAACTGAATTTACGAATCGGACATCTCCCACTAACTCTGATTCAAAACACGATCTATTATGCTCGGTTTTCACATCAATGTTTGAATTATGGACCGAAGAACTCGGACTACCGCTAACATAAATAGAACAGTAGCGCGAGTTGGACCGGGCCTGCGGTACACGTTGTGTATACATTTGAGCTATTCGCTCAGAAGCTAGTCGTATGTCTGAAGTATAATCTGATGGAGATATCCCACAGACCTCAGGCAACATCTCTTCACTACCCTTACCACTGTCAGCTGCTGCTGGCATCTTGTCATCCACACCAGCTGAACTGTGATTTCCTGTTTTGGACATTTCAGTTCTATGACGCAGATGATTCCCGTCTGAAAGACCAGTCCATCGGCAATCGTTTATCCTTGCTCTATCATCTTTGGACAATCCTTTGGAACTTATTTTTGAAGTAACATCTAACTTTGTGAAATTACGATCACTACACAAATCAATACGGCTAGAAGTGTCGGCTACATTATATCCTGCCGCTAGAGATGAAGAAAGACACGTCTGAGGGTTTAATGAGCTGTGATCTGAATTGACGGTTGCTATGGGGGATTCTGGACTATGAACGCTTGGCTTGATCCTGTCTGCAGGCGCCTTCTCTTTTATGGTTGTAGACTCGACTAAATATTTAGTGCTCTCGTGATTATAGTCATTTATTGTATTAGAAATTCCCCCAGACGTATGACTGTCTCTGCCACTGATCAACTGCTCTACATAACTGCTGTTTGTACGATATACGGATTCCGCACGTGAGGTAGCTTGTGTGTAGTATGCACTCTGCGTATTGTACTCTTGTGTGGGCAGTTGTCTGTTACAATTGGATGTTACATGCAGTGCCTTGTGGTTATTATTAGCAACTTGTCCCCGATGACCGCACGGAGAGGCGGGAAATTGTAATTTCTCGCATGCATTATTCATATTTGCATGCGGTGAAGCCCGAAGCTTCACGTAAGTACGTGGCGGTGAATAGTCATTTTGTTCGCCAAAGTTATCATCCGTATCAAATATCCCTGAATGTTCACCCATGTTTTGAAGAATAAAATGGGTCTGTGGCATGTTTGCGTTGATTTGACTCCACAAGTTCGGGGCCATGTTGGTTTCATCTCGTCTCTTGGTAATGATAACAAAGTCCGAGTCTATTGAGGCTAGAGGCGCCTGTGAGAGTTCTGATGACGTGTTGGTCTGGGAGGATGATGGGCAGTTTGTGAACCCTGGTCTGATCACCTTGGCCGTCCTTGACCTGGCATAGTGAACCACCCTCTGACGCTCCATGTGAAGGCATCAGACACCAGGAGGTTCACTGTCTGAAATAGAAAGGTAGTACATATAATTATAGGTCCATATATCTCTTTGTCTGTCTGTCTTACGATGTCTGTCTATCTGTATGTCTATTTATCTGACTGTCTGTATGTATGTCTGCTTGTCAGTCTGTCTATCTATCTCTGTCTGTCTGTATGTATGTCTGTATCTATGCCCACCAGGTTTTTCGTTTATCCATCAGTCCATCTATCCATAATCCATCCATCCATCCACTCACTCATTCATCTTTCCACCCATCCATTCACTCATCCACCCACACACACTCATCTATCCATATATATATATATATATATATATATATATATATATATATATATATATATATCCATTTAACTGTGTGTGTGTGTGAGTGTGTGTGTGTGTGTGTGTGTGTCTGTCTGTCTGTCTGACAGCGTGTCTGTCTATCTATCTACGAATCTGCCACAACGGTCACCAATCAGAATTTGTTTTGGCAAGAAAGGTAAGCTTACACGTAGCAAGTATTGCCCCACTAAAGCCCGACCTTCCCTGGATTTAGAATCACCTCGCGTACATCCTTCGATTTCCTCACGGTTCCGCACAGCTAATAAATTGCCTCGTGATTCTGGTACCTTCTAAAGAATCATAGTGCCCTACACACGACTTTGTTGGGGAAAATGCTACCAAAGAATAATCAAAGCCAGGCGCAAATAGCGAATGACTTAATATAACTAATTATTTACGGATTTCAATTAGAGGCGACAACGGTGATGTGTAATTTATGCAGGGAAGCACATAAGGTTGAAACCCTGAACGCGTGTTTGATCAATGGTCCGTGATATGAATTCCCTTGGAGTCGGCCCGATAATTCATCGGGCTTGACATCAGCATTCTGTGGCAGACTTGACATGCTGCACATAATGAATAATACAACAAAATCGATAATGCATCCCCTCACCTGACACGAATTCGGTTTCGGGGAAACACGCTCGGTAATGTTACGTGAGAATGTTTGTAAATATCCCGTTTTTCCTCATGAATCTTCTTGGTTTGCCGGGCAGTACATATTTTATCAGTTTTCTTTGAGTATTTGACAATACACTAGAGGAAGGTCCCGCTATACGTCGCTTCGGTTTACGTCGTTTCGCTATAACGTCGTTGTCACAGTGGGACATAACTTCACTTTACGTCGTTACGTTCCGCCATAACGTCGTCACCTGTGTTGCTATGCTGCGTTAACGTTGCCATTTTACATTTTGTGCAGTGCGTTTTCCCAGGATGTTATTGTGTAATCACCCATAATTATTAGTTCAAAGCGCACAGTAAGTGCTGATAGTGTGTCTGGTTGTAAGAGAACCAGGAAAAGTGCTACTCTTGAGGTGAAGTTAGACGTGTTACGTCGTTTTGAGGCTGGCGATCGGGCTGTTGATATCGGTAAATTATATGGTTTATCTCCAACCACGGTAAGGACAATTCGTGGAGGTGCTGACAAAATCAAAGAGGGTGCTAAAAACGTAATACCTTTGAGTGCTTCCAAGATCACTCGTACCAGAAGTACTCTTACCGAGAACATGGAAGCACTATTGGCCGTCTGGATTGAAGACCATGACCAACGGAATATGCCTGTGAGCAAGATGGTTGTCCAAGAGAAAGCAAAGTCTCTCTATGAAGATCTAGCTAAGAAAGCGGGTGAGAGCAGTACTAGTATTGCTGATGATAGTTTTGGAGCGAGTCGTGGTTTTAATGCCTCTATGTCCCAATAATTCTACCACTCGCCCTCCAACCCACCTCTGTTTAGCCAATAAATATCAACAACCATCAAAATAAACATTACATAATACACTGTATTTCATTTAATTCTATGAGAAACAGTGTTTCTCTATACGTCGTTTCCCTTAAAGTCGCGTTTTCCAAGAACGTAACCCCGACGTTAACCGGGGCCTTCCAGTACTTTGATTCTATATGGATACCACCATAAATGCTGCAGTCTTCTGCCATAGATTACACGAGGAGAATCTCAGGACAGTGCACGGACACTGTAGCATCGACGAGGATCCACATACGCGCATATAAATGTATGCTACATATATCCTGTTATAGGTAAAGGTTAGACCAATAGCAGATATTTCCTTCGGGGTGTGAAGTGCTAGACCTTCACATATTCTAGGTCGCCCAGTATGATGTGAGATGGCCACTTCCCTTCCACCTCGTCTGTCCTTCCCATACCATTCAAACATCATTCTGAAAATTATCTGGTATCCAATTTTATGAGGCTGTAGTGGTCGAAATATAATAATGCAGAATCTCCTGTGGGTCGACCCAGGACCTCTGCTCTGGCAGGCAAACAAATACGAAAGTCGTTTGAAGTCACAGATGTGTGGATTCGCAAAGGAGTTTGAAAGTATAAAAACAACAGACAGCTAGCATAAGGCAACGTGTTTTTCAAGAAGAGAAGACACATCAGACATTCAAAGGAGACAGTCGAAACTTTTCAGCTACATTTAAAGAAGAGATAATCGACATGGTTTGGCTACATTAAGAGGACAGACAGTCGAAATTGTTCTACTTTATAATGAGAAGAAACAATCGACATTTGCGCGACTATTTTGTTATATATGACCTATCAGTTCCCAGCTTAATAATTTATAACAATTACCTATTTCTGTTATTGATCCCGTGTCCGTATTTCCCCATGATCTCTTCATAACCAGTGCAATCTGATCTTTGCATTCAGGTCAACCATACAATGTTGATATTGTCGTTTCTTTAATTATCTAATGGATCTTCTTCTTCTTCTTCAGCTTTCCGAGCCATTGAGGTTCTTTGCTGCAAATACAATCCGTCTCCATTCGTCTCTCTGGTGGACCTTCTCTTGCCAGTCGTTGATTCCAAGTGCTTGTAGGTCTGTACATGTATTATCTCTCCACCGCCTTCTTGGTCTACCTCGGGGTTTCTTTATTACTTTGAAGTTTCATTAAATTTTGCCCTTATCTGATTCAACCTTATCATCTATAATTGTTTGACCTAGACCTTATTCAGTAGTATTTTCTTCAATTCCAGTTATTTAATACTTATATTTTCTTCTACTATGCTATTCTCCCTATTCGTGCATAATTCGTGGACAATAGTTTTATAGCTTCGATTTTATGCTCACATTCTTCATTCATTTCCATGAACCTGCACTATACAATAATATAGAGTGCATCTAACACTTGAGCACACCTGGTTATAACTCTTAAGTCAGCTGTCATTACTGCCTATACTACCTTGAGGTGTAGGACAGGGGAGTCTTGAGCCTGGAGAATTCAGGCCGCCTGGCTTGTGCAGTCGTAGCGGACTGTGCAGGTTATGGTTTTCTTTTTGTCTCTGGCAGAAGAATTCATCACCTTACAGGGGATTCAAACCCGGGTCTCCCAAATAGGAGACGGACGTTCTAGCCAGACTGTCCTCTCGCTGTTTCATCTGAAACACTGTGCCATGTTGTTGAATGATATTTTGGCAATACTGTGTGATAAACATTCATTAGCAGATGCATGGACAAGATAGAAAGACTACGATGCTTTGTTTCTTAAAACACGATACCAATGTAAGGTTCGTGGATGACAGGCACGTTTCTGAAGTGAACATAGTTATCTGATGTTAGCTGCATGTCCTTTACAAGCCGTCGCAATCACGCACACATTTTATTGACTGTTTGCGATTTTCTAGACAATTTTCCGTTGAGTAGATTGCTGTTGATTTTCTATGCAATTTTGCGATGTTGTTACGTTCTGAACGATCTTTGCGCATATAATTAAATTCAACAATAAGAAAGGGACAAACAGATTTCTTTGGTCATGTGATGAGAAGAGAGGCATTGGAGAAAATCGTGACGACTGGAAAGATTAATGGGAAGAGAGGCAGGGGCAGACAAAGAAATTTGCTCCCGCATAGCCACTGGTTGACTTCGAATCCGGTATGTCGGGATTGTGAAACTTCGACCACTACTCCATAGGCCACAGACACAGTTATATAGATACAAACACATAATATATCCTCGTTACCCGGGAAGGCTAACCCAGTCACCACAGCCCGCAGAAGTCGGGTGTGTCGGCCTAACGGTGCAGGAATGCAGCTCTGATGTAAACAGGTACAACGCAATCACGTCTGAAAAAAACTCTCCGGATGAACGCAGAAGAAGAAGAAGTAGAAGAAGAAGAAGAAGAAGAAGAAGAAGAAGAAGAAGAAGAAGAAGAAGAAGAAGAAGAAGAAGAAGAAGAAGAAGAAGAAGAAGAAGAAGAAGAAGATGATGAAGAAGAAGAAGAAGAAGAAGAAGAAGAAGAAGAAGAAGAAGAAGAAGAAGAAGAAGAAGAAGAAGAAGAAGAAGAAGAAGAAGAAGAAGAAGAAGAAGAAGAAGAAGAAATATCCTAGTTTACTTCTTCGAAATGTGTAGGGAACATAGCATGAAAATTAGCACAAGTAAAACAGAGTTATTGACTATAACTAAAGAAGAAAAAGCAACAACGATTCACCTGAACGAACATCCATTGAAACAAGTAAAGAGTTTCAAGTACCTAGGAAGTATAATATCATCAAATGGCAAATCAGAAGACGAGATCGAAAATAGATGCAATAAGGCAAACCAACTCATTGGACAAATGGCACCAATACTAAAGAACACACATCATGTATCAATAACTACTAAGAAAGCACTTAACAACACAATCTTCCTACCAACTCTATGTTACCAATGCCAAACCTGGACAATGATAGAAAAAGAGAAAAGAAAAATCACAACAACAGAAATGAGATTCCTGAGAAGAATACTCAATGTATCAAGAAGAGATAAGATCAGAAATGAGGAAATCAGGACTAAAGTGGGGATTATAGCTGCACTAGATTTTATTAGAAGGCAGCAAGTCAAATGGTTTGGCCATGCAAGCAGGTTACCAACTAACAGTATACCACAACAAGCAATGATGTACAGACCAGAGGGAAGCAGAGGAAGAGGCCGACCACGTAAACGTTGGACGCAGGGAATAACAGAGTCCATGGGAATATCGATATATGAAGCCCATAATCGGGCGCTCTCACGAAGTCTATACTTCACCTCGACACGGCAAGGTACAAGAGGAACATGATGAGATGAGATGAGATGAGATGAGACCTCTTCTACTTCATCATCATCATCATCATCATCATCATCTTCTTCTTCTTCTTCTTCTTCTTCTTCTTCTTCGTCTTCTTCTTCTTCTTTGTATGCTTTATGCTGTGTACTGACAGCAGTCATAGCGCTTTACGACATTCTCTGTCAATCGGTTTGTCTGTCTGTCTGCCTATCTGTCTGCCTATCTGTCTGCCTATCTGTCTGTCTGTCTGTCTGTCTGTCTCTCTCTCTCTCTCTCTGTCTCTCTTTCTCTCTCTCTCTCTCTCTCTCTCTCTCTCTCTCTCTCTCTCTCTCTCTCTCTCTTTCTCCCCATTATGCAAGTCATCCACTCATTTTCTTATTTCTTTCAATGTCGTAAAGCAAGAAATCTCCCGACCCACATCACACCTTCAGTTAATCACCGCGTAAACCACATCTCTGACACAGTAAATCACAATGTAACCACATGCCTAGTTTGAGAAACACTGATCCTGCTCGCCTTTCTTCGGTTAGCACCACAGATCAAAGCGACAAGGGCATTAATAGTCAGCGCTAGCTGGGCGTCCCGACATCAAGTTTAAGTCCTGGATTAGGGCACCCCTTTACTGGCTGTCACCCTGTATTTGAAGAACAAACGGCATTTGGCACGACGGTAAATAGGGCAGCCGTGGGAATATATGGCAGTCTCTAACCAAGTGTAGAAGTGGACAGCCAGTGAATACCGTAACAAAGAACTCATTACCCTAATGATGACAAAAGACAAACAGCGATGCGTCAGGGCTTTTTTTTTTTTTAATGCTCTCCGGACACACTGATGGTATTCAAGCTTCCATATTGGGTATGATTATTATGATTATCGTGCACGGTTAAAAGTTTGATGCATATATTTGGTTTTACAGGACGTCACGGCAAACCGCAGCATTTGTCTGTGAGTGATTTTCTGATCAATTTTATTTCTATATTTTTTTTTCGGGGGGGGGGGAATTGGTCGTCGTATCTGAGAGGCTTAAGGTACTTAAACATTCGGTCATATCTGTCCACAGCCTTCTGTCTCGTGTACTACCAATATTCGTATAGTCCATGCCGTGTGACTTTGGTGATCATGTCTATCCACAGCCTTCTGTCTCGTGTGCTGAATGTGGGCTTTCTTCTTCTGATGCAAATAACCATGTTTCTTTGTGAGTCACCTTTTTTTTTTACAGCATCTTGTGTATAGTGCAGAATAACATATAGATCACCACGGCTTGGAGAGGATGGCGCTGCAGGGAGTGACTAGATGATCTGAAAGACACTCAAAACTCCGAGGAAAGACCAGAGAGACATATAATCAGACCGCTACTGGTCTCTTTAGTGTTGGTAATCTTCGTTGGCTGTTGAAGAAAAGGACATATGGGAATATCCCACTTGCTGTGATGTCGATTGTTGATTCAACTATATTGTGTACATATATCTTCATTACTCTTTTAATCCGTCTACGGTGTTCTTATCATTCGTCTATGAAATCAAGACTACAAAATTTATCAAATGGTTGCAAACTGTCAATGATTGGTTTCCGTACATCAGGAGTGACTCAGATATTGATTACACGAAAAACTGAAGAATATTGCAAATATGGCTTAATATCGCTCATACAGTGTCTATCCCATGGATTTTACAGGTACCACTGACGATCTTACAGTAAGTTTTACATCTAAGGATAGAAGAGGAAGAAAGGCTGTTTAGTACTTCTCTGTTTAAGCGTTAGAAGAAATCAGGCACGAGGGACTGGCAGCAGAACAAAGAGCTCATTACGATGAGAAAACAGAGAAGATCTGTCACTGTTGGAAGAAAGGGGGACATAATACTGCGCGCAGAGCAAACAATCCAGAGTTACGGTTACCTGTTCATTGCGTGGGCGCCATGTTGTTGACCAATAATCACGGAGAGAATGAATCACAGAAAATGAGACCTCATTAAAAGATAATAACTGGTGTTTATGAAAGAGGGGCGAAAGGCTGCTGTAAATGATGGGAATGGATTAAAATGTGAACAGATTATGATTGTCTTACATAGAAGGGGAAAGTAAATAATGACAAGTGGTGCATTCAGCGGAAAATAAATAAAGGAGAATGTAAACACGTGAACAAAGAGAAGAGAAGACAGACATCAATAATATAGGAAAGTCATAGGCGGAGATGCATGGGGAAGCTATAGAAGGAGCTGCATGGGGCACATACAGACGTACAGACTGCACGGGGAAGCTATGGATGGAGCTGTGTGGGGAAGCTATGGGTGGAGCTGTGTGGGAAAGCTATGGGTGGAGCTGTGTGGGAAAGTTATAGACGGAGGTGCATGGGGAAGCTATAGACCAGTGTTTCCCAACGTGGGGCCCACGCCCCACAGGGGGGCAATTCGATTGTTAAGGGGGGCAATTCGAAAATTGAAGAAATCGGCTGGATATAACAAAAGTTAACTAAATTGGAACCTGACATAAGATCTCTTTGCAGCAAGCATCAAGCGCAAGGATGTCACTAAATTTAAATAATTACTAATAATTAAAATAATATAGAAACATCTTTCATTAAAATTATTTTGTACTTGAATTTCAGTTCTCCATTATATGTTTATTTATCCATTATATACTACAGGAGACAAATGAACATCGTAAACTGATTAGAGAAATTAGACGTAGACAGTCAAAATTTTTTGGACATGTTATGAGAAGAAATGGATTGGAGAACTTAGTGACAACTGGCAAGATCGAGGGGAACAGACCAAGAGGAAGACCGAGAGGAAAATACCTGGATGGCTTGGCCACATGGCATGGACGAGACAGGAACACTGAGCTGATCCACGACACTGGTGATCGAGTGAAATGGCGAGTCATGACCGCCCACGCTTTCCGGCATGGCACATGATTGATTGATTGATTATATGTTTTGAAAATTTACTTACTGTGTTTGCTCAATAATTTCCTAGTGATTTCTTCCTAAAACCTATCGGTCCTTTGGCTAGGATCGGGTGCATTTGCTGCTTCCCCCTCCCCCGGGGTCCGGGATGATCAAATAAAAACCCATCACATATCTTCACATTAGATGTGGGCCTGATGGACCACTGTGGACAATAGCTCACAGTGAGACTAAGGGTCCACACAAAAAAGGGGGAGACGGGGGAACCAGCTTGTCTGGGGTAACTGCCAAACCAAAAATAAAAAAAAAATATTCACCCAACACAACCGACACACAGGGACGTGATACCTGGGAGGGGGAGGGGGGGGCGCCTCTGGCCCCTCTGGAAACCGTGAGCCCTTCTAAAAAAATTCAAGTTTATTTAGTGAACATTTCAATTTTTAAATATTAAAATGATGCATATGTTGAGGGGGGGGGGGGGGGGCCATAAGAATTTTAGACAGGCTTAGGTGGGGCATAGCACAAAAAAGATTGGGAAACACTGCTATAGACGGAGTTGCATGGGACACTTTTAGGCGCGACTGTGTGGGACAGCTATAGACGGAGCTGAGTGGGACACCTATAGACGGAGATGTGTGGGACATCTATAGAAGGAGATGTGTGGGACATCTATAGAAGGAGATGTGTGGGACATCTATAGAAGGAGATGTGTGGGACATCTATAGAAGGAGATGTGTGGGGCATCTATAGAAGGAGATGTGTGGGACATCTATAGAAGGAGATGTGTGGGACATCTATAGACGGAGATGTGTGAGGCATCTATAGAAGGAGATGTGTGAGACATCTATAGAAGGAGATGTGTGGGATACGTATAGACGGAGCTGTGTGGGACACCTATAGACGGAGATGTGTGGGACATCTATAGAAGGAGATGTGTGGGACATCTATAGACGAAGCTTTGTGGGACACGTATAGACGGAGCTGTGTGGGACACCTATAGACGGAGCTGTGTGGGACACCTATAGACGGAGATGTGTGAGACATCTATAGAAGGAGATGTGTGGGACATCTATAGAAGGAGATGTGTGGGACATCTATAGACGAAGCTTTGTGGGACACGTATAGACGGAGATGTGTGGGACACCTATAGACGGAGCTGTGTGGGATACCTATAGACGGAGCTGTGTGGGACATCTATATACGGAGCTGTGTGGGATACGTATAGACGGAGCTGTGTGGGACACCTATAGACGGAGCTGTGTGGGGCACGTATAGACGGAGCTGTGTGGGACACGTATAGACGGAGCTGTGTGGGACACGTATAGACGGAGCTGTGTGGGACACGTATAGACGGAGTTGTGTGGGACACGTATAGACGGAGCTGTGTGGGACACGTATTGACGGAGCTGTGTGGGACACGTATAGACGGAGCTGTGTGGGACACGTATAGACGGAGCTGTGTGGGACACCTATAGACCAAGCTGCATGGGGAAGCTAAGGATAGGACGACGCAAAGTTGAATGTGTGCCCCAGAAGAGGTTAAAGGACGAAGGAAGAAGAACAGAGAATACAGCAACCCAAAATAATGGTCCTGGAAAACACGCAGTGCACGAGACTGAAAATACAATAAATGAATCAGTAAAACACGAGAGGTAGACATCAAATTCACCAATAAATGTTCTTTTCTACAGGTTGCGTGCATTCTGAAGTTACCATAAAATTAAAGTCAGGTGTATGTGTTTTACTGGGTATCGCAATAATCCCTGGCATTTATAGGCCGTTTGTGATTTTCTATATAGGTTTACGTTCAGTTGTTTGTACTGAAACGAATCATGGACAATCTAAAATTAAAACCAATATAAGATACACCGGCAGGAGATGGCAGCCTATAGTGTGCATCACATGTGAGATACCCTGTTCTGTCCTATAATGATAACCGGGTCTGAAGCAACTGAGAGAGGCTGTACACGCACATGTGGCCGTCCCAGTGACCCAGTACCTGGGGGAGGCTGTACACACACAGGTGGGCGTCCCAGTGACCCAGTACCTGGGGGAGGCTGTACACGCCCAGGTGGGCGTCCCAGTGACCCAGTACCTGGGGGAGGCTGTACACACACAGGTAGGCGTCCCAGTGACCCAGTACCTGGGGGAGGCTGTACACACACAGGTGGGCGTCCCAGTGACCCAGTACCTGGGGGAGGCTGTACACACACAGGTGGGCGTCCCAGTGACCCAGTACCTGGGGGAGGCTGTACACACACAGGTGGGCGTCCCAGTGACCCAGTACCTGGGGGAGGCTGTACACACACAGGTGGGCGTCCCAGTGACCCAGTACCTGGGGGAGGCTGTACACACACAGGTGGGCGTCCCAGTGACCCAGTACCTGTGGGAGGCTGTACACACACAGGTGGGCGTCCCAGTGACCCAGTACCTGGGGGAGGCTGTACACACACAGGTGGGCGTCCCAGTGACCCAGTACCTGGGGGAGGCTGTACACACACAGGTGGGCGTCCCAGTGACCCAGTACCTGGGGGAGGATGTACACACACAGGTGGGCGTCCCAGTGACCCAGTACCTGGGGGAGGCTGTACACACACAGGTGGGCGTCCCAGTGACCCAGTACCTGGGGGAGGCTGTACACACACAGGTGGGCGTCCCAGTGACCCAGTACCTAGGGGAGGCTGTACACACACAGGTGGGCGTCCCAGTGACCCAGTACCTGGGGGAGGCTGTACACACACAGGTGGGCGTCCCAGTGACCCAGTACCTGAGTTTAAATCGATTCTGCGCAAAAAACAAAAAAAAACCAGTAGGTTTGGACCAAACAAAAATCGATAGCGGAAAATTAATCGTTAAATTACACATTAAATCTCTGAACATCAAACAACATCTCTTATCTAGACATTGCCCACTCTCTGATTCTCAAATATCTCATGTCTACCCTCAGCCCACTCTCTGATCCTCAAACAACATCCATTAACAAATTATCAATTATATTTATATCCCATTTAACCCCCTTGTACCGACAACAACCTGGCCGTTGAGCACTGTGATGACTCACTTACCTCGGAGAAAGACTTAAGAATCATTGTGTTTTTCTCTTGACAGATAAAATCTACCCTTCCTGGTTACAACTGAGATATTGTGTCTGTTGAACGGGACATGACAGATACAGTGGTTGGAGAAAGTGACAAAATGGGCCTTCGCTTGAATAATAGAAAGACAGAAGATTGTGCCTAAATGTGCAATTACAGTAAATAATGTAATTTTGGGGCACACGCAGATATTCAAATGTCTAAACACATAGATAACATTAGATGAAAGATGCATTACAGAGATAAAGAACAGAACAGGACAAATAAACACTGCATTCTATCAAATGAAGAACATTATGTGCAATAGGTCCTTGTCATTGGAAGTTAGAAAACGGGTCCTTGCATGTTACATAAAACCAGTTTTAACATACGGCTGCGAATCCCGAACAATTAGTAAACAAGTGTAAAAATCATTGGAAGCCGTGGAGATGTGGTTTTGTAGGAAAATGCGGAAAATTCCTTGGACAGTCAACAAAATGAGCAACCTGGACATTTTGAGAGAGGCTAAGTCGCAAAGAACACTTATCACAAACATCAGAAAGAGGCAGTCTTCATTTTAGGCCAAATTATGAGAAGAAAACTGTAACATGTTGTGACAACCGGAAAGATTTATGGAAAGAGAGATAAAGGAAGGCAGCGAGAGAAAATTCTTGACGGTCTTCTGTAATGGCACGGAAGGGAGTCAACACAGAAACTGACCCATACCATCGGAGATCGCAATTTGTAGAGAAGAATGATCGTCCACGCCAACAGGCAAGGGAACTGATGATGATAGTCTGTTGTTGTTGTTGTTGTTGTTGTTGTCGTCGTCGTTGTTGTTGTTGTTTTAAAGACATTTTAATCGTTGTTAGCACTTCCCCAAAGGCACATCGCTATGTGTGCCGTGATGTTGATCCGTCGACTAAACTAAACTAAATGAAAAGACAGAACTTGACAAGGGAAGACATAATAAGTCAAATCAAGACACGACTAAGCAAGACAAGAGGCAAGACAGTGCTAGATCAGACAAGATAAAACCAGACCAGGCAAGACAAGATAGGACCAGACCAAACGAGACAAGAGGATACAAGACAAGGCAGAATCCGTCAAGATAAGACAAGATCGGGAAGGGCAAGACAATGCTGAAACAAGAGGTCGAATATTCTGCGAAACCTTTTAATGGTTAGCGTAAACAAAACAGGTGTACATTGAATAGACGCAGACCGTTGACGTAACACATCCTTCTAAGCGCGCTTTTCAGAGAAATGTAAACAGCAATTGAAAAGGTGTTCCATAACCTAATTTGGCTTATTCGTGTACGCCCTACCTGGGAGAAATTACACATAAAACATTTTTATGTGCTTGTGTCTGCGTGAGTGTATGCATGTGGCGTGTGTGTTGACAAGAGGAAGGCCGAAGTCGAAAGATAAGACAAACAACAAGACGTAAGAGAACTAAAAGAACTAAAAGAACTAAATAGATAACAAGAGGTGAGAAGAACTCGTGTCAGAGTTAAAACATGTCCCTCGTTAGATTACGGGATTCCTCGGGAATTTAGACGAGGTAATGCCACTTGAGAATATGCCTGTTTACGCGTGCACTTCTCGACTATCGATTGTCTGGGCCTTAAAACGACGAACACGGCAAGTGACTTGAAAGTTGAAAAAAATAAAGGCGCAATAATCAATGGGCGGAGTTTCGTGTGTTGGAGAAAACGAGAAAATCAATTTTGTTTTTACGCGAACGGTATGACTCATGTAATTTCACAACCTGTTAGTAATGGGAGAGATATTTTGCTTGTCGCAAAGCTTTCCTGGGCTTATTTTAGAGAAGGAAGTTCGTGATATTTTTTATCTTAGTTTTATCTTTGCATCTGATGTGAGTGTGCTCTCGATAGATAAATTGGACGTCCCCCTTTGTGCTTGGTGTGCATAAGTCAACTGTATTATAAAATTGTGTACGCCTTTGTTATGACTCAAGGCACATGCCATTGCTATGAGTCAGTATATTCCATTACTATGCCTCAATATATTAAATTATTATGACTCGACTTATATTCCATTGTTATGACTCAAACACATATCCTATTGTTATGACTCAGTATATCCCATTGCAATGACTCAAACACATAAGCTATTGCTGTGCCACAAATACATATTCTATTGCTGTGACTCAAACACATATTCCATTGCTATGACTCAAGTATATATTTAATTTCTATGACTCAACCCATATTCCATTGCCCTGAATCATATATGCCATTGCTATGACTCAACTAGCCGGCTTCCTGGCCTAGAGGTTAGCGACTTTTCTCCGTAATCTCGTATACTCTCGTAAGTAACGCGACAACGGTGAGAATCAGCAGTGGTTCGAATCGCGTCGGTAACTTACGGGGTATGTGAGCCGGCCGATCAGAAATCAATGGCAAACTACTGAGCGTAATCTTGCCAAGAAATCAACAATCAGCTGAAAGATGCTGATGTTGACAGCAATGTCCTGTAAAGGATATGCAAACATTTTAATTTAATGACTCAACTAATATTTCATTGTTATGACTCAAGTAGATCCCATTGCTATGATTCAACTATTTTTCCATTGCTATGACTCAACTCATATTCCATTGCTACGACTCAACTCATATTCCATTGCTATGACTCAACTCACATTCCATTGCTATGACTCACCTCATATTTCACTACTATGACTCAAGTATATTCCATTGCTATGACTCAACTCACATTCCATTGCTATGACTCACCTCATATTTCACTACTATGACTCAAGTAGATCCCATTGCTATGATTCAACTATTTTTCCATTGCTATGACTCAACTCATATTCCATTGCTACGACTCAACTCATATTTCACTACTATGACTCAAGTATATTCCATTGCTATGACTCAACTCATACTCCATTGCTATGACTCAAGTATATTACACTGCTAACTCAGCTTATATCCCGGTTTTGCCTTGTAACTTCCTTCTATGTTAAAAAGTTAAAATATTGGGAAACCTAGGATCCTCCTTCGTCAATCAATACAAGAATGTAAACATTTCATAAATGTCGATAGAACAAAGATTCTTAGCATGCCGCGGATCAAGAAGAAAGACAATGAGATTTTACAAGATCTGAACATCGACAAAACAATACTGGCTCAAAAATAGTATTACAAATATGTCTCGAAACTGAAGTGGTGTGGCCATATTAAACGCCAAACTGGTTGACAAGGAACAGTGACTGGAGAAATGGATCTTGAAAGACAAGGCGTGTGTCCACCAACACCAAAGTAGACAAAGGACATTAAAGATACCTTGGGCGTGAAGAAGCATCGGGCAGGGGAACTGACGAAGATCCAGAGTCTTACTGGAGGGCCGAGATGAGCGCGATGTTGTACAAAGAACCTGTAACATGATGATGATGGTAATGACGATGATGATGATGATGATGATGATGATGATGATGATGATGATGTCTTTGATACATACCTTAGTCACCAAGACTGTTGACAACTGTTGATTTCATTTATCGATACTGAATACACATAAATATATGTCTTGTGTCAAGGGGCTATAAAAAATAATCGCTTAAAAGTGTTAAGGAGCTGCTGGTTGCTGTAGGCAGCTCCTACAAAGGGGGAACCCCGTGGATATTACTATAACAGCGAATGAATACGTGTGGTCTGACTCACAGATAGGTGATTAAACGTAATGAAAACTGTTTGCATCATTTGTACTGACTGACGGTGTTGCCCCATGTCCCAGGGTTCGCTGATTGGCTACCGTTGGGAAATTTGTGGGGAACCCCCTTTGTTGCCTATCGTACAGAATTTGAGGAATTTTAACCATGTTTACAACTGACAAGTTAGTCGACATGAGTATATGACACAGAGTCCCCTTCCTATTGTGTGCGTGTGAGTATGTGAGTGTGTGTGTGTGTGTATGTGTGTGTGTGTGTGCGCGCGCGCGCGTGCATGTGTCATGATTCACATATCTGACAGTTATTGGTATCATCAGTGTTGGGACTCTTCGCTGGCTGTTGAAGATTAGGACGGAGCACGTATGGGAATATTCCTACTGCTATAATGTCAGTTCTTGACTCAATTGAATTCAACCTTCGAATTAGGCCCCGTTACGTCATCAATCCTATGTTTAATATTGACCTGGCTAGTTAGTTCGACTCAGCCTAAAACGTTACTAAGAAATGTCTGTGCAAGTACAGGCGGCTGGCGTGAGTCTAGCACCATATACCTATCGCGTTTCATGGTGTGTGGAAGGGTCCTGCACATGTTAACTGATTCACAAAGCTTGCTGGGAAAGGTGAAGACTGGCATGCTTCGTGCAGAATGGCCGGCATCGATTCATCGGTCGTTGGTTGTGAGCATTCGCTGGATCTTTTCTCCAGGACACTCTGGTGTGGTTGGAAATGAACAGGCCAGATTGGCTGGCGTCGCATCATTAAGGGGTGGTTTGATGTATGATGAGGCAGATGTGGTGAAGGTCCTCTGGGAGAATCTGATTAATGCAGAAGAACAAATAAACGGTCATGGTCTAGAGAGAATGCGACAGAGAATCTAGTCGACAGTTGTCACTCAGAGGTACAGCAAGACTAACATACAATCAGATTGCAACGGGTACTATTAGTATTGGAACTCTACGCTGGTTGTTGAAGATGAGGACTGAGAGCTTATGGAAACGGCCCGAGTGCAGCGGTGTCGGTTCTTGACCCCTCAATTCAACTCAGCTCAACTCAGCTCAACTCAACTCAACTCAGCTCAACTCAGCTCAACTCAGCTCAACTCAGCTCAACTCAACTCAACTCAGCTCAACTCAACTCAAACGTGTCAACTATGTAATCTCTGGGAGCCAGGCTGGCGCAGTGGCTAGCGCGCTTGCCCGTCGGTCTGTCTTGTGTTCGGATCCCCGTAAAATAGCTACACGGACTCCCAGTTCGACCCGGACTATAATTCGCTAACAGAAAATGTTGTGAGCAGTAAAGGTGGTGGGCGGGTCATTGACAACCTCACCATCCAGTGCCGATATGTCTATATGCTGGAATATAACGCCTTGGAATATAACACGCTGGAATATAACATGCAGGAATATAACAAGCTGGAATATAACACGCTGGAATATAACACACTGGAATATAACACGCTGGAATATAACACGTTGGAATATAACACGCTGGAATATAACACGCTGGAATATAACAAACTGGAATATAACACACTGGAATATAACACGCTGGAATATAACATGTTGGAATATAACACACTGGAATATAACACGGAGTATAACGCGTTGGAATATAACACGCTGGAATATAACACACTGGAATATAACACGTTGGAGTATAACACGTTGGAATATAACACGGAGTATAACGCGTTGGAGTATAACACGTTGGATTATAACACGTTGGAATATAACAAACTAGAATATAACACACTGGAATATAACACGTTGAAGTATAACACGCTGGAATATAACACGGAGTATAACGCGTTGGAGTATAACACGTTGGAGTATAACACGTTGGAATATAACAAACTGGAATATAACACACTGGAATATAACACGCTGGAATATAACACGTTGGAATATAACATGTTGGAATATAACACACTGGAATATAACACGGAGTATAACGCGTTGGAATATAACACGCTGGAATATAACACACTGGAATATAACACGGAGTATAACGCGTTGGAGTATAACATGTTGGAATATAACACGTTGGAATATAACAAACTGGAATATAACACACTGGAATATAACACGCTGGAATATAACACGTTGGAATATAACATGTTGGAATATAACACACTGGAATATAACACGGAGTATAACGCGTTGGAATATAACACGCTGGAATATAACACACTGGAATATAACACGTTGGAGTATAACACGTTGGAATATAACATGTTGAAGTATAACACGCTGGAATATAACACGCTGGAATATAACACGGAGTATAACGCGTTGGAGTATAACGCGTTGGAGTATAACATCATGAAAATGACAAACAGCAATTTGTCAGAGCGTGCTTCCGAAAATATAGGAAGAAAGTGCTGGAGATCAATTGCAATCAATCATTGTGGAGACAACAGTGACTGATTGACTGACTGATCGGCTGACATGGAGATCAATTGCAATCAATCATTGTGGAGACAACAGTGACTGATTGACTGACTGATCGGCTGACATGGAGATCAATTGCAATCAATCATTGTGGAGACAACAGTGACTGATTGACTGACTGATCGGCTGACATGGAGATCAATTGCAATCAATCATTGTGGAGACAACAGTGACTGATTGACTGACTGATCGGCTGACATGGAGATCAATTGCAATCAATCATTGTGGAGACAACAGTGACTGATTGACTGACTGATCGGCTGACATGGAGATCAATTGCAATCAATCATTGTGGAGACAACAGTGACTGATTGACTGACTGATCGGCTGACATGGAGATCAATTGCAATCAATCATTGTGGAGACAACAGTGACTGATTGACTGACTGATCGCTTGACAAGGCCTCTGCTACCACAGGAATGTGGGGATGTCGGAAACATTTTCGCTCAATAACCATCACATATTGAAAGGGGCAAGACTGGACACATCAAACATCACAGTGGTGTGGAGGGAGGAGTAATGGGAGGTGTGGAGGGAGGAGTAATGGGAGGTGTGGAGGGAGGAGTAATGGGAGGTGTGGATGGAGGAGTAATGGGAGGTGTGGAGGGAGGAGCCATGGGAGGTGTGGATGGAGGAGTAATGGGAGGTGTGGATGGAGGAGTAATGGGAGGCGTGGAGGGAGGAGTAATGGGAGGTGTGGAGGGAGGAGTAATGGGAGGTGTGGATGGAGGAGTAATGGGAGGCGTGGAGGGAGGAGCCATGGGAGGTGTGGATGGAGGAGTAATGGGAGGTGTGGATGGAGGAGTAATGGGAGGCGTGGAGGGAGGAGTAATGGGGGGTGTGGAGGGAGGAGTAATGGGAGGTGTGGAGGGAGGAGTAATGGGAGGTGTGGATGGAGGAGTAATGGGAGGTGTGGATGGAGGAGTAATGGGAGGCGTGGAGGGAGGAGTCATGGGAGGTGTGGAGGGATGAGTAATGGGAGGTATAGAGGGAAATCTTTATCTTTATCCTTTATTTTCAAAGCGTTAAGAATTGGGCACGCAGGCCCGTCTGATATTCTGCCCTTCTTCTCTATTTCCTCTCATACATTCTTTCATTCAACATCTGTTATGAAGCAATTCTTTGACAACAAAAGAACAATAAGCATTAAAACGCATGAAAAATAATCAATAATACATGACTCGTTGAGGTAATGTTTAACATGGGCATCAGAAATACCCAAGGCGGGTGTAACGTGCCACACATATGAGAATGTTTCTTTTTTCTGGCTAGTTGTCGTTCGAGATAATTTACCATTATAATTGTCTTTGTTGCTGTTTTTTTTAAAGGGGGCATGTAGTCTGTTTTAAGGTAGTGTTCCAACAGGTTGCGACTGTATGCATAATGACTGGTGGTTTCTTTGATTTCTTGTGGAAGATTATTCCACAACTGAGTGGCAGAGTATGCTAAGCTTGTTTTATATAAGTCAATCCTAGGTTTAGGGACATGAAGTATATTTAGTCGTTCACTATGTCTTGCGTTATATTTAAACAATGGCCAAAAGTAGCTTGGGGCATTTTGAAATAGGATTTTGTGAGTTAGTTTAGCCTTATTAAAAAGTAGGCGTTTGTGGAGTGGCAGTAAATGAAGACGTCCATGTAGATTAGAATTGTCTGTAAACTTATCACCATTGATTAGACGCACTGCCCTTCTCTGGAGCGAATAAAGGCGGGAGGAGTAATGAGAGGGGTGAAAGGATGAGTAATGGGAGGTGTGGAGGGAGGAGTAATGGAAGGCATGGTTCTTGGAATCAGAGGCCGCTGTCGACCAGCACGAGCTTGGACAGAGGTCATGCTAGAGACTTCGGGTATGAAACTCCACGAGGCAAGAGAACTGGTTCGGGATCGAGAATCTTTTTCGGCGGGCCCTGATGAGAGCGACGCTCTGCAGAGGATCTACTACATGAAGCTGATGATTCAATCAGTCAATCAATCAGGTGCCGTCTCCACAATGAAGGTTGGATGAAGTGAAACGCCAACACTGTCTGTTTCTCGTTACCATGTACATTCTATCAGGCTGCTGGCTGTTCGTTCATCTCTTGATATCTTCCCACTTGTATCCTTGTCTACCTCTCGCTCGCTTGAATTACCCTCTCCCACCCCTTCCCTTCAGAACGGTTTCTATAAGAGTGTTTTATTTTTTAACGCAGCGGAAATATTTCATTCGCCTCTTTTTTATTTCTTACATCAACTCTCTTTTCATTCCCAGTTATTTTTCTCTCTAGAACAGTGGTTCTCAACCGGTGTGGAAATTCCCCCCTGGTGGGGGGGGGGGATTTTAAGGTTTCCGGGGGGGGGGGGGAATTAAGATTATTTTATGATCGCGTTAATGCAAGAACAGATTACTTGATATTGTTTTTGCCCTCCATACTTTATTGTTCTGTACTTCTCTGTTACGTCTGAACTTCTGAAATTCGTTTTATGTAGACGTCAAGACTTGTTCTAGTATGTGTTATTAAATTTAGCTTCCATTTTTACGTATACAGTGTAGGGACAAATGGGGGTATTTATAGGGAAGAAATACGAAAGCGGGGAGGGGAATGACGTTCTGAACATATGGTGAAGGGGTGCATAGACCAAAAAAAAATTTTTATAACCACTGCACTAGAACCTCTATATTTGATTTGATTTGTTTCAGTGAAACACGACATATTGTATCCATTCGTGTTTTAAATTCCTTGTTCATTGTCCAAGTTTCCGTGACATACAATAATTTTGAATATACATAACTTGTGACAATTCTCATTTTTAATGAGTTCTTAATGTCTCCAGATATTAATAATGATTTCATGTTGCTGAAAACACTGTAGGTAGTCTACTTTTTATGTTTCAGTTTTGCCATCATCTGTTATTACATGTTCAAGACTGGAGAAACTTGTTACTTGTTCTAGTATCCCTCCGTTTACTGTGATGTTCATTCATGACCCCTCTTTTCCGCCGCTTATTATCATAGTGTTCGTGTACTGGATACTAATATCTAAGCCATATTCCGCTGATATTTATAAACAATAAATAAAATTGACCCTTTCGTCTCATCTTACAATCCTTTTGTTGTTCTTTGTCCTTTTCTCACGCGTTAGGAAACTGCAAATATAGGGAATCCCCAACGACTAGCAAATTAACCATTGTATATGCTTTGTTCGCGTGCCTCATTGATCGCTATAGAATGATACTTTATGGGGGAACCCGTCCACTAGCTAATTAATAAATGAATGCCCCGAGTTCCTTGTTTCTTTTCCCTTATGAATTTGAGGATGGGGGAAACCCAACAACGAAACTAACATAGGATAAACTAGTGTCTCATTGATCGCTATAGAATGATACTTTGTGGGGAAACTGTTCGTTAGCTAATCAATAAATGAATGCGCCGAGTTCCTTGTTTCTTTTCTCTTATGAATTTGAGGACGGGGAAACTCCGACCACCAAACTAGAACAGTAATAAACAAGGTGCTTGGTGACGGCTTCTATTTTGCCTAAGGAATATGAGACTGTGGGAAATGACTTAGACTGACGACTAGCAAATAAACTTATTTTTGGCTCCACTCACACACTTGCCAAGGTGTAGAATCTTTGTCGAGGATTTTTTAATACTTTGGTTATCATCATCATCATCATCATCATCATCATCATCATCATCATCATCATCATCATCATCAGCAGCATAAATGTATATCGATGAATCCGTTGCAAAATATAACAACTGCAAAAACAAAAATCACACCTTTTGATACTGAATGCTACAGCGGAGTGATATCAATGTCTTAGATCAGTGGTTCTCAACCGGTGGGAAAGTACCCCCCCCCCCCTGCCCCCAGGAGGGAATTTTAGGGTTTGCCGGGGGGGGGGGAATTAAGATTATTTAAAGATCGCGTTAATACAAGAACCGATTACTTGATATTGTTTTTCCCTTCATACTTTACGGTTCTGTACGTCTCACCCTTCTAAAATTCATTTTATAAAGTAAGTAGACCCACAAATCACGTTTTATGTGGACGTCTAGGCTTGTTTTAGTATGTACTATTAAATTTAACTTCCATTATTACGTATACTGTGTAAGGGGTAGGGGGATTTTTGGGTAGGATATACGGAAGGAGTGGGGGAGGGGGGAATGACGTTCTGAAAATATGGTGAAGGGGGCACGGGCCAAATTTTTAGGCAGGAAATACAAAAGGGCGGGAATGACGTTCTGGAAATATGGTGAAAGGGGGGGGGGCACGGGCCAAAAAAGGTTGAGAACCACTGTTTTAGATAGAAAGAATGATTATGATTAAGATGAAGATTTTGGTGAAGATGGTGAAGACTCCACGTCACCGCACTCCTGACAAACTTATAAGCACCCAGTCTCTCCCAGGAAAATAGGATTAGAGTGGAATGGATTGGCATGGCTTTGATGGGATTACATTGGACTGCATTACCATCTTCATGGAACTGAGGAACTACCCACCAGGGCTCTGACATGCTAGCCAGGTCATTCTAGAAGATTGTTGGCTGATTGCACGAACTCCGCAGCACGGCGAGAAGCTTATTATGCAATAACCAGAAGCCCACAAGCTACAACTGACATAGTTGTGTAATGATACCATTTTCCTGGGCTGCTGCTGTAGAGTCTGTACATTAATATGTCCACCAGGCGAGAGTATTTGACCAGGAAAACCTTCTGGCCCAGAGAAACAACAGCGGAAGATAACCTCTATAGAACAGTGAGTTAACTAAAAAGAATAGTTACATTCATAGAAGGTGGAATTTTGAAGTTATAGACACATTTCAAGCGAACGGAAGAAGAAGAAGAAGAAGAAGAAGAAGAAGAAGAAGAAGAAGAAGAAGAAGAAGAAGAAGAAGAAGAAGAAGAAGAAGAAGAAGAAGAAGAAGAAGAACAAGAAGAACAAGAAGAACAAGAAGAACAAGAAGAAGGAGGCGGAGGAGGAGGAGGACGAGGAAGAGGACGAGAAGGAGGAAGAGGAAGAGGAGGAGGAAGAAGGAAGAAGAAGAAGAAGAAGAAGAAGAAGAAGAAGAAGAAGAAGAAGAAGAAGAAGAAGAAGAAGAAGAAGAAGAAGAAGAAGAAGAAGACTATTTGACATCGTCAGCCGGCACATGGCATCTCTGACTACCCACGTGCGTCCCACAAATCTGGGTTTACGATCCACCAATGTCAGAATATGTGAGAATATAATATCGAGTTCCATCGAGAATATTGTCATTGAACGTTGTCATTGTTTGAAGTCGAACCGAGGACTGTTCGATTATAGATTGATGTCATACTTCTCTGCCACTCTTTTCTTCACTCACGTCGCATTTAACACTGTTATATATAATGCAGCAGTATCACCATCATGTGCCACGCCGATAAGTGTGGGCGGTCATGTTTCGTTTCTCAAATGATCACCAGTTCTTGCCTGGATTATAGCGTGTGTCAAGCCATTCACCCAGACATGTTGTTTGAGAGGCAGAATGAACAAATAACTTAAAGAACGATGTGATTCTGAAACTCCAACGAGACTACAAGAACATCACGTCACAACCGGTTCAAGCTAGACTGGAGCTTCACGCGGGAAGTCAAAGAAGTTAAGTCAACCAACACAGAACGTGTGTCGTAGTCCGAATGGTAGGGGGATCTGAGCACTTGTGTGGACTAATAGTTCGATATGCAATAAGCATGATCTATTAACTGACTGACTGACTGAGTGACTGACTGAGTGACTGACTGACTACCTACCAACCAACTAACCAACCAACCTACCAACCTACCTACGTAACTAACTAACTAACTAACTAACTAGTTAACTAACTAGTTAACTATTAAATAGCTACTAATTAGTTAACTAACTAACTAGCTAACTAACTGCTATAATATGTTAAATCAATACCTTTCTTATTTACTGACTGATAAATGTTGTTGAGCAACCAACCGCGTTCCGTATCTCGCTTTGTAATTATATTGAACTGTAGAACTGAATAACTATCACATTTTTATCTGTAATGTTTTGTCTTGCAAAGTTTTGAAATATGAGGCATTCGATATTCCGTAGAGCAGTGGTTCTCAACCTTTTTTGGCCCATGCACCCCTTCACCAAGTGTTCAGAACGTCATTCCCCCTCTCCCTTTTCGTATTTCCCTCGATCCTACACAGTATATTTAAAAATGGAAGCCAAATTTAATAACACTTACTAGAACAAGTCTAGACGTCCACATAAAACGCGATTTGCGGGTCTACTTACGTTATAAAACGAATTTCCGAAGTGCGAGAAGTACAGAACCGTTAGGTTTGGGCGGCAAAACAATATCAAGTAATCGTTCTTGTATTAACGCGATCTTGAAATAGTCTTAATTCCCCCCCCCCCCCCCCGAAACCCTAAAATTCCCCCTAGGGGGAAATTCCCCACCGGTTGAGAACCACTACCGGAGAGGGATGTAATTGTCTGTCTTTACCCAAGGCAACAGCAGGGAAGCTATAATTTTCGAAGTTTAGTGGAAGCGTGGGTTGTGGAAAATCAATAAGAAGATAGAAAGACAACAACAGAAATATGTGGTGAATAAAAATAATATTCCATGAATCTGTTTTGTGAGGAATTAGAAGGCTGTTCCCTGAATACAATTACAGAAATGAAACCTAAATGTACGGTAAGATCGTGCGGAGAATCAACAAGCACACACATATGCCATACTTTACAAGGACCACCGGCCAGATAAACAGTAACCACTTATAAGGTAAATAATATATTAGGAAACTGAAGAAAAGTGATATAATAAATACTAAAATAATGTAATACTAAATATGTTAGAACACACCACATACGTCCGACATATCGGTTACAACAACCTTCGTCAAGAAAAACACAAATGTTATCTAATTTAATGTATAAATAAATAACATAATGAGGTTGTTAAAAAGCTGGAGGAGGCGAATAATGAGTGCACGACTTCAGCGTATAGTAATAATGCGGAGTAGCTATGATGTAATGATATCAAATTGGGAAAGATCAAATTAAATTTGGGCACTGATATACCATTAAAGATAGAGCTAAATATGGACTTGCCTATAAGTTGCGAATAATGAGTGCATGACTTCAGCGTATAGTAATAATGCGGAGTAGCTATGATGTAATGATATCAAATTGGGAAAGATCAAATTAAATTTGGGCACTGATATACCATTAAAGATAGAGCTAAATATGGACTTGTCTATAAGTTGCGAATAATGAGTGCACGACTTCAGCGTATAGTAATAATACGGAGTAGCTATGATGCAATGATATCAAATTGGGAAAGATCAAATTAAATTTTGGCACTGATATACCGTTAAAGATAGGGCTAATTTGAACTTGTCTATAAAGTAAAAAAAAATGGAAAGAGAACTGAGGGTGGCCAAAAGTAAAGTAGCTGGAAATAAGATAAACTTTCTTCGTGGCGAAGTGGTCAAACCGTTTAACTCGGGCCCCGAAGGTTGTGGGTTCGATTCCGAGCCGCGTCCTTCGGTTCATGAGTTAAATTTTTCGGAGACTCCTATGGGTCGTCGCTAG
>OY992893.1:11554858-11639858 GCA_963921405.1 Cepaea hortensis | reverse complement strand
GGACGGACGGACGGACGGACAGACAGACAGACAGACAGACAGACAGACAGACAGATAGATAGATAGATAGATAGATAGATAGATAGATAGATAGATAGATAGATAGATAGATAGATAGAAAGATAGATAGATAGATAGATAGATAGATAGATAGATAGATAGATAGATAGATAGATAGATAGATGGATGGATGGATGGATGGATGGATGGTAAGTGAGAAGATGTTTATTTTAAAGGGTTTCCAACATTATTACAGCATGCTGCGTAAATGAGTCTTACATGCTCTTCTTCGAAAGAAAAGGAGTAAGAGAGAAAAGAGACAGAAGAGATAGAGAGAAGAGAGAGAGAGAGAGCTGAGGGAGAATAAAAGCGTTGCTAAATACGTATAGGAATTTTATATCGAAAGAAATACAATTTAGTGGAGTTGATGGGGAACTGCCATGGTGACGTCGTGAGCATGGTCGGGCGTTGATTCAACGTCACGGCTCATGGCTTGCCAGAGTGAGGTAAATACCGGCCACCTGTTCCTCCTTGCTCCCTGGCTTCAAAATGTAATATCCCTATTGCATGGCAGATACAAAACAGAAAACTACTTTAGGGCAGATTGAAAGTTGAGAGAAAGGCGTTCTCTAAAGACAAACCGAAATAATAAGCAGAGAACTAATTTAGGCCATGGCCGCAGGAAGTACATCTGTGTCAAACACACAATTGATTAACCGTAAACACCATATGGTTACCTACACAAACCGCGCGCTGTCACGCTATCCCACAACAGATGCGTTCACTCACACGCTGTCACATGTAGGCGTCCCACCCATGTGACAGATCGGACTGTTGGGGGTATTCTGTCACATGTCATAATTCACGTACTGATGGATGTGTGTGTTCACACGTAGTGATAAATGGTGATTGGTAATTCAACCGTTATTCTCCGACCCTGCTATGCGACTAAATGGATCAATCATTGTTCTTGGCGCTTTCGACTCCACCCTGTTGTGCGGTAGCATAAAAGATTTTTTTTAAAGTTGCATATCCTTTACAGGACGTCGCAGTCAACACCAGCATTTTACTGCTGTTGTTGATGTCTTGACAGGTTTATACATTCAGTCTCACAGGCCAAGGTGTTAATGACATTGCTCGAAATCCCGTATATCCACGTGGGGAAAACAGCAGCTGCGAGATTCGGCAGCGGATTGCGCCGCGCTGGTAACTTACAGGGGTATGTGAGTCGGTCGTTCAGAAAGCAATGGCAAACTGCTGAACGTAAAATTACCTCGTACATCAACAGCAGCTGAAAAATGCTGGTGTTGACTGCAACGTCCTGTAAGGGATATGCAACATTAAAACAAAAAGAAGTTTGCCATTGCTTTTTGAACGATAGGCTCCCATACGAACACGTTAAAACCATTGCGACACGGTCTGCTGCCAAATCGGTCACCGCTGTGTTTCGAACGCGGGTAAGTGGCATTACGAATCCCGTCCGCAACGCCATTCCTACCGAGACCGGCGTTTACAGGATATGTAGCCAATATAAAGAACACACAGTAATGCAGCTTTACTGAGCACAATTACGGAAAACAAAGGACGTTGCGGCGATTAGCCTTCATCAGCTAATAAATACAGGAAAACACAACATATAAGCATGAGGAAGACACTGCATAGACTAAATTAAGGCACAATAAATTTTGATTGTGCCTTAATATAGTCTTCCTTCCCGCTCAGTGGCGAGGGTGTTGCAGACAATACACACAAAAAGAGGCAACAATACCAAATAAAAAGTCCTTATAAGGACTGCAACACCCAGAAGCCTTCACCAACCAAAGAAACCACCTGAGGAGACGGGAACAAAGGGCGACTCGCCGACCAATCCCCCAGCTGACGTCACAGACATAAATGCCCATATAACCAGTCTGGGTCAGGGCTCACATGTAATAGCGCACAGACAAAAACAGGAGTAAACCCACAAAAACCACGGACTTCAACTCTAACCAAGGCTGAAGAAGCAGGTTGAACGAGGCCGAATTTGGAATTTTTATTTTTGAATCAAGCAAGGAAGCAAGCAATACACGACACAGCAACAAAGATGTAACCCACACCAAGACAGAAAACCCTTAGATCCCAGGAAACAAAACAGGCAGCCCTATCTCCGCAAGCAGAACAAGAAACACCATATGGGCCCCAAATATAAGCAATCGAAAGTTCGACGGTTGAACGGGGCCGGAACATCTTTCATTTCTCAAAAAATCGGAATATGCCTGTTGGGGAAGCAATCAGGAACGGGTTCACGACTGTGTGAATTAAAATTAGCTTCCTGGTGAGGTCAAGAATTAAAAGAACCCGAAATTGTGGTAAATATTTGAAGCCAACACCAGCTCAAGCCAGAACACATTATGTGGGGTTTCAAAATGTGTCAAGTTGACGCTGAATTAAGGTACTGGTTTGAAAGTACAGTATTAGACGAAGATGGGGGAAGAGGAAGAAGTATGATGAGAAGAAAAAGGGGGAAGTGGCGGAGGTTGAGAATGATGAGAAAGAGGAGAAGAAGAAAAAGATAAAAAATAATAAGAGGAAGAATCTGTACCTTCCTCCCCCTTTCCTACTACTACTACTACTACTACTACTACTACTACTACTACTACTACTACTACTACTAAAACTATTACTACTACTACTAAAACTATTACTACTACTACTACTACTACTACTACTACTACTACTACTACTACTACTACTACTACTACTACTACTACTATTATTACTACTACTACTACTACTACTACTACTACTACTACTACTACTACTACTACTACTACTAAAACTATTACTGCTACTACTACTGCTACTACTACTACTACTACTACTACTACTACTACTACTACTACTACTACTACTACTACTACTACTACTGCTGCTGCTGCTGCTGCTGCTACAAATACTACTACTACTACTACTACTACTACTACTACTACTACTACTACTACTACTACTACTACTACTACTACTACTACTACTACTAAAACTATTACTACTACTACTAAAACTATTACTACTACTACTACTACTACTACTACTACTACTACTACTACTATTATTACTACTACTACTACTACTACTACTACTACTACTACTACTACTACTATTACTACTAAAACTATTACTGCTACTACTACTGCTACTACTACTACTACTACTACTACTACTACTACTACTACTACTACTACTACTACTACTACTACTACTACTACCACTACTACTACTACTACTACTACTGCTGCTGCTGCTGCTGCTACAAATACTACTACTACTACTACTACTACTACTACTACTACTACTACTACTACTACTACTACTACTACTACTACTACTACTACTACTACTACTTCAAATACTGCAACTGCAACTATTGCTACTACTACTACTACTACTACTACTACTACTACTACTACTACTACTACTACTACTACTACTACTACTACTACTACTACTACTACTACTACTACTTCAAATACTGCAACTGCAACTATTGCTACTACTACTACCTTTGTCTGTGAGTTTATGCACTCTCCTTCCACCTTTGGTCCACAGGGCTTAAATAAATACATAGACACGTATACAATATTATGTCAGTGAATACATTGTGTTTGTTTCAGCAATGTTTGTGTTCCTACGCTAAGAATGATCACGTCATCGGGTAGAACTGCAGCAAACCCTCAAGACCATAGCCTCTAAGCCGGAGAGCATTCCTGTCTCCTGTGGTTCAAGGGATCAATCTGTGGTAGTAGAGAACGATAACTGAACGCGTGGGCGCCAACCGTTGTTCTCTCTTGCACAATGATGAATTGTTTAGGTTGTCCTCCCGCCTGTGGGCGGTAAAACAGTAATACCCCAACTCTACTTCGCGGATTAAAGAGGGATGTACAGGCGAGGGGTTGGACTTCACTGCCCCGTGTTTTATCCCATACAGTTTGGTATCTGTCAGCAGAGCGGCCTGCCAATAGCGTCGCACAAAGCACAAACTCCATAGCTCCAGCGACGACCCCTAGGAGTCTCCGATAAACCTGCACTCGTGAACTGAATGAAATTGTCCACAGTTATGTCCACAACCTTGGGGAGCGTGACAGGCGGCATGAGCACTTCACCACGTAGCGAGATTAAACCTGTTCAATTCCCAGTCATACACATAATAGGTTTATTCTGGGCATGTTGTTAGGTTAGAACATGTGTTTGTTTGACTTCCGTGCCTTTGTTCTTTATTCTTTTCCACTCGTAATACAAGTTGCATAACAAGGTATGCAGAAGCAATCGCGACGACTTTGCTTCAAATGAAGATAGTTTAAACTGAAAGCAGGCATTTAAATCAGTATAAATATTTAAGCATTCGTAGAACTGGGGCTGCTTATGACGATCAGAAACCCCGACTTGAACATGCTGCATGGTAGTTTCTCTACTCGCATTGACATAAAACACGTGACAAACCAGAGAGAATGGGAATATGATCACATGGACCGGAGTTGTGTGGGATTTGGGATTCCAGATACAGCGCGATGGTATGAGAGTTTGATGCCGGCACTTGTCGTTCGCTACGGGAAGAAAAGACTGGCCACCTATTCCTGGATGCACTCTGGCCGTCAAACATGTGATGGTGCTAGCGCTTGACATACTCGCGGTAGATTCCTATCACGGGACTTATTGGAAATACAGGTCAGATACACGGACAATCAATCAATCAATCAATCAATCATGTGCCATGCCGGAAAGCGTGGGCGGTCATGACTCGCCATTTCACTAAATCACCGGACAATACCAGGAGATATAGTTTATACAGGTAAGATACACGGACAATACCAGGAGCTATAGCTTTTACAGGTCAGATACATGGAAAATACCAGGAGCTATAGTTTATACAGGTCAGATACACGGACAATACCAGGAGATATAGTTTATACAGGTCAGATACACGGACAATACCAGGAGATATAGTTTATACAGGTCAGATACACGGACAATACCAGGAGCTATGGTTTATACAGGTCAGATACACGGACAATACCAGCAGCTATAGTTTATACAGGTCAGATACACGGACAATACCAGGAGCTATAGTTTATACAGGTCATATACACGGACAATACCAGGAGCTATAGTTTATACAGGTCAGATACACGGACAATACCAGGAGCTATAGTTTATACAGGTCAGATTTTTTTTTTTTTTTTTTTTTTTTAAGCATATCCTTTACAGGACTTAGCTGTCAACACCAGCATCTTTCAGCTGTATGTTGATCTCTTGGCAAGATTACGCTCAGTAGTTTGCCATTGCTTTCTGAGCGGCCGGCTCAGTATCCCGCAAGTCACGAGCGGGGGTCGAACCACCTCAGCTCTCGCTCCGCTACGAGACTATGCGTGATAAACGGGATTACAGAGAGAAAGTGTTGTAACCCCACAGCCAGAGAGACCGGCTACAGGTCAGATACACGGACAATACCAGGAGCTATGGTTTATACATGTCAGATACACGGACAATATCGGAAGATATAGTTTATACAGGTAAGATACACGGACAATATCAGGAGCTATAGTTTATACAGGTCAGATACACGGACAATATCAGGAGCTATAGTTTATACAGGTCAGATACACGGACAATATCGGGAGACATAGTTTATACAGGTCAGATACACGGACAATACCAGGAGCTATAGTTTATACAGGTCAGATACACGGACAATACCAGGGGCTGTAGTTTATACAACTCAGATACACGGACAACACCAGGAGCTATAGTTTATACAGGTCAGATACACGGACAATACCAGGAGCTATAGTTTATACAGGTCAGATACACGGACAATACCAGGAGCTAAAATTTATACAGGTCAGATACACGGACAATACCAGGAGCTATAGTTTATACAGGTCAGATACACGGACAATACCAGGAGGTAATGTTTATACAGGTCAGATATACGGACAATACCAGGAGCTAAAGTTTATACAGGTCAGATACACGGACAATACCAGGAGCTATAGTTTATACAGGTCAGATACACGGAAAATACCAGGAGATATAGTTTATACAGGTCAGATACACGGACAATACCAGGAGCTAGAGTTTATACAGGTCAGATACACGGACAATACCAGGAGCTATAGTTTATACAGGTCAGATACACGGAAAATACCAGGAGATATAGTTTATACAGGTCAGATACACGGACAATACCAGGAGCTATAGTTTATACAGGTCAGATACACGGACAATACCAGGAGCTAAAGTTTATACAGGTCAGATACACGGACAATACCAGGAGCTATAGTTTATACAGGTCAGATACACGGACAATGCCAGGAGCTAAAGTTTATACAGGTCAGATACACGGACAATACAGGAGCTAACGTTTATACAGGTCAGACACACGGACAATACTAGGAGCTATAGTTTATACAGGTCAGATACACGGACAATACCAGGAGCTATAGTTTATACAGGTCAGATACACGGACAATATCATGGGCTATAGTTTATACAGGTCAGATACAAGGACAATATCAGGAGCTGTAGTTTATACAGGTCAGATACACGGATAATACCAGGAGCTGTAGTTTATACAGGTCAGATACACGGACAATACCAGGAGCTAAAGTTTATACAGGTCAGATACACGGACAATACCAGGAGCTATGGTTTATACAGGTCAGATACACGGACAATACCAGGAGCTATAGTTTATACAGGTCAGATACACGGACAATACCAGGGGCTATAGTTTATACAGGTCAGATACACGGACAATACCAGGAGCTATAGTTTATACAGGTCAGATACACGGACAATACCAGGGGCTATAGTTTATACAGGTCAGATACACGGACAATACCAGGAGCTATAGTTTATAAGGTAAGATACACGGACAATACTAGGAGCTATAGTTTATACAGATAAGATACACGGACAATACCAGGACCTAAAGTGTATACAGGTCTGATACACGGACAATATCAGGACCTAAAGTGTATACAGGTCTGATACACGGACAATACCAGGACCTAAAGTGTATACAGGTCAGATACACGGACAATACCAGGAGCTATAGTTTATACAGGTCAGATACACGGACAATACCAGGAGCTATAGTTTATACAGGTCAGATACACGGACAATACCAGGAGCTATAGTTTATACAGGTCAGATACACGGACAATACCAGGAGCTATAGTTTATACAGGTCAGATACACGGACAATATCATCAGCTATAGTTTATGCATGTCAGATACACGGACAATACCAGGAGCTATAGTTTATACAGGTCAGATACACGGACAATACCAGGAGCTATAGTTTATACAGGTCAGATACACGGACAATACCAGGAGCTATAGTTTATACAGGTCAGATACACGGACAATACCAGGAGCTATGGTTTATACAGGTCAAATACACGGACAATACCAGGAGCTATGGTTTATACAGGTCAGATACACGGACAATACCAGGGGCTATAGTTTATACAGGTCAGATACACGGACAATACCAGGAGCTATAGTTTATAAGGTAAGATACACGGACAATACTAGGAGCTATAGTTTATACAGATAAGATACACGGACAATACCAGGACCTAAAGTGTATACAGGTCTGATACACGGACAATACCAGGACCTAAAGTGTATACAGGTCTGATACACGGACAATACCAGGACCTAAAGTGTATACAGGTCAGATACACGGACAATACCAGGAGCTATAGTTTATACAGGTCAGATACACGGACAATACCAGGAGCTATAGTTTATACAGGTCAGATACACGGACAATACCAGGAGCTATAGTTTATACAGGTCAGATACACGGACAATACCAGGAGCTATAGTTTATACAGGTCAGATACACGGACAATATCATCAGCTATAGTTTATGCATGTCAGATACACGGACAATACCAGGAGCTATAGTTTATACAGGTCAGATACACGGACAATACCAGGAGCTATAGTTTATACAGGTCAGATACACGGACAATACCAGGAGCTATAGTTTATACAGGTCAGATACACGGACAATACCAGGAGCTATGGTTTATACAGGTCAAATACACGGACAATACCAGGAGCTATGGTTTATACAGGTCAGATACACGGACAATACCAGGAGCCATAGTTTATACAGGTCAGATACACGGACAATACTAGGAGGTATTGTTTATACCAAATAAAAAAAAACACGATTGTTAGTGAAGAAACATTAGGAATACCATTGCAATTAGAGATTGTATATTTGACTCTCTCTCTCTCTCTCTCTCTCTCTCTCTCTCTCTCTCTCTCTCTCTCTCTCTCTCTCTTCTCCCTCTGTGTGTGTGTGTTGTGTGTGTGTGTGTGTGTGTGTCGTCCCATCTCTTCCTCTATTTTTCGTTTTCTATTTTATCAAGAAGAAGAAGAAGAAGAAGAAGAAGAAGAAGAAGAAGAAGAAGAAGAAGAAGAAGAAGAAGAAGAAGAAGAAGAAGAAGAAGTGATATATAAATACGTAATTATACAACAGCAGCAGTGAGAAATTGTGCCCACACAGAGCCAGGTAAACTAAAGCCAGCGTAGACAAACTCACCAAGTTGGATCTCAGAAATTACAACCAACACATTTCATAAACAAATATCCTCTCGTTTGTTTAACTTTGTCGTTTCGAAATTGTGAAGTTTACCGCGAACCGAAACAAAACAAACACACACGAAAGATGAATATCCTTTCCAGTGCGACCTTTGGAATCGCTGAACTACAGAAATGCACATGAAATACCTCGCTAAGGTGCGTCGTGAGTGTTCAGTCGATGGATATAAGAAGCCACTGTGGTAGAATTACTACGCTTGTGTTGTCAACACACATACATCCGCTGCAACAATATTGATCTTTCTAACACAAATTAGTGTTTACAATACTGTACAGAATCGACTGCGCTGTCGCGAGGCAATCGCGAACCCGCCACACGCTAGACCAAGAAACTCCTTCAATCCAGCCAGACAGCCAGGCATATTAAAAAGGTAGTTTTTATCTGGGGGTTTTTCTGTTTTTCTGAAATAACTCCTTTTAGCGTAAGACAACAGAAACGGCGAGGTCGCGTCTGTTTGAGGAGACGGCCCAGCGGCAGCCAATGAACTTCAGGGATATGTAGACAGGCGCGTGCTTCTTGTGAACTACCTTTAACATGTTACAATTGAGTCCTTTGAAACGCTTTAGCACAAGAAATTGGGCGGTGTGATCACATGGACTAGGGGGGTTGTGGTGTGGGCTGCTCTCCCATACCTGGCGTGTCAACAATACCGGGTTTCTTAGTGTACTGTGTGTGTGCGCGTCACTTGGGGTGGCCCGAACTGATTGATGTTCAAATTACGGAAAATTGGAGGAAGAGGAGTCGGTAGTTTCATGTCACCTTGTGAGGTAACTTATTTTGTCCCCATGTGGAGTAACTAATTTTGTCCCCATATGGGATAACTCATGTTGTTCCCATGTGGGGTAACTCATGTTGTCCTCATGTGGGGTAACTCATGTTGTCCTCATGTGGGGTAACTCATGTTGTTCCCATGTGGGGTAACTCAAGTTGTCCTCATGTGGGGTAACTCATGTTGTTCCCATGTGGGGTAACACATGTTGTCACAATGTGGGATAACTCATTTTGTCACCCAGTGGGTAAACTCATGTTGTCACAATGTGGGATAAGTCGTGTTGTGATCTATTGAGGTAACGCATTGTTTCACCCAGTGAGATACCTAATTTTGTCACCCAGTGGGGTAACTCGTTTTGTCATCCAGTGGGCTAACTCATTTTGTCACTCAGTGGGGTAACTCGTTTTGTCATCCAGTGGGGTAACTCATTTTATCACTCGGTGGGGTAACTCGTTTTGTCACCCAGTGGGGTAACTCATTTTCTCATCCAGTGGGGTAACTAGTTTTGTCACCCAGTGTAATTTGATCCATCAGGCATGACCGAGACAAGACACCAGCCAGCCCTGATTCACGACTGGTGATCTTGTGAGATGGCGAGCCATGACGGCCCACGCTTACCGGTATGTTGCACGACGATGGATGAACTATGCAACTATAGAAGCCATAAACATTAGACTGCACAGTGTTGCCTGGTATTTATCGTCACACCACGTCAGGTGTATACCACATAGTTATACACTTAGGGAGCTGCGTGGTCTCGAGGTATGGTGTCCGCCTCGAGTGCTGGAGGTCCCAGGGTTCAAGCCCCGGTGAGGATCGGGATTTTTTTCACGTGGACTAGTAATAAAATTTCCCCTGGTCTCTGGGTAGTGAGATCTGACGCCCGTGTGTATGGTTGCGCACGAAAATAAATCTCTTGGCAGTTGGAAATTGAAAAAGAGTAGCCTAACGGCGCTTCCCGGGCAAAATTTCGAGTTAAAAATCTACCCAAAATATTTAAGGATCCTAGCCGGTGCTACGGAGTTCGTGCACTGAGCTGAGTTTCTCCAGACTCAGGTTTGAGTTAGGAGGACAATGGAGTACTTATTGGTTACACCCGTGTTTATACATCATATGATATGATCAGCATCCCATTCTCGCTGAAATACAGGGATGAGGGGGGGAGGGGGGGTTCAAATGAAAACCTTAAAAGAGTGATAGGAATTACAATAACCATGCCATTGTCTTGTAAAAAAAAAAGTTAGTTGCATATCCTTTACAGGACGTTACAGTCAACCCCACCATCATTTTGACTGTTCGTGATTTCTTGGTGAATTTACTGTCAGTAGTTTGCCATTGATTTCTGAACGACCGGCTCTCGTACTTTTGTATGGGAATCAACATCCGGCGGTCTGCTGCCACATTGAGCTCAGCTGTGTTTCGAACGCGGTATGCAGGATTACGAATTGTGCCGGTAACCCCTTCGCCACAGAGCAGGCCACTGTTGTCTTTGTAACCTGTCAATATTGTTGTCAAGGTTGTCAAGATTGTTCAGCACGTGACATCACAATGCAGACGAACATAGTGACATCATAGGGACAGTTTAAAGATGGTCGCCCCACTTTTGACATGCACCAAAGAAGAGCAGCGTTCTGTTACCCGGTTGTTGATCAGTGAAGGGGTGAAACCTATAGAAATTCACGGGCGAATGAAGGTCCGGTATAGTGATGCATGTCTGTCAGTCCAGAAAGTGTATGAGTGGAGTAGGAAGTTTCAAAACTGTTCGGTCCGATCAGGAGGTTAATCAGGCTGTGCATGAGTGGCTACACACGTGACCAAGATATTTTTTTTTTTTAAATCTACGGGAATCCAAGCATTTTATCGGCGCTGGAGGACTTGCATTGAACGCAGTGGTGACTACATCGAAAAATGATAGCTTTGTTCTTTACTTTTATCAAAATACATTCACGCGCGCGCGCGCGCACACACACACACACACTCACACACACACACACACACACACATTTAATGTTTTCATTTGAAGCCCTGTCGTACACAGCACACATAGTCAGTATAGTGTTTCAGTGTGGAGTGTTTCCCCACTACCAAGACTTCGTGTTTGACTCCCATCTGGTGATAGACTCCCATCTGGTGATAGACTCCCATCTGGTGATAGACTCCCATCTGGTGATAGACTCCCATGTGTATAGACCAACCGGCACTCGGTGGCTGATGGATGTAGTCAGTGTCACCCCGGCCGCCTTTACTTCCCAATAACTTCCCCGGTATCTATTTTAGACTGGGTCGACTTGGGGTCCCAAATGAATTTTAAAAACTTCCTCCGCTACGGATCCGAACCACAGTCCACTAGCGATTAGCCACTGGGCTACCACGATGTCCACAGTGTTTGAAGTGAACTATTATTTATGACAGCAGTAGGACAGTTGATTATAGATGACCTGTCTAGAGATCTGGTGTGTTCGTAAGCTGCCTGAATGGATTACGTCTGGGGTTTCTCCTGTGAGTGGCGTAAGCGACGATGACTAATGTTGTACAGTCACGGTAAGACGGGCCATAGTACGCCGTGGTATTTGATCTCTGTTGGTTTGTGGCGGCGGTTCTCTGTATAGGCTATATGTCATCTTGTGTGGATGAGGGGAACACTTGACAGATGTCTGGGGGCGGTGACCGGAGGGAGGGAGGTAGGTGCCTGTAACAACACGTTTCTGAATGAGATATCAAGGCTTCTCGACTTGTCTCAGAAAACTGGTGTTGTTAAACTACAAAGCGCCAGGTTTAGCTGTAGATAAAGCGATACCAATGTGACAGTTGGAGATGGAGCTGAGATAGGGAGGGTCAGTCTAATTAATTACAGTATTGTTGTTGTTGGTACTCTTCGTCTTCTTCGTCGTATCCAACTAATCTTCCTTCTCCGCCGCCTCCTAAACCTACTCGTCTTCCTCCTCCTCCTCCTCCTCCTCCTCCTCCTCCTCCTCCTCCTCCTCCTCCTCCTCCTCCTCCTCCTCCACCACCTCGTCCTCGTCCCCCTCCTCATCCTTCTTCTTCTTCTTCTTCTTCTTCTTCTTCTTCTTCTTCTTCTTCTTCTTCTTCTTCTTCTTCTTCTTCTTCTTCTTCTTCTTCTTCTTCTTTATATCTCCCAATCAGCTAACACACAGCCCTCTATCCCTTGCTATCACCTGTAACTCCTTCCTTGTTTGGTTATATTCTACTTCTCTGTCTGTAATGTTCATCTTCAAATGTTTTGGGTCCCCGTCTATTTCTTTAACTCCGGGGTCACCAGGACGGACTATGAAGTCATACTGTTGACGCGTTTTCCCAAAGCTACTACAAATACTACTACTACTACTACTACTACTACTACTACTACTACTACTACTACTACTACTACTACATTTCATTCCTTCCCACCATCACATGTCCACTGCTATCTTTTCTATTTTTCTGATTTGCATCCACCTCTTATCCTCTGTTTTCATTTTCTCTTCATTGCTTTCATTTTTCATCTTTTTTATTTTTCTCGTCCTGTCGTCACGTTTTAATGTAGTCACGTGAGATTTCTGTGACTATATGTTGTGTTTTGTGAATGTGTTTGTTTGCTGATGAAGGCTAATAGCCGCAACGTCATGTATGTGTCGTAATTCTGTTATGTAAAGCTACACTACTTTGTGTCATATTATATTGTTTACTACTACTACTACTACTACTACTACTACTACTACTACTACTACTACTACTACTACTACTACTACTACTACTACTACTACTACTACTACTACTACTACTACTACTACTACAACTACCTCTACTAATTACTACAACTACTGCTACCACTACTACCACTACTATCACTACTACTACTACTTGTGCTACTATTACAACTACAGTAACAACAACTAACAAAACTACTACCCCTCTCAGCTCCCCCGATTTTCTTTATCCGTGGAAATATATTTAAGAGTGTGCTTCATAACAATACGCTATCCGTGACAACTTCAAAGACCGCGTGAAACCAACAAACAGCAATAATCGCGTGACTACAGTAGATCTAACAACGTACCGATCGGCAGACATAGGGCAAGGATTAGCTCATGATCAACAACAGCTGCCATTACCTCGAATCGATCCAACAGGCTTCTAAAATATTCATTCGAGAAACACCCGCGGAGTGAGCTTGCAAACTATTGCACACATACTGTGAGTGCTCAACATTTCAAGTGGAACTGTCATCTTTATCCGATGCGGGGACTTGGGGGGGGGGGGGGGAGTTAGACGTGCACTTTCATAATTCTCGGTAAAGTATTTCAGGATCCTTTAAGTCATTAAGTAAAGTATTTCAGAATCCTCGCCGGTGCTACGGAGGACATGCACTGAGCTGAGTTTCTCCGGACTCAGGCTTGAGTTAGGAGAAGAACGGAGCACTTATGGGTTACACCCGTGTGCCATGATGTTGATCCATCGACTAAACTAAACTACACGAAACTAAACTAAACTAAACTAAACGTTCATAATTCTCCGACACAACAAGTTCACATTTCGAAATCTGCTGCGGGAGATTTGGAAGCAGACCGCTTTGCGTTGTGTTAGATGGTATGAGGAGCCGGTCTTTCAGAAATCAATATCAAACGGCTGTACTAAAGCGTCTGGTAAATTACAAACAGTTAAGAAATGCTGGGGTTGACTGCAACGTCCTGTAAATGATATACAGCTAACTGTTTAACTGTTATCTTGCAGCTGAAGGAGGTCAGTAATTTGAAAGAGGATGAAGAGAGAGAGAGAGAGAGAGAGAGAGAGAGAGAGAGAGAGAGAGAGAGAGAGAGAGAGAGAGAGAGAGAGTGGGGTGGGGTATTTTGAAGACTACGAACAATTTCAAAATGAAGACAGTAATTGATGAAACACCTTATTTAATAAGTTAGTTGCATGACCTTTGCAGGACGCCGCTGACAACGCCAAAGTTCGTGTTGTTGTTTTTTTTTTGCTGTTTGTGATTCACTGGGCAAATTTACTTTCAACAGTGTCCCATTGTACCGGTGTACCGGCTCCGTGGCCGAGGAGTTAGCAGCTTTCTCCGCTAACTCCGAATACTCTCGTCACGTGACGCGACGAGAATTAGCAGTGGTTCGAATCGCAAAAGTGACTTATGAGAGTATGGAGCCGGTCGCTCAGAAAGTCGTGGCGTGCTGATGAGCGTAATCTAGCCTAGGAATCAACATACAGCTGAAAGATGCTGGTGTTGACCGCAATATCCTGAAAACAGGATGGAAACGCGGGAAAAAAAAAAAAAAAAGTGTCCCATTGCTTTCTGGACGACCAACGCTCCTGATGTTGTATGAAACCAGCGCAAGAGAATACAAACCCAGATTAAAATCGCCTGCAGCTGTGTTTCGTATGCGGATTGCGGGATTGCAAATCGCGCTCGAAATACTTCGCTACAGCTTTTAAAGATTCTTTAATTTTGATTTCGCCGTTATTTCAGTGTGATTTTAGTGTGATTTCATTGTGATTTCAGTGTGATTTCAGTATGAGTTCAGCGTGATTTCAGAGCGATTTCAGTGTGAGATCAGTGTGATTTCAGCGTGATTTCAATGTGATTTTAACGTAATTTCAGTGTGATTTCAGCGTGATTTCAGTGTGAGATCAGTGTGATTTCAGCGTGATTTCAGTACGATTTCAATATAATTTCAGCGTGATTTCAGTGTTATTTCAACGTAATTTCAGTTTGATTTCAGTGTGATTTCAATGTAGTCTCAGAGTGATTTCAGCGTGATTTCAGCGTGATTTTAGCATGATGTTAGTGTGATTTCAGTGTCATTTCAGCATGATTTTAGTGTGATTTCAGCGTGATTTCAGTGTGATTTCAGCGTGAGATAAGTGTGATTTCAGCGTGATTTCAGTGTGAGTTCAGTATGATTTCAGTGTGATTTCAGCGTTATTTCAGCGTGATTTCAGAGCGATTTCAGCGTGATTTCAGCGCAATTTCAGCGTTATTTCAGCAAAGAGTGACTTTTTCTATAACATCTCCCCAGAGCAATCTGGCCAACATCAACTACATGCGACTTTAAAGAATCGATTCAGCCCAGGGGGACATGTCTGGAATCTGATATTAGTTTTCTGGATGATATGCCTGGAATGTGATGTTAGTTTTCTTGAGAATATGTCTGGAATTTGATGTTAGTTTTCTGGAGGATATGTCTGGAATTTGGTGTTAGTTTCTGGAGGATATGTCTGGCATTTGGTGTTAGTTTTCTTGAGGATATGTCTGGAATCTGATATTAGTTTTCTGGAAGATATGTCTGGAATTTGATGTTAGTCTTCTTGAGAATATGTCTGGAATTTGATGTTAGTTTTCTGGAGGATATGTCTGGAATTTGGTGTTAGTTTCTGGAGGATATGTCTGGCATTTTGTGTTAGTTTTCTTGAGGATATGTCTGGAATTTGATGTTAGTTTTCTTGAGGATATGTCTGGAATTTGGTGTTAGTTTCTGGAGGATATGTCTGGCATTTGGTGTTAGTTTTCTTGAGGATATGTCTGGAATTTGATGTTAGTTTTCTGGAGGACATGTCTGGTATTTTGTGTTAGTTTTCTGGAAGACATGTCTTGTATTTTGTGTTAGGTTTCCAGTCATACAAGTGCAAGTGTACTATGGCGTCAAAGCCAACTAGAAAATGAAGGGCAGTGAGTGCCTGGCCAGAAGTAAATGTCCTCTATCACCGGCGACAAGTATTAATCTTATTGTCCATGCCCTTGTTGTGTGTTTTTGTGTTTTGTTTAAGCCATGTCTGTCTACAACACTGTCTTTTTCCTTGAAATTCATTATAGTCGACCTTTAATGGGGAGATGGCGTTTGATTGTGAAACTGTCTTGTGTACATAAACTAATGCACTTATGTTGAGTTTCTTGTTGTGTGAAACACGTATAGCTCCCAGTCACAGGTATTGTTGGTATGTGGGGCATTTGTTTTCCTCACGGTAATTTCACATTTAAAACGCAATCTTTCAGTTTGCACAAAACTGGCTGGCTCCGCCTAATTGCTAAGGTGTCTCTATGTTTGAGCAACTGTTTATTATTCATTGAATGCAACTTTTTATTTGTTAACGTGAGGACGATTGTTTATGAGCTGTTAAGCAATCGCCGAGGAGGGCGTTTCATAGCCTTTCGACTGCGCAGGGATTCCCGAAGACTGATTAACTCTTTTGGTATACGGAGACAATAGTTCTTTCACATATGCCAGGCAATAACTCGTGCAACAAAATGTTTGTGTCTTCTGCGTCTAAATGGTCGCACATTCGTACTTCTTTCTCTGTCTTTCTTCAACCTCTGTTTCACAGAAAATCAGTTGGGGAACCCGTTGAGGCCACTGAAACAGTTACATAAATAAACACACATAGTATTGTTTGGAGCTTACAGAAGGAGAAGAAGGAAGTAGAGACTAGAGGATGGGCTATAAAAAAAAAATGTTTTCACATCCTTTACAGGACATCGCTGTCAACATCAGCATCTTTCAGCTGATTGTTGATTTCATGCAAGATTACGCTCAGTAGTTTGCCATTGCTTTCTGAGCGACCGGTTCACATACCCCGTAAGTTACCGACGCGATTCGAACCACTGCTGATTCTCACCGTCGTCACGTTACTTACGAGAGTATACGAGATTACGGAGAAAAGTAGCTAAACTCTAGGCCAGGAAGCCGGCAGAGGACTGACTAGATAACATAACATTTGAAAGCTATAGTTACCGACCGGGATTCGAATCTGTCACCTCCAAATAACGACAGCGCCTCCGAACAAGTCATGACTAATGAAGACATTGTTTTGGAGTGTCTAGTTCAGTGGTTCTCAACCGGTGGGGAATCCCCCCCCCCCCAGGGAAGGGGGGAATTTTAGGGTTTCGGGGGGGGGGGGATAAGATTATTTCAAGATCGCATTAATACAAGAACCAGTTACTTGATGTTGTTTTTCCCTCTAAATTTTACGGTTCTGTACTTCTCACCCTAATGAAATTCATTTTATAACGTAAGTAGACCCGCAAATCGCGTTTTATGTAGATGTCTAGACTTGTTGTAGTATGTGTTATTAAATTTAGCTTCCATTTTTTTGTATAATGTATAAGGGTGGGGTGGGGGGGGGAATTAATAGGGAGGAAATTCGAAAGGGGGGAATGACGTTCTGAACATATGGTAAAGGAGGGCATAGGCCAAAAAAGGTTGAGAACCACTGGTCTAGTTGGTCATGCGTCGAAGTACACTTGTTCCTGCAGCGAGGCGCTGTCGTCATTTGAAGTTGTCGGGTTCGGGTCCCGGTCGGTAACTATAGCTTTCAAATTTTACGTTGTCTAGTACGTCCTTTAGTCTTTACTTCCTTCTTCTCCTTCTGTGAGCGCTAAACAATACTATGTGTGTTTATTTATTCAACCTATTTTTGTATAGTATTTTCCCACACAAGCTTACTCCTCTGTTCAATATCTTGTATTGAGAGTCCCCAACAAACTCCACGTGTTTTCTTTATAGCTTTGAATGGTTAATTGTGGTTTAAAAGGCAAGCGGTTTGACTTCATTGAACCGGCAGATATCCTATTTCCGACGACTTCCAGGAGTCTCCGAGAAAATTACATTCAAGAATCGAACGATGTAGTCCGGAATCGAACCCATAACCTTCGTAGCGCCAGGCGGTGGCGTAAAACTTCGCCAGAGGTTACGGTTGTGATAAGTGATACAACACTGGCACCTGTCATACTCCAGCGTTAGTGTCCTTCCCTGTACATGAGTCTCAACCTTCTTCTCCACTGACCGCGAATCATTGGAATAACTAGAACAAACGTGTCTCCCCTATCTAGCAAGTACATAACGAGTTACTATTCAAGAATGCTTGCACAACATTGTTCAGTGGCGTAACCAGAATGTGTCAGCCGGGGAGCGTGGATATTCCGTTCTGTGACGTTGATGTGGGCGTCAGACCTGGTGTATTTGACTGTCAAATAAACGATGACTACCTGCCGTCGGCATGGATAAATACAATACCTGTGGGTTCACCTGGAGTGCAGCAACGTCAGCATAAAGTCACAACTGCCAAGAAAGTAACAGTGATTACTGGACAGTAGACGTCGCTGTTCTCCCGGGCTTTGCTTGCGACAGGCGATAGCAGTTCTTTGATAAGAGGTTGATTGATTGAAGCTTCTAGAAGATTGAGTTGTAAATATTAAGTCCGATATATTGATGTTCAGTTGGTGTGGGCCAAGAAAGGGACTTAATCATCCGGAGTCTGGTTGGTTCAGGAACTTTCCTCCTGACCTAGTAACATCCCTACATGAGCTGTGTTGCAGGGATCTCCTTCCCCTCGCCTGCCCAGCGGGATGTACAAGACAGGTATGTATACCTCGCTTATACCGATTAGAAAAGGTTGAAAAGGCAAGAGACTCGAATTCATTGTTCCTGATTTTATCCCACATAGCTTGGTCTCTTTCTGCAGGACGACCTGCGAAAACATGAACTCCGCACCGACGACTCTTTTAAACTCTCTTACTAAACTATCATATATCGACTTTATTATCTATATAATCTTTTAAATATGTAATCTGTTCTCTAAACACGAGCTCATAACACCCACTCTACTCTCAATTCACATTCTAATACACCCGCTCTACTCTGTAACAATATTCTTATATGCACACACTACTCTGTAACCATCCGGTTACGTGGCGAAGGAGTTCGCAATCCCGCATACCCGCTTTCGAAACACAGCTGGGGGTAATTTCGTAGCAGGCCTCCTTGCGTCGACTTTTTACGAAATGGTATGGGTGCCTGTCGTTCAGAAAGCAATGGCAAACTACTGAACTGAAACTTGCCAAGAGATCACAACAGCAAAAAAATGCTAGTGTTGACTGCGACGTCGTATAAAGGATATGCAACAAACTATGTAACTAAATTCAATTCCATCCACTCTAATCTGTAACTAAATTCGTATTCACCCACTCTACTCTCTAGCCATATTCTAATACACCCACTGCACTCTCTACCCAACTTTCTGCACTACAACCTGGAATGACATCAGACCCGGATATTTAAAACGAAACTGCATTCAACTGCAGACGACTCAATCGATTATTTGCCATTATGGAATTAGAAACTCCCGCCCTCTCTTCCTTAATCCAGCGCCACTTTCACATCTCCCTTCTGTCGATCGGGGAATTAAGCGCGTCTGGCTGGACCAGACAATTCCCGGCTAGCCAGCGGGCGCCAAACATGCTGAAGTAAATCAATACACTGATACTAGAGTAGGGATTTCACGTGTTATATTAGTATTCATTCATGCATTCATTCATTTACTCATTCATTCGTGCGTTCATATATTCATGCATGACTGGTAATGCAACAACAACAACGAACAGGTTAACAAAGAGAGTCTGAGAGAACAGGATGCTTACTGGCAAAACAAAAGTCCTGGTCGTTTAAGTCAGTGTCCTTAGTACTCTTCTTTTTGCAGTGAAGCCTGGTCATCTTTCTCACACCAAGAGAAACGTTTAAACAGCTTTCATACACTCTGTGAAGAATGCTTAGTATTAAGTGGCAATTTAAGATCTCAAACACCAAAGTATTGGAAAGATGGGGTGGTTTGGCGGTTTGTTCCATGCTTAGTCTTCGTAGACTTAGATGGATAGGACACATTAGCAGGATGGACGATGGTAGAATACCAAAGGACATCTTTTATGGTGAATTACAGATGGGTAAAAGATCTTGGGGCCCGCCCCTACTTCGGTGCAAAGATGTATGTAAGCGGGACGTGACTGATATAGGCGTTGATGTTGCACCTTCGGAGCAAGTCGCCGCTGATAACGTTGCATGGAGGGAAAAGATCAAGAACGGAATAGAGACAAAAGTGAACATTATTGTAGACAGGCCAGACTCTGAGCGTATGAGACGTCAGATGGTGCGTGAAGGTGAATTTGACCATATGTATCTACTGTGGAGCCGTCTCCCTGGCGAAGGTGTTAACGACGCTGTTCATAATCCCGTATACCCACGCACGAAACACAGCTGCGAATCATGTCGCGTTGCTTTCTTACGGAAAGGTATGTGAGCCAGTCGTTCAGAAATCAATGGCAAACTTCTGAATGTAAAACTTTCCAAGACATAAACAGCAGCTGAAAAATGTTGGTGTTGACTGCAATATCCTGTAAATAGGACATGCATTTGGTGGTTCTAGACGAGCATGTTTGGGCATTTTCTATAGATGGAGGGATGCAGTGGATATCACCACACTGAGAGGCGTTGATCGTCCTACGAAGTACCAGGAAAGGTTAAGCCTTTAAAAAACACTCGATGTCGCGGTTAAAAGGCGCAGATACCTCACCTCTGCTGAATAGTACTTGTACTAGTAGGAGTAGTAGTAGTAGTAGCAGTAGTAGTATTAGTATTAGTAGTAGTAGTAGTAGTAGTAGTAGTAGTAGTAGTAGTAGTAGTAGTTGTTGTTGTTGTTGTAGCAGCAGCAGCAGTAGCCGTACCAGTAGTAGTAGTAGTAGTAGTAGTAGTAGTAGTAGTAGTAGTAGTAGTAGTAGTAGTAGTAGTAGTAGTAGTAGTAGTAGTAGTAGTAGTAGTAGTAGTAGTAGTAGTAGTAGTAGTAGTATGAATTGGAAACAAATAGATATATTAAGCTCATGCGAGAAGAAACGTACTAAACACAAACACGTTGCACATACCTTACAAGGAGATCCATCGTATACAGGAATACAGGTGAAAATCCAAAATCAGAAGTAATCAATAAATATATAAAATGAATAATAAAATAAAATACACACAAAAGCGTACAACACGACACACAGGACGGCCGACGTTTCGATTCTCAGAATCTTTGTCAAGGACAGGACAACACAGATAGATAGACAACGAAATACAAAAAAAAAAAAAAAGCAAAAAGCATCACTACACTGTTTCCATGCGGGAGCAAAAAGAGGCGGCTTTGCCAGTTGCTAGTAGTAGTAGTAGTTGCTTGCTTGTGTTTGTTGGCTTGAGCTCCAAAGCGAAGTCCTGTATGTCGGATGAAGGCATCCTGTTGTCCAACATCAGTGTGATGTCATACAGGACCTGAGATTTGCGTGAGTATCCGTTGTCCCATGTCTGGCTTATTGGTGTGCAGACTGGTGGTTCCTCGCCGTACAGGCAGACACTCTCTGACTTCGGAGGAATCGGCGATCCTACTGACTTTAGCCAGGACCCCGAAGGGACCTGTTGCCCAGGACGCTCGACGAGGACGCGTCAATAGGTCTTGGCCAGTATATAACCCGGCCCTGGTGCCTTGGAAACACCTCTGCGTCCCGTAGTAGTAGTAAAGAAGAAGAGGGGAACCCTGACTACAGTTTTGACAAGTAGGTCGACTAACTACCAGACCACAATGACTTGCATCGTGCATTCATTAATCTTATTAGCGACACACATCCGACCTTTCGATATAATCTTCTACACACGCGAGGCCTTGTCGACACGAGCCCTGCCCCATTTAACCTACTTGGAAATTAAACAAAGACTCTAATAGCTATTTAATGGCCGACGCCTTTGATTGAGCCATCAGCTCATTCTTTATGCCAGCTAAGGCCATGAATCATTCACGGCACAAGGCGCAAGATGCCTGGCACAAAGTGGAGAGACGCTGAAGCAAGCAACTGGCTAGTTGCGAGCACGTGACCAATCTGTGTTCACGTGATCGATGCTGCCGGTGGTTTAATTATTCATGGATTGGCTGGCATATTGTTTTTAGTAACTAATTCGTTCGTTCATTCGCTCATTCGCATGCGTATTCATTCATTCATTCACTCAGGGGGCTGCGTGGTCTCGAGGTATGGTGTCCGCCTCGAGTGCTGGAGGTCCCGGGTTCAGGCCCCGGTGATGCCGGGATTTTTTCTCGTGGACTTCTAGCAATAAAATTCCCCTGGTCTCTGGATAGTGAGATCGGACGCCCGTGTGTATTGTTGCGCACGTAAAAAATCCCTTGGCAGTTGGAAATCGAAAAAGAGTAGCCTAACGGCGCTGCCCGGGCAAAATTTCGAGTTAAAAATCTACCCAAAGTATTTCAGGATCCTCGGCGGTGCTACGGAGTTCGTGCACTGAGCTGAGTTTCTCCAGACTCAGGTTTGAGTTAGGAGGAGAACGGAGCACTTATGGGTTGCACCCGTGTGCCGTGATGTCGATCCATCTACTAAACTAAACTAAACTAATTCATTCATTCATTCATTCATTCATTCATTCATTCATTCATTCATTTGTTCCTTCGTTCGTTTATTCCGTTGCTCGCTCATTCATCCAATCACTCATTCATTCATTGATTGTCTAGTTCGCTTGCTCTTTCGTTCGTTTTTTCGCTCGCTAGTTAATTTATTAATTCGTCAGTTCGTTCCTTGGGTAGATGAGAGCTACGAGGAGCAGCTGGCCGAGTAACTAATATACCGGATTTTCCTTCGGGAGGCCCGGGTTCGAAGCCTCGGTAAGGTGTGGATTTTTTTTTTTCTTCTTTGTTTCTCTCGGGGGCAAAAATAAAACTCTAACCTGCACAGTTCACGGCGACGGCACTAGCTACGATGCCTTACATCCTCAGGCTAAAGACCCCACTGCCATACACCGCAAGGTACTATATTGGCTGTAAATGACAGTTTGACAGTTCCTTGGGAACAAGGACATGTATTGGGAAATAAAGGCGGCCCATGCTATACTAACCACACCACGTAGTGAGTGCCGACTGGTGTTTTATAACATGGGCTGAGTACATACGTCCAATGGCGTGTACGGCATGGAAGTTCGTGGCTTACTGCGCTGGTAATGCCATAACATGGGCTGAGTACATACGTCCAATGGCGTGTACGGTATGGAAGTTCGTGGCTTACTGAGCTGGTAATGCCATAACATGGGCTGAGTACATACGTCCAATGGTGTGTACGGCATGGAAGTTCATGGCTTACTGAGCTGGTAATGCCATAACATGGGCTGAGTACATACGTCCAATGGTGTGTACGGCATGGAAGTTCGTGGCTTACTGCGCTGGTAATGCCATGGGCACGGACGGACGCGGTTCCACGTCTTGGTTCGTCACCTGCGAAAGTGAGGGAAATACTTCCCCCCCCCCCACCTCCACAAACCCCTAGCAGTAAACTGCTTCTGTGACATATACCAAAGCGCCGAAGGTTAATTAAAGTGACCTTTACACCAGTGACCTACCCTTCTATGTGATAAGTATACAGTTCCTTTCGCCGGCTCCGTGGCGATGAGGTTACGACGCAATTTGTAACCCCACATACTGTGTTCGAAACACAGCTGGGGTGATTTGGCAGCAGACCACCTTGCGTTAGTTTTCATACAATGGTACGAGTGTCGGTCGTTTAGAAAGTAATGGCAAACTACTGAACTCAAACTTGCCAAGAAATCACAAAAAGCTACAAAATTATGGGATTGACTGTTACGTCATTGCACACATGTTAAGGACGAAAATCGAGGACTTAGAGAGAGGAGGAGAGAGGAGGCCTTTGACACTAGTGAATTCACATCATCGTTAAGAATGAGAGACTCGGGAGTAAGAATTGGCACGGCCAGGCAAGAGAGGGGTCTCCTCAACCAACACAGAACTGGCACTATTAGCCGCCGGACGTTGATGCATACGTTGAAGGAGGGGGGGGGGGGAGAGAGATTTGAGTACCTATGGACTTTTCTCCAAGGCCAAAAAATCCTTGGAAGCCTTGGAGATGTGGTTGTATAGAAGCGTGCTGAAAATTAATTGGACAGCCAACATGAGCAATCAGAACGTTTTGAGGGAAGCTAAGTCGCAAAGACACCTTATCACACACATCGTAAAGAGGCATTCATCGTTTTTTGGCCACGTTATGAGAAGACAAAAACTGGAACATGTTATGACAACCGGAAAGTTTTGCGAAACGAGAGATGGAGGAAGACAGCGGGAAAGGATTATAGACAGTCTTATGCTCTGGCACGGAAGTGAATCAACACACGAATTGATCCATGAAACTGGAATAATAATTTGAGGAGAATCATGATCTCCCACGCCAACCGACAAGGTACTGGATGATGATGGACTTGTCCGGAGCACGAGGACGCTACCCCGACAGATGACAGATCAAGGCCTTATATGCTGCATTAATTCTCTGAATACTGTGGATCAGAATGATACAAACGGTACTGATATTCTACAGATAACACAGATCGAAGCCTTATATGCTGCATTAATTCTCTGAATACTGTGGATCAGAATGATACAAACGGTACTGATATTCTACAGATAACACAGATCGAAGCCTTATATGCTGCATTAATTCTCTGAATACTGTGGATCAGAATGATACAAACGGTATTGATATTCTACAGATAACACAGATCGAAGCCTTATATGCTGCATTAATTCTCTGAATACTGTGGATCAGAATGATACAAACGGTACTGATATTCTACAGATAACACAGATCGAAGCCTTATATGCTGCATTAATTCTCTGAATACTGTGGATCAGAATGATACAAACGGTATTGATATTCTACAGATAACACAGATCGAAGCCTTATATGCTGCATTAATTCTCTGAATACTGTGGATCAGAATGATACAAACGGTATTGATATTCTACAGATAACACAGATCGAAGCCTTATATGCTGCATTAATTCTCTGAATACTGTGGATCAGAATGATACAAACGGTATTGATATTCTACAGATAACACAGATCGAAGCCTTATATGCTGCATTAATTCTCTGAATACTGTGGATCAGAATGATACAAACGGTATTGATATTCTACAGATAACACAGATCGAAGCCTTATATGCTGCATTAATTCTCTGAATACCGTGGATCAGAATGATACAAACGGTATTGATATTCTACAGATAACACAGATCGAAGCCTTATATGCTGCATTAATTCTCTGAATACTGTGGATCAGAATGATACAAACGGTACTGATATTCTACAGATAACACAGATCGAAGCCTTATATGCTGCATTAATTCTCTGAATACTGTGGATCAGGATACAAACGGTACTGATATTCTACAGCGCCTGGGCATGTCATACACCTGGCTCGTAAGGAGAATCATGTCGTGAAACCCAGGGGAAGTCAATAAGTAAGTCACAAATGGCTGTAGAAAAATAACTAAAATATGATAACAACTTGAAACCAGTTTATTTGTATACATACATTGTCCGTTTATTTCTCAACATAATTTCCACCAACATTGATGCACTTATCCCATCGTTTTATCAGTCCTCCCAAACCGGCTTAGTATAACTGCGTGCTTTATTTTCATTTACCTGCCATCCCACAGAACTGTGTGACTTACTTATTGACTCATCCTCGTAACTTTTTCCTACCCAGTTATGCACCTCTTTACGGGAAATCGCTAGGGGCTAAGTACACTGAAAACCCACCTTGGCGGGAAACATATCGCGAGTGACACCGAAGTTGAATGTGAAGTGAAAACGTGGTTTAGAAACAGAGCACGCAGTTCTATGCACCCGGTTTGGGAGGACTGATAAAACGATGTGATAAGTGCATGAATGTTGGTTTAAATTATGTTGAGAAATAAAGGGACAATATACGTATAAAAAATAAACTGGTTTCAAGTTGTTATCATATTTAGTTATTTTTCTACAGCCATTTGTGACTTACTTATTAACTTACCCTCGTAATGCTGTGACTGTGAATCTACAACAATGGCCAGACTGCTAGAGCATCAAATTAAAAGAGGTGTGGCCAAACAAGAACACTACGCAGGAAGCCAAAGAAGATTGATAAACCAACACAGAACTGGCGTCGTTAGCCGCTACACGCTGCGGGATTTGCTGAGGAGGGGATCCGAGCACTTATGGACTGAATGGTTCGATGTGCAGCGAGGATGATCTGTCGACTAACTAACTAACTAACTTACCCTCGTAATGCATTTGTGCCACATCAAACGTCGAGTGGTTTCATCAGTGAACTAAAAGTAATAATCCTTTTTTGAAAGCATCAAGACGCTTTGGAAATGTGATGCTACACCTATTTCGCGTGTTTACATCAGAGAAGATCGTCGTCATTGCACCGGGTTTCATCCTTATGTCTCAATCTATTTCCGCATTTAAAGAGAAAATAAAATCTCCTCTAAATACGGGGAAATATTTTCATGCTGTACGAGAAGTCCGTCGCCCAAGTATGTCGAATACCGGTCGTTTTCTAGTAACTCTATTTCTTCTATAAATGCCAATCAATACCTGGGCATGTATTCCTCCTGCAGTTCTAATGCCAAGTTCGGCACAGTTACACGATTTCCATTAAAGCCAGACATTGTGCTATTAATGTTAGTGTAATTGCAATCTGCCTTGGTTAATCCTTTAAAACATTCCCAATGTACTTCACGATCGCCACTGCCCTCTTCGTTCGCTCGTTCCCTCTCCTTCCCTCCCTCTCTATATCTCTGTCTCCCTCCCTCACCTCCCTCTTTCTCCTTCTCTTATCCTTATCCCCCTTCTCTCTCTCTCTCTCTCTCTCTCTCTCACTCTCTCTCGTTCTCCCTTTCCTTCTTTGCTTCCTTCTCACGCTTTCTCTTCTCTCTCTCTCTCTCTCTCTCTCTCTCGCTCTCTCCCTTCCCCTCTCTCTCTCTCTCTCTCTCTCTCTCTCTCTCTCTCTCTCCTATCTCTCTTACTTCCCTGTCTCACCTTTCACGTTTTCTCTCTCTCTCTCTCTCTCTCTCTCTCTCTCTCTCTCTCTCTCTCTCTCCCACTCCTAACATTTCTTGTCGCTCTCTCCTCCCACGGGGCAACACTAAAACCTTGCACATTTCTATCGTGTTGGCCCTCATTAAGCTCGGTTATATTTCATGTTGCTAATGCAGCTTTTATCCCTTAATCCTCTTTCATTTGTCCACATTCTGTTTTCTTTTGCCAGCGTTGACCTAGTTACAGTCTGCCCAGACCAGGTCTGTTGTATTCAGACTTGTTTCAACTCCTGGTCCTCTGCTCTTCTCCTGCCACAATGAGACCGCCATTCTCTCAAACTACATTTTGTTAATTGTGTGTTGTAGTTAGTGTAATTAGATAGCCCGTTAATGTTAGTTTCATTTTTGCACAGGGTAATTTTTGGGTTTTCTTCGTCCTTATCTTTCCCCCAGCTTCACCTCCACCTTCTCATCCTCATTATAATCATACTTCACCTCCTCCTCCTGATCATCATAATTACGGAATGTTGTCATGGCACAAATTGACACACGCTGTTGGAGATCGCAAGATGTGGAGGAGGGTGGGAGCCAACGCCAGTCGGAAAGACATTTGATAATGATGATGATGATAAAACTGAGCTGCTTATCATAAATTATCCTCTCCCGATATCTGGACAGTCATTACTACGGGATAATCCTCTTTACAAACATATTAATATTCCCCTGTCATCGGTTAGCAACATTAATCATCAGTATACATTCATCCCTGCCACAGCAGTATATATATATATATTCCTGCTCAAGGCTGTATTAAATCGCTCCAGCCTCCTACCAGGCACAGCGGTGAGCCGTCCAAGATGCTCGGCTAAACTAGCTGGAGAAACGTTTTTGTTGATATCGGCATGTCATACAACCGCGGCCTACAGCGTTCAACCCGCGCATGTTTTATATTTTTTATGGGAACCATTCATTTATATAAATAACATGTTCGGATCGTACTCAGCATAAGTTTACTGGGAAGTAAAATCTGCCGGCTGGATACTGGCGATTCACCAACAGAGTGCCGAGTTGGAGTAAAATTATGGAGCTAGCCAATGCGCCCAAAGCGCTTCATGGGAGGAAAATTGATCGTTTACCATTCATTTTTAAAATACTATACTATAATGATGTGGACATAAAATAAATATCATCATCAACACGGTACCTTGCCGACTGACGAGGACGATCAAGCCTTTCCACATCTTGCGATCGCAAACGGCTTGTATCACTTCGTATGCTAGGAATGTCAAGTGACATTGATAGAACTGTCAAGTGACTTTGGTAGAACTGTTAAGTGACATTGATAGAACTGTCAAGTGACATTGATAGAACTGTCAAATGACATTGATAGAACTGTCAAGTGACATTGATAGAACTGTCAAGTGACATTGATAGAACTGTCAAGTGACATTGATAGAACTGTCAAGTGACATTGATAGAACTGTCAAGTGACTTTGGTAGAACTGTCAAGTGACATTGATAGAACTGTCAAGTGACATTGATAGAACTGTAAAGTGACATTGATAGAACTGTCAAGTGACATTGATAGAACTGTCAAGTGACATTGATAGAACTGTCAAGTGACTTTGGTAGAACAGTCAAGTGAGTTTGGTTAGTGGCTTTGACAGAACTTAAAATTGACTTTAGTAGAACTCTCAAGTGACTTTGGTATATCTTACAAATGACTTTCGTAGAACTGTCAAGTGACTTTGGTAGAACTTATAAATGACTTTGGCAGAACTTTCACGTGACTGTTTCTGAACTGTCGAGTGACTATGGTAGAACATTCAAATGGCATTGGTAAAACGTCCAATTAACTTTAGTAGAACTTTCAAGTGATTACGGCAGAACTTACAAGTGACCTTTCTAGAACTTTCAAATGACTTTGGTAAAACGTTTAAATGACTTTGGTAGAGCTTTCAAGTGAATATGACTGAACTATCAAGTGACTTTGGTAGAACATTCAAGATACAGAGGCAGGCTAAGAGTTAAAACGATCCTTGCAACCTGTGGGGTCTTGGAAACCACGGGGGATACACTCGGCGACAGCTCGGTCTGACAGACCAGGTTAGCACTACAAAGATAAAACCACGAGAGCAAATAAATTACAGGTGGATGCAAAGATGGCTGCTGGGTCGTGTTTCACAATAAGTAGCTTTCTCCCTGGAACTGTGCCACACAGCAGATCAGTGCAGAACTTGAAACAATCACAGACACATACCAGTAGAGAGTTCAAGAGGTGTGTGTTTTCTCGTTAGACAGACACAAACACAAGGATTAAAGAGTTGTAGATTTCTCATCAGGAATACGCCAGAGAAGAGTTACAGAGACACATGGTATTTGAGTAGAAGGATACCAACGCAGAGGAACAAAGCTGCATGGTATCTCATCAGAACGATACCAATAAAGAGTTGTATGTTAATCTCATGAGAAAGATACCAACCAATTGTTATAGAGTTGTATCTTATCTCAACAGAAAGATACCAACAAATATTTCAAGAGTTGTGTTTTATCTCAGCAGAAAGATGCCAAAAAACATTAAAATGTTGTATCTTATGTCATCTGAAAGATACCAACAAACAGTTAAAGAGTTGCATCTTATATCCTCAGAAAGATATCAAAAACAGTTAAAGAGTTGTATCTTATCTCAAAGCGTTTGCGTTGGTGTAATGGTTAGGACGTCACTCTAACATTGACATAAGTGCGGACGGAAGAGGGTTACATGCATGCACTCGACGTTCGCTACACGAGGGATATACTGACCATCTATCCCTCCATGGACTCTGGCCAACAATCGGGAGGGTGCTAGCACATCACATGCCCACATCAGGCTCGTGCTGCGGCGCTTTTTGTTCTTGTTTGTCTTAATCTGATAACAACGACACCAATGAAGAGCTACAGTGGCTTTGATATCTCATATGAGCCGCCATGGCGCAGTGATTAGTGGATTTCATTATTAAGACAGTGACCAGGGTTCAGTCCCCAACAATGGTAGGGTCGTGTGTTCCCTACCTGTACGGCCCTGGGGTTGATCCAGCCTGGAATATGTGGAGGTTGAACATTTCATACCTGGACAGTCGTATCTGAAGTGGGAATACGTGGACTTGTTTGTGATTTGCCATAGTCAGTACATCCGTGATGGTAAGAGTTCATAATGTTTCACATATATTAGGTGATGGTTGTATGAGGTTGGGTTACCAACAATTTTCCTCGCGCCCCCCCCCCCCCCCCCGCTTTCTTATCCATCTGGAGCAAAGGAAGGAGCCTATTTGATGATTCGGTGTGTCGAAAAGGTTTCCGGATTCGGTGTGTCGAAGAGGTTTCCGGATTTGGTAACTTTTGGCAGGGAAGTGAAATTTGTAATGATCGATCTGTCATAGCGTTCAGAAGTATTCAGCAATTGTTGTTTGTTTGTTTGTATATATTTGATTGATTGATTTATTATTGTCAATGTTTAACGTGTTGAGGTACTTCTTTTAGGTATCTGATATTCTTTTTTGGATAGTGAAAGCGGGAAAGGCGAAGGACACACACAGACATACACATATATACTCACACACTCTCACACTCACTCACAGGTAACTTTGTTACCCTTTGAAAATAAAGTCCGTCCGTTGGTTCGTTCACACACTGTCTGACTTACCCAGCTATTGGCAGTTTGACTTCTAACTGGGTCTACAACCTTGAACCCTTATATCACGAATACATCTACCTCTCTCTCTCCCCCTCTCTCCCTCTCTCAACATCACACCCATTCCCTCTCTCTCTCTCCGTCTCTCTTCATCTCTCTTTCTCTCTCTTTCCCTCTTTCTCTCCCATCTCTCTCTCTCTGTCTTGGTATCTTAGCTTAGTTCACCAGCAGGTAGTCTAAGAGTTACACCGACAGCGCACCTGTAACCACCTGTATTCCTTGTCAGGTAACAACAATCCTGCCGGCGATTTCTCCGACTGATTACTGACCTTGGCCTCATACATCCAGAAAATCGGTGAGCATGTATGCCAGAAAGCGTGTCATACTTTCAAATGCCATGATACAGCTGCTACAGTCACAGTCTCACCTCATGGTCCCTGGGATCTGCAGAGGATCTGCACCGTCATAAGAATGTCATAAACCTGCTAAGAGGAAACTGCTAAGTTGCATTCCAATGAGCATCACAAATGGCAAAACTATAACAATAGCTTTCTGTAGTGCTAGTGTAGATGAGATTTGGCGGGGAGTGAATATAGAGGACTGAAGATGCTGAAAAAGAGATAAGTGCAGCCAGTTGTCCGTGGCTTGATTGGTTGTATCAAGGTTAAGAGAAGCAGTGATGAGAGAAACCTTGTTTCGCATACAAGCGCTAGTCCTGGAGGCTGCACAACGGGGGTATAGGTGTGAGATGTGGAGTCGAAGAACAACAACACGTTTAGTTAAATATACGCTAACATCGGATGTGTCCCACACAAGATTCAAATATCACATGTTTCTGAAGGCGGAAATAACGTAAACAAAGCAATGTACCTAGTGAGTACTAGAGAGTTAGCTATTCTTCTTCTTTCGTTCGCTTGAAATATGTCTATATCTGCAATGTTGTCTCTTGTATGAATTAACTGTCTTTTTCAGTTCACACAGTGGTCCATAGACCACTCCAAGATAAGCGGCTACAGAATCATTACGATGCAGAATACTGTTGGCAAGCTACTGGAGAAAATTGTAGCACACAGACTTGCTTGTGACTTGGAACAGCTCGGCTGCTTCCCGCCCACACTTGGAGGATACAGACGTAACAAAGAGTCATGGCTGAATGCGGCGGTCTTTGCTCAAGATGTTTACGAAGGATTTCAGGTCAGAGAAGAGACATGTGCGGCCGCCATAGACTTAGAGGACGCATATAACAGAGTATCTTTCGAGCACTTGATGCAAACCCTCCTCAGACTGAAAGTGCACCCTCACCTTTTACGATGGATAGCTGCAGTTCTACTCCAAAGGAAGGTGGTGCTAAGATGCGGGAGTTGGTCTTCTGAGCCGATAACGATATGTCCAGGATTGCCGCAGGGTTCACCACTGTCACCAGTACTATTCAACGTGTATACGGTGCCGATCACTGAACAACAGTTGGATGGGAGGGGTAGGACTCTATCATTCGTTGACGACATCCTCGTGTATCGACAGGGTCGAGATAGACAGGCGGTTGCCAACTATATGCAGGGCGAACTAGATCGAATTTCCTCATGGTGTGCTGATGCCGGTGCCCTTGTCAACCCTGCAAAGGCAACGGTTACATGGTTCTCACTAAACAACCATATTGTGAAAACAGACCTGCCGGCAGTAAGAATGGATGGGAGCATTCTGAGTAGAACCCAGTCAATGACATATCTTGGCGTGAGGCTTGATCGTAGCCTGTCCTTCAGAGATCATGTCGATTATGTCATAACGAAGGCTCGAAAAGGTTTGGCAGCAATGAGAGTCATGGCGACTGCCAATATCGAGCAAAGACTGCTATTACTTCTGTTCCAAGGACTTGTGCTTTCACGCATCGAGTATGCCCTGGCCATCCTCACTGTCAGCCCTACACAGATTGGAAGACTTGAAAAGGTACAAAACGAAGCCATGCGCATCATTTTGGGCTGCACGAGAGACACCAGCTGTGTAGCAATGAGATACCTCCTTGACTTCCCGACAATGGAAAACAGGATCAAGATCTGGAGAGCTCGTGCATACTTAAAAATAAGTGCAGATGAGCAGCACCCTCTGCATGACGCTGTATTCAGAGAAAAGGGTGACAGGCTAAAGAGGGGCAAATCATGGATGGGTCGGGCGGAAGATGTCGTCGGACAGGTCTGCAGTCTTACCAGTATCAACCCCGGCAAGGAATGGGTGCCGGTGCCTCCAGCTTTTAAGTGTACCTTCTCCTGCATTATCACACTTGACAGACGGTGCAGAGAGCAGAACCCTGCCGCTGTCAATGCAGAGGTTAACGCGCTCATCTATGATCACTCAGACAGCCCCGAAGTGCTCATCTATACAGATGGATCTGTTGTAAAGCAGCAGAGAAGTGCGTGGGCATTTACAGCCCGTTCAGCGGGCCGAACCGTTCAAGAATCCAGTGGTGCCCACTCTATGACCACGAGCAGCATGACGATGGAGGTGATGACAGTTACACAGGCTTTCATATGGCTGGAATCACAGCATTATACCAACGTGTGTGTACTAAGTGATTCAATGAGCATGATTCAGAAGGTCGAAGCTGGATCTGTACGTAGACAGTGGACTGAGTCGCTGCGGAAGTCCGTTGTCCGCAAAGTCACCTTCATCTTCGTCCCGGGACATGCGGGAGTCGAGGGAAATGAACGAGCTGATAAATTGGCTGGCTCTGCACCCCCTGTAGATGGCCAGCTCATGAATCGTGCCGATGTTATTAACGCCCTTAAAGATATGGCGAGAACAGAGGATTTTGACGCCAGTGATTCCACATCGCTTTCCAGGATGAAAGACCTGGGAGTAAGAATCGGCACAGCCAGACGCGAGAGGTACATCGGGAAAACAAAGCGCCTCGTCAACCAACACAGAACTGGCACTATTAGCCACCGGACGCTGATGCATATGCTGGGGGGAGGATCTGAGCACCTATGGACATGTCCGGAGTGCAACGAAGATACCCCAACTGATAACTGATAACTGAACTGACAGTGGTCCATAGAGTTTATCTTCCACTGTTATCTCTCTAGGCCAGAAGGTTTGCCTAGATATGTTATATTTTGGGCAATCTTGGAGTATGTGCTCTGCTGAATGCGAGGCCAATCCACATGTGCACAGAGTTAGTTAATCGAGGTTCCAGCTTCACGGCAACGGGTCGTCCCCATTATGCTCCATTCCCGTGCCAGCGAATATCACACAAAATGCTCCCTACTGTCCAATGTGAAAAATGGAACAGACAGGAGTCTCGGCAATCCAACAGCCCGCACAGGTACACTGTGCATAATGCCGCCGTCAGAATGCCAACACAAAATTCATCCACACTCGCCACAGTTCATCGTCGATGGACTAAGGGCTCGGCAGTCACCAGAAAGACCTCGTTGACCCGGGTTTTCTCCATGGCTCGGTCTCTTACCGCAGGGCGACCCGCCGAAAGTGTCGCACAAAGCACGAACTCCGCAGCTTCAGCACCGACTCTCAGGAGTCTCCCGAAAAATGCACTCGTGAACCGAATGGGCAAAACAGTCAATTCAGCAACCTAGAGAGTACGCATGCTCGTTTGTTAGAGTCTGTTAACAATGAAATGCCTAAAATATGTTGAAGGGAAACATAACCAACCCAGACCTAACCACATGCCATCAGTAAATGGTGTGCTGAATTAAGACCTGGCTGCATCCTAATACGCCTCCCCACAGATGTGAGGATCCAGTACCGATTGTGCACACCCCTCTAGTTTGTGAGCTGTAGGGTCAGAAGGAGATCTCGGTAAAACAGACACCGCGTAGGTGGTAGTTTAGTACTGTGTAACTAGAGAAGTATATACATCAACCTCATTATAGAATGTTCAACTAGCTTGTGTCTGCGATTATAAACCATGTAAACAAAATGTTCGTTCGTTCGTTCGTTAGTTAGTTCGCTCGTTCCTTAATTAATTCGTTTCTTCATTCCTGAGTTGAATGCAATAGATACAAGCCACTTAACAGAACTCAGAAAGTCTGAGGGCAACGGACTTAAAAAGTTAAAACTCTTATTCTTTCTGTGCATTAACAACCGACGTAATAGCCATCCATCCATTTAGTGGCAGCTGTCTGGAAGCAAATTAAAATCTTACATAGAGGCTGGCGGAGAAGTTATAGAGCAGTGCAGACCTGAGAACTACAGCAGCAGCAACCACAGCAGCAGGAAATACAGCAATTACAGCAACAGCAAATACAGCAACAGAGACAACAGTAGTGGAAACAGTTATATTAGCACCTAAGAAAAAGAAAAAGAAGGCTTGAAAGAAAGAAAGAAAGAAAGAAAGAAAGAAAGAAAGAAAGAAAGAAAGAAAGAAAGAAAGAAAGAAAGAGAACTCTTTAAACTATAATACAAAAAACAACATATAGATCATTCTTCAACAAAGTGTATGCACCATGCATTCTAAACCAATGAGTGCATTCTAATATCTTTAGTGCATTCTGAAACATCTAGTGCATTCTAACACATTTAGTGCATTCTAACACATTTAGTGCATTCTAACACATTTAGTGCGTTCTAACACATTTAGTGCATTGGAAAACACGCAGAACACAATAGAATATTCTCCGGCACAGGTATGCACTAAAAACCTAGAGTGTTTTCTAAAGTAAACGAATGAGTTGATAATCACACAGCATCCACAAGTGTTAACTCTAAAACATGCAACACACTAAAACATGGTGTACACTCTAACACAAACATAACTCTAAATATACACTGCACTGTAAAACATGAAACTGTCTCAAAATGTACAATGTACTCTAAAATGCGCAGTGTACTCTAAAATATTGAATGCACTCTACCGGGCGGACAGGCGTAAAACATGCACTGCACTCTAATACATGCAATAGACTCTAAAAGTGTCATAGGCTGTAAAACATTTAGTAGACTCTAAAATGTATCGTAGTCTGTAAAAGATTGAGTACACTCTAAAATATGTCTTAGTTTGTAAAACATGAAGTACACTCTAAAACGTGTGACACACTCTAGAATATGAAGCACAATCTAAAACACGTGACATACTCTAAAACTCACTCTATGCGTTAAGCCACATTACAAGATATAGTAAAAGAAAACAACAGTGCTAACCTTTGCCGCCTCCGAATGTAGCACTTCAGATCTTCACGTGACACTGCTAACTCGAATGTAACACTTCAAATGACCCTACTAATTCGAATTACACTTCAAATGCCACTACCAATTCGAGTGTAACACTTTAAATGACACTTATAATTCGATTGTGCCACTCAAAATGACACTACAAAGTTGAATGTGACACTTAAAATGGCACTACTGATTAGAATGCAACACTCCAAATGACACTACCACCACAGAAGTAGCACACATGTAGAGCTAATACAGTACTCCACGGAAGACCAGCGGTCAATACCACCAGCCTCACCCCCCAGCCAACCAGCCAGGTGAAAGAACCAAGGAAGTGTTAATAAATCAATGACGGGGAAAACCCATTTATTCTCTCTCAGGGACAGAATGTGCACGTATCGCTGGGAACTACAACCTGCGACGTGGGTCGGAATAATTACCAGCCGCTGGCGGGGGAGACGGTACCTCAATCCCTGCCAGGGTTGTCTTGTTTGATCTTGTATCGTGTCTCAGGCTCAGTTTTCACCTCACTGGTTGAGCTGGATGGTCGGGAAGTGGACGGCGGGGCGTTACAGTTTGGTGTCAACGTCATTATTGTAATGACGTTGTTGTATACGGATAGTGGGATTTGTATTGTAAGTGATCTATCTATCTATCTATCTATCTATCTATCTATCTATCTATCTATCTATCTATCTATCTATCTATCTATCTATCTATCTATCTATGTATCTGTCTGTCTGTCTGTCTGTCTGTCTGTCCGTCCGTCCGTCTGTCTGTCTGTCTGTCTGTCCGTCCGTCCGTCCCTCGATCCATCCATCTTTCAATCCATCCATTCCTCCCTCCTTCCCCTCCCCCGTCTGTCCGTCCGTTTGTCTGTCTGTCTGTTTGTCTGTCTATCTGTCTGTCTGTCTGTCCGTCTGTCCCTCGATCCTTCCATCTTTCGATCCATCCATTCCTCCCTCCTTCCTTCCCCTTCTCCGTCTGTTTGCCTGTCTGTCTGTCTGTATGTCTCTCTGTCTGTCTGTCTGTCCCTCGAACCATCTATCTCTCGATCCATCCATTCCCCCTCCCTCTTCCCGCCCCATTCTGTCCGTCCGTCCGTCCGTCTGTCTGTCTGTCTGTCTGTCTGTCTGCCCCTCGATCCTTCCATCTTTCGATCCATCCATTCCTCCCTCCTTCCTTCCCCTTCCCCGTCTGTCCGTTCGTTTGCCTGTCTGTCTGTCTGTATGTCTCTCTGTCTGTCTGTATGTCCCTCGATCCATCCACCTCTCGATCCATCAATTCCCCCTCCCTCTTTCAACTCCCCGTCTGTCCGTCTGTCTGTCTGTTTGTTTGTCTGTTTGTCTGTCTGTCTCTCTGTCTCTCTGTCTGTCTGTCCCTCGATCCATCCATCTCTCGATCCATCCATTCCCCCTACCTCTTTCCCCTCCCCGTCTGTCTGTCTGTCTGTCTGTCTGTCTGTCTGTCTGTCTGTCTGTCTGTCTATATCTCTGTCTGTCACCGCATGTGACCGAGTGTGTGAGCTAGCGTGTGACTGTGTGTGAGAGAACATGAGTGGGTGAGTGTGTGTATGTGAGATTATGTATATATAAGTGACTGTGAGTATGTGTATATATGCATGTATGTCTCATAACATTATGGCATGCATTCGTTATACACTCTGCATTAATATTAGAAATCAATGGGGAGAACCGTTGAGGCCACTAAGACAATTACATAAATAAACACACATAGTATTATTTGGCACTCACAGAAGGAGACGAAGGAAATAGAGACTAGAAGACACACTAGACAGCATAAAATTTTAAAGCTATAGTTACCGACCGGGATCGAACCTGTCGCCTCCAAATGACGACAGCGCCTCGCTGCATTGCATTCATATTATCATGTTTTATTCTTGTACAATGTAACATGCATAATACTAAAGATATAACTGATATGAACAAAAGAAGGGTGGTTTGACCAATAAATAATTTAAAAAAAAAAAAACTTGACAAACTCACCGCAAGCCGTTTTATCTGTCATTATCTCATGCAGCTCCACTCATGCCCTTTGTCTATTACTACTCACCTCAGTCTCTAACCCTCTTCTCCTGCTTTTATATCTCCCTCGGTTCCGTTTACAATGTGGGTTCCAGGCAAAGAACTTTCTAGTGACATTATTCTCAGACTTTCTCAGTGCATGGCCTCTTCAACTCTAGAACTTTTCATCATCATCATCATGCACCATGCCGATAAGCTTGGACGGTCATGTCTCGCCATCTTATGCGGTCGCCACAGAGGTGGATCAGCTCTGTGTTCATGTTTCGCCATCTTATGCGATCGCCACAGAGGTGGATCAGCCCTGTATTCTTGTCTCGGCCATGCCATGCGGTGAAGTCATCCAGATATTCACATCTCTGCCTTCCCTTTGTTCTTCTCCCCTCAATCTAGCCAGTTGTCACGAAGTTTTCCAATTTACGTCTTCTCATAACTTTCCCCAAAAATTGTGACTGTCTGTTTCTAATTTCTCCTATAAGATTATGGTTTTCATTTGCTTCTTGTAAGACTTGCTCATTGGTTTTTCTGTTGCATTTCCCTCACCTCTTTATCCACTGAGTTATTGAATGGCCCATAATTTAACCATTCTCCTGAAACAGTCTACAATTTCCTGATTAGACATGGGAGCTATCAACTTTGACCCGTTGTTTAATGGCAGCTAGAAATGTGGCCGGCGATACAGCCGACAGCCTTCAAGGGACGTTAAACAGTTCTTCAACACGATAACAGGACGATAAAGAATTCGCAAACACGAAAGGCGGCAATATTACCCCAGAGATTGACAATCTCTTAGAAGCTGGGCACGCCTCGGTAAGTTATGAACCTACTCAGTTCATTTATATCGTGTTCTCGCCTGCTAGGAGTACCTAAAGTCTCGTTTCATCTTTCCTCTCTACCCAGAGTACACAGTGCAGCTAACATACTTAGTCTTTCCTACCCTACCATCGTTTGAGGGTGGGGATGGGGGGGGGGGGGGGGAGGTTGAGAGCCGCGGAAGAGCAGAGGGTAGCACCTTTGTCTGGCGAACTGTTGGTTATGTGTTCGAATTCCCATCCATGATGTTGTTCACATCATTTACAGGATGCCATAGTCAACCCCAATATTGTTATTTTTTTTATCTTTGGCTGTTTGTGAGTTCTTGGCAAGTGTAAGTTCAGTGGTTTGCCATTGCTTTCTGAGTATTAAAACCAGCGCAACACAGTATGCTTCCAAATCACATGTGCTGTGTTTCGAACACTGTTTGCAGGATTGCGATTTGCGTTGGTAACTCCTTCACCACAGCTCCACAGCTCCTGCTGCCATCCAGGCTGATCTGGTAAAACTGACCAAGGTTCACCCAGCAGGTAGCAGGAAGCACCCTGGGAAGTAAAGGCAAGCACCGTAATATTGACCACATCACCTCTCTAATGTTGACTTGAGTTGAGCTAAGACTCAATGAATGATACATGACCGTCAATCTACAACCATGGTCAGACTGCGAGAACAGCAAATTAAAAGAGGGGTGGCCAAACAAGAACACTACGCAGGAAGCCAAAGAAGATTGATAAACCAGCACAGAACTGGTGTCGTTAGCCGCTACACGCTGCGGGATTTGCTGAGGAGGGGATTCGAGCACATATGGACTGAATGGTTCGATGTGCAACGAGGATGATCTGTCGACTAACTAACTAACTAACTAATTAACTAACTAACTAACCAACTAACTAACCAACTAACTAACCAACTAACTAACCAACTAACTAACTAACTAACTGACTGACCGACCGACCGACCGACCGACCGACCAACCAACCAACTAACTAACTAACTAACTAACTAACTAACTAACTAACTAACTAACTAAGCTAACTAACTAACTAACTAACGAACTAACTAACTGACTGACTGACTGACTGACTGACTGACTGACTAACTAACTAAATAACTAACTAACTAACTAACTAACTAACTAACTAAACTAACTAACTAACTGACTGACTGACTGACTGACTAAACTAACTAACTAACTAACTAACTAACTAACTAACTAACTAAACTAACTAACTAACTAACTAACTAACTAAACTAACTAAACTAACTGACTAACTGACTAACTAACTAACTAACTAACTAAACTAACTAACTAACTAACTAACTAACTAACTATCTAACTAACTAACGAAACTAACGAAACTAACTAACTAACTAACTAACTAACTAACTAACTAACTAAACTAACTAACTAACTAACTAACTAACTGACTGACTGACTGACTGACTGACTGACTGACCGACCGACCAACCAACCAACCAACCAACCAACTAACTAACTAACTAACTAACTAACTAACTAACTAACTAAGCTAACTAACTAACTAACTAACTAACTAACTAACTGACTGACTGACTGACTGACTGACTGACTGACTGACTGACTGACTAACTAACTAAATAACTAACTAACTAACTAACTAACTAAACTAACTAACTAACTGACTGACTGACTGACTGACTAAACTAACTAACTAACTAACTAACTAACTAACTAACTAACTAAACTAACTAACTAACTAACTAACTAACTAACTAAACTAACTAAACTAACTGACTAACTGACTAACTAACTAACTAACTAACTAAACTAACTAACTAACTAACTAACTAACTAACTAACTAACTATCTAACTAACTAACGAAACTAACTAACTAACTAACTAACTAACTAACTAACTAACTAAACTAACTAACTAACTAACTAACTAACTGACTGACTGACCGACTGACTGACTGACTGACCGACCGACCGACCAACCAACCAACCAACCAACCAACTAACTAACTAACTAACTAACTAACTAACTAAGCTAACTAACTAACTAACTAACTAACTAACTAACTAACTGACTGACTGACTGACTGACTGACTGACTGACTGACTGACTAACTAACTAAATAACTAACTAACTAACTAACTAACTAACTAACTAACTAAACTAACTAACTAACTTACTGACTGACTGACTAAACTAACTAACTAACTAACTAACTAACTAACTAACTAACTAACTAAACTAACTAACTAACTATCTAACTAACTAACGAAACTAACTAACTAACTAACTAACTAACTAACTAACTATCTAACTAACTAACGAAACTAACTAACTAACTAACTAACTAACTAACTAAACTAACTAACTAACTAACTAACTAACTAACTAACTAACTAACTAACTAACTAACTAACTAACTAACTAATTAACTAACTAACTAACTAACTAACTAACTAACTAACTAAATAACTAACTAACTAACTAACTAACCTAACTAAATTAACTAAACTAACTAAACTAACTAAACTAACCAACTAACCAACTAACTAACCAACCAACTAACTAAATAACTACCTAACTAGTTAGCCATATCATCATCATCATCATCATCATCATCATCATCATCATCATCATCATCATCATCATCATCATCATCATCATCATCATCATCCAGTGCCTTGTCAGCTGGCGTGGGCGATCATGCATCTCCACGAATTACGATCTCCGACATCATGGATCAATTCGTGTGTTGACTTCCCTTCCGTGCCATGACACTAGATTGTCAAGAATCTTCTCACACTGTCTTCCTCTATCTCGCTTTCCGCAAATCTTTCCGGTTGTCACAAAATGTTTCAGTTTCTCATAACGTAGCCAAAATATGATGACTGCTTCTTTCTGATGTTTGTGAAAAGTTGTCATTGCGATTCAGCTTCTCTTAAAACGTGCTGATTGCTCGTTTTGGCAGTGCAATTAATTTCTAGCATTCTTCTATAAAACCACATCTCCAAGGTTTCCAGGGATGTTTTTCGCCTGTGTCCTAATTGTCCAGGATTCACAGCCGTATGTTAAAACTGGTTCAATGTAACATGCAAGAACTCTCTTCCTGACTTTCAGGGACAGTGACTTATTGCACAAAACGTTTTTCATTTGATAGAATTTGGTGTTTGCTTGTCCTATTCTGCTCTGTATCTCTGTCTAATGTCGATTGGTCTATATAAATATGAGCGGGCACCATATACCCGGTACAACTCAATGCGTGCAACTGGACCATTTACTTATGTTATATTAATGGCCTCATTGGTTTCCCAACAACTGATGTTTCTAAGATGCCAGGTGGTAGAACGACATCATGACCTCTCAACGCCACGAACATCACACTCACGTCCGTGAAACATTTGCCACGCCAGGTCGGTGTCACGTTTTTACGACACGTGACTAATGTATCACATGACACGTGATTAGTGTATCACACGGCACGTTACTGTAGGCATGTCCATGAAATGTTCAACTCTGATAAGTTTACCATATGTTCGGCAGTCAAGCATATTTTAAAGAAACATGTTATAAAAAGATGCAACGAGAAAAAGAGTGTTGAAGTGCTACATAGAACCTATACTTCTGTATGGGTGTTCAGCGTGGATAATGAGCAAAAAAAGCTGAAAAGCATCTAAGGGTTGTGGAAATGTGGTTACTGAGGAAAATGCAAAGAATATCATGGACAGACAGAAAAACTATTTAGCAAGTCCTAAAAGAAGCAATTGAAAACTGTAAACTGATAATAGAAATTAGACGTAGACAGTCATACAATTTTGGGCATGTTATGAGAAGACATAAACTAGAAAACTTAGTGACAACTGGTAAAATTGAGGGGGAAACTAACAAAGGGAAGGCAGACAAGTAATTATATGAATCCCTTGGCCACGTGGCATGGTCGAGACAAAAACACAGAGCTGATCTACTCTGGTGATCGTGTAAGATGGTGAAATTTGACCGTCCACGTTTATCGGCATGGCACATTTTGAAGATATAAGAAGATAACTTGCACGTTATTTTAGCCCAAGTGCAAACATTTCAGATATTTATACACATGGATAACATTAGATGGAAGATGTATCACAGAGATAAGATCAGATGGAAAATGTATCACAGAGATAACATTACATTGCACGTGTACCACCGAGATAACATCAGAGGGAAAATGTATGACAGAGATAATATCACATGGATGATGTATCACAGAGATAACATTCGATGGAAATGCATCACAAAGATACATTAGCTGGAAAATGTATCACAGAGTTAACATCAGATGGAAAATGTATGACAGAGATAATATCACATGAAAGATGTATTACAGAGATAACATTAGATGGAAGATTTATCACAGAGATAAGATTACATTGAAGATGCATCACAGAGATAACAACAATTGGATGTTGTATCACAGAGATAACAACACAGGGAAGTTATATCACAGAGGTAACATCACACGGAATATGTATCACTCAGTCAATCAACCAATCAATTGATTAACCAACCAATCGATCGACCTACTCACCCACCAATCGGTTAACCAACAAAACAACCAACCAATCAACCAGCCAACCAAACAACTAAACCAACATCCAACCAATCAACGAATCAGTCAATGAACTAACCAACCAAACCAAGAGCCAGTCAGCCAGCCAACCGAACAACCAATCAACCAACCAACGAACCCACCATCCAATCAACTAAACAATCCGTTAACAAACCAACCAACCAAGCACCAATAAATCAGCCAACCAACCAATCAACTAACCAACCAACCAAACGACCAACCCACCAATCAGTCAACCAATCATCAGCCACTCAACCAGCCAATCAACTAATCAATCAATCAACCAACCAAGCTACCAATCAGCCAACCAACCACTCAACTTACCAATCAGTCAACCACTAACCAACCAATCAACCGACCAATCAATCAATAAATCAACCAACCAATCAGCCAATCAGCCGTGTGAAGTGCTTACTATCTTTTGGGTCTAACTCTCTGTAACTTCTTCTTTCTTATTCTTCTGTCTTCCCGCTTTTGCCAGGAAGTCTCCCAGAAAGGTGGCAGACGTAATTGTGTTTCGCTTTCCTTGTTGCTTGTACTAATTCGATCTCTTCAATGTCTCTTGTACCCCATCTAGCCAACTCTTTCTGGGTCGCCCTCTCGTCTTATATCCCCATGTTCTCACGTAGAACGCCCTAGCCGCTGGTTGATCTTGTTCCATTCTAGCTAAATATCAGAACGATTTCATTCTTTGGTGTTCTAGAAAGTCAGTAATATGTATTACCTCTACACTTGTTCTTAGTTTCTCACTTGTCTCTCTATCTCTTCATGTTTTTTCTAGCTCCGATATCAACGGTCACTAACGCTAGCTAAAGTAGTACCACCCATTCTACATCGCTCCAGTGTGTCGAGCCACGTGTACTAATGTGCTCAATATAGCCCAGACGAAGACAATTTTATGAAGTATCAAAAACGCCTTATCACCGGACAAGAAAATTGGCGGTGAATTATACGCGTTTATTTCGCGTCCCGCCACATAGTTAATTGACATCTGATTACAACTTCCTGGAGACGAAATTATGGTTTTAACAAGACTGCTTTGTTGCCATGTCAGAATTTAGCCCGGATCGATCCTTCTGTACTTGACGAACGGAAACTTTCTCATCCAGTCAACGGTTAGAGTTGATGGCCGTGAAAATGTGAATGTTGCCTGATGGGGCAAATACGGCAGGGCGGCGAGGGGGTGACCCAGTGATGGTTTGGGTGCTGTACTTTATCTGTCTCAGGGACTTGTTTTGTTATTATTATGGTGTGTGTGTGTGTGTGTGTGTGTGTGTGTGTGTGTGTGAAAATAATAACATAATAACTAGGCGCAAGGGGTTAAAGTATCAGCTGTCTGCGATTGTGACATCATTGTGACAACTTGTAACTTCATTGTGACATCATTGTGGCTTCATTGTGATATCGTTGTTATTTCATTCTGACATCATTGTCACTTCATTGTGACATCATTGCGACTTCATTGTGACATCATTGTGACATCGTTGTGACACGATTGTGAGTTCATTGTGACATCAATGTAACATCAATGTGATGTCATTGTGACACCATTGTGGCATCATTGTGACACCACTGTGACATCACTGTGACATTAATGTGAACCTGTGGCTCAGTACATCCGATTGTCGACAAAAATTTGTTAGGGTTTGCTTTCACTAGCCTTTGACTGTCCCCAGTCAACCTACAAGGCAGCAGGTTTGTGTCTCTCTTCGTCTGGTCCCTAACATTTGACTGTCCCCTGTCTACCTACAAGGCAAGATAGTAAGAGAAAGGGAGAGAGCGAGAGCGAGAGAATGAATATAAGAAAGACATAATACTGCATATAGTTTCTGTTTTTGTCCTGTTGTCTAAGATTAGGAGATGTAGTGAGAGTGGAAGAAAGTGAAGAGAGAGAGATAGAGAGAGAGAGAGAGAGAGAGAGAGAGAGATTGAGAGAGAGTAAAGAGGGAGAGAGACAGAGAGTGAGAGAGAGTCAGAGAGAAAAGGTGAGAAAGAGAGAGAGAGAGAGAGAGAGAGAGAGAGGGAGAGAGAGAGAACGAGAGAGAGAAAGAGAGAGAATGAATGTAAGAAAGACAGAATGAGAAAAATGTAGTGAGAGAGTGAGAATGGAAGAAAGGGAAGAGCGAGAGACAGAGAGAGAGAAACAGAGGGAAAGAGAAAGAGTGAGAGACAGAGAGAGAGCGAGAGAAAAAGAGAGAGGAAGAGAGAGACAGAGAGAAAAAGAGAGAAAAAGAGAGAGGAAGAGAGAGACAGAGAGAGAAAGAGAGAGAGGGAAAGAGAGAGAGACAGAGAAAAAGAGAGAGAGAGAAAGAGAGAGATAGAGAGAGAGACAAAGAGAGAGAGAGAGAGAGAGAGAGAGAGAAAGAGAGAGATAGAGAGAGAGACAAAGAGAGAGAGAGAGTGAGTACGGAACATTCGCATGCATTGAACGGGGCGTGCTAGGAGACAGAAATACGTCGTGCGGTGCCCAGCTCCTATCAACATCCTCCTCTTCTTCTGAGACCAATGTTTGCAGTGTGCCACTTCCGGCACGGACCCTGTATGACCTGAATGACCCACCTCACTTCATCTCCCATCCTCCACAAATTGTCTTGTACTCTGTATCCCTTTGGCTAGATTTTAATTCCCCGCCTTATTCGACCCTTTCCGTTCTGCTTTTCCATTTCAAAAACACTATTTAATACGAATTTTGCGAGATGTAATACCTGCAGAGCCGTATTGGTTGGAGTAAACACCCCTCACCAAGGAACCGAACCACACGATATAAGATCAATCCCAAACATAATATACGGCTTAACATGAAAATACCCGAAATCACATTTGACCCAGGAAAGATATTTTGAGTGAGTCAACACTATCAAAGTTGTCCGCCCTTGTGACACCTTTAATCTAAAATAGACGGCTGTTAATCTTCCGCCACTCGAAATGTCCTTTCCACGAGACAGATAACGAGTGATGAAAGCACGTCTGTGTCGACACGGTGATATGATATCGACAATTTTCTCTTGGGCACTGCAAGAATATCCTTTACGAGAGCGTGCCTTTGATGATCGCAGTGTAATTAGTTGTGTTGTGAATAACCCGAAAGCCTACCTTGAAGAAGTAACGAGATCAAATGCTTTGAGAATAAAATGTTGTGTTAATGATGTGGGTTAAACCCCACACATATACCCCACCCAACCACCCCCACCGCCGCATATCCCTTACACGACATTGCAGTAAAAACCAGCATTTTTCAGCTGCTGTTGATGTCTTGGCAAAGTTTTATTTTTACGTTCAGTAATTTGCCGGTCTCTGTGGCTAAAGGGCTTGCGAACGCGGTTTGTGAGCCCGTATACCCGGGTTCGAAACACAGCAGTGCTGGTTTTTTCGAAAAAAGGTATAGGGGCCGGTCGTTCAGAAAGCAATGGCAAACTACTGAACGTAACACTTGCCTAGTACATCAACAGTAGCTGAAAATGCTGGTGTTGACTGCAACGTCCCGTAAGGGATACGCAAAAAAAAAAAAAAATTGCCATTGCTTTCTGAACGACTGGCTCACATACGTCCGTAAGTAACAAGCGGGACGCGATTTGCTGCCGAATTTCGCGCAGCTGTGTTTCACACGTAAGTATACGGAATTACGAACCTTAACCCCTTCGCCAGTGAGACCGGCCTACACACACGTGTGTGTGTGTGTGTGTGTGTGTGTGTGTGTGTGTGTGTGTGTGTTCACCCCTTCACGGATCAAAACACGGATAACAGAACGCTGCTCCTCTTTGGTGCATGTAATAATAATAATAATAATAATAATAATAATAATAATAATAATCGCATTATTATTATGTACCCTGTCAACTGGAGCAGGTGTTCATGCCTCCCCAAAGATCTCGATTTTTGATTTTCTGGATCAACTCTGTTGATGATATTCCGTCATGCCATTTCCCAGTGCATCCAGCATAACTTCACTTGACTTCTTCTGCCTCTGTTCCTATTGATCTTTCCAGATGTCACGCTTAAAAAAAATTACACCATGTTCTCCAATGCCTCTCTACTGATCACATAAACTCTCTTATTGTTGTATAGAATATTGTAGTTTTATTTACCTTTTGAGATAATCGTTGTTAGTTACCGGAAAGCCCCGCTATAGTCGCTTCGGTATACGTCGTTTCGCTATAACGTCGTTGTCACATAGGGGACTAACTTCACTTTACGTCGCTACGTTTCGCCGTAACGTCGTTTTGAGGCTGGCGATCGGGCTGTTGATATCGGTAAAGTCCATGGTTTACCCCCAGCCACGGTAAGGACAATTCATGCAGGTGCTGACAACATCAAAGAGGGTGCTAAAAACGTAACCTCTTTGAGTGCTTTCGTGATGACTCGTACCAGAAGTATTCTTATGGAGAACATGGAAGCACTCCTGTGTGTTGCCGGGGCCCATAAGGGAAGCAAAGAATAGCAACACTGCAGCCTACCACGCATGTCGTAAGAGGCGACTAAGGGGGCTTGATGATTCCGTCGCCCTGCTGCTGAGTGAGTGCGTGGTACGACACTGTGAGCTGTGAGTTTCGTGTGAAATGCTTTTGAATCTGCCCGAGGTTTTTTGGAACGTGACTGCATGTTCGGAGTGATGGCGGATGGCTATGTCTCAGAGTTGACTGGTTTTTGCCTTATGCAGAAATGCGTGGCTGCTGGGCTTCTGGTTGACTGTCAATGCCATCGACGATGAACTGTATTTCGTGGACTGTGTGGGTGAACATCTAGGAAACATCCAGATGGGAAAATGACTGCCGATTCCATCAGAAATGAACTGGGTGTTTGTGGGGGACTATTGTGTTGACATTCTGGCGGCGGCATTATGCACAGCGTATCTGTGCGGGCTGTTGTTTGTCAAGACTCCTGTCTTTTCCACTTTTCATATTGGGCAGTGGGGAGCGTTTTGTGTGATATTCACTGGCACAGGAACGGAGCATAATGGGGACGACCCGTTGCTGTGAAGTTGGAACTGCGACTAACTAACTAACTAACTAACTAACTAACTAACTAACTAACTAACTAAGTAACTAACTAACTAACTAACTAACTATGGAAGCACTACTGGCCGTCTGACCAAAACCAATGGAATATGCCTGTAAGCAAGATGGTTATCCAAGGGAAAGCAAAGTCTCTCTTTGAAGATCTAGCTAAGAAAGCGGGTGAGAGCAGTACTAGAAGTGCTGATGATAGTTTTGGAGCGAGTCGTGGTTGGTTTGAGCGCTTTAAGAAGCGTGCACACCTGCACAACATTCAGACAACAGGTGAAGCGGCGAGTGCTGATACTGCAGCTGTAGAGCGTTTCGCTGCAGAGTTACAGGCCATGATTGAGGAGGGTGGTTACTGTGAGGCAGACATTGGACACATTTTTTGTTTAAGCAAAGAAGATCCAGGAAAAGAGGCAGGAAGAGGTTATTGTTTCATACTCAGATGAAGAGGCAGATATTAATGCCTCAACGTCCCAATAACTCTACCACTTTCCCTCCAACCCACCTCTATTTAGCCAATAAATATCAACAATAATTAAAATAAACATTACTGTAGTACACAATACACTGTATTTCATTCAATTCTATGGGAAATAGTGTTTCGCTATACGCCGTTTCACTTAATGTCGAGTTTTCCAAGAACGTAACCCCGACGTTAACCGGGGCCGTCCAGTACTCTGGCAGTTGAAGAAATTCGCAACATTCGTCTCAGGAACCACATCTCTGCTGCTTCCAAGTTCTTCCTAATTTGTTAATTCACATTCCAATACTCACTGTCACACAGCAAAACAGGTTCTGTACAGCATTTCAGCACCCTCTTTTTTACATTCAATGACATTAAATTATTGCATAAGATATTTTCTGAAATGCAGCTTTTGCTTGCTCTATTCTGTTCTAAATCTCTGTTGTGCATCTTCCACCGGATGTTATAATTAACCCTAGGTATTTAATCGTGTCCACTTGGCTAACCGTGTTCCCTTCTATTGTCAAATTTTGGTGTCACCTTATTCTTTGATATGATAGAGACGGATTATTGAGAGAATGTTATGGGGGTGTGGTAGGGTGGGGGAGAAATTCTGCTCCATGCTCGCCACTGGCTGATGATAAGGACACACAAAGTAATGACGCCATTCAACACCGGTGTTATGACCTGCAACAACCATAGTCTAGAGCCCAAAGTGTTCCATTAATTACCACAGATGTCCAAGATTGTTGTCACTTGTCTGCCTTCACCTCGCAATGTCCGTCTTCAGGAGACACTGAGCTACAGCAAAACGATAATGGTGTCTTCGTTATCGGTATGAGCAAGCGTTTGTTCATGTGTGTCCTCTCTCAGCACTTACTGTATAAATTTCAGCTTTATGTTAAGAAGAGTTTGTTGTTTTTTCTTTCGGTAAGGCCATTGTGTGTCACCAGAGAAGCAACAATCTGTTTGACGATATTGATTGAATAATATATAGACATTCGGGGACCTCGTCCAGTGCACTAGATCTGGCGGATCTGACAATGCTCCGTTTTCTTTGTCTAAATATCAATGCTGTTAAGGACTTGATGTTTAGCTGTCGGGGATCTGTGGTAGTCCTGCCATTATACCAGCCCTGTGGTCAGGCTTGGAATCGGCATCAGGGTGGAGTTTTAAAGTTGACACAGCCTAACAATGGATATCGGGAAAATGTATCATCATCATCATTATCATCATCATCATCATCATCATCATCATCATCATCATCATCATCATCATCATCGTCATCATCATCATCATCTTCCACTTCTGCCGTCAAGCGTCGTGGGGAGTTTCTGCTCCCGGTGGGCGGCACTGGATAGTGGCATTCCATGTGATTGTACATTATATTTGGAAATAAATTTGGCCAGCGAGATATTGACCATTGATATCTCCCACCGAATGCCAGTGGGTCTATAAAATATGTCGAACAGCATATACCCAAGGCGTGTACAAGTGTGGTTGACTGCTTCCCTGTAACCTAATATATGTGTAGCCTTTTTACAATAGCAGCAGCTGTGGCGGAGTGGTTAGTCGCTCATCTGCCAGCCCGATGGTCTATGGGTTCGAAACTGCACTGACGCGGATTTGTTAACTTGACCTGGGTTCCGAGGTGGCGCAGCCTAAAATAGACACCAGGAAATGTCTTGGGACATAAGTCGGCTAGTGTGATGTTGACCACATCAGCCCTGGTGTGCCGATTGGTTGTGTGGGTCCAGCAACATGTACCCGAAAATGCCTTAAAGCTGGTAGAATGGTCCTGTACTTACTATCTTCACATCTGAGATGACCGAACCGTCTCTCTAATTTCTTTTGGTAAAATGAATTGCCGACATTATACTCACTTGCTTCCTGTCTTTTGAATTCTAATTTGTATTATTGATTGGTTGATTGATTGATTTAAGAACCGACATCACAGCATTCGGAAAATTCCCATAAGCGCTCCGTCCCCATCCTCAGAAGCCAGCGAAGAGTTCCAACACTAATAGTACCAGTAGCAATCTGATTATATGTGCGTCTCACCTTCTGATTTTTAATGGACTCTTTACCAGAGATGGGCAACCTTGTTTGTTGTGTTAGGCCAAAGTAATACTGCAACGTCATTTAGCATTTCAACCATGATTCCATCATGATGTAATCCGCATGTTTGTCTAAATGTCTCAAAATGAGCCTTTGTCACGATTTTGTCTCTTTTGAGTTATTTTAAGGACATTGTGTAACTTAATAATAATACCAGCGTCTGTGTCACAGTCAACAGGCTGTACTCGTGTCAATTGAGAGAACTATAGAATTGGTGGTAGTGGTGGTCTTGAAATAGGAGAAGGATAGAACGAAATGAGAAAGTTTGTCACTGTTGTTCCCTTCTCAGTCAGTTTGTTTGCATCAGCTCGCACATCGTACCTCCAATATGTAACAACTTTCGCTTTTAAGGGATGTAAAAACAGGAATTGCCCTGAAGGAATTATATGCTTCTGAGACATTTAAAAAAAAAATTCAGTTTGTTAATGAGATCATATAAAGTATTTCAGTTCACTCAGCATACCATTTAAAATCGCGCCACGTGCCACGTTTGCCACGCGTGCCGCATTTTGCTTACCCCTGCTCCATACATGTCTACATACTAATATCTGCCGGTGAGATGGCAAGAGTAGGATCCCCTCTCCCCCTGACAAAGACCCAGGAGTGCTCCTTCACAGTACGTCCTTTCAACAGAATGCAGCCCAGGTCTCTCTAAGGTAGGTAGGATCGCCATGGATGTTCCGCAGATGTGAATATATCTTATACATTTCCGATCTCACACAACGCTAGTTTCTGAGCTTGGAGAGGATTCGGAGCGCGTGGCAACACAGTTCCCGTGGGAATTTTCTTATTCGATTATACTTCAGTAACTCTTAGTGGCCGGCTTCGTGGCTTAGAGGTTATGACTTTTCTCCGTAATCTCGTATACTCTCGTGGGTGACGTGATGACGGTGAGAATCAGCAGTAGTTCGAATCGCATCGGTAACTTGCGGGGTATGTGAGCCGGCTGCTCAGAAAGCAATGGCAAACTACTGAGCGTAATCTTGCCAAGAAATCAACATACAGCTGAAAGATGCTGGTGTTGACAGCAATGTTCCGTAAAGGATATGCAAAAAAAAACAAAAAAACTCTTAGTGCAATAATTAAAGAACCCTTTCCACGCATTGAAGTGTATTGGGTATAAGGTGCCCGCCCCATATTTGCATAGACCACTATAGCAATCAGCGGGTGCCATGGTATTACGCCATCACATTTACTTCTCAGATAATGTCCTGGTACCATTCTTACACTGAGTCAATATTCGAGCCCTGGTTAAATTGTGAAGCAACAAAAATTAAAACAAAAACCCAGCCTGCCATCAGAATTCAAACATGCGACCATCGCTCCCATAGGAAGATACCCTAGCCACTGAGCCACTGTAGACTACCTCCTGCAGTATCTGGCATGAGTACTATCTTTAGCTTTCCTCTCTTCCATTATCTTACCTTCTGCCATCCCTGAGCCTCTCTCTCTCTCTCTCTCTCTCTCTCTCTCTCTCCCTCTCTCTCTCTCTCACCCTCTTTCCCTCTCTTCCTCTCTCTTGCACTCTCTCTTTTTCTCTCTTTAATCTCACTTACTCTCTATCTCTTTCACATTCACTTGCACTCTCTCACTCACTCTCTCTCTCCTCATATCTCCTCCCTCTCTCTCTCGCTCTCTCTCGCTCTCTCTCGCTCTCGCACTCTCCCTCTTTCTATCTCTTCTTCTCTCTGCCTCTATCTGTCTATCTCGTCTCTCACGCTCCGTTCCTCTGGCTCTGTGAAAGATAACATATATCAGACACGTTACTCCACACAGAGATACCGGCATCGTCTGAAGCAAGACATTGCTGAGTCGGACAAGAGATGTGTCTATGACTACCGCTCCAAAGACAGGACTGAGGTAGTCAAGTTTCCTGTGTTTACCAAAAACCTCTATGTAAGTTCCTTCTGTTTATCAAAACCTCTATGTGAGTTCTTTTTGTTTATCTAAGATCTCTGTGTAAGTTCCCTCTGTTTATCAAAGATCTCTGTGAAATTTCTTTCTGTTTATCAAAGGTTCCTTTACACGTCCGTTCTGCTTGTCACATATCTTTATGTATATTCCTTGTGTTTACCAAAGTTCTTTATGCGAACCTTAGTGTTTACCAAATATTTCTATGCAAACTCCTTCTCTTTAGCAAAGACCTATATGTAAATTCCTGCTAACCAAAGATCTCTATGTAGATGCCTTGTGCCTACCAAAGATCTCTATGTAGATGCCTTGTGCCTACCAAAGATCTCTGTGTAGATGCCTTGTCTTTACCAAAGATCTCTAAGAAGATGCCTTCAGTTTACCAAAGTCCTCTGTGTAGACGCCTTCTGTTTTACCAAAGATCTCTTTGTAGATGCCTTGTGTTTACCAAAGTTCTCTATGTAAGTTTCGTCTTCCCACCCCTGGCCAGAACCTGTCACTAATCGCTACTATGGAGACACTCAGTCTCAGTCGGTCTGTGGCTACGTGTACCCCATTATTTCTGTCACATAACAATAACTACCAGCGTAGCCGACTTCTATCTGGTCTAACTGTGACCCAGCTCCGTGACTTCATTACCATTTCTGTGATCAACAGGCCAATTTTTATACTACTGGTTTTCCCCTCGTCTCCTTGGCACGACCAGGCCTGGTTGTTCTCATTGAACAGTCTGAGATATTCTTAGATGTTTTCATACCTAATTATAAAACGCCACATGAGTGTCTGAGTACCAGCAACTTGTTTAGTTGACGTCATATCTGGTTCTGATTCTTTGCAATGGCCAAAGATTCTGTCTTCTTCTTCTTCCTAGGTTGTACTGCCTTCTGGTCTACTGCTCTGTCCTAACTAGTCTTGACTTCTGTCGTTTCCTTTATTCCACTGATTTTGCTGTGAAGTGTTATACAGTTGAGGCAAATGTAATTGTCTGTGTTTTGCTTGTCTTAGCTTGCACTAGCGTCACATTTGAGTTCTTCAATGTCTGTTTGTTCTGTAATGTGAAGGCATGAGCTAGAAGATAGTTGGCTGAGTCTGGTAGCACTCTGGCCTAGCTGATGAGAAGGGAGAATCTCGTTTAGATTGCGGAGTAAGAACGAACGAAGGAACGAACGAACAAACTTTATTTTCAAAGGGTTAAGAATTGGGCACACAGACCTGTCTGATATTTTGCCCTTCTTATATATTTTCTTTTTTACATTATTTCATTCATACATCACTTATGAAGCTAATTTTAGGCAACAACAGAATAATATATATTCAAACTCATGGAAAATAATCAACAATACACGACTGACTAAAGCAATGTTTAACATGGCCATAATAATTACCTGACACGGAGTGTGCCTCTTGTCTGCTGTACTAATGCATGTAAACATTTGTGTAGTTGTCATCAGTCCACTTCTATAGATGTCAGGCAATGGCTACTATCTGATGGACCCACTGAAGTCTCTTCGCTGAACATGTATTTGCAGCTATCGGCGTTTCCCGCCCCTCTCAACGCGACAGACAGGAGAGTTAACGACGACATCGAGGCAGACCCTAACGACTTTATGCAGTTCATGTGTCCACTGGGCTCCGGGAGAATCGGCAAGGTAAGTGCCTCGTACAGAACACTGCCGGTCAACCTGGCCGAATGTATCAGAAAGCTCGTTCTTAAATATCCGGTGTGTTGATGCCGGAGTAACAGGTTCAAATCCTACACCGGAGAGTTGGACAGATGTTTGGGACGTAAATTACAAGTACCCTTGAAGTCGGAGTGGGTTCACTTGATGGCGAGGGACACTAGTAATAGGGAAAGGTAATACACACGCAAAAATTAGTCCCGTGTACCAGAAGTAGCAGCACGTTTATGGACTACTGTCGAATTCAGAGAGTGCGAGCACAAAATAAAGAAAAAATCACGCAACAGTGATTCTCAAACTGCCTGTAACGGACATTTGCTTGTGTAGCGATATTTAAACTTCCATTTTTCTGTTGCGATTTCGAATCATCTTAAATTCGAAAAACCGTATTTAGCTGAACACCTTACTACATAATTGCTCCCCACCCCCATTTTAACAATGATGCAAATTGCAGGGGATCGGCAGGGGTTTTGGAAGAATCTCAAAACTGAGAGGGAAGACCCGGAGACCTTTTAATCAGATAGCGTTGGCACCGATTAGTAGTATGACTCTTCGCTGGCTGTTGAACGAGGGGACGGAGCATGTATGGGAATGTCCTGAGTGCAGTGATGTCGGTTCTTAACTCAACTCAACTCAACTCAACTCAACTCAGTGATGCAAGGGACAATAGCAAGTGATTAAGAAAATGCAAAACGCTTGCGACAGCGAGGATTCGCCTATTATGGGCAAAATGATAAAAGACATAATTAAGAATGCCTTCCAAGAAAACAGTACTTAAATTTTCTTTGATCTTCCCTACGCTGCGTCTAAGGAGGACCATTATGTTCACAATCCTACAACTGAAAGTTACTCACGGCATGTGCTCGTGTGTCGGAAACTTCCAGAATCACCGATATGAAGCCTATATGAAGCAGTTAACTTCAAGAGCCACTCTAGCAAGTCACTAAAGTTGATAGAGACGGAGTCTTACAAGCCACGGTAGTAGCGACTGCTATATTCTCAGTTTACATAAAGACATAACTAAATGCTGCCACATAAACGCCTCCAAAATGCCTCAAACATGCCACCAAAATACTTTCAAGATGTCACCAACATACTTCCAATATGCCACCAACATACTTCCAATATGGCAGCAACATACTTCCAATATGGCAGCAACATACTTCCAATATGGCAGCAACATACTTCCAATATGCCACCAACATACTTCCAATATGCCACCAACATACTTCCAATATGCCACCAACATACTTCCAATATGCCACCAACATACTTTCAATATGCCACCAACATACTTTTAATATGCCACCAACATACTTTCAATATGCCACCAACATACTTCCAAAGTCCCCCATACAGATTGCTTTGCTGCCTGGACTACCACTGAAAACCCCTAAAAAAACTTTCTATCTACTTCAGAAGACAGTAAAGAAAGTAAAGAAGTAGACACAGAATTGGTGATCTAAAACTAAACCAAACAAACAGCAAGTAGCAGTTTGTTTGCCCTCTATCCATACACAAAGAAAGAATATAAATAAAGCTAGAAATCAACATGAAGCCTCGATGGTGTAGTGGCCAGACACTCAATTGCCGCCCCAGTGGTCAGGGGTTCGATGCCCATAGGTCTAGAAACATTCACAGAATCCATCCGAAGACTCGATGTTTAGGGTGTCCTTGGTAATAAACACGCAAACATGCACACATAATCCATCTAGAGCCTCGACGGCTGGATCATCCTGGCGACCAACATACAGACATCCATGCCAGTCTACATTGGAGCAATCAGGTCCATGATGGAACACGCCTCAAACTCCTGGGCTGCAGCAACAATTACGAACCAGGAACAATGACACAAGGTCCTGAATATTGGGCTTCAGAATATCCCCTGGAGCCTTGGCAGCCACCACTGGAGAACATAGAGACAGATACTGTCTTGGAGCCCTTTGGAATTCTTTGACATTATACATATATCAGTCAGTTTGAAAAGTTCAAAAGAGTGGCAAAACATGGACTGCCCCAGCAACTTCCCGAGAGAGCCATAAACAGACTATGAAGAAACAGTCGACATTGTCTTTCACGAAAGAAAAAAAAAGGAAAACAAAAAAGCTGCATACAACGTGCAGATATATGAGCTGAGTTGAGCTGAACCAAGAATTGACATCAAATAACTTGGGACATTCCCATACGCACTCTAACCTTATCTTCAACCGCAAGTGAAGGGTCCCAGTGCTGATGGTACAACTTGCAATCTGGTTATGTGTCCGTCTGGCCTTTCCTCGAAGAACTGAGAGTCAGCCAGATCCCGTTGTCACTTCCTGCGACAACATTCTCTTTTAGCTATTATCGTTGATCTGGTCTGTTCACTATACACACATTCCCTACGGACACTGATATTTACCTCAATGTGCACCAATACCCCATCCAACGGTGCACATTCAGCCAATCTGTCCACTTGCTAGTTTCCCACCACACTAGCATATCCTCGGGAAAAGATCTAACAGATGCTCTCTTTCTTAGAGCTTTCAGTGGACGCCATCCTGAACGAAGCATCCCTGTCTTTACCTTGCTCAGCATACAGCTATATTGTTAGTGGCACCTTGCAGTCTTGACAGACCAAAGTATGTGAGTTGGCATGTGGCCAATATTCCATCACAATGCCTGAGCAGAGCTTCAGAGAAACATGTGGTGCCCAAACGACATGTTCCCTCTCTCGGCCTAATCGTGTGTATTCCAGAGGAATGGGTAACTAATACGTCTGGCACAAGGTAGGCTGCAGACGCTGGCGGCACAGCGTGAAACCTCCGAGACCTCGCCACCACGAGCAGGTGGCGAGTGATGGCCAGACCCTGGAACCCAAGAGACCCGGCTTAGAGGCGTTCAGCCAAGTCCCACAGGTGAGACAGCTATATTAGAAACGGTTATATTATGTGAAGCTCTAACGCCACAACAAAGGACGAGTTACGCGGATACAATCCTAGATGGCACAGAAATAACTTCAACAAGTGACTAAACTGAGTCTGAACAAAGAGCTTTGTCATTTTTCGTGCCCAGGAAGCAGTACCCCTCCAACATTCAGGCACGTGTGTTCACAGGATCTCCGCTAGAGAGGCCGTAAAATATGGAGGCAACAGAATGTACATTACACATCCCAATGGCAAAACAGTGACCTGCTTCATAACGTGAGGAGAAGCACCAATCTCTGGAGAAGCTGGAGTCCTGCTGGCAGCTGCGAGAACTGCTGTCGAGGGGAACTAACCAAAGAAAGCTGATGTTGTCACGGATTCACAGTTGTCCTCAAGTCATATCATAAAGTTAAGCATGGCCGAATGGGTAAGAGCGCTTGCTCTTAAACTTAATGTTTGCTGATGCCGAGGTAGGGGGTCCAACCCCTACACGAGTCAGTTGGACTAAAATGTTGACTTCTCACCCTTGACTTGGGGACGTAAATTACAAGTATCTTAGAAGTCGAAGTGGGTTTGACAAATAGGGACACTGGTAAATAGGGAAAGCTAATCCACAAGCAAAAAAAAAATAACTTGAGTGCACTGGAAGTAGCGGCACTTAACCAGAAAATGCCTGAGTTCATACCCAGCGAACAAAAAACTAAGCCATTTTATGCTCCAAACTGAACAACATCTATGAAATGCACTATTACACTAGGGTACCTTTCACAACTAACTAACTAACAGATACATGTTCTGCAGTCATGGACCAACCCGGTTGTATCCCTTGAAATTAGATGTAAAGTAATACAAAGTGATGCAGCTTTACAGAATACAATTACGGAAAACATAGTACTTTGCGGCGACGAACCTTCAACAACAAACAAATAAACAAAACACAAAATATAAACACATGAAAGACACTATAGTGACTACATTAAGGCCAAATAACCGAATGAGAAGAATGGAGAGATGGAACAAAATGAGAAAAACGAAAAGAAAATGAAAATCATGTGCTACTTATCTCAGAATCACAGGCTGTGATATTAAGTGGCAAACCAGATGGCAGAGGCGGGAGGGAACCTGATTTAGTTCCACGAGGCCCAGAGCTTAACTGACACAGCCATTCTCAGTACAATCTGTTTGTCTACGTGCGGTTGCGCATGGTTTGTCTACGTCCTGTTGCTCACGGTTTGTCTGCGTGCAGTTGCTCATGGTTTGTTTACGTGCGGTTGCTCATGGTTTGTCTACGTGCGGCTGCTCATGGTTTGTTTACGTGCGGTTGCTCATGGTTTGTCTACGTGCGGCTGCTCATGGTTTGTCTACGTGCTGTTACTCACGGTTTGTCTACGTGCGGCTGCTCATGGTTTGTCTACGTGCTGTTACTCACGGTTTGTCTACGTGCGGTTGCTCGTGGTTTGTCTACGTGCTGTTACTCACGGTTTGTCTACGTGCGGCTGCTCATGGTTTGTCTACGTGCTGTTACTCACGGTTTGTCTACGTGCGGCTGCTCATGGTTTGTCTACGTGCTGTTACTCACGGTTTGTCTACGTGCGGCTGCTCATGGTTTGTCTACGTGCTGTTACTCACGGTTTGTCTACGTGCGGCTGCTCATGGTTTGTCTACGTGCTGTTACTCACGGTTTGTCTACGTGCGGCTGCTCATGGTTTGTCTGCGCGCTGCTGCTTACAGTTTGTTTACGCGCGGTTGCTCGTGGTTTTTCTACGTCCTGTTACTCACGGTTTGTCTGCCTGCTGCTGCTTTTTGTTTTCTTCGTGTGTCTGTTTACGTTTGCTCATGATGTTTTTACCTTTGCTCTGCATTTGTTACTCATGATTTGTCCGAGTGAGTTTGTTTGTGGTTTGTCTGTTTATTGTTGCTCATGATATGTCAGTGTGTTTGTTTGTGGTTTGCGTCCGTGCATCTGCTAACCGGTTGTCAGTGTGAGTTAGCAGTGCATTTACAACAAGCTGCGTCCTTCGTTCAGAGCTACACGGCCCATAGAATCGACCCGACGCCCTACGCCTGCACGGCTGTGCCCAAGAAGAACATCAAAGACATGGTGGTGGTGAACAAGATCGAGGCCAAGCGTATCGACTACCTGGACATGGTCAGGGCCGTGGAACCGTTCACCTTGGCGGGGCCCGATGTTTCCTCGCTGCTCTCCAAGGTTCTGCTGACGTTTAGGTCCAGCGTGCCTTACCGAGTTGTGAGTCGTGGACTGGCTGGTTGTCACGGAGTTGTAGACTAGATGGCTATGTTGTCATAGTGCCTATGTTGTCAATGTAGTCAGAGACTAGACGGATATGTTGTCATGTAGTCATAGACTAGACAGATATGTTGTCACGTAGTCATAGACTAGACGGATATGTTGTCACGTAGTCATAGACTAGACGGATATGTTGTCACGTAGTCATAGACTAGACGGATATGTTGTCACGTAGTCAGAGACTAGACGGATATGTTGTCACGTAGTCATAGACTAGACGGATATGTTGTCACGTAGTCATAGACTAGACGGATATGTTGTCACGTAGTCATAGACTAGACGGATATGTTGTCACGTAGTCATAGACTAGACGGATATGTTGTCACGTAGTCATAGACTAGACGGCTAGGTTGTCATGTAATCATTGACTACACGGCTAGGTTGTTATATAGTCATATACTAGACGGCTAACTATGTTGTTATGTAGTTATCACCATCATCATAATCGTTGCCATCATGATTTGACTTGCCCAGTGGCGTAGATTTGCACCCTCTCCCCCTCCCCACTCCTTCCCCCAACAGATCACAGTCCTCGGGGTTCTGATTCAACTCCATTGATGAAGTCCCTTCGTGTCACCATCTTGCACCATCCAGCATCAGTTGTCTTTGTCTGTCCCTGCCTCTTCCACTGCTGATGTTTGAGGTCGTCACAATGCTGTCCAGAGCCTCTTTTCTCATAACATGACTAAACAACAGTGTGTGTCTCTTTGTAAATTTGCATAACATGGGCTACTTTCATTGGCCACTTTGAGGTAACTATTGTTATTCTGGCCGATCATTATATTCGCAACATTTGTTTAAAAAATACAAACACCTATGTTGCCTGCAAGTTGGTCTCTGATTCTTAGTTCACATTCCAACATTCACTGCCATAACAGTTTGGATACAACATTTTGTCACAAGCCGGAATGTCATTATTTTATATTTCTTCTATGGGTCTAATGATAATACTGACTTCATGTTCTCATGATGTATTTATGTATGATATGTACACATATATGTTCTCATGTTTGTTAGCTAACTGGGCTCTCATGCCGATAGGTCAGGGATCGCCACGCCATTCCTTCGCGATAACATTTATTGTATCATATTAATATCATATCTGCATGCCTGTTGTGTGAATACTTCTGTGTGGTATGCATCTATATATTTACACTTCACAGCTGTTTAATCTTCACTGACTTAAGGTCCAACATTACTTAACTCATATTTACCCATTGTATAAGTTGTGCATCCAACTCTTATAAACACCAAATCTGACATAATAACGGTTGCTTCTAGACAGTATTTATCTTCCTATAATTTGCACTGCATGGTCACGAAGTCGTTTCAAATGATATGAATTAAGTTGACTTGATCTAAGAACCGACATAACTGCACTCAAGACACTCCCATACTCGCTCCGTCCCCTCGTTCAACAGCCAGCGAATAGGCATACTACTAATCGTTCCCACCGCTATCTGATTAAAAGTTCTCCTGGTCTTCTTTCTCAGTTTTGAGATTCTTCCAGAACCCCTGCCGATCCCCAGCAATATTATTCTTTCCCCATTCGGTTTCTCAATCTGTTCCCCGCCTTCTTCACCTGGTCTTACAGATGCACGACCACTTTCCCCTGTCCATATGTAACCTACCACCAAGAGGTGCATTCCCTGCCAGCCTATCAGCCTGCTCATCCCCTTGCCACAATGGCATGTTTACAATCTGTGACATCTGAAGCGAGGATAGCCATTCTGCACGAAACATTCCTTTCTCCACCTTACTAAGCATACTCCTTGAGTCCGTAATGAATGCAGTGTGAGTTGCAGTGGTCTCCTCTAACTTCATGATATAAAATTGCACAATCAGTACGATACACTACACTAGTGTTACACTATAAAACGTCGGCCATGTAGACGCCATCGCATTTTTTGGAGCTCGATATTGATCTGCTTTTCACGGCATCATCGTGTCGTTTGTATTACAGTGATGACACCACCTGATGGTGTCATTTGTTTTAAGATAGTGTTATTTTTTTATTTTTATTTTGGCAGAATTACTTACACACACTCTCGCGTAAACAAACATAGAGACAGACGTATTTATCGGTTAAGTACACTTTAATACAAATGACACCGTAAGGCGGTCCCAACTCTGCACTTCGCTAATTGCATTCTTCTTCTTGTTGAACGAATCATATAATCCAGATGATATATGTTCTACTGTCCCTACGACAGGAATACTACTACATGGTGTGTGAGTACTGGAAGCAGTCGGTGTCCCTGTGTCATCGTCTACAACTGCTGGGACGTATGAGTGAGGAGGACGCCAAGTAAGGGCAACATGTTCATTAGTTTATTCATTTCATCATTTCTCTAGTTAGCGGGGTAGGGGTACCCCCTATCAAAGGAGATGTAAGACGCCCCCTTTCCTCCATTAGTCTACGGGACACCCTTGGGCAAGGTGGAGTACCCGTTTAGCCCCCCGATCAGGGTTACGTGAAGCCATGGATGCAGGTGGTGGATGGAGTGTGAGAGCAGCCGACAGATTGTTGTTGGTTATGGTCTGCACTCTGCGGCGATAGGCAGATGATCTCATCAGTAGAGACAATGGCTATGGCCACCGACTAGTACAGTCACTGCCCAGGAGAAAATCAATGGCAAACTACCTTCTGCAAAATTTGCCAAGAAACCCTAGCAGCCATGAAAGAAAACATAGTAAGACAAAAACGGAGAAAGAAATATATGTTAATGAGGAAAATATTAGAGGTGGTGGAAAATTTCGAATATCTTGGATCATGAATGACTAATATTGATGACACAATGAAAGAAATTAAAAGACGGATATGTATTATTCTTCAGAAACTAAAACAACTTAATAAATTGTGGAGTGGGACAGAGAGAACTACAAAAATTAGATTTTTAAGAGCATGCATCTTTCCCATTGCAACGTACGCCTGTGAGGCCTGGACACTTACTAAACAAACTGAACAGCGCATACATGCCTTTGAATGTAAATGTTATAGACGGGTTCTAAGAATATCTTGGTTACAGGGGTCTTGTGGTTCTTTGCAGAATGCAAAATTGTGGCAGTTTTGTAAAGAGATGGTTTCTGTATTCAAGATGTCATAACAATTAAGTGTTACATGAGTCAGATTTAGATGTAATTGTGAATCCTGATAGATTAGACAAGAAGGAGGGATATTTGTTAACTAAACAGAAATATAATTCCACAGAAGAATTGTTATCCATTATCATCATCATTATCATCATCATCTTCATTTCTGCTTATGTCTCTTTCTCCTCTTTCTTCACCTATCATCATCATCGTCATCATCATCATCAACATCATCATCATCATCATCATCATCATCATCATCATCATCATCATGTCTTCTTCTTCTTCTTCTTCTTCTTCTTCTTCTTCTTCTTCTTCTTCTTCTTCTTCTTCTTCTTCTTCTTCTTCAAAATGTTTCAGGAAATGTCGACTCCTACTTCACCGAATGATTCCGTGCTGGACATGCTTCTGCTATCAGGTCGCGGCAGCCACTTTCTTGATAACACCTTCTCGGTGGACACTGGCAACAGGGAAAGCTGGCCCACATGAACAATAAATCCAGCATGGACTACGGTGGAGTTTAAAGCGGCGAAAAAATAAAAATAATAATCTACAACTACACGAACAGATGCCTCCATTGTTTCATGTTTTCTAATATTAGGGAGCTGTGCAGTCTTGTTAAATTGTGATTTCAGTAGCAGGCGCCATTGTTTCATGTTTTCCTAACAGGTTTTACATCATGGAACTGATCGAGGCGGTGGCGTGTGTGCATCAATATGGGAAAATCATCCGGTCAGTTCAATGTGGGCTTGCGTGTATGTGTGTGGGATGTGTGTGTGTGTGTGTGTGTGTGTGTGTGTGTGTGTGTGCGTGTGCGTTCTTTCTGTCTGTATACTCAGTTACACATGATTGTTGTCTTTTCTTTCTTTCTTTCTTTCTTTCTTTCTTTCTTTCTTTCTTTCTTTCTTTCTTTCTTTCTTTCTTTATTTATATAGTTGTTTCCTTGTTTGTCCATTTCTGTATTTCTGTCAGTCTTTCTTTTCTGTTTTTTTTACTTTCACACTTGTATTTGTTCCCTCATATTGCGAATTTAAGCACCCTTCGTTCCATCCATTATGTGCCATGCCGATAAGCGTGGGCGGTTATGTTTTGCCTGCTCACTCGATCACCAGAGTCGTGGATCAGCTCTGTGTTCCTGTCTCGACCATGCCATGTAGCCAAGCGATCCAGGTATTTACTTCTCGGTCTTCCCCTTGGTCTCTTCCCTTCGATCTTGCCAGTTGTCATCAAGTTCTCCAAGTCATTTCTTCTCATAACATGCCCAAAACATTGTGACTGTCTACGTCTAATGTCTCTAACCAATTTACGATCTTCATTTGTTTCTTGAAGGATTTATTCATTGGTTTTTCTGTCTGTCCACGGTATTCTTTGCTTCTAACCCTTCGTTAGTACGTGTTTTATGTTCTGGATCTTCTACCAATCTATCTTTATTCTTCCACACCCCATGCCTAGTTTGTGTCTGCGTGTAGCAGTTCTTTAAAAGTACTGGCGAGTTTTAGCCATCATAGACCATAACTTTAGGAAGGGGAAACCCTTGGTGAATTACTAAGCAGTGTTAGTCCAGTAGTTTGCCATTGCTTTCTGAACGTCGGCTGACGCCTCCTACCATCGAAATCAACACAAAGAGGCCTGCTTCCAAATTTCCGGCAGCTGATTTCCTACCCCCGACTCGGTACGGCGACAAAATTATGAACATGAGTTGAGGAAGTCTTTGACTCGGTACGGCGGGAAATTATGAACATGAGTTGAGGAAGCCTTTGACTAGGTACGGCGGGAAATTATGAACATTTGTTGAGTAGGCCTTTGACTTGGTATGGCGGGATATTATGAACATTTGTTGAGTAAGCCTTTGACTTGGTATGGCGGGATATTATGAACATTTGTTGAGTAAGCCTTTGAGGCCACTAAGACAGTTCATAAATAAGCACACATGTATTGTTTTGACGCTCATAGAAGTCGAAAAGAAGAAATAGAGACTAGAGATTGCACTAGACAACATAACAATTGAAAGCGGAAGAAGCCTACACCATATTTTACCAACCGGGACCGGGATTACCAACCGGGATTTGAGGCAGCGAGGCGCTGTTGTTAGCTGGAGGTGAAAGGTTCGAATCACGGTCAGTGACTACAGCTTTCAATTTGTTTGTGCAGTCTATTGCCATCTACGGTCTCTACTTCATATTCCAACTTCTGTGAGCGCCAAATAATACACTGTTTAGTTTGGAAAATTTATAAACTGAGTTCCGAACAATCACCCTAGACACAACACCGGTTATTAAAATCAAGTAAACAATGAAATTAAAGGATACAGGTAGAACAGAACCTAAGATCAGAAAGAAATAGTTCACAGCGAGATGTCTGAATTTATCACTGACAATGCCATGTGACATTGTATTGCTGTTAATCATTGACACAGACGCTTGTGCTTGTGCAACTTACTGATTGAACCCTCGGGACACCTGAAGCTGCTGCCTTACACCATGTGTGAACAGAACCTGGACTGTGGTCAGTCGTGCAACATGCTGGTCAAGAACTGCGGGGACCAGTTCTACGCCGCGCCTGAGGTGAGACAGGTGTCAATTGGGAATTGTGTTGCCTTCATGAGGGTAATGTTGATGGTGGTCTTTATCATGATTAAATTCCTTGATGACTGGTGTGGGTGATCAGGCTTATTCACATCTTCTGTTCTTCAGGTGAATGTGTGAATTCACGTGTTGATATCGTAACACACCATAACAAGAATTCCACATATCTCTCTCTCTCTCTCTCTCTCTCTCTCTCTCTCTCTCTCTCTCTCTCTCTCTCTCTCTCTCTCTCTCTCTCTGACTATATCTATGTCTATTCCGGTCTATTTCTGAAAGTATTTTCAGAAATATTGAAGATATGGAAGGAATCAACATTGGGGGACGATGCATCAATAACATTAGATATGCAGATGATACAGTCTTGATTGCAGACAATGAACAGGACCTGCAAAATTTAGTAGATGCGATTGTTACACACAGTGAACAACTAGGGTTAGAATTAAATTGTAAAAAGACACAGATTATGGTCGTCACTAGGAAGGACGAAATACCACAATGTAATATACAAGTAAATGGGAATATTCTTCAACAAGTGAGCAGGTACAATTATCTCGGAACAGTAATAACATCTGATGGGAGATGCCTTGAAGAGATTAGAACAAGAATCGCCATGGCAAAAGTACCCTTTAGCAAGATGAAAAACATATTGACCAATAAAAAGATGTCAATTGAAACGAGAAAAAGAGTGTTGAGATGCTACATTGAACCTGTACTTTTGTATGGATGTGAAGCGTGGACAATGAGCAGTCAGGCTGAAAAACATCTGATGGCTGTAGAGATGTGGTTTCTGAGGAAAATGCAAAGAATACCATGGACAGCCAGAAAGACCAATGAACAAGTCCTTCAAGAAACAAATGAAGATCGTAAATTGATTAGAGAAATTAGACGTAGACAGTCAAAATTTTTTGGGCATGTTATGAGAAGAAATGGATTGGAGAATTTGGTGACAACTGGTAAGATCGAGGGGAACAGACCAAGGGGAAGACCTAGAAGCAAGTACCTGGATGGCTTGGCCTTGTGGCATGGTCGAGACAGAAACACGGAGCTGATCCACGACTCTGGTGATCGAGTGAGATGGCAGAACATGACCGCCCACGCTTACCGGCATGGCACATGATGGATGGATTCCGGTGACTATGCCACTCTGTCTATCTCTCTGAGCCTCTCTGTTCTGACTCTCTTTATCTCTCTATATCTGCCATTCTGTCTGTCTCCCTGTCTATCTCTCTGCCTCTCTCTCTCTCTCTCTCTCTCTCTCTCTCTCTCTCTCTCTCTCTGTCTGTCTCTACATTTCTCTGTCTCTCCATCTCTCTGTGTCTCTCTTTCCAGTATCTGTCTCTTTCAGTCTTTCTCTATATTTCTCCATCTCTTCGTCTGTCTTTCTGCATATATCTATATCTCCCTGTCTCTTTTTCCATCTCTCTGTCTCTTTCTGTCTCTCCCCTCTCTCTTTCCCTTTGTCATTACATCCGTGTCTCTACGTCTTTATTTGTCTCTCAATGTATAGTTGTTTGTAACACTTCATCAATGTATGGCACAATGTATACACGCATGTGTAGTATTGCGCTGGCCTAGGACAGTCAAGGAATCAAACAAATCTGGAGAAACGGACTACTGCCGAGAGATGTACTTCTGACTAGCGTATTCATTAATTCTGTTTGTTTGTGAGAGTCTGAAAACGGGTGAAGAAACATTACCAACAAACGCCGCTAAATTTACTGGTTGATTGTCTAGCCGCAGACGATGTGGGAGTTTAAAAGTCGCTTAAAAATCGACAGGGTCGACTTCATTGCACCGAGTTTTTATACCGTATGGCTCACTATCTTTCCACAGCTCGGAAAGCATCGCACAAAGCAGGAATTCCGTAGCTCCAGCGACGATCCCCAGGAGTCTTCGAGAAAACGCACTCGTGAACCGAAGGACGCGGCCCGGAATCGCACCCACAACCTTGGGAGCCCGAGTCAGACGGCTTGACCACTTCGCCACGGAGACTCCCGATTTGGAAGCGGACAGCCTTGCTCTGGTTTTTTCTCAGTGGTATGAGCGTCGATGGTTTTCGTTAAGAAAGCAATGGCAATATACCGAGGTTAACTTGTCTAGTAAATCAAATTCAGTTAAAATGCTGGGGTTGCGTGCGACGTCCTGTAACAGACATGCCACTAACTGAACGTCCAGGCCTGTCATTAAATCAAGCCAGGAATTGTCATTGCCTTCAAAGGTAGTGCGCATATGGCGCTGTTCCTACATTTGTCTAGACCAATAGACACTCGAAGATGTATGTGGTAAATATCACGCTTGCCGCCTGTACTTCCTACTGCAGCTGGTAGTACCACCCTAGGCCGGTCGACCTGGCAGTTAGGACAATTCTGTAACATTCGCTAGGATGCAAATTGGAAACGATGGTCCCTTGGGTGGCAGGCAGGCATGCTAGTCACACGCTGTGGCAGCTTCCTCGCCTGGCACTATATGTGCCGCTTTGTGCCTTCAACTTCCCTCTAGGCTCAATTGTGCCTGCGGTCCACACGTGATCGTGTAAATGGAGATATATATTACACAATGGATGGATTGATCAGTCTAACAGGCCGTAATATACCTTCCTTGCTTGCGTTCGTTGGCTGTGAACTCCAGCGTGAAGTCCTGTATGTCGGATGAATACATCCTGTTGTCCAACATCAATGTGATGTCATACAGGACCTGAGGTTTGCGTGAGTATCCGTTGTCCCAGTCTGGCTTATTGGTGTGCAGACTAGTGGTTCCTCGCCGTGCAGGCAGATACTCTCCAATTATTGAAGAATCAGCGATCCTACTACGTTAGCCAGGACCCCGAAGGGACCTATTGCCCAGGACGCACGACTAGGACGTGTTAGTAGGTCTTGGCCAGTATAGAACCTGGCCCTGGTGCCTTGGAAACACCTCAGCGTTCCATACACCTTCATATTAAATCTGTAATTTATTATTGTATTTAGACTCACCGGTCTCCATCACCACTATCATCATTATCATAGTGATCACCACCATCATAAACACCATCACAAAAACTGACTTGCAAAATTAACTTTGGAACCCAGATATAAATACTTATCAAGAGAAACAACATATGTAATATTAATGGTATTATTCGTAAAAATGAGTTACATCCCTTAATTGCTAATATAGTTCCTAATATTAAGTAAGTTCTGTTTTACAAACAGGTTGTGTTTGGCGTCGATGTCCAGTTTACTGCAGACTGGTGGTCAGTGGGGGTCATTCTCTACCAACTTATGACTGGCAAGGTAATTTCTACAGCTATCTCCTATTGGTCAAAACACGGAGATTACCGTCATCAATATCAAAATCTAACCCCGAATTCAACACTTCTGTCCTGATTGTTCACTTACATTCACACAAGTCTAGTCCGGCCAGGTTTATATTGCTGTCTCTCTAATTATACTAATAGTTTCATCTTGAAAGCGTCGCCCACTCAGACAGATTTAGCCCAGTCCATATCGCTTTGCTGTCTACTCATATATATGACTGTTATCATCTTGCAAGTTTGGACCATGCATTCACACATATTTCAGCCCGTTCCATCTCGTTTTGTTCATCATCATCATTCATCATCATCATCATCTTCCACTTTTGCCGTCAAGCGTCGTGGGAAGGAATAATTGGCGTGTCAGTACCCGATGGGTGGCATTGTATAGTGTTATTCGGTGTGATTGTCTTTGATGTCTTCAATTCATTTTCTTCTCGGGCGTCCTCTTGCTCTCTTCACAGATGATCTTTGATGCAGGCCCAGTGCTGGTAGTTGATGATGTTGCATTCTAACGAGATGGCCAAATCATTTGATCTTCTGTTTTTCGATAAATGTGACACAAGATGTTGATCCCACTCTCTGTCTGATAAAATTTCTTACACGGTCTCGAATTGTTAAGTTGGCATCTCTCCTCAGGCATCTCGTTTCACAGGTGTTGATTTTGCGTAAGTGTGTTTTGGTGTCTGCCCAAAATATAGCCCTTTCTTTATTTTCCAAACTTCCCTTGCACTTCCAACCCCTGTTCCCATAGCAGACCGGTTAACAAGTGTCTGTGTCTTAAATGATCGCGCTTTTAAACGAATAACCATGAACTCACTCAACTATGTTGCTTCCTTATGTTTGTTGACACGTTGAAAGTGACTCACACATAGACAATGTTACTTCCTAATGTTTGCTAAAACATTGATAGTGACTATATTTAACGAATGGTTTAAGTTGACCTTGGAGTTGTCAACGCAGTTTTACAATATCGAGTCTAGCACAACCAGCAGCAGACGATTGGGGAGCAGATGGCTATGCGTTGATTGTCACAATAGCATGAGCGTCGGCACTTCAGACAGCAATGGCAAGTTACTAAACGTAAAATTGTTCAGTAAATAACAAAATTGTTAGGGTTGGTTGCGACGACCTGCAGCTAACTATGCTATAAAGTTTCTCTGGTGGAAGGTAAGACACACAACACAGTTCAGAAACGACTCAACATAAACAATTGTTCAAGAACAACTTAACACAAGCAGTTGTTCAAGAACAACTCAACACCAAAAGTTGTTGAAGAACAACTCAACACAAATAGTTGTTCAAGAAAAAGTCAATACAAAGCGTTGTTCAAGAACAACTGAACACAAACAGTTGTTCAAGAACAACTCAACACAAACAGTTGTTCAAGAACAACTCAACACAAAATTGGCGTTGCTGAAAAAAATACAAACACGAAAACGTCACGGAAGTTTGATACATCAAACGACTTCAGGATCTGCTGGAATGCAAGCAGGAGAAAGATGACAGCACGGAGCTAGAGTGTTTGAACACAGAAGCCACAAACATAATGTCGCACAATTTATTGCCTGGCATATCTCGCTGGACCTCATTAGGTGCTTACTGCAGAGTTATGTATCACACGCAGTGAATACATGCATTATACTTTGGCAGAAATACTTCACACAGACAGTCCCTTTGCTGTGCTTTGATTTTCACAATCGTCGGTCGTTCAGAAAGCAATGGCAAGGTACTGAGGAGTCAGAGGGTGATAAAGATATAATGGCCAGACAACATCCAGATACGGTCAGGATACAGCTTAGAACAATGTACAACAAAGGGTCAGGACCGAAATTGTTAGAGATCTGTTATTTCCAATCTTAATTGCGGAGACGGCACTGTATAGCTGTGGTACGAACACATAAACGTACGAACACGTAATAAAACCTCAGAACCAAATGCGGATCAATTACAACATTACCAACACACAGACAATATATGACTCTTGAGTAAATAGTGGCTTCAAATATGTGAATGATTGAGTAAAGAGTAGCTTCAAGTATGTAAATGATTCAGCAAAGTGTGTCTTAATTCTGAATCTGGAAGCTAATCATGGACAATTAGCAGTGGGTATTTATTTGGAATATGTGGCTTATATAGAAGACTGATGAGAACATTGTGGACAGAGAGAAAAAGTTATGAAGATATCTTGAAAAGAGTTAACTCACAAAGAGAACTGGTTACTCGCATCAGGAGAAGACAGTCCACATTTGTTGAACATGTCGCGAGAAGGGGAAAGCTGGGTTATATCGTCACAATGGAAATGCTGGATGAGAGGAGATTCACGGAAAGACCAAGAGAGAAGATGCTGAAGTTTGCCATCAAGGCGTGTAGGAACGTCGGTATTAGAAATAATTGGCAGTACAAGAGATAGCTTGAGGACAAACATGATCATCAAAGCCACACGACGGACTGCAAGTAGACGAATCTGAAACATAAGCCTAGCAGAGAAATAAAACACTCAAAGACTTCTGTTTGTGCTTCTAGCTACCATTTACTGGTCGCACTTTGGGAGATCTAGGGAAAGCCATCACAGAGTCTCCAATGATCCCGCCGGATTATGTGTCCGGTGAAGCTGCTGCTTTCTTACGACACGTAGGTCCAGTTGTCCATCTGTTTGGTTTGTGTGTGCTGCATGTTTCAGTGGTAAACCGTGGTCGTTTCTGTTCTTAATGGAAAACAGATACAGAAATTAAAATTAAAATGGTGGTATAGATGTAGTAGTCGTAGTAGTAGTAGTAGTAGTAGTAGTAGTAGTAGTAGTAGTAGTAGTAGTAGTAGTAGTAGTAGTAGTAGTAGTAGTAGTAGTAGTAGTAATAGTAGTTGTAGTAGTAGCAGTAGTAGCAGTAGTAGTAGTAGTAGTGGTTGTTGTTATTGTTGTTGTTGTTGTTGTTATAGTTGTTGTTGTTGATGTTGATGTTGTGGTTATTGTTGTCGTAGTAATAGTGGTGGTGGTAAGTGATTGTGGTGATAGTGGTGGTGGTGGTGTTGGTGGTGGTGGTGTTGGTGGTGGTGGTGTTGGTGGTGGTGATGGTGGTGGTGGTGGTGGTGGTGGTAGTAGTAGTAGTAGTAGTGGTAGTAGTAGTAGCAGCAGTAGTAGTAGTAGTAGTAGTAGTAGTAGTAGTAGTAGTAGTGGTAGTAGTAGTAGTAGTAGTAGTAGTAGTAGTAGTAGTAGTAGTAGTAGTAGTAGTAGTAGTAGTAGTAGTAGTAGTGGTAGTAGTAGCAGCAGTAGTAGTAGTAGTAGTAGTAGTAGTAGTAGTAGTAGTAGTAGTAGTAGTAGTAGTAGTAGTAGTAGTAGTAGTAGTAGTAGTAGTAGTAGAGATGGTGGTAGTGGTAGTAGTAGTAGTAGTAGTAGTAGTAGTAGTAGCAGCAGTAGCAGCAGCAGTAGTAGTAGTAGTAGTAGTAGTAGTAGTAGTAGTAGTAGTAGTAGTAGTAGTAGTAGTAGTAGTAGTAGTAGTAGTAGTAGTAGTAGTAGTAGTAGTAGTAGTAGTAGTAGTAGTAGTAGTAGTATAGTGCTAATCGCTTAAGGCCTTCTCGGATGTGACGAATTTCTGTTGCGAAGAACAATATTGTAATGTACTTTGTAAATGCATTACTATATGCTTGAACTCTTAAAAGAGGAATTTCTGTTAAGAAGAACTATTTATTGGGTCCCATGGTAGTTCGTCTGATCGTGTATGCACTGTTATAGTTGTAGTAGTTGTAATAGAAGGATGTTAAGAAGGAGGTGTTTAGGAGAAGGAAGAGAAGGAAGTGAGCAAGAGGAAGAAGAAGGAAAAGCTTACAATGATGATTATGATGAGAAAGAACAAGAAGAAGAAGGACAGTACAGGGAGGAGGGAGGAGTAGCTGGAGGAGAAAGGCGGAAGAGTGTTGAGTATTAACAGTATTAATAGAAAGTGGAAGAATAGGAGGAGAAAGATGATGAGACGGAGAAGAAGAGAAGGAGGAAGAAGGAGGAGGAGAAGCAATAAGTCTCAGAAATAAAATCACTGAGGGTATAACTTATAAAGGTGTATAATACCGAAACAATCACAATTATCTCTGTGGTTGTCCTTCTAACGTTGTCTTTGTGATCTTCCATTTTATTATTACCTATGTCCCCCCCCCCCTCCCCCCCCCCCCAAAAAAAAAAAAAAAAAAAAAAAACAAACAAACACGAACCCCCACCCCTTTCTAATATTGTCTTTGTGTTCCCCCTTCTAATGTTATATTTGATTTTAAATTCAAATAAAATCGGTGGTTTCCTTAACTTCATGTTGGATTCTCTCTTGTCTGTATGTTTCTTTTCTAATATTATCTTTCTGTATTCCCTTGTATCCGTACCTTTGTGTTTTTCCGTCTATCATTATCTATGTGTATTCCCTTTCAGCTCGTACAAAGAGAAATGGTTACTCGCATCAGATGAAGACATTCAACATTCTTTGGGCATGCCATGAGATGATGAAAGCTGGAGTAATCGTCACAACAGGAAGGCTGGAGGGGAAGAGAGACAGAGGGAGACCAAGAGACAAAATGCTGGAGAGTTTGACATCATGGCATGGGGGAATGTCTGTATCAGAAATGATAGCAGGCACGAGCGACAGAGGGCTGTGGATAGACATGATCGCCAACGCCAACGACACGGACTTTAAGAAGATTCACTGTATGCCTTATGGTTGATTTATCACAACACGACACGGACTATAAGAATATTCCCTTTATGCCTCATGGCTGATTTATCACAACATGACACGGATTATAAGAAGATTCCCTTTATGCCTGATGGTTGATTTATCATAACACAACACGGACTATAAGAAGATTTCCTTTGCCCCTCATGGCTGATTTATCACAACACGACACGGACTATAAGAAGATTTCCTTTACCCCTCATGGCTAATTTATCACAACACGACACTTACTATAAGAAGATTTCATTTACCCCTCATGGCTGATTTATCACAACACGACACGGACTATAAGAAGATTTCCTTTACCCCTCATGGCTGATTTATCACAACACGCCACTTACTATGAGCAGATTTCCTTTACCCCTCATGGCTGATTTATCACAACACGACTCGGACTATAAGAAGATTTCCTTTATGCCTGATGGTTGATTTATCACAACACAACACGGACTATAAGACGATTTCCTTTACCCCTCATGGCTAATTTATCACAACACGACACTTACTATAAGAAGATTTCCTTTACCCCTCATGGCTGATTTATCACAACACGACACTTACTATAAGAAGATTTCCTTTACCCCTCATGGCTGATTTATCACAACACGACACGGACTATAAGAAGATTCCCTTTATGCCTCATGGCTGATTTATCACAACACGACACGGACTATAAGAAGATTCCCTTTACTTTTCATAGCTGATTTATCACAACACGACACTTACTATAAGAAGATTTCCTTTACCCCTCATGGTTGATTTATCACAACACGACATGGACTATAAGAAGATTCCCTGTATGCCTGATGGTTGATTTATCACAACTGCTTTCCCCAGATACTCCACAAGGATCCTCGTCGACGACTTGGCTTCAGTGAAGACCTGGCCATTGGGGACCAAGGCACCATGGATGTGAAGGACCACCCATTCTTCCAGAATGTTCTATGGCGATCTGTGCGGGCCTTGATGGAGACACCGCCTTATGTTCCCCTGAAAGGTCAATCTGTCTGTCTGTCTGTCTGTCTGTCTGTCTGTCTGTCTGTCTGTCTGTCTTTCTGTCTGTCTGTCTGTCTATTTGTCTGTCTGTTTGTCTGAATGTCTGTCTGAATGTCTGTCTGTCTGTCTAAATTAACTTCTTTCATATTATCACTTTGAATGCCACTTCATTTTATCATGCATAATATGAACATATGTACGTTACTGTAGAGTGAGTGAGAGAGTGAGTGAGTGTGAATGAGAGAGTGTGAGTGAGTGTGGGAGTGAATGTGTGCGTGTGTATGTATGTGTGTGTGTGTGTGTGCGCGCGCGCGCCCTTCTCTGTGTGTCACTATTTTTTAGTTACACAATGTATATGTATATTTTTTTCTCCATTCTTCCCATTTCTGTGAGATGCTCACGATAATCGTCAGTGTATGTGTGTGTAAAGTGTGGGAGTTTGTTCATATTAGTGTCAGTGATTATGTGAGACAGCACGTATGTGTCTAGATGTGAGGATGTGTGTGGGTGTGTGTGGGGATGGGTGTGTGTGTGTGGGTATGTGTGGGGGTGTGGGAAATGTGTGTGTGGGTGGGGGAATATGTGTGGAGGGATGTGTGGGGGATATGTGTATGGGTGGGGATGTATGTGTGTGTGGCCGAGGAGATGGTGCGGGCGGGTTTATGTGTGTGTGTGTGAGTGAAGGATGCGTGTGTGGGTGAGGGATGGTGGGCTTGTGGGGATATGTGTGGGTGGGTGTATGTGTAGGTAGTGTGGGGGATGGGTGTGAGGGATGTGTATATGGGTGAGGTTGTGTGTGTGGTTGGGGGATATGTGTATGTTTATGCGATGTGTGTGTGTATGTGTGGAGGGTGTGTAGGTCGTGGGTAGGTCAGGGGATGTATGTGTGGGTGGGGGATGTGTGGGTGTGGGAGGGTGGGAACGTGTGGGTTGGTGTGTGTAGGTAGTGTTGGGGATAGGTGTGGGAGATGTGTGTAAGGGTTGGTGTGTGTATGTCGGTGAGGGAATATGTGTATGTGGGTGAGGGATGTGTGTTGTGAGGAATTATGTGTGGGTGGGGGATGTGTTGGTATGTGGGAGACATGCGTGGATAAATCGGGAATGTGTGGGTGGGTGGGTGCGTGGAGAAATATGTGTGTTGGTGATGGTGTATGGGTGGGGAGATGTGTGTGGGTGGAGATGTTTGTGTATGGGTGGGGGATGTATCTGTAGGTGGGGGATGTGTGGTCGGGGAATAGGTGATTGGGGGTGTGTGGGAGGGTGGAGGCTGTTTGGGTGGGTGTGTGTAGGTTGGGGGAAACGTGGGGGTGTGTGTGTGTGTGTGATTGGATGCGGGATGTGTGCTTGGGTTGGAAAGATTGTGTGGTTGTGGGATGTGTGTAAGTGGGTGGATGTGTGGGTGGGTGCGGGATGTGTGTGTGGGTAGGTGCGGGATGTGTGTGTGTTGGCGGGGGATGAGTGTGTGGGTGGGGGATGTGTGGTTGGGGATGTGTATTTGGCTGGGTGGTTGGGTGTGTATGTGTGGGTGGTGGCGGATATGTGGGTGGTGGCGGATATGTGGGTAGGTGGGGACATGTGAGTAGGTCGGGGATGAGTGTAGGTGGGGATGGGTGGGTGGGGGCGTGCATGTGTGCCTGCGTGTATGTGGGTGAGGGGTATGTGAGGCTGGGTGGAGGACGTGTGTGTGGCTGGGTGGGGATGTGTGGGTGGGTGGGGGATGTGTGTCATAATATGGTCATATGCATTATTTATGTTTACAACATTTATTTGACAATGTTGTTTTCCTGTGTGCAAATTAGAAAATGAGGAATATCTTATGCAATAGGTCAATATCATTGAATGTAAGAAAGAGAGCGCTAAGGTGTTATATAGAACCTGATGTGCTGTTTGGCTGTGAATCTTGGAATGTAAATGAACATATTAGGAAGAGATTGGAAGCAACTGAGATGTGGTTTCTGAGACGAATTTTGCGAATTCCTTTGACTGCGAAAGTAACTAACAACGAATGCCTGAAAGAGGCTAGTGAAACTAGAACATTACATAAAACAATAAGAAAGAGACAAACAACTGTTTGGGGTCATGTAATGAAAAGAGAGGCATTGGAGAACATCGTGACAACTGGAAAGATCGAGGGGAAGAAAGGTAGAGGCAGACCAAGATAAATGATGCTTGGTGGATTGCGACGGTGTCATGGAGGAATATCAACGGTAGAATTGATCCAGAAAACCAAAGACCGAGATCTGTGGGGAGTCATGAACGCCTACGCCAATCGGCATGGCACTTGATGATGATGATGTGAATGTATCATGCACTATTGGTGAACGAAAGATGAGTGATTAGAAGGGCCGAATGTATCTCGGGCTAGTGTCTACCCAGGAGGCTGTCCGTGAATGTGACCAGAGATAATGATCGGTATAAAGCCCTACCCAGGATCCTCATTGCAGTAGTATCCCATGTATAGCTATGATCTTGCGCTGTGTATCGTCAATGTAGTTATAATTATTATTCTGGTCTGCGCATCATTAATGCATCATGTGCCATGCCGATAAGCGTGGGCGGTCATGTTTTGCCATCTTACACGATCACCAGAGTCATGGATCAGCTCTGTGTTATTGTCTCGATCATGCCATGTTGTCAAGCCATCCAGATATTTACTTCTATGACTTCCCTTTGTTCGGTTCCCCTCAATCTTATCAATTGTCACTTAGTTCTCTAGTTTATTTCTTCTCATAACGCGGCCAAAACAGGTTGACTGTCTACGTCTAATTTCTCTAAGCAGTTTTCGGCTTTCATTTGCCTCTTGTGTTTATGTTGTTTGTCCATCAAGAATGATGATGACCATTCATTTCATCCAGTGGGGTTGAAAGTATGGAGCCGTGGGTTCTAAGATGGCTGATAAGGCCTATTTTGGTTCGAAATGTTCTTTGATAATGTGAGCAAAGAGTGCTTGACGTTTCTGGAGGAGGATTTCCTGCAGTGGTTTTTCTGTCCTGCCTTTTCTTCACAGCTCTTGCAGTCCTGGTTGCCTCACATATGACTGCACCCTTGCGTAATGATGTACGCCACGAATTTCGGTCTCTGGCTGCAGCCTCCCATGTGTCATGATGAATTTCAAAATATGATGTTGGATGAAGAATGACTTGCGCGATGACTTGGATTAAAGTGAGGAAGAGTTGCACAATTCGTCGACCTCACTCTCTCGCCTGAGTCCATCTGAGTCCAGTGGCAAGACAAGTCAAGACGACTGGAGACGAATAGAGGTGCAGTGGATGACCAGGGCGTTCTTGTCGGAGCTTGCCTCTTGTAGGACTTGCTCCGTGGTTTTTCTGTCCGGTCATGGTATTCTTTGCATTTTCCTCAGAAGCCAAATTTCCACAGCCATTAGATGTTTTTTCAGCTTATCTGCTCATCGCCCACGTTTCACATCCATACAACAGTACAGGTCTTGTGTAGCATTTCATCTTTTTTTGTTTCTTTGCAATTGACACCGTTTTATTAATCAGTATGTATTCCATTTTTTACCATAGCGATTCTTGCTTTAATCTCTTCAAGGCACCTCTCATCAGATGTTATGACTGTTTCGATTCTCTTGTTTAAGAATAGTTCTATGCATCATCAGTGTAGTTATAATTACCATCCTGTTCTGTGTATCATTGCACAGCATATAATGGTCATATAAATGCATATAAAAGCAGGTGGTGGGTGAAATTATAAGGGCAGTCGACAGATAGTTGTTGGTTATGGTCTCAACTTTCGCGACGGTAGGCAGACGATCTCTTTAACAAAACAATGGTTATGGTCATTGGCCAGTATGGTCACTGCCAAGAAGGAAAGCAACGGCAAACTACCTTCTTTAAAAGTGCCTAGTTTATTATGATTCGCCTAATTACAGATCATCACAAGAAAAGGTCAGGGACACTGAAATTAACAATATGAATGTTCGAACGTTAAGCGACGATGGAAAATTATTAGGGACGTTCATTTGAAACCCGCTCCAATGGCTTTATTACAAAAGCATGAAAGAAACATTAAAAGGTGTGTAGAATTAAACAAAGCATTCATTTGCAATGAATTATGCACCATGGGTTGGTCAGAAGAAGTCACTGTAGGCATTCAGGCAAGCATCCAATTGCTTAGGTAGGCGGCGAATGCCGTCCGCAAAAAGAAAAGGATTGTGGTTGCTCACTGAACCAAGTGTTTATCGCGTTCATTGCGTCTGCATCTGTGTGAAATCGTTGCCCTTTGAGAGCTTTTTTAGAGGTCCGAACAAATGAAAATCACACGGTGACAAATCAGGACTATAGGCTGGATGTTGCAGAATTTCCCACTTAGTTAGTTAGTTAGTCGCAGTTCCAACTTCACAGCAACGGGTCGTCCCCATTATGCTCCATTCCTGTGCCAGTGAATATCACACAAAACGCTCCCCACTGCCCAATGTGAAAAGTGGAAAAGACAGGAGTCTCGACAAATAACAGCCCGCACAGATACACTGTGCATAATGCCGCCACCAGAATGCCAACACAATAGTCCCCCACAAAGCACCCAGTTCATTTCTGATGGAATCGGCAGTCATTTTCCCATCTGTATGTTTCCTAGATGTTTACCCACACAGTCCACGAAATACAGTTCATCGTCAATGGCAGTGGCAGTCAACCAGAAGCCCAGCAGCCACGCATTTCTGCATAAGGCAAAAACCGGTCAACTCTGGGACATAGCCATCTGCCATCGCTCCAAACTAATGCTTCCTGTACAATCTTTGCGACATGCGGATGCGCATTATCGTGCAACAAAAGCACACCGCGAGAAAGCATGCCGGGTCGTTTATTCTTGATGGCTTTGTGCAGCTTGTCTAGTGATTGCAAGTAGTGGGTAGAGTTGATGTTGACACCAGGTTCTTTAAAGTCGGCCAACAATAACCCTTCGTGGTAAAAAAAAATCGCTCAGCATAACCTTACCAGCGGAAACCTGTAACTTGAATTTTTTGGCTTTTGGTGATCCAGCATGATCCTATTGCATGCTCTCTCTTTTGCTGCTCGGCTCAAAATGGTGACACCATGATTCATCGCCTGCCACTATGCAGAAGAGAATTGCATCACTCTCCACTCTGTATCGCAGCAAGTGGTTCAAACACCATCCCATGCTTTCTTCTTTCTGGCGGTCGGTCAACATCCCACTGTGAACACACCTTCCGATATTGCAGTTTCTTACGAACGACCTTTTGAATTGTCCCAATTGACACATTAAATTCTTTCGCTAGCGAACGTATGCTTCGAAAATGGTTCATCTGTACTGCTGCATCAATTTTGGCGATGGTTTTTTCTGTTGCAACAATATGCGCTTGACCCGGGCGTCGAAGATCTGTCGTGAACACTGACGTCCTTTCCGAAACATTCGTGCCCAGTCTGTCACTGTTGTCTTCGACACACATTTGTTACCGTACGCTGCCTGCATTCTTCGATGAATGCCCACTGGTCGACATCCTTCAAATGAAAGAAATTGAATCACCGCTCTTTGAGCTTCTTGGGACGGATTTTGGATCAACCCGGCCATTTTCTCAACGGTTAGAAACAGAACCTATGCATCATGGGCGATAAGCAAGTGCTCTTTTATTCCTTGGTCAGTACTTATCACATGACTATGACATGATCATGTTCAACGTACGCAAGTACGCGCAGTGCGGCAGAACGGATTTCAAATGGACGCCCCTTGTAGATAACATTAAACAAGAAATGGAAAGAGAGAAGATTAATATATTAGGAATGTGCGAGACGAGATGGAAAGTGGCATGGATTATGACTGGGGAAGATTGTTCGATTATTTATTCTGGAGGAGAAGAACGACAAAGAGGTGTAGCAATTACCATGGATCGGGAAACATCAAAATGTGTTTAAGGATACTGGATGTGTCAAACAGGGTTCTATGGTAAAATTAATCGGCAAACTTAATAACATAAAAGTCACTCAAATATCTGCCCCAACGAGAGAATGCAGTGAAGATAGTATAGGGGAATTTTATAATGACATAGAGTCTGCTGTGAAACAAATGTAAAAATTCAGAAATAAATATCATAATAGGTGACTTACATGCAAAAAGTGGAAAATCAAGTCGATGGACGCACAGTAGGCAACTATGGTTTGGAAGAGCGAAACGAAAGAGCATACAGACTTGTAGAATGGACAAAGGAGAAGGAAATGCTTGTGGTAAACATATAGTTTAAACAACATCCTAGAAGGTTATGGACATGGAGGAGTTATGATAGCAGAATTATAAACCAGATTGATTACACCCTGATTAGTTAGTTTAGAAATACGTTAACAATCGCAAAAACAGTTCCCAATGATGACTGTTACAGTGATCACATATTGATTACAGGATAATTGAGGGTAAAGTTAAAGAAAGTCAAGTATTCACCAGGAAACACTAAATATTATCTGTGTACGAAAAGTGGCATTTTCTCGGCCATTTTCTCAACGGTAGGATGGCATTTCCTTCTATTTTGCCCATTCTCTCAAAAGAGGACGGTCGTGGATGGGTCAAGCCGAAGACATTCTTCAACAGGTGTGTTCACTTGAGGACTTAGAACCTGGCGAGGAGTGGGAACAAGTGCCAACAGATTTCTGCACATCCTTTTCAGTTTGCATCCAACTAGACATAAAACGCAGACAAGAAAACCTGGCAGCTGTGGAGGCGGAAGTACAAGCGTTGATTTTCGAGAATTCGCTAGACGGTGATGCTGTCATTTACACAGATGGGTCGGTCGTCCGACATGTGAGAAGCTCATGGGCCTTTACGGCTCAGGCTGGAGGGAGAACTGTGAAGGAGGACTCTGGTGTTTCTGCTAAGACCACAAGTAGCCTGACTATGGAAGTCATGGCAGTAAGTAAAGTAATAACATGGCTAGAGACACAGACATTCACTAGGGCATGTTTCCTTAGCGACTCAATGAACATGCTCAAGAGGATAGAGATGGGGTTGATCCGAAGAGAATGGTTGCTGCCTCTGGAGCGGTCTCGGCTGGCAAAGATTAGTTTCATCTTCGTGTCAGGGCATGCGGGAGTACAAGGGAATGAGTGAGCTGACAAGCTCGCAGGTAACGCTATTGTGGAGGGCGGACGTGCCACGGACCAGGCTGACATTCTGAATGCTCTACGAGAATTAAGAATTCTGCGAGAACCAAGTTATGATTGTGAATCTACAACCATGGTCAGACAGCGAGAACGGCAAATTAAAAGAGGGGTGGCCAAACAAGAACACTACGCGGGAAGCCAAAGAAGACTGATAAACCAACACAGAACTGGTGACGTTAGCCGCTACACGCTGCGGGATTTGCTGAGGAGGGGATCCGAGCACTTATGGACTGAATGGTTCGATGTGCAATGAGGATGATCTGTCGACTAACTAACTAACTAACTAACTAACTAACTAACTAACTAACTAACTAACTAACTAACTAACTAACTAACTAACTAACTACCTAACTAACTAACTAACTAACTAACTGTGTACATTGAAAAATTACAAGGTAATACACGACAATTTTAACATAGTAGTAAAGAACATATTTCATATACTGTCTGATCAAGAGATCCTATATCAAGATGTGGATGACCAATCGGAAATGTTGAAGAATTCAAGTAGTTTGGCTGCAGAAACAACTATTCCAAAATTAAAGAAAGTGGGTCGTAAGAAATTGATGACTGAAGGCATTTTACAACTAATGAAAACAAGAAGACACAACAAAAATAATCCTGCAAAATATGAAGAAATTCACAGGAAAGAAAGAACATTATGTAAAGAGGCAAAAGATGCATGGCTTGAGAAAAATTGCATAGAACTTGAAAAAGAACACAACAGTAAACATACCAAATTAATGCACAAAAGAATTCAGGAGCTTACTAATAAAATAACACGTGTATCAACGGGGTGCCTAAAAACAAAAAATGGAAAAATCATAATAGAAAAAGATCAGACTGCATGTATGATCAGGTTATGTGAAAAACCGTATGATGATAACAGAGAAGAACAGTAAGATATTAGAAATAATAATGAAGGACCATCAATGTTGAAGATGGAGGTTCAGAATGTTCTTCACCAAATGAAAACTGACAAGACCCCAGGTTCTGACAATATCACAACAGAAATGATTAATGCTTTAAAACAATGGTTCTCAACCTTTTTTGGCCCGTGCCCCCCTTCACCATATTTTCAGAACGTCATTCCCCCCCCCCCCTTTCGTATTTCCTCCCCAAAACTCCCCATTCCTACACAGTATACGTAATAATGGAAGCTAAATTTAATAGCACATACTAAAATAAGTCTAGAAGTCTACATAAAACGTGATTTGCGGGTCTACTTACGTTATAAAATAAATTTCAGATGGGTGAGACGTACAGAATCGTAAAGTATGAAGGGAAAAGCAATATCAAGTAATCTGTTCTTGTATTAACGCGATCTTGAAATAATATTAATCCCCCCCCCCCTGGAAACTTTAAAATTCCCCCCCCCCTTCCCCGGTGAGAACCACTGCTTTAGAAGAATATGGAATAGATCACGTCACTAGACTGCTGAACACAATATATGATACTGAAGATATCCCTCATGAATTATGTAGTTCTGGATTTATTGCAATCCCAAAGAAATCAGGAGCCTTGGAATGTGATCAACATCGAACAATTAGTATAATGAGTCACATCACGAAGTATCATGCTAAGAAGTATCATGCAAAGAGTTAGGAAGAAAATACAACCCGAAATATGAGAAGAACAATGTGGGTTTGTAGAAGGCAATGGTACGCTAAATGCTGTGTACACGCTGAGAACCTGCTGAACGTTCTATAGAAGTAAATAAAGATATACATCTGTGCTTTATTGACTATACAAATGCTTTCGATAGAGTAAGATATGTCAACATGATAGCGATGTTTGCAGATCTACAAATTGATGGAAAAGACCTTAGACTTGTAAAAAACATATATTGGAAACAACAAGCTGCCATTAGAATTGATAATGAAGTAGGCCAATATCAGTCTATTAAGAGAGGTATGAGACAGGGATGTGTAATGTCTAGAGATCTGTTTTCCCTGTATAGTGAAAATATTTTCTGAAATGTACAATATATGAATGGAATCATCATTGGAGGAAGAAACATCAATAACACTAGATATGCATATGATTCAGTATTGATTTCAGACATTGAGCAGGATTTGCAACATTTAGTAGATGCGGTTGTTGTACACTGTGAACAACTAGGGTTAGAATTAAATTGAAAGAAGACACATATTATGGTCGTCACTAGGAACAACGAAATACCACAAAGTAACATACAGGTAAATGGGAATATTCTTAAAAAAGTAAATCGGTACAATTATCTCAGAACAGTCATAACATCTAAAACAAAGTGATGTCAATTGCTACGAGAAAAAGAGTGTTGAGGTGCTACATAGAGCCTGTACTTTTGTATAAATGTGAAGCGTCAAGATGAAAAAAAACTTGATAGCAGTGGAAATGTGGTTTCTAAGGAGAATGCAAAGAATACCGTGGACAGACAGAAAAACCACGGACCAAGTCCTACAAGAAGCAAATGAACATCGTTAATTGATCACAGAAATTAGACTTAGACAGTCAAAAATTTTCGGACATGTTATAAGAAGAAATAAATTAGAGAACTTGGTGACAACTGGCAAGATCGAGGGGAAGAGAACAAGGCGAAGACATAAAAGTAGATACCTGGATGGCTTGACCACGTGGCATGGACGAGACAAGAACACTGAGCTGATCCACGACTCTGGTGATCGTGTGGAATGGCGAATCATGACCGCTTACGCTTACTGGCATGGCACATGATGGAAGGATAATGGTCATCTTATTGCTTGTATCACCACTAACGTACAATGGTCATCTTGTTCTAAGTCCCATCACTGGTCATCTTGCTCTGTGTCTTGTTCTGTGTCCCATCACTGGTCATCGTGTTCTGTGTCCCACCACTGGTCATTTGTTCTGTGTCCAGTCACTGGTCATCGTGTTCTGTGTCCCATCACTGGTCATCTTGTTCTGTGTTCCAATCACTGGTCATCTTGTTCTGTGTCCCATCACTGGTCATCGTGTTCTGTGTACCATCACTGGTCATCTTGTTCTGTGTCCCATCACTGGTCATCTTGTTCTGTGTCCCATCACTGGTCATTTGTTCTGTGTCCAGTCACTGGTCATCGTGTTCTGTGTCCCATCACTGGTCATCTTGTTCTGTGTTCCAATCACTGGTCATCTTGTTCTGTGTCCCATCACTGGTCATCGTGTTCTGTGTCCCATCACTGGTCATCTTGTTCTGTGTCCCATCACTGGTCATCTTGTTCTGTGTCCCATCACTGGTCATCTTGTTCTATGTCTCATCACTGAGCATACAATAGTCATCTTGTTCCTTCTCTCACAGCTCCGGCCTCAGTGTTGGACGTGTACCGCGAGAAGCTGAAATTCTCCGCTGCCAAGGGCAACCGACCAGCAAAACCCTGACATTCTAGCAAGATCAAAGTTCCTTCGCTGCTACGTGAC
>OY992893.1:11512358-11552358 GCA_963921405.1 Cepaea hortensis | reverse complement strand
ATACAGTAATGTAGAGTTACAAGTTCTATACCAAGTAATGTAGAGCAACCAGTACTATGAAACATAATATAGTATAGATCTATGTAACAGGTTAAGTGCCGGATCCCCATTCCCTGTAGTTATAACAGACCCGTGAAATGTTTTGGGGTGCCAAACATTTTACACCTGAATTTGCATAAATTAGGCATTCATTCAGTACCATGTCCTTTGCAGAACCTTGCTCCAATAACAATCTTCCGGAAAACTTCTCGGTCATAAGCATGATGTCCCGCGTCCGATACACCCATCTGGAGATCATCCGCCACATCCTGCACCCATCTTCTCTTTGACCTTCCTCTTCCTCTCTTCATAGGCATATACCCAGGCTTGGCCATGGGATGGGATGGGACAAGCATAAATTACCATGGGATATGATGGGACAGAAAAATATGTCCCATGGACAAGCCTGCATATACCCCTCCATTATTGCTCTCTCCAAACTTTCGTGACGTTTCAAGTGATCAAAATATTTCAATTTTCTTTGTTTTATCGTCTTTAATAGCCAACCTTCTTCAATATTTAGTTCTTGAAGTATGGATGCATTTGTTCTTTTCTTTACCCAAGATATTCTTAGAACTCGTCTATAAAATTTATATTCAAAGGCATTTATGCGCTGTTCAGCTTGTTTAGTTAGTTAGTTAGTTAGTCGACAGATCATCCTCGTTGCACATCGAACCATTCAGTCCATAAGTGCTCGGATCCCCTCCTCAGCAAATCCCGCAGCGTGTAGCGGCTAACGACGCCAGTTATGTGTTGGTTTATCAATCTTCTTTGGCTTCCTGCGTAGTGTTCTTGTTTGGCCACCCTTCTTTTAATTTGCTGCTCTCGCAGTCTGGCCATTGTTGTAGATTCACAGTCATCACTTGGTTCTCGCAAAAGTCTCACTTCACGTAGAGCATTCAGAATGTCAGCCTGGTCCATGGCGCATCCGCCCTCCACAGTAGCCTCACCTGCGAGCTTGTCAGCCCGCTCATTTCCTTGTACTCCCGCATGCCCTGGCACGAAGATGAAACTAATCTTTGCCAGCCGAGACCGCTTCAGAGGCAGCAACCATTCTCTTCGGATCGACCCCTCCTCTATCCTCTTGATCATGTTCATTGAGTCGCTAAGGAAACAAGCCCTAGTGAATGTCTGTGTCTCGAGCCATGTTATTGCTTTACTTACTGCCATGACTTCCATGGTCAGGCTACTTGTGGTTTCAGTAAAAGCACCAGAGTCCTCCTTCACAATTCTCCCTCCGGCCCGAGCTGTAAAGGCCCATGAGCTTCTCACATGTCGGACGACCGACCCATCTGTGTAAATGACCGCGTCACCGTCTAGCGAATTTTCGAAAATCAACGCTTGAACTTCAGCCTCAACAGCAGCCGGATTTTCTTGTCTGCATTTTCTATCTAGTTGGATGCAAACTGAAAAGGATGTGCAGAAGTCTGTTGGCACTTGCACCCACTCCTCGCCAGGTTCTAAGTCCCCAAGTGAACACACCTGTTGAAGAATGTCTTCGGCTTGACCCATCCACGACCGTCCTCTTTTTAACCTGCTGCCCTTCACCTGCCTAATTTCACTATGCAGTGGATGTTGTGTGTTTGCGTTAATTCTGAGGTAGGCGCGTGCCCTGCAAACTTGTATTCTCTCTTCAATGGTTGGAAAATCAAGAAGGAAGCGCATCGCCCTGCATGCTGTATCTCTTGTACATCCAAGAATAATGCGCATAGCTTCATTCTGTATCCTTTCCATCCTTTCAATCTGCTTATGGCTGAGAGTCAAGATTGCCATTGCATACACCAAAACAGACATGACCAGCCCCTCGTACAGAAGACATAGATGGCGCTGCTCACAGTTTGCTGCCGCCATCACCCGCATCGCTGCCAAACCCCGCTTAGCCTTTGTTATCACCTGGTCTATGTGCACATTATAAGCAAGGCTTCGATCAAACCGTATCCCCAGGTAATTCATTGCCTGCGTTCTTTCCACCGTCTCTGAACACAGCATTACAGTTGGTGTTGGATTGTTGACAATATGATTATTCAACGAGAACCAAGTCACTGTTGCCTTTGTTGGGTTGACCATTGCCCCAGCTTCATCACACCAAGTACTTATGCGATTGAGTTCGGTTTGTAGTTCCACAGCAACCTCCTCTCTATCCTTACCCTGACGATACACTAAAACATCATCGGCATATGACAATGTCCTGCCAGGTCCAGTGATCTGCTCACTGGTGATTCTCACTGTGTAGGCGTTGAACAGTACCGGAGATAACGGTGATCCCTGTGGTAGGCCAGGATATATTGTTGTTGGTTCCGAAGTCCAACTGCCACATCTAAAAACTACTTTCCGTTGGAAGAGGGCTGCAGCGATCCAACTAAGGAGGAATGGACTTACGTTTAGTTCAAGAAGCCGAAACATTAGCTTGTTTAGTAAGTGTCCAGGTCTCACAGGCGTATGTTGAAATGGGAAAGATCCATGCTCTTAAAAATCTATTTTTTTTAGTTCTATCTGTCCCACTCCATAATTTATTCAGTTGTTTTAAAATGAGGCATGCTAAATCCAAATTGTTATTTGGATTTATTAGGCCTCATTTATGCAAATTTGCATTATGCATTTATGAATTTATGTGTCTGTAGCAGCTCTGGTTTTTTAGATGCAGGCATTTTTGTATTTAATTAATATTATTACAGCATTTTCTATACAAGCCTCTGGAAGAAAAACAAATATTGCTATCTAGTCCCTTATAAAATTTGGAATTCCAATGGTTTGGAGAGAGCCCAAGAACCACTATTATGACTGTTATTTCTGTGTTGTCAATATTAAGGAAATTAATAGAAAAAATGGAAAAAATTACACAACAAGGAATATCCAAATTTAGATTCTGCGAGACCAGGGGTGGGCAAACCTATTGTGCTTAGGGCTACATTGACAAATGTGAATCTATTGGGGGGCCACATATATATTATGTCCACTTTATTTACAGCAACATATCACAATAAGTAATTATGAATTATTTATAGGTTATTAAACAGTATATATAACTAATTATTGCAATTGTATTTTACTTATACACATATACATTATATTTTACAATATGGACAAAAACATTTACTAAATTGTTAACAAGATTTTACACATTTTTATTATAATAATTTTTCTTTTACATTATCTATCAATGCCTTTAATATAGACACAAACCGACTACATTGTCACTGCAATCGTTGATTTCTAATGAGATGTATGTAACTGCTTGCAATTTTTGACAATATTCTTGATATATGGAGTAAGTTTACTTGTTTAAATTCGCCTGACAGCATGCAAGTTGCAGTCCGACAATAAAGCTTCCTGCGTATTCTTAGATTTGTTGATCTTCAAGCAAGAGAATGCTTGTTCGCAAATGTATGTACATCCAAACAATGATACAAGTTTAGCTGCAAAGTTTTTCAAGATGGAAAATGATTCTTCTGATAAAGATCTATAGAAATCCAGCAAACCATCTGACTTGAAATCTCTTTCAAGTCATGATCTGCTTGTAAGTCAAAGAGCTCCAACTGTATGTTCTCAGTGGCTGTATCAGCTTCTGCACTAAAAGGGGAACTGAGAATATTGAACTGTGGCACTAAGTGTTTGAAATCTTGGAATCTCCATCCAAAGTCTTCAGTCAATGCATCTAATTGGGCTTTGTACTTTTCAGTCATTTCACCAGAAATGATTTCTTGTTTCAGCAAAGGGAAGTGACAAAACCTTTTTTCACTAGCTTGTCTGGAGAATAGTGAGAGTTTTGCTTGAAATGATTTTAAATATACATACAATTCATGTGCAAATACACCATTGCCCTGAAGTTTGACATTCAATTCATTTAACTTTTCCTTAATTTCAATGGCAAACATAAAGTCTACTTTCCACTCTCTATTGACAGTGTTAGTACAAAAGTCCCATTAAATGTCCTTCATATCCAGGAACATCACTATTTCTTCTCTGAGGTCCCACACTCGCCTCAACATCTTAGCGAGACTCAGCTATCGAACACTGGTGTGGTACAGGACATCGGAATGTTCAGTTTCCAAATCGTCAAGTAATGCCTTGAACTGATTGATTGATTGATTGACTGACATCACAATATTCGGGGCATTCAAAAAAGCGCTCCGTCCCCACCCTCAGCAGCCAGCGAAGAGTTCCAACACCAATAATAACCAGTAGGAATCTGATTATAAGTCCGTCTCGAATTTCCTCTGAGCGTCGAGCGTCGGCAGGATCCCCTCGTCACACCTCGCTGTCTCATTCTTACCAGACTATGGTAATCCATTTGCTCCTCCGAGGTGTACACGTGCTCCCACAAGGCCGCAACCGCGTCTGTCTTGTCATGCATCAATGTTCCACCAAGTTTTGCAGAGCAAGCCAATCTGTCCGCCTGTTCAATCACCAGCACACCGGCACCCCCCGGAGAAAAAGATCCAGGCGATGCTTCCCACCCGTAACCTCCAAAGCGATGCAAGCCACTCTGCCCGAAGGTTGCCTGGCTTCACCTTCCTCGGCATGCTTTCTAAATCAGTTACAATCACGATGTGTGTGTGTATCGTATTCTCCATCCAGCGGAAAGCTGCACTGACCGCCTCCACCTCCATTCTTAAGCTAGATGTTGTGATATCATATGCCAGGCTCTCCTGCACCAAACGTCGACCATTAGCATTTGCTAAGAACCTCCAGGCTCTTCTTCTACCTCTCAACACCGACCCATCTGTGTAGATAATCACATCACCCGAGCGAGCATTATCCTGAATTAGTTGCTGGATTCCTCCTTCCGTGGGTCTGCTCGCCACTCCCTGCACTCCCGGCTCAATGTGATTATAATTCTGCACAAGTCTGGCTGCTCCGGTGGCACTCTGGCCCACTCATCTCCTCGTCTAATGTTCTCCAAGATGCACACCTGTATGATCGTATCCTCCGCCTGAGCCGTCCATGATTTCCTTCTTATCAGTCTCTGACCCTTAACTGCGTCCAGCGCCTCATGCAACGGAACGATCTGTGTCTTCAGCTACTCTGAGGTATCCTTCCCTGCATCACCTTGTGCCTACCAGCAACCGTCGGCAGACCAAGGATGTAACGCATACACACTACTGGGGTGTCTCTGGTGCATCCCAGAATGTCCCGCATAGCTTCGTTCTGTATGCGCTCTAATTTCACCAGCCGACGTTTGAACTTGTCTTGAACTGTCTGTGATTAAGTCCTCTTGATCTGATGAGCTTGATGACACTGACAACTGGGTCAATAACATGCTTTATATTCAAAACAGTTTTACACAGACTTTCTTGATGGATCACACAGTGAAGTGGTAATAATGTGTGGTCAGGATATTCTGCTTTAATCTTATCACTTATCAACTTTACCAGAACTACATTTTTTTCCAGTCAAAGCATGATCCCCGTCAATTGTAACACTAGCCATCTTGTTCCAAACCAACCAAGTTCTTTCAATACGGCTAGTAACAGCATGGAATATATCATGGCCTGTGGTTGTGTCTTTGAGTGACTCAAAGTGAGTTTGAAAGAAGTGTTTATTCCACGTATAAATATCAATAATTGTTCAATATCATTACATCGGTACTATCATCCAATGCAAGAGAGTACTGCAAACATAGTTTACTTGCAACTTGAAGTTTGTGCATCAAATTGTCACTTATCTTGTCAACACGTCTGATCACAGTTCTCCTTGATAAAGTAATATTGTCAAATTTGTTTTTCTTTTGTTGTTTGTTCTGGACACATAATGTTTGCTGCATCTAGCAAACATTCCTTGATGAACTCCTTCTGTTTTACAATTCTGTGTGACAACACAAGACTAGCTTCTGTTGCAGCATCGTAAATTGAAGACTGTTTAGTGAAAAATGATTTCTGTTTTTCCAAATTTTTCACCAACTCCAGGCATTTCCTTTCCATCTCTTCGGTTGTTAAAGTGTATCCGAAATCGGAATGTTTTGTTTGATAATGTCTTTTTAAACTGTACTCCATGAAGACAGCCACTGGCTCACGACACAACAAGCAAACTGATTTGCTACCAACTGACATAAAACAGTACTTAGTTGTCCATTGATCATTAAAAACACGACAATCATCTTCAATCTTACGTTTTTTAGTGACACTCATTGTTTTCATAAAATTCTAACAGTTAGAAGTTTACGAAACTGTAAAAAGGAAATGAAACAAAACCTACTTCCGGCTGTGTGTGAAAATAAAATGTTCGGAAAACAAGGAAAACAAGGAGTAAACTCAGAATAAATTTCAGAAATATATCAAGACCACTACAACAAATAAATTAATTTGAACATTGTAAATGTGGAAATAATTTATAACAGCAAAAAACTTTTAAATAAAATATTTTCTTGCAAAATAAATCAAAATCTGTTTTCATAAAATCATCCTTATTAAATTTCTACATGTCGATAAATATTTCTCTATATTAAAATCGATAAATTCGCATTTTAGTATTACATACGAAGGTCAAGGACTGTTTACAAACATAGAAAATTGAAAGAAATTTTATCCAACATGTTAAAACAATCATAACGGTTCTTGAAATTCTGTAAAATTCAACAAATAACTTAAAAACGAAGTAAACATTTTTATTTCTAAATGCCTTCGAGGGGCGCATAATATCAGTTGCGGGCCGCATGCGGCCAGGGGGCCTTAGTTTGCACAACCTTGACCTAGGTGATAGGAATGAGAGAGGTGATAGATAAAAGCGAAGTGAGCAGAAGAAAACCTAGTCTGGTACAGTCAAGGCCTGCATGCACTTATTTACGCGCTGGCGAAAGCCGTGCAAGTTTATGGGATTTATGTAGACAAATATTACGTTTAGAGAAAATGTCATTTATATTGTTTGTAAATTTCATTCATTTTCATTCTCTCTCTCTCTCTCTCTCTCTCTCTCTCTCTCTCTCTCTCTCTCTCTCTCTCTCTCTCTCTCTCTCTCTCTCTCTGGTGCATTAATTTCTAACCCCCCCCCCCCCCCACCCCGTATTTCTTTAACATAAATATCACCTATAATAATAAATCTTACAATTCAACTGCGCATACGTTTCCCAAGTTGCTTAGAGCATATTTAAAACATCATAATAACATGATAGTATTGCCTTGATTACTCACTACACTTATTAATAATTATGGTTAAGCATTCTGTGGAAATACCAGATGGCTAAAAGAAACACACCTAGATGAGCAATGAGTAGATTAGATGTTTATGTTCCCTACGAACATAAACATCTAATATTGTTATAAGGGAGATTACTAGAACTTTAAAAAAAAAAAAGAAATCATATACTTAGCTATCATATTATTAACTAACATATAAATCTCTCTACTTTTTCGTAGAAATAAAATAATTAAGGCTGAAGTCAAATACTATAAGCTAAATAATAATACTTTTAGATTACTTATAAAACATGTTTTCAATCCTTACTTACTTATATTTTGTAATCAACTGTACAGTTCTACATTTTCTTTTTAAATAGTAATAGTATACTTTAATGTAACCGCCATGTTGTAACTGTAAATATTTCCCCTCTGTGGGGGAAAACATTTTTTTACTGGCCTCCTAGGGTCACATAACATTTAAAGGAAATTAACCACACACATTCCAAACTTTGATAACATTAAGAAACAAATGAGAAGACTGAATATTCACATGTTAGGTATATCTGAGACCAGAGGGCATTATAACTTCCAAGGAATTTAGCATAATCCATTCTGGTGGAGAGGGAAAACAACCAGAGGTAGCAATTATAATGGTTATATTAAATATAAGAACATTGTAGGTTTATAAAAGGCAAAAGTTAAATAAATGCTGTATATATGCCCAGAACAGTAATTGAACGTTCCGTAGAAGTAAACAAAAACCCAGATCTATACTTTATTGACTACACAAAGGCTTTCGATAATGTAAGATATGCCAATATGATAAAGATGCTTACAGATCTACAAATTTATGGGAAAGATCTTAAACTTGTAAACATAAAAAACATATATTGGAAACAACAAGCTGCCATAAGGATTGATAATGAAGGTCAATATCAGTCTATTAAGAGAGGTGTGAGACAGAGATGTGTAATGTCTCCAGATCTTTTTTCCCTGTACAGTGAAAATAGTTTCAGAAATGTAGAAGATATGAATGGAGTCAACATTGGGGGACGTAACATCAATAACGTTAGATTTGCGGATGATACAGTCTTGATTGCAGACAATGAACAGGATCTGCAAAGTCTAGTAGATGCGATTGTTGCACACAGTGAACAACTGGGGTTAGAATTAAATTGTAAAAAGACACAGATTATGGTCATCACTGAGAAGAACGAAATACCACAATGTAATATACAAGTAAATGGGAATATTCTTCAACAAGTGAATCGGTACAATTAACTCCGAACAGTAATAACATCTGATGGGAGATGCCTTGAAGAGATTAGAACAAGAATCGCCATGGCGAAGGTAGTCTTTTGCAAGATGAAAAACATACTGACCAATAAAAAGATGTCAATTGAAACGAGAAAGAGAGTGTTGAGGTGCCACACAGAACCTGAACTTGTATACGGATTTGAAGCGTGGACAATGAGCAGACAAGCTGAAAAACATCTGATGACCGTGTAAAAGTTGTGTCTAAGGAAAATGCAAAGAATACCATGGACAGACAGAAAAACCGGTGACCAAGTCCTACAAGAATCAAATGAAAATCGTACACTGATTAGAGAAATTCGACGTTGACAATTCAAAAGTTTTTGGTCACATTATCAGGGGGAAAAATTGGAGAACTTGATAATAAATTGCAAGACTGAGGGGAAGAGAACAAGAGGAAGACAGAGAAATAAATACCTGGAAGGCTTGGCCACGTGGCATGGTCGAGACAAAACATTGAGCTGATTCACGACTCTGGTGATCGAGTAAAATGGTGAATCATAACCGCCCACACTTAACGGCATGGCACGTGATGGATGGATGTAGTGGAACATAAAGTTCATATAGCCGCTGTAATCTTATATGTTCCGATCTGATTAAGAGGTTCAACATGGCCGCAAATTAATGTTGTTAAGTCATTAATCCCTGGTATATTAATTAATAATTGAGCAAACAATGCGGACCATATTTTTGTTTTGTGCGAGTTGATAAACCGAAGGTCAAGGTCACATTACCGCTGTAATCTTAAATGTTCACACCTGATTAACAGATTCAAAATGGCCGCCGATATACGTTTCATATCATTACTTCATGATATATTAATTAGTAACTGAGCAAACCATGCGGACCATACATTAATTTTGTAGGGGGAGGGGGGGGGGCTGATAAACCTAACGTAAAGGTCATATAACTGCTGTAATCTTAAATGTTCATACCTGATTAAGAGGTTAAAAATGGTCACCAATTAATGTTTCAAATCATTAATCCCTGATAAATTAACTAATAATTGAGCAAACCATTTGTTAGTTTCGTGCGGGCTTATAAACTGAACGTAAAGGTCATGTTGCCGCTGTAATTTTAAATGTTCTGACCTAAGAGGTTCAAAATGGCTGGCAATTAATCTTTCAAGTCATTAATCTCTGATATGTATAATCAATATTTGAGCAAACTATATGGTCCGTACTTTTGTCCTGTGCGGATTTGTAAAACGAACCTATAGGCCAAACAGTCACTTTTATATTAAATAGTCTGCCTTGCTTAAACATTCCAAATTTTATTGTTCAGTTCAAAGACACGTGTGATTGGTTCTCCCAGCTGATTCCCAACCATTGTGTCATGAATTACATTACCAATTAACAAGCTGTTATAATACACTTTAAGATATCTGACCACTGAGTAGCTATCAGTGTTGTGAAATTGTATTTATTTATTTATTTATTCAATGTGGATTATGTCAACGATATATGTCAACACAATGTTTATACAGTTATAACTGTCTTTTATGTCTGTCTGTCCTGTATACATGTCTAACATGTATGACTGTCTGTTATGTCTGTCTGTAAGTCCCATCTATCTATATGTTAGTCTCTATGTCTGCCTGTTCTGTCTGAGTGTCCGTGTCTGCTTATCTTTTTCTCTCTATCTTTGACTTTGTCTGTCTGCCTGGTATGATTGTCTGTTCTGTATACCTGTCTGTGTGCTGTCAGTCATATCTGTTCATTATGTCTGTCAGCCAGTCCTGCCTAACCTGCCTTACTACGAAGCGCGTCCACCGAGTAGCGGATGGTGTAGTGGCCTCTAGACATTTTGGTTAGGCATTGGCTGTGAATATATTGAATACACGGCTGGGTACCAACACAAGCGGTGGTCACTGAGGTAAGACAAGTTAGTTGTTGGGGCAGCTATCTCTATAAAATACCTCAAAACTCTATGACGTGGCCATCGTCGGGTAAGTGGCACCATAAATAACCTCTTCCCCCTGCTGCCTTGCAGAGTTTGTCTTTTAGACAAAGGTTATTGGAGTCAACCATACACAAAGTAATAACAAGTTTCTCCTATCTTGGACATGTAATAACAGATGATCGCAGAAGTGAAATAGAAATCAAAAAGAGAATAGGAATGGCCAAAAATGCTTTCAGCGGCATGAAATCGGTATTAACATCTAGAGAGATTAACAACACATTAAAAATGAGAATTGTTAAATGTCACATATATTCAACACTATTGTATGGCGCGGAAACCTGGACATTAAACAAGCAACTAGAAAGTCGAATAGATGTCTTAGAGATGTGGATATACAGAAGAATATGTCGTATTTCATGGAAACAGAAACAATCAATTACAGAGGTTCTAGAAACACTAGAAATGAAAAGAGAGTTGATGAAAGAAATAAAAAAGAGGCAAGTGAAATAATTCGGCCAGGTTAAAAGACATAACACTCTTATAAAATCCACACTGGAAGGCAAGGTTGGGGGAAAGCGAGCAAGAGGCAGACAACGATACACGTGGGAAGCTAACATTAAGAGATGGACGAACATCAGTCTGACAGAATGTACAGTCAAGGTGAGAGACAAACAGTGTTGGAGGTCCATTGCAGCCGACCTTCATTGTGGAGACGGCACCTGATTGATTGATTGATTGATACGCAAACTGGCTGGAGGTAAAGGGAAACCACCGCTGTATTTTCCCAAGAAATTCTTGCCTGTAAATGAAATCGATAAAGATAACGAGGTTAATGGGGATTCCATTGGAGTCTCTTCGTCCGGTAGAGAGCATCATGTGCTACAGTACAGGTGATACAGGATATCGTCAAGCAACTGTATGCAAATTAAAGGTTAAAAATACACTAAATCAGGGGTGGCCAACCTTTTCAGCAGGCGGGCCTGTCAAGATCTTGGATGAGTAATAGAAAGATATCAATCAGGGATAAGACCAAGATAGGATAAATATAACATCCTTGAACAGGGATTGGAGATTCAAGGGACAGAAGAGAGGATAGCTCTAGTAAGGAGTTATCCAACAGGACACACAGGTGTCAACAGAAGGACATGATAGGACACGACAGGGATTTGCTCCCAGGTTAGTTAAACACGGGAAGTACCCGTAAACTGCCTTAACTCGAATGTAGTAACAGTAACAGGTTGCTGAACAGCGTGCAGAGTAACAACGCACGCAAGAGTGCTGACGCACGAGAGTTCACAAGTCGGCAGCTGACCAGCGCTGCTAAGATTAGCCAGACGGGGACATGACAGCTTGGAAGACAGATCGTTATATTTTGCCTTGGCCATTGTGTAGTTGTTAGGGCACTGTAGGATCATGACTTAACTTAGGACAGTTAGAGAATTGTGCTTAGGAATATTGTTGTTGTATTGAGTGTAGTACTTTGTTAATGATTGTGAATCAACAATGTCATTACGCAATAAAATGAAGTATTCCCTTTGTACACCTACGAGTTAGTATTCGTGCGGTACAAACGAAGAATCCCCGTATGCCTGTCTGAACGAGGTTGTTGACAGGCGGGATTATTATGGTGTCAGAAGTGGGCCTTTAATTATAAAGTGCCCACAATCATATTCTGATATCACATCACCAAAGCAAAAAGTACCCAACGAAATATTTAAAATATTCCCGTGTTCAAAAAGATATTTTGAAAACCGACATAAATTGTAATTGTGATATTAATCATATGATATAGTAACATGATGATGTCATAACGTAGTCCCGTTACTACCAACGACAACAAGTCATTTGAAATCAGAACTGTTGCTATGTAAAATATTATTTCAAAATCACATACGAAATTTCATCCTTGTAATTACAGAAAGCACGTATTGAATGTAAAATCTCTAATGTGAAATCTTTCAATAATTAAGAAAGTAAAGTCACAGAGGAAGATGCTATAATGAAGAGGTGGAATGAGTATATAAGAGAATTATATGAAGGAGAAAGGGCAGAATTAACTGAAGATAGTAACTTAGAAGGTCCACCTATTCTGAAAGAAGAAGTCGCTGACGCTATGAAACGTATGAAGAAAGGAAAAACAGCTGGGCCAGATGAAATCACAATAGAAGAATTAGAAGTATTGGGAGAATTTGGAGTAGATATATTAACCAAAATGTTGAATGATATTTACAGCAGTGGATACTTACCCAGTGATATGCTGAAATCTGTATTTATAGCTATACCAAAAAGACCAGGAGCAATTGATTGTGAAGATTTTCGTACAATTAACCTTATAAACCATATCACTAAGCTTCTACTCAGAATCATAATGAGAAGAACCAAAAAGAAAATAAAAATGGAAATTAGTGAAGAACAGTATGGATTTGTGGAAGGAAAGGGCACAAACAATGCAATTTATACATTGCGGACACTAATAGAAAGGTCAATAGAGAAACAGAGGGACATATATTTGTGCTTCATAGATTATACTAAGGCATTTGATAAAGTAAAACATGATGAACTGATTAAAATGTTGGAAGATATCAACACTGATGGAAAAGATTTAAGAATAATAAAGAATATTTACTGGAACCAAGTAGCAGCAATTAAAATGGGAAATAAAGAGGGTAGTTACGAACAGATAAAGCTAGGAGTACGACAAGGGTGTGTCTTGTCACCAGATCTTTTCTCCCTGTATAGCGAAGTAATAATGAGAGAGATTAAAGAGATGCCAGGAATACTAGTTGGAGGTTATAATATAAATAATATACGCTATGCAGATGACACAGTATTGGTGGCGGATAATTCAACAGACCTACAACAATTATTAGACGTTGTAGTAACAGAGAGTGCAAGGAAAGGACTCAAGTTGAATATCAAGAAAACAGTAACAATGGTAATATCAAAGAAAATGATGACACCAAAATGCGACATAGACATAGAAGGGAAAATCCTTAACCAAGTTGATAATTTTAGATACCTAGGGGCATTTATAACATCAGATGGAAGATGTACAACAGAGATTAGGAGCAGAATAGGGCAGGCAAAAGCCGCATTTCATAAAATGAAGAGTATCTTATGCAATAAGTCACTGTCACTGAATGTAAGAAAGAGAGTGCTGAAATGCTATGTAGAACCAGTTTTGCTGTATGGCAGTGAATCTTGGAATGTAAATGAACAAATTAAGAAGAAATTAGAAGCAACAGAGATGTGGTTCCTGAGACGAATGTTGCGAATTCCTTGGACTGCCAGAGTAACTAACGACGACTGCCTGAAACAGGCTAATGAAACTAGAACATTATATACAACAATAAGACAGAGACAAACAGCTTTCCTCGGTCATGTGATGAGAAGAGAGGCATTGGAGAACATCGTAACAACTGGAAAGATCGAGGGGAAGAGAGGCAGAGGTAGACCAAGAGAAGTGATGCTGGATGGATTGAGACGGTGGCATGGAGGAATATCAGCAGCAGAGTTGATCCAGAGAACCAAAGACCGAGATCTATGGAGAGCCATGAACGCCTACGCCAGCCGGCACGGCACTTGATGATGATGATGAAAGTCACAAATAGCGTCTAGATAGAAGAGATCCTCCCTAACATGTGTAACAAAGGCTACAAACGACAAACTAACGACAAGATGACATAAGACGGACGATCGACAAATCATTCATTCAGTCATTCAATCATTCATAATAGCATATCATCCATACCACATTTTCGTCTCCCACTCTTAACGAAATGAGACACAATTAACATCATATTATCCAGTACTTTATCGTGTATTAATTGTTGCTGCTCTAAACACCAGGTTGTAGCGTAGAAGTGAGCAGTAATACAGTTCCAAACTAAAGAAAATAAACACCAGGAAATCAGGCTGTACGCAAGATCAGATGAGTACATTTACAGTTTTGATTTAGCAATATTAATTCTGCATCTTATTTTTCAGATTGTACTATAAATTGCGATATATATATTTGAATATTTGTATTCCACTTGCCACTGGTGTATAACAGATAACAGCAAAAATGTCAACACTTATTGAATTCATTCAAGCAGGGAAAGAACTAGGATATAGTGGGGATAAATTAGAACAGTGGGCTAATAAAGAGTATAAAGAATATACAGATAAGAAAGCTGCAGCTGAGAGAGATGAACGTGCGCGGGAAAGGCAACATCAGAAAGAGTTGGCAGAATTAAGTGAAGCAACCAAACAGAAAGAAATAGCGGAAACAAACAGACTAAAAGAGACAGAATTACAGACACAACATAAAATCAAAGAAATGGAGATTGACTCCCATGCTCAAATTGCTACCACTAAATTGAAGAGTCACGAGGAAGAGAACAAATTTAATAAGTACAAGGGGTTAATCAAACCCTATTGCCATGGAGATTCCATCTCCGCTTGGACAGAGAATGTCGAGTTCCAACTGAGAGTCCAGGACGTACCAATGAAGGATTGGGCGATGATCTATATGAAAAATTTGTGTGGTGAACCATTAAAGGTAATAGAGTCTATTCCATCTGAACTTAGAAGTAACTACCAGTACATACATGATCGTATCATGCAGCCCTTTTTGCTTGATGCTGCAGGATATCAAAGTCAATTTTCGAAACTGAGACCAAAAGCTACAGAAACGTTCATAGACTATATTTCAAATGTCCAGAGTGTTTTCAATAGATGGCTGAACGCGGCGAAGATAGGGAAGAGTTTTGATAAATTAAAAGACCTAATGGTTATGGACAAAATTATTTCTACAGTTCCAACACCCTTCGCCAAGTTCTTACAGCAAGCCGATATAGAACCCATCGAACAACTTGAAAAGCGTGGTTCGGCTTATTTTTCCTCGAATAGAGATATTTTCCAAATATCTAGTGATGAATCAGAAATTGTGGCATTTGCCAAAAGCCAAACAAAGAAATATCCTAGTCAAAGACCATTCCAGACTAGAGATAAACAAACAGCAAAACCACCGCAATGCATCTATTGTCATTTTTTTCATAACGAATATTCGATGTGCGACAAAAACCCTTCATACCCGTCACACCTGGAAAAGATGATTAATAAGCAGAAAGACAAGAGAACAGCATATAAACGTGCTGTTAAATGCTTCTTTTGCCTCTCGTACGGGCACTATAATTTTAAATGCCCGGGGCAACAGAGATTGAGAGCCAGCAATGCTGTACTTGTTGATACCTCGTCTGGAAGTGAGAGTGAGCATGAGAGTGTGAATGACGAAGATCTACCTTTCATTCAATGTGAAAGTGTGTCATGTGCAATGGATGTGTTAAATTTTGATAACTGTGAGACATGTAAACATTTCCATAAAGATGGGATACATAATTGTGGCCATATTGTACCTTGTTCTAAGGAGAACGCAAACGAAGCTATTGCCTCTAGAGGCAACTTAGTGTTCCACAATGCTTTGGTTAATGACCAGTCATGCCTATGCTTGCTTGACAGCGGCAGTACACTAATCGGTCTAAGGAAAGAACTGGTTAAACCAGAGGATTATACGGGCGGTGTTGTGAAATGCCGTACCTTCTCGGGTAATATCGAAGAATACCCACTAGAGAAAGCCTGTATAGACAACCCATTCCTTTCCGGCACATTTATATGCGCCATTTTACACAATCCGTGTACAGACCTGATTCTTGGGTGCCTACCGGAGCTGAAAAACTGCACTTCAGAGGAAATATTAGCCTGGCAAGAAAGTAATATGGCAAACGCAGTTACCCGGTCAGAAGTACAAAAAGAACAACATGACCTGCAGAAAGAAATGCTGCAATTATTAACACCTAGTGGTGCAATAACTAACACCACAAAACAAGAATTCATAGAGGCGCAACGCGCCGATCCTACTATCTCACCCTATTTAAAGTGTTTGGGAGAGAGAACCAAAGTAACTAAAAATGCTTCCTGGCAGTTCAAACTTAACAACGGGATTCTTATAAGAAATTATACGACAAACAACCATGAAATTCAGCAAACGGTGTTACCTGTAAAACACCGCCAAACAGTGTTGAAAATTGCACACGATTCACCGTTTGCTGGTCATTTAGGTTACGACAAAACTAGAGCCCGAATTCTGGCCCATTTTTACTGGCCAAAGTTTTGTAACGATATTAAAACTTTTTGTCGTTCGTGTACCATTTGTCAACAGTTGGTAAGAAAGGGAAAGCATGTAACTGCAGATTTCCAACCATCTACATTGGCCTCTAGACCTTTTGAAAGTGTAGCGGTGGATATTGTTGGACCACTAAATCAGGTGTCGAACAAAGGAAACCGTTTTATTCTAACCCTGGTAGATCTCTGTTCGAGGTGGATAGAAGCCGTGCCTCTAAAATACATCACCTCCAAAGATGTAGCTAACGTCTTTTTGCACCTATTTTCACGATTTGGATTTCCGTGTACCATCACATCATATCGGGGAACGCAGTTTATATCAGCTGCTATGCAAGCTCTTACAAAATTGTTAGGAATTCACCACAGCATACCATCCTGCCAGCAACGGAATCATAGAAAAAGTTAACGGTGATCTAAAACACATGCTGGCTAAGGTGACAGCAGAGAACCCATCTGATTGGGATACACTGTTACCAACAAAGCTGTTTGCCCACCGAGAAATTCCGCATTCAAGTACGGGTTTCTCCCCATTTGAATTAGTGTACGGGGCTAACCCTCGTGGACCCCTCACAATTTATCACCAATTAATTACAAACACCACAGATAATCAAACACCTGTATCACCCTATGAAATGGTGACAGAAACACGCGATAAGATCATGAAAGCGTGTGTAATAGCAAAATCATCTTTGGAGAGGAAAGGACAACTCTACCGGCATTACACAAACAAAGGTGCAAAAATCTTAAACCTCGAACCAGAACAAGAGGTGTTACTTCTTTTGCCAGACAAACGTAACTTATTGTTAACTTCATGGCAAGGGCCATTCAAAGTAATACGAAAAATATCAGATGTTGACTACGAAATATCGATAAACCAAAAATTAAAGACATTTCATATCAACATGCTGAAACCGTACTTTTCAAGACGAGAAGAACAGAAGACTGACAAACAGAATGCATTGACACCAAGCAATCAGACGAGAGGCAAACACAACGCAACTACACTAGTTAGTTTGACAGAAGACGACGACAACGCAACCTCACTTAATCAGCAAACAGAATACGCACTTAGTACAACCAGAGTACTTAACCAAATAGAAGACGACGACATGGAACTACCAGTTCCTACAGTGGACATAACAGCGACAATTGACAACATACATATAGAACCAAAACTCACAGACAAACAGAAACAGCAGACAATAGCATTAGTGACAGAATACAAAGACATTTTTTCTGACATTCCAGGTAGGACTGACAGAATTGAACACTCCATTCTTCTATCCGACTACACTCTTATCAAATGCCGACCTTATTCCATCCCTCTAAATTACCGACAGAAATTAGACAAGGACATTCTTGATCTTGAAAGGACTGGAATAATTCAGAAATCTCAGTCGGAATACTCTTTTCCTATTGTCTTAGTTAAAAAGAAGGACTCTACCATCCGTCTCTGTGTAGATTATCGGAAATTAAATAAAGTAACCAAGGTTGACGCAGAGCCGATTCCTTCGTGCGAAGATCTCATCTTAAATATGTCTACATCTGTGATCTTCTCTAAACTTGACCTAACTAAAGGATACTGGCAGGTCCCGATGTGCAAAAGTTCTATGCATTTAACTGCTTTCTCTACACCTCTAGGTCTGTATGAGTGGCGATTTCTTCCTTTTGGGCTTCGGAATGCGCCCGCCACATTTGGTCGCCTTACTAGGGATCTTTTGCATGGAGTTACGAATACTGAAACGTACATTGACGATATATGTATCCATACAGAAGACTGGACCACACATCTATAGAAACTGAGACATGTCTTTGACAGAATAAAACTATTCGGTCTCACAGTGAAACCGACCAAAGTAGAGTTGGGATTGGAAGAAATTGACTTCCTTGGACATACAATCAGAAAAGGCCAACTGAAAACAGACAATAAAATCGTAATAAAAATTCTACACCTCACCATGCCAACTACTAAAAAGCAGGTGAGAAGTTTACTTGGATTAGTAAACTATTATAGCAAATTTATTCCAAATTTAGCTGAAATTACCAACGTTTTTTCGAATTTGTTGAAAACCTCTGTAAAGATAAATGTGAAAGATGCTGAATGAATTAACGCTTTATCAAAACTGAAACAAATGTTTAGCAATGTACCAATATTGCGCTTGCCTAATCTGTCCCTTACCTATTTTCTTAGGACAGACGCGAGTACAGTAGCCATTGGGGGCGTACTAGGACAACTTTATGATGGGATCTTTCATCCAATCATCTATGTTAGTCGCAAAATTACACCTACAGAATCAAAGTACGGAGTCTCTGAATTGGAGGGGTTGAGCATCATCTACTGTGTCCGGAAACTTCACAGGTTCTTGGCAGGTACACATTTTGTCATCCAGACTGACAACTCCCCTCTCACTGTCTTGGAGACAGGAGTCCACACCAATAACCGCATTTACAGGTGGTCTCTTATGCTCCAGAACTACTCGTTCACCATCCAACATTTCAAGGGTAGAACTAACTTACTTGCGGACACTTTGAGCCGACCCTCTGACGTCGAGATACCTCATGTAACGCAGCGGAATGATACATTACATAGTCAGTAACACTATAACTACACCTTGTCAAAACTGGTGTGTTACAGACACGATAGCGCTCTTATATTTGTGTGTCACTAGTAAGAAAACTGTGTATACAACGAGGTACATAACCTTAGATATAAATGTGGATAGAACTGTGCATAGAACTATGCATAGAACTGTGTACATAACTTTAGAGAAAACGGTGGATAGAACTGTGGATAGAACTGTGTACATAACTTTAGAGAGAACGGTGGATAGAACTGTGGAGAGAACTGTATATAGAACTGTGTCAATAGAAAGTGCAACACTGTCATCCACTATATTCGACACAACATTGAGTCTACTGATAGATAATACCCAGGAACAACGCGTAAGAATATCAAACTAGTGATTTAACAGTTTAGAAATATATTGATGTTCTACTCCAAGAACGCGACTTCACCATCACGCCTGGAAGGAGTTAGTGTAATTAGTACATTAGGTAGAAAGATATTGTGATATGTATTATAGTATATTTTTATTTGCAGTTGCATGTAAATTGAAATCTGTGTTAGTTTAACATAATTCTTTAAAACATCACCATCTTCTTATCTTTAGACATAGAACATGGCGGGATTATTATGAAAGTAGCACCATTTACAGTCTAAATGCCATTTACAGTCATTTAGAACCTAAGATATTTAAAACTACGAATTTAGGTCTTTCAATCTCATAAACACATTATTAATTTTTCATACATTTTAGAACAATTTAGTTCAATTAAATCATCACATAAATGTAGACCATCATTTAGAATTAACATCATAAGGTAACTAACACATCTTACCCCATTTCAATTATTTAAGTAGATTAATTCCCTTAACTTAGCTCATTCAGTTAGTTAGTTTAGCTCAGCTCACCAAATTAGAATACAATAATTAGCGTAGATTACTAGACCTAGGAATGTTTACTAACACTCCTTACAAACATGTAATTATTTTGTACATAATATGATTAGTACCAAGACATAGTACAGTCATACGGCTCTATAACTATAAACCGAGCCAAAAATTTAATGTAAATATTCTTGCATGTGTTTTTTTCCCCCAATATTTTAATGACATTTTGTTTTAAACTAATGTGAATGATTGTGAGAGAAAAAGAAAAGAGAGAAAGAAAGTGAGTGAAAGAATTAAAAGCAGAGGAGCGAAACATGAGTGCGACATTTTTCCGCACAATCGCGAGTTTTTGTAATTCGTCTTCGTTCCATTCATGTAACACATGTGTAGTGCAGTTTTTATGTGTGTTGTAGCCACTAATACACTGTAGGGTAGGAAATATGATTTAAGCATCCTAAACCGGCGTACCAGGCATGAATCAGGCATACGCACTCATTCATGACTGAAATAAACCGCTTTATGGTGCTTGAAACACCACATTCAAACAAATTATAGACATATACACTTGTTTGTAATTTACACACACTTTTATGATAAATAAACACGCAAACAATCAGAAATACTTTCAGTTAAACTTGCATCAGCATTAACTAGAAAGGGACTTAACTCTGAACAGGGGAAATCACAGACTCACGAAACTCTGATATAACATTGAAAGATGTTGTTCACAAACGGAAGTTAGATAGGTGAAAAACTAGCACACACATCATGTAAATGAGTTGGATTTACATTATATTGGGGGATATGAATATTATTCATGGAATGTACCCGTAACAGGGGCATTTTGTCGGGTTGTTATTTATTTAACAATGGAGAAGTAGGTCTTAAAAGACAATCGGCTTCGGTTCGAACAACTCCCAGAAATATAATGGAGGATGAGCATTAGCTCTGGCCAACATTACAATGTGCTGTGTTAATGAATAACCAGTGGACGCATACAACAGTGTGACATCAGACAGTAGTGATCAGTCATCGTACCCAGAACATAGTTAACAATCTCAACCAGCTCTTGAGAAAATTAGACAGCCTAATTTTTATGATAACCCAATTGTGTCACACCCATAACCTAAAAGTTCGTGACACAACACAGACGGGAGGAGAGCATGTCAAGATCTTGGATGAGTAATAGAAGGATATCAATCAGAGATAAGACCAAGATAGGATAAATATAACATCCTTGAACAGGGATTGGAGATTCAAGGGACAGAAGAGAGGATAGCTCTAGTAAGGAGTTATCCAACAGGACACACAGGTGTCAACAGAAGGACATGATAGGACACGACAGGGATTTGCTCCCAGGTTAGTTAAACACGGGAAGTACCCGTAAACTGCCTTAACTCGAATGTAGTAACAGTAACAGGTTGCTGAACAGGGTGCCGAGTAACAACGCACGCAAGAGTGCTGACGCACGAGAGTTCACAAGTCGGCAGCTGACCAGCGCTGCTAAGATTAGCCAGACGGGGACATGACAGCTTGGAAGACAGATCGTTATATTTCGCCTTGGCCATTGTGTAGTTGTTAGTGCACTGTAGGATCATGACTTACAACTTAGGACAGTTAGAGAATTGTGCTTAGGAATATTGTTGTTGTATTGAGTGTAATACTTTGTTAATGATTGTGAATCAACAATGTCATTACGCAATACAAAGAAGTATTCCCTTTGTACACCTACGAGTTAGTATTCGTGCGGTACAAACGAAGAATCCCCGTATGCCTGTCTGAACGAGGTTGTTGACAGGCCAAATTTCAGAAATAATATTTTCTGCCGGGCCAGACACCTAATTTTGATTTCTTAATTAAAGTAAACAAGCAAGAGTGCTACAGCTTCGATCACATCGTCGCTCCCCACTCCTCGGGCCGATACATTACTTCCGGCGGGCCGCATGCGGCCCGCGGGCCTCGTGTTGGCCACCCCTGCACTACATGTTGGTGCATGGAATGTCAGAACACTTAGCCAGAATGGACAATTTGACAATATCAAGAAAGAAGAAAATAATGAAGATAAATATATTAAAGATTAGTGAAATGCGATGGCCAGGTGCAGGAGGAAAATGTTTAGGTAAGTATAGAATTATTTGCTCAACCGGGAAGGACTACAAAAGGGGAGTTGGCATAATTTTGGAACAAATGAGTTCTAGGACAGTTAAAGGATTTTGGACAATCTCAAATAGAGTATTATTAGAGTGAAACCCAATGGAAAACCTCTGGATATTAACACAATACAAGTATATGCGCCAACAGCAGACTGTAAAGAAGAAGATTTAGATATACTTTATAATGAATTAGACATGGCCGAGGACCAATGTAAACATTTTGAAATGACTGTCATCCTCTGGGATTTCTATGCCAAGGTAGATAACGAAAAGGTGAGTGGTGTGACTGGTGGCTATGGCCTAGGTCAGGGGTGGGCAAACTTTTGTGCGTAGGGCCACATTGACAAATGTAAAGCTATTGGGGGCCGCATATATATTATGTCAACTTTATTTACAGCAACCTATCACAATAAGTAATTATGAAATATTTATAGGTTATTTTTTAAACTGTCATTGACTGCCTATAGTACCCTGCTGTTTAGGACAGGGGTGTCTTGAGTCTGAGGAATTAAGGCCGCATGGCTGGTGCTAGTTATAGGTTATTAAACAGTATAAATAACTATTTATTGCAATTTTATTTTACTTATATACTTATACATTATATTGTACAATATGGACAAAAACATTTACTAATTTGTTAACATTTTACCATTTTTTATTATAATAATTATTTTTTATTATCTATCAATGGCTTTAATTTAGACACAAACCGACTACATTGTCACTACACTTGTTGATTTCTAATGAGATGTATGTAACTGCTTGCACGTTTTGACAATATTCTTGAAATCTGGAGCAAGTTTACTTGTTGAAATTCGCATGACAGCGTGCAAGTTGCGGTCCGACAATAAAGACCTACTCTTAGATATGTTGATCGTCAAGCAAGAAAATGCTTGTTCACAAATATATGATGATCCAAACAATGATACAAGTTTAGCTGCAAAGTTTTTCAAGTTGGGAAATGATTCTTCTGATAAAGATCCATAGAAATCCAGCAAACCATCTGACTTGAATTTCTCTTTCAGGTCATTATCTGCTTGTAAGTCAATCAGCTCCAACTGTATGTCTTTTGTACTTGTATCTGCTTCTGTAATAAAAGGGGAACTGAGAATATTGAACTGTGGCTCTAAGTTCTTGAAATCTTGGAATCTCCATCCAAATTCTTGAGTCAATGCATCTAATTGGGCTTTGTAATTTTCAGTCATTTCACCAAAAATGGTTTCTTGTTTCAGCAAAGGAAAGTGACAACACATTTTTTCACTCGCTTCTCTGAACAACAGTGATAGCTTTGCCTGAAATGGTTTTACATGTACATACAATTCATGTGCAAACACACCATTTTCCTGAAGTGTGATATTCAGTTCATTTAACATTTCCATAATTTCAATGGAAAACATAAAGTCTAACTGCCACTCTTTATTGACAATGTTAGCATTAAAGTCACATTCAATGCCCTTCATCTCTAGGAACATCACTATTTCTTCTCTGAGTTCCCACTCTCGCCTCGACACTTTGCCGAGACTCAGCCATCGAACACTGGTGTGGTACAGGACATCGGAATGTTCAGTTTCCAAATCATCAAGTAATGCCTTGAACTGTCTGTTCTCTTGATCTGATGAGGTTGATGACATTGACAACTGGGTCAATAACATGCTTTATATTCAAAAGAGTTTTACACAGACTTTCTTGATGGATACACAGTGAAGTGGTAATAATGTGTGGTCAGGTTATTCTGCTTTAATCTTATCACTTATCAACTTTACCACTCTTACATTGTTTTAAGTCAAAGCACGAGCTCCGTCAGTTGTAACACTTGCCATCTTGTTCCAAACCAACCAAGTTCTTTCAATACAGTTAGTAACAGCATTGAATATATCATAGCCCGTGGTTGTGTCTTTGAGTGACTCAACACTCAGTAAGTCTTCAGTGAATCTGAAAGAATTGTTTATTCCACGTATAAATATTAATAATTGGGCAGTATCATGTACATCGGTACTCTCATCCAATGCAAGAGAGTACCACAAAAATTGTTTACTTGCATCTTGAAGTTTATGCATCAAATTGTCACTTATCTAGCCAACACGTCTGATTACAGTTCTCCTTGATAAAGTAATGACAATGTTGTTTTTTTTTTTTTTTTTTTGGGGGGGGGGGGGGGGTTGGACACATAATGTTTGCTGTATCTAGCAAACTTTCATTGATGAACACGCCATCAAGAAATGGCTTGTTCTGTTTTACAATTACGTGTGACAGCACAAGACTAGCTTCTGTTGCAGCATCTTGAATTGAAGACTGTTTAGTGAAAACAGATTGCTGTGTTTCAAAATTTCTCACCAACTCCAGGCATTTCCTTTCCCTCTCTTCAGTTGTTATATTGTATCCGAAATCGAATTGTTTTGTTTGATAATGTCTTTTTAAACAGTACTCATTGAAGACTGCCCTGACCACGACACAACAAGCAAACTGATTTGCTACCAGCTTTTATAAAACAATACTTAGTTGTCCATTGATCATTAAAAACACGGCATGTATCTTCAATCTTACGTTGTTTAGAGACACTCATTGTTTTAATAAAATTCCAACAGTTAGAATTTTCAAAACTTTAAAAAGGAAATTAAACAAAATAGTTCCGGCTGTGTGTGAAAATAAAATATTCGGAAAACAAGGAGTAACGTCAGAGTAAATTTCAGAAATATATCAAGACTACTACAACAAATGAATTAATTTGAACATTGTAAATGTGGAAATAATTTATAACAGCAAAAAACTTTTAAATGTAATATTTTCTTGCAAAATAAATCAATATCTGTTTTTCGTAAAATCATCCTTATTCATGTGGATAAATATTTCTCTATATTAAAAACAATAAATTCGCATTTTAGCGTTTCATTACGAAGGTCAAGGACTGTTTACAAAAATTGAAAATTAGAAAGAAATATTATCCAAAGTGTTAACACACTCATAATGGTACATAAAATTCTGTAAAATTCAACAAAATAACCTAAAAACGAAGTAAAAATGTTTATTTCTAAATGCCATCGAGGGCCTCATAATATCAGTTGCCGGGCCGCATGCAGCCCGCGGGCCGTAGTTTGCTCACCCTTGCCCAACCATATATAGCTACAAGTACTATGTTAGCACCATGTCCAATCAGGTAGGGCTACAAGTACTGTGTTAACACTATACAGTCTCACGTAGAACTACAATTACTATGTTAAGACTATACCAAACCATATAGAACTACAATTTACATGGTTCCATCGCCATGCTACTGAGTGAGTGCGTGGCGCGACACTGTGAGCTGTGAAATTCGTGTGAAATGCTTTTATATCTGCACGCTGTTCTTTGCACAGTGAACTACATGTTCGGAACAATCGCTGGTCGCTGAATTGACTGGTTAGCCTTGTCGGTTCACGAGTGAATTTTTTTCAGGAGACTCCTAGGAGTCATCGCTGGAGCTACGGAGTTCGTGCTTTGTGCGCCTCTTTCGGCGGGACGCCCTGAGGAAAGAGACCGAGCCATGTGGGATAAAACCCGGGTCAATGACGTCTTTCTGGTGACTGCCGATTCCATCGACGATGAACTGTATTTTTCGTGGAGGACTTTTCTGTTAGCATTCTGGCGGCGGCATTGTGTAGTGTACCTGTGTGGGCTGTTGGCTTGCCGAGACTCCTGTCTTGTTTCGCTTTTCACATTCGGCAGTGAGGAGCATTTTGTGTGATATTCACTGGCACAGGAACGGAGCATAATGGGGACGACCCGTTGCCGTGAAGTTGGAACCGCGACTAACTAACTAACTGACTAACTAACTAACTAACTAACTAACTAACTAACCCACCCACCCACTCACTCACTCACTCACTCACTCATTCACTCACTCACTCACTCACTCACTCATTCACTCACTCACTCACTCACTAACTAACTATATGGAGCTACAAGTACTATTCTAACACTATACCCAGCCATTTAGAGCTAAATGTGCTATGTTAACACTATACCCACCGATGTATAACTACAAGTACTATGATAGTACTACCCTCAGTAATGTCAGCACGAACGGTTCTTGTAATTATATGCCCGCTCTGATTCGCAGAAATCCAAAATAAAAGTTATTCCTATCTTCACAGAAATCACCGATCGACCAAAACTGATAAATAATTTCACCGCCGTGACCATCGATCGTTCATTGATTTCCACATATCCCGATATCGATAGCCGAAGAGAAGGAAACAATGGCTGTTGTATTTGTTTGTTGTTGCTTTTGTCACCAGGAAACCGGACTGAGGCGTACAGTCTGTGTTCATATGATATTAGTACCCGTGTGCCACAGTCTGTTTGCTTGTTTGCTGTATTCTGCTAGCAGTTTGCAACTTGTTCCTTGTAGAGCATTGTATTAGAAAAAGCAGTGACGAGCGCTGCAAGAGAAGCTTCAAAATCATACCATATTCAAAATCTTCGCGTTTGATAATCACAAAAACATATAAGATCTCAAGATGTAACCTTTGACGTTGTGCTCTACACAACCCATGTTACCAGATTCTATCTTGTCACTACAAGTCACCTATCAACGTTGCGTTGTTGAGTTGTTGAGTTCTTGAGTTGAGTCAAGAACCGACATCATGGAACTCGGGGCATCTATACTGGTTCCGTTTCCACCTTCAATAGCCAGTGAACAGTCCTTACAGCGATTGCTAATCTTATACTATTTCATATCTTGTGCCGCTTTCCCGGATTAACTTACAGTTCTAGTTGAGTTGAGTTGAGTCAAGAACCGACATCACTGCACTCAAGACATTCCCATACGTGCTCCGTCCCCTCGTTCAACAGCCAGCGAAGAGTCATACTACTAATCGTTCCCACCGCTATCTGATTAAAAGTTCTCCTGGTCTTCCCTCTCAGTTTTGAGATTCTTCCAGAACCCCTGCCGATCTCCCGCAATCTCATTCTTTCCACATATGGGTTCTCAATCTGTTCCCCCGCCTTCTCCACCTGGTCCCACAAGCGCACGACCACCTCCCCCTTGTCCATAGATAAAATTACACCAAGAGGTGCATTCCCTGCCAGGCTATCAGCCTGTTCGTTCCCCTGTACACCCGCATGGCCAGGGCAAAATATCCATACAATTCTCACAATCTGTGACCTCTGAAGCGACGAGAGCCATTCCACACGAAACATTTACAGTTCTAATATTTCAGGTGTCGATGCTGGTGATTTTTCAAGATGAAAGAAAGTCAGTCGGCTACCCATGCTCCATGCGCCTTCTCCGCAAAAGTCGTAATTTTTTTCGAAGCATCTCCTCCCTCTTGTTTGGCTGAGTTCTTTCTTTATTTGTAGTCTTGTTCACGGTTGGTTGAGTTATTTCGTTAAAGTTCTTAACGCGATGGAGTAGCCTGCCCAAAGCAACCTTCCTTAATCGCCGGTTACGACATGTTTAGTAAGTTACAATGTTACTGTACCGTGTTTCGCTTAACGACCCCGGAAACACAGGGGCCATTTTAAATCTACACTAACTATCCCAGAGAGAGGAAAACACTAAAACAAACAAAATGGGAGGAAACAAACAAAAAGATTATATTAAGCAAGATGTTCTGTTCCATGTCACCGTGTTTTAACCATTGCGGCTCGTTCTCCTTCCGCCGAAATTGCCACACAAACTACGAACTCGTAACTCCAGCGACGACCACCAGGAATCTCCGAGAATATTGCACTCGTGAACCGGAGGTCGTAGCCCGAAATCCAACCCACAATCTACGAAGCGCGAGGAAGACGACGTAAACACTTCAACAAAGAGATCCACAAAGAGAGGAACCAATCCACGCATCATGGTATGAGCCAAACAGCATCAACCACTTCCTGTTAAACTGGCAGCAATTCAGCGAAGAGAGAAAGGATTTAACCAGATACTTACATTTTAACAATAAATAAATGTCAACAGAACTACTGCTACGCGTAGACAGCGAACACGAAAAATAGCGGCTTGTCAAACAATAAATGCGCCGAAGGAACACAATAAACTAGCAAACTAGAAGAGCACAAACACCAGTAGAACAAGAGTCCTTTCAATGGCTAGCCCCTTTCAGGAACATCACCCGAAATGAGAAACATACGAACAAACAAAAAACTACCAGACAAAGAAATACTTGGAGACTTTTTTTTCCCGCATATCCTTTACAGGACATAGCTGTCAACATCAGCATCTTTCAGCTGATTGTTGATTTCTTGGCAAGATTAAGCTCAGTAGTTTGCCATTGCTTTCTGAGCGGCCGGCTCACATACCCCGTATGTTACCGACGCAGAGAGAACCACATGGAGACTAGCAACTGAATTAAAAACCCAAATTATAACCTTAATGTCAACCTTATTAATATGAAGGCGCTTCAAGTGAAAACTGTAAATGTTGTTTTTCCTGTTTGTTGTTGTTGTTGTGTATATGTATATATTCTAAAAATGTATCACTTTTCGATGTAGTCACTACTGCGTTCATTGCAAGTCCCCCAGCACGGATAAAGTGCTGTAGAAAACAATTCTCTTTGTCTCGTAGGGAACCACTCTGGGGTCAATCATTATTCGGTGTGCCTGACAGAAGTCACGCCGTTTTGGAACTTCCTACGTCACTCATATACTTGCTATACTGACAGACATGTATCGCCATATTGGACCTTTATTCGTCGATGAATTTCTAGAGGTTTCACCCCTACAATAATAAAACAAAACGGATCAATAAAAACGCGGCTCCTCTTGGTGCATGTCTAAAGTGGAGCAGCCATCTTTAAACGTCTTATGACGTCACTGTGTTTGTCTGCACCATGATGTCACGTGCTTAACCCTCTTGGCATCCTTAACAACAATATTGACAGATTACAAGACAACGGCTTTGATATTGTAATTTATATAATTCTTTAAAGTTTTTAATTTGAAGCCCCTTCTATCTGGATTGGAAAATCACCGATGGAAGGACGTAGTTGTGATATTTGTTTGTATATTTATAATCGTTTTGTTCTTGTTGTCCCGTTGATAAAGACAAAGATCGAAAAGTTCGCCTGGATCAGTGTGTTTTGAATTCATCCGCCGAGCGTCTTAGTCACGCGTAGTGTTGTCTAAAAACCAATGATGGCAACATCATAGTAGACAAGTATCGGATCTTAAATGCTTGGTCAGATTATGTGGAAGATACTTTTAACGATACGCGAATGGAACAATATGATATTCGGAATATTAATGAACGACCATATATTTTGAAGATGGAAGTTCAGATTGCTCTTAAACATATGAAAGTTGGTAAGATCCCGGGTCCAGACAATATCACAACAGAAATTATCAACGCCTTAGATTATTATGGAATAGACCAAGTCACCAGACTGCAGAATACAATATATGATACTGGAGATATACCTCATGAATTATGTAATTCTATATTTATTAAGTTTAATTGCAGTCTAAAAGAAATCAGGAGCCTTGGAATGTGATCAACATCGAACAATTTGTATAATGATAATACAACCCGAAAACGGAGAAGAGCAATGTGGATTCATAGAAGGCAAGGGCACCGTTAATGCTGTGTATTTGCTGATGATAAAGATGCTTGCAGATCTACAAATTAATGGGAAAGACTTTAGACTTGTAAAATAAACATATTGGAAATAAGAAGCTGCCATAAGGATTGATAATGAAAGTAGGTCAATATCAGTCTTTTAAGAGAGGCGTGCGACAAGGATGTGTATCCATATTTTCCCCCCAATAACGTGAAACTATTTTTATAAATGTAAAAGAACTGAGAGGAACCACCGTGGGAGATGGCAAAACATGACCGCCCACGCTTATCGACATGGCACATGATGACGAATGTTTCTTTCGCATAACGTTATTACTTATTGAACAGGGTTTATGAAAACAGTCCAACTTCGGCGCCGATTAGAGGCAAACTTCACTAGTGGTGAGTTGTGCATAGGCGCTTTCTCCATCAAACACTCGACTACAAATTTTGAATTCAACAAACTCATCTACTTCTCACAGCTGCTACATCGCTTCTGTCGATGTTATTGTTTATTTATCAATGCGTATTGGCGATCATTTGTAACTGGCGTTCACGACTTCAAATAATCGAATTTACACTGACGCGCAATACAGTGTGTCACAGCCAACATTTGGTTACGTTCCGATCGTTGGATCATACACAACCTTCTTTAGTCCCGTGAGTAAACTGTGTTGTATACTTTCGGAACAAGTGTGTGTGTGTGTGTGTGTGTGTGTGTGTGTGCGTGCGTGCGTGTGTGTGTTAGCTGCAGCTGTGTCTGCTTTTACTACTGCTGCTACTACTACTGTTGTTGTTTCTACTGCTGATGCTGTTGGTATTTCTGCTGCTGATTCTGTTATTTCTGCTGCTGATTCTGTTATTTCTGCTACTGATTCTGTTATTTCTGCTGCTGATTCTGTTATTTCTGCTACTGATTCTGTTATTTCTGCTGCTGATTCTGTTATTTCTGCTGCTGAAGCTTCTGCTATTGATCCTACTGCAGCTTCTGTTACTACTGTTCTTATATGTACTGTTAATTCTATTGTAACTCCTAATTTTACTTCTACTGTTACTTCTATTGTTATTTCTATTGTTACTTCTATTGTTACTTCTATTGTTACTTCTACTGTTACTTCTGTTGTTACTTCTATTGTTACTTCTATTGTTACTTCTACTGTTACTTCTGTTGTTACTTCTGCTGTTAATTCTATTGTAACTCCTAATTTTACTTCTACTGTTACTTCTATTGTTACTTCTATTGTTACTTCTACTGTTACTTCTATTGTTACTTCTATTGTTACTTCTACTGTTACTTCTACTGTTACTTCTATTGTTACTTCTATTGTTACTTCTATTGTTACTTCTACTGTTACTTCTGTTGTTACTTCTGCTGTTAATTCTATTGTAACTCCTAATTTTACTTCTACTGTTACTTCTATTGTTACTTCTATTGTTACTTCTACTGTTACTTCTATTGTTACTTCTACTGTTACTTCTATTGTTACTTCTACTGTTACTTCTATTGTTACTTCTATTGTTACTAATACTGTTACTTCTATTGTTACTTCTATTGTTACTTCTACTGTTACTTCTATTGTTACTTCTACTGTTACTTCTATTGTTACTTCTATTGTTACTTATACTGTTACTTCTATTGTTACTTCTATTGTTACTTCTACTGTTACTTCTACTGTTACTTCTACTGTTACTTCTATTGTTACTTCTACTGTTACTTCTATTGTTACTTCTATTGTTACTTATACTGTTACTTCTATTGTTACTTCTATTGTTACTTCTACTGTTACTTCTATTGTTACTTCTATTGTTACTTCTATTGTTACTTCTAATGTTACTTCTATTGTTACTTCTACTGTTACTTCTATTGTTACTTCTATTGTTACTTCTATTGTTACTTCTATTGTTACTTCTATTGTTACTTCTACTGTTACTTCTGTTGTTACTTCTGCTGTTAATTCTAGTGTAACTCCTAATTTTACTTCTACTGTTACTTCTATTGTTACTTCTATTGTTACTTCTATTGTTACTTCTATTGTTACTTCTATTGTTACTTCTACTGTTACTTCTGTTGTTACTTCTGCTGTTAATTCTATTGTAACTCCTAATTATACTTCTACTGTTACTTCTATTGTTACTTCTATTGTTACTTCTACTGTTACTTCTATTGTTACTTCTATTGTTACTTCTATTGTTGCTTCTATTGTTACTTCTATTGTTACTTCTATTGTTACTTCTACTGTTACTTCTGTTGTTACTTCTGCTGTTAATTCTATTGTAACTCCTAATTTTACTTCTACTGTTACTTCTATTGTTACTTCTATTGTTACTCCTATTGTTACTTCTATTGTTACTTCTATTGTTACTTCTACTGTTACTTCTATTGTTACTTCTATTGTTACTTCTATTGTTACTTCTATTGTTACTTCTATTGTTACTTCTACTGTTACTTCTGTTGTTACTTCTGCTGTTAATTCTATTGTAACTCCTAATTTTACTTCCACTGTTACTTCTATTGTTACTTCTATTGTTACTCCTATTGTTACTTCTATTGTTACTTCTATTGTTACTTCTACTGTTACTTCTATTGTTACTTCTATTGTTACTTCTATTGTTACTTCTATTGTTACTTCTATTGTTACTTCTACTGTTACTTCTATTGTTACTTCTATTGTTACTTCTATTGTTACTTCTATTGTTACTTCTATTGTTACTTCTATTGTTACTTCTATTGTTACTTCTATTGTTACTTCTATTGTTACTTCTATTGTTACTTCTATTGTTACTTCTATTGTTACTTCTATTGTTACTTCTATTGTTACTTCTATTGTTACTTCTATTGTTACTTCTATTGTTACTTCTATTGTTACTTCTATTGTTACTTCTACTGTTACTTCTATTGTTACTTCTACTGTTACTTCTATTGTTACTTCTATTGTTACTTCTACTGTTACTTATATTGTTACTTCTATTGTTACTTCTATTGTTACTTCTATTGTTACTTATACTGTTACTTCTATTGTTACTTCTATTGTTACTTCTATTGTTACTTATACTGTTACTTCTATTGTTACTTCTATTGTTACTTCTATTGTTACTTCTATTGTTACTTCTATTGTTACTTCTATTGTTACTTCTATTGTTACTTATACTGTTACTTCTATTGTTACTTCTATTGTTACTTCTATTGTTACTTCTATTGTTACTTCTATTGTTACTTCTATTGTTACTTCTATTGTTACTTCTATTGTTACTTATACTGTTACTTCTATTGTTACTTCTATTGTTACTTCTATTGTTACTTATACTGTTACTTCTATTGTTACTTCTATTGTTACTTCTATTGTTACTTCTATTGTTACTTCTATTGTTACTTCTATTGTTACTTCTATTGTTACTTCTATTGTTACTTCTACTGTTACTTATACTGTTACTTCTATTGTTACTTCTATTGTTACTTCTACTGTTACTTATACTGTTACTTCTATTGTTACTTCTATTGTTACTTCTATTGTTACTTCTATTGTTACTTCTATTGTTACTTCTATTGTTACTTCTATTGTTACTTCTATTGTTACTTATACTGTTACTTCTATTGTTACTTCTATTGTTACTTCTATTGTTACTTCTATTGTTACTTCTATTGTTACTTATACTGTTACTTCTATTGTTACTTCTACTGTTACTTCTATTGTTACTTCTATTATTACTTATACTGTTACTTCTATTGTTACTTCTATTGTTACTTCTATTGTTACTTCTACTGTTACTTCTATTGTTACTTCTATTGTTACTTCTATTGTTACTTCTCCTGTTACTTCTACTGTTACTTCTATTGTTACTTAAATTGTTACTTCTATTGTTACTTCTACATTTACTTCTACTGTTACTTCTATTGTTACTCCTGGGTTTGCCTTATGCAGTAATATGTGGCTGCTGGTTTTCTAGTGACTGACGCTTCCATCGACGATGAACTGTATTTTTCGTGGCGGTCTTTTGCGTTGGCATTCTGGCAGCGGCATTATGCATAGTAAACCTGTGCAGCCTGTTGGTTTGTCGAGACTTTTGTCTGTTCCACGTTTCACTGGCACATGAACGGAGCATAAAGGCGCGACCCTTTGCCGTGAAGTTGGAACCGTGATTAACTAACTAACTTACAGTCAATAATTTTCAATCATAATTGTCACCTACTAGAAGAGGACCTGATGACTACACGTCCATTGCCATGACAACAGCCTTGTGTCAGCTCATCTGCTGGGCCCATCTAGCCGTCTCCGTGGCCGGTAAGTGAGTGATTACACCGTGTTTGCACCAATCTTCGTTTTATGATCACATTAAAATGCACACAAAATTAACGTATCTGAAACATTTCTTTTAATGAACGACAGAACATTCAGACAAAAAGAAAGAATGAAAAATAAAACGTTTAAAAGACTAGAAGATCGACTTCATAGCACCGGGTTTCCGCAGTGCGGACTGCCGAAAGCACCACACAAAGCACGAACTCCTTAGCTCCAGCGACGACCTCCAGGAGTCTCATCGCATCTCATCTTGTTCCTCTTGTATCTTTCTGTGTTGAGGTGAAGCATAAACATCGAGAGAGCGCCCTCTTATGGGCTTTATGTATCGAGAGTCCCATGGACTCTGTTATTGTTTCTGCCCATGGTTTACAGGGTCGGCCTCTTCTTCTGCTTCCATTTGGTCTGTTCGTCATTTCTTGCTCTGATATACTGTTAGTTGGTAATCTAGTTATATGGCCAAACCATTTAACTTGCTGTTTTCTGATGAAATCTTGTGCAGCTATAACCCCCAATTTAGTTCGATTTTGTCGTTTCTGATTTTTCTCTTCTTGATACATTGAGTATTCTTCTCAGGAATCTCATCTGTATTGATGTAATTTTTCTATTCTCTTTTTCTTCTTTGAGACTATTTATGTGGACTTGTAATTCTGTTTTTGATTTTGCTAATAGTGCTCATCGTCTGCAAATAAGAGTTCTTTAATGGTGTGATTTGCCGTTGGTTCTTCTCCTGTGTTCTGTTCTTCATACGGTGTTGTCACGGTCTCTGTTTGGTTGGTTTCTTTACATATCAATCAATCAATCATGTGCCATGCCGGAAAGCGTGGGCGGTCATGACTCGCCATTTCACTCGATCACCAGCGTCGTGGATCAGTTCAGTGTTCCTGTCTCGTCCATGCCATGTGGCCAAGCCATCCAGGTATTTTCCTCTCGGTCTTCCTCTTGGTCTGTTCCCTTCGATCTTGCCAGTTGTCAATAAGTTCTCCAATCCATTTCTTCTCATAACATGTCCAAACAATTTTGACCGTCTACGTCTAATTTCTCTAATCAATTTATGATTTTCATTTGTCTCATGTTGTACTTGGTCATTGTCCCAGTCTCACGGTGTCTGTTGTTCTACCCAAACATGGCCTCCAGGAGTCACCAAAATAATAGCCGAATAACGTAGCCCAAAGTGGAACCCATAACATTCGGAGCGCGAGGCAGACGACGTAAATTCTTGCCAATGGAGGCCCCAGAATCTAGATAAACAGCCATATAGCCATAGGAGAACATTACCCAAGCAGCAGCTCGATGCACGCAATGACAGGCTGATCATCACAAAATTTAACAGACAATGAAGGTTGAATGAATCTAAAATATGGAGCAAAGCAAGTATAGCCAGTGGAGAATGGACATTTCGTTAGTAACACACAGTTGCGGATGGACATTTCTTAAGTAAAATACAATGGCGAATAGACATTTCTTTAGTAACATACTGCGGCGAATGGACATTTATTAAGTAACACAGAGTGGTGAATGGACATTTCTTCAGTAACAAAAGAGCAGAGACAGAGGGCGTGAAAACTGCAACAGAAATGCTGTTGACAGAGAAAAATAAAGGGAAATATAGCTCTCTGTACAGATGCGAAGTCAGTTGTTTCAACATTGAAACATCAAACAGTGCAGAACTTCGCAGGCCTGAGAGCTGTGCTCCGTGGACCATGTCAGAAGTCTCATCTGCTAGTGTCTGTTCAGAATGCCTGTCAGACTAGACCACATACAAGCTACATAGAGCAATCAGCGCGCGCTTAATGCCGTGGTCAATAGCAACCGATGGCCTTTACTTCCTAGTTAATTTTCTCTACTCAGTATAGCAGAACCGGTCTCCGTGGCAAAGAGCTACGCACGCGATTCGTAAGCCCGCTTACTCACGTCTGAAACATAGCTGAGACCAATTTGACAGCAGACCGCTTTGCGCTGGATCTTAATGTGTTGGCATGGGAGCAGTAAAATGTTGGTGTTGACAGCAACGTCTTGTAAAAAGCATATGCTAATAAAACATATAGCAGGGAATCTGGGAGCTCAGATCAGTGTTTCAGAAATCCCATTCGATGGAGATTCAAACATAAACCAGTGAGTCGGCCTCACGGGACTATTAGATCGTGTGATTCTGGTTGCTCACTTCTGGATTATCGCAGTTGCTACCAAGCTGGAGTACTATGCTGAGATTTTCGGTGTGATCTACGACAAGAGACTGGGTAGAGATTATTCTTATGATTTACGAAAGAAGACTCCACAAAACTGGGTAAAGATTCTTCTCGGGATCTATGTCTGGAGAATGAGCTGATATGAGAGTGAGTTCTGCAGCGGGTTGGTGATGAGAGTTCTCTAGCGGGTTTGTAATGAGAGTTCTGTAGCGGGTTGGTGAGAGTTCTGCTGCGAGTTGATGATAACAGTGACTATACAAGCCTTTCTACATGGCATTACAACCACGTACAGGGTGTTTGTGAAGTCTCACTACACTTTGTATGTACAACAAATTTGAAAAATGAAGTACATGACGTCATTAAAAATATGCTCCACAGTCCATCGTAAAATGTGCAGCGAATAGCTGTCATCTGCTGGAGTAATTCTTTGCACTGCAAACTGAAGGGTGTTATCAACGGAGGAAAGCATTTTGTGTGTGTAGTTAAACACGTCTTTGAAATGGCTGTCGATACACACGGATGGTTGTTCAAAGATTGATAGCAAGATTTTCTGATAAACAACTTCCTCACTACAATTATAAATTTGTTGAATAAGTTTCTTGCTACGGGAAATGTGGAAGATGCTCCACTATATGGTAGGTTGAATGAATTTAAACTACACCTGCTGTGTCTGAAGAAAAATGTTTAGATATCCAAGACAGACTCCTGAAAAGTCCAATCAAGTCCTTAATGAAAATATCGAAACATGCGAACGTAGCAGTGAACACAGTGCACAAAATTCTTAAACAACGATTCAGTTTTCATCCACACAGGATTTATGTTGCGTCAGAACTAAAAGACTTTGATAATCAACCCAGAGTCAACTAATCCACGTAGTTTGAAGTACTTTTAGCTAAAGAAGACGAGTCAATTCTCAATGTAGCATTCTTCTCTAACGAGGCATGGTTTCATATATCAGGATACGTTAATAGGGAAAATAATCGTATTTGGAGCAATTTCAATTCCAAGGCATCTCATGAAGTACCTCTACACGATCAGAAAATTGGGGTATGGTGTGCCGACAGTAGAAAACGTTTTATTGGACCAATTTTCTTCAACAACACTATAAATGCCGGTCGGTACCGTACTGACATTCTGGGACCTATTTTAGAAGAGTTGAATGAACGTGAAAATTAAAAGCGTGGTTCAAGCAAGATGGTGCAACAGGACACACAGCCAGAGCATCACTGAGTTTTTTGGAAGAAGTTTTCTCAAATCGCAAAATATCACGTGGAATTTGGCCTGCTTATTCTCCAGATCTAACGCCATTAGATTATTATCTATTAGTATTATCTTCTTGAAAGGAAGCATTTACAAAAATAATGCAAACACAATTGAGAACCTGAAAGAAGCATTCAGAATTACAATTCAAGAAATAACAACAGACATGTTGCAGAAGGCAATTGACAATATGATATGGAGAGACGTATCTTGAAGCCCATGGTGAACATTTCCAACACCTGTTATAATGAATAGTTCATTTGTACTTTCCAGCTTCCCCAAAACAGCGTTAGATTATAGCAGTGACTATTGTAACTAATTTAACGAACGTAGAACGGACTTTTCTTTTTTTAGCATAATTTTATGACGTCATGTACTTTAATGTCATCATCGTTGTTTTCCGTGTGTCATCAGACGTTCTTGCAGACTGTACATACATGTCTGTTGGAGACAACTTGAAGCTGGGTTGTGTACTCAATGGGCAGCTCCTAGAGTCTTACAATGCTCACGATATCAGCTTCAGCGTACTGCGTCCACAAAAGGTGAGTGTTCATGTCGTTAATGTGAATCTGCTTGCAGATTATATAAACGTTCCTCTTATTGTTATATTCTTATATTCAAGATATTGTGAATGTTCATCTTATTAATGTAAATATTGATCACCTAGTTAGAGACAAGTCAGGTCTTAGTCAGGTATGATTGTAAACGCTTTTATTTAGCAACGAATGTTGAGCGGCTATCTCCAAACCCGACACTCCACATTTTGCCAAATGTTTCGGACAGAAGAGCGCAATTGGGTGGGCACGAGATGTATCCTGGTGCGAGGAAATGCAACCTAAAGACTATATGTCATTATAGGACAGACCAGGCCCTAAGCCTTGGTCGACAACAGGTCTAAGATGGGCTTGGACAGGCGGACATTTACAACATTGCTTTGTTGATCCAGCAGCTTCTGCATCTTGTCTTGCTCGGGATGTATTGGTGTCACCTTTCCTCTGATATAAACAACACAGGTCGACAGAAGAAACAAGCTTCATGGGAAACACGTGGTCTCTAAACTCAGCCCAAGCTTTGTGTTATGGAGAGATATAACTCCATTTTACAAACTATCGTCTGTCAAGACGACCACTTGCCAGTTATAGACAGAGATGGAAATATCGGAGATAACATGGGGAGAGCTGCATGAGATGCCATAAGATGGGAGAATGTGGCGTGAATTGGTCAACTGTTGGTCAACTGAAGTGTGAAGGTCTGAAAACGTGTGCACCTGACGAGATGCAGCGACATATGTCAGGCAAGAAATCGTGCAATATATTGCTTGTGACTTCTCTGCTTAAATTCACTAAGAGAATACATTTGTTTGAATGAGTAGAACCAGAAGAAGAGGAAGTGGGTATGTTCGTGCCATTACCGACTCATGTTTGCTTTAGTGTGAATATTGGATATCACTTTAGTTAATCGGCCGTTAGTTAATGTGAATCTTGGATATCACTTCAGTGAATCTGCCTCTAGTTAGTGTGAATCTTGGGTATAACTTAAGTGAATCTGCCCCTAGTTAGTGTGAATGTTGAGTATCAATTTATTGAATCTGCCCTTAGTTAGGGTGAATCTTGGGTATAACTTAGGTGAATCTGCGTCTAGTTAGTGTAAATGATGGGTATAACTTTAGTGAATCTGTCCTTAGTTAGTGTGAATCTTGTGTATAACTCAAATGGATCTGTCTCTTGTTAGTGTGAATGTTGGGTATCACTTAAGTGATCCTATCTACAGACAGTGTGAATGTTTCGCTGTAGTGAATCCGTCTTTAGTTAGTGTTAAAGTAGGTATCACTAAAGGATATCAACTCCAGCCAATGCAATTGTTAGTATTATTTAAGTCAATCTGCCTTTAGTTAGTCGTCGACGTTTGGTGCAGGAGAGCCTGGGATATGATACCACAACATCTAGCTGCTTAAGAATGGAGGTGGAGGCAGTCAGTGCAGCTTTCCGCTAGATGGAGAATACGATACACACACACATCGTGATTGTAACTGACTCAGAAAGCATGCTGAGTAGGGTGTGGACAGGCAAGTTTCGTGCCGAGTGGCTTGCTTCGCTTCGGAAGTCACGGGTGGCAAGCATCGTCTGGATATTTTCTCCGGGGCATGCTGTTGTTCTAGGGAATGAACAGGCGGACAGATTGGCTGGCTCTGCAAAACTTGGTGGAGTATTGATGCATGTTAAGGCAGACGTGGTTGCGGCCTTGTGGTAGCACGTATACACCTCGGAGGAGCAAATGGATCACCATGGTCTGGCAAGAATGCGACAGCGTGGAGTGACGAGGGGATCTGGCCGATGTTCGACGCTTAGAGGAAAGGTGAGACGCACATATAATCAGATTGCTACTGGTACTATTGGGGTTGGAACTCTTCGCTTTCTTCTGAGGATGGGGACGGAGCGCTTATGGTAATGCCCCGAATGCTGTGATGTCGGTTCCTAAATGAATGAATGAATGAATGAATGAAAGAATGAATCAATCAATCAATCATTCATTGGCACCTTTCCGTCTTGACAGACGATAGTTTGGTACATTGTGCTTCAAAAA
>OY992893.1:11429858-11507358 GCA_963921405.1 Cepaea hortensis | reverse complement strand
CATCTAGATATTTTACCTTCTGCCTTTCCCTTGTATTTATCGCCTCCATCTTGCCAGTTGTCACCATGTCCTCCAGTTTATTTCTTTTCATAACGTGACTGTCAACTTCTAACTTCCCTAATCAGTTTACGGTTTTAATTTGCTTCTTGTAGAACTTGCCTTCTCCGTGGCGAAGAGGTTACAGACGCAGTTCGTAATCCCGCATACCGCGTTCTAAACAGCCGTGGGTGATTTGGCAGCAGACCGCTTTACGTCGTTTTTTAATGAAATGGTAAGGGTGCTAGTAGTTCAGAAAGCAATGGCAACTACTGAACGTATGACACAAAGTATGTTCGTAAGTATATGTGCGTAAATTCTCGGCCGAGCGCGTGTGTGTGTGTCTGTTTGTGTGGCTGAATACAGAGCCAGCTCAGAGTTAATCCTGGACAACTACATCATTGATACCCGGGTATTGATCACTTGACAAATATCGATTTCTACATGTCCTTCGCCCTCCAGGTGATTTTCTAGTCAAGTTCACGTTCAATAGCTTGCCATTGTTTTCTGAGCCAGAAGTCAACGTTTAAGTTAAACTTAATGTCTATGTAGGAGGCTGAACATTACATCACCATCGTCACATCGGGAGCTTAAGAGCAAGCCCCGTAATCCTTCGACCAAGCTGACACCTCAAATAACGATTACGTGACTATATTAGCATTATGTACGTCTATTTGAGGTATATGGTGCTAACAAATTCCCCGTTCAACAACACATATATTGCATTTCATATTACATTTATGTACACAAGACTGAACTCGATGTAGCGGTTGTCATCAAACGGAAATAACTATCTTTTACATTGCAGTTATCAAATCTACAGCGGTCAGTTTAGATTAAAATGCTGACTTCTCCTCCTTAATTTGGGCACATAAATTACAAGTACGTCTAAAGGCGTAGTGGGTTTGCCTGATGGCGAGGGACTCTGGTAATAGGGAAAGCTAATCCACAAGCAAAGATCAGTCCAGTGACCAGAAGTAGTAACACTTGTATGGACTACTCGTGAGTTTAAAGCGAAAAATAAAAAAAAATAACCTGGCATGGCATGTTTAGATTATGTTCCAACGACCGCACACAGGAGATAATGTGAATATGAAACGTTGAATATGACACGTGTGAATATGAAACGTGTGAATATGAGGCGTCTGTATCGACTGAAACGGACTTCCGAGCACCCAACAACAAAAGAAAATGCGCCAACTGCCTGGGCAAACATGGAGCAAGATACCTGGGCTGTCCGTACCTGCAGAGACACAGAGACGTCTTAAAGATCGCCATCATCACAAAGTCACCATTCAAGGAAGCAATGCAGAGGGGCGAGACAGCCACGGGTATAGCACAAGCCGAAAGAGATCAACTTCAAAAACAGATAGACGAGTTGAAGAAACAAGTCAAGGCACTGCTGACGACGACTCCGACTAGCGATAATGAGAAGCTTCTGGCCGACATGAAAGAAATCCAGCTCAACATCAAACAAGAGATTCAGCGCATGGCTAAGATAAAGAAGGAGAACGAAGAAATCCTACAAATTATCAAGACCGAAAGAGAACTGCATAGAGCTGAAATGGAAATCTTTCAAAACAAACCAACAGAAGCCACGCAAGAACTCACAGAAAAACCGCAAGAAGAAACCCAAGAGACCGAGTCTGAACAGCAAGCTAAAGCCAGCAGCCCAACCACAACGCCCAAGAGAGGCACAGAATACCCAGTCGACAAGGAGGAACTCAAGCGCCAGGAATTCAGAAGGCGCTGGGAAGAAAAAGAAAAGAAGAAGCCTAAAAAACTCCGGGGGAAACCGATGATATACCCATTAGTACACTACAACTGTGAGGCCGACTTCGAGTACTATATCGAGGACGGTGAAATCGTCCCATGGCTGACCACGGAGGAAGAAAACGCTAGGCAGCAGATACGCAAACGCAACAGTGAAAACAGTTTCCCCAAGGAGGAAAAAGAAAACGTCGAAAAGCTCCTACAGAAAATGCACAAAAAAGGAGACAAAATACCAAATAAAAAGTCCTTTTAAGGACTGCAACCAGTCATGCCTGGAGCCTGCACGAACAACGAAAACAAAAGGAAACATGCACAAAGGACAGCCGCCGACCGATCCCCAGCTGGAGTGGGATTACGAAAAGTCCTTATAAGGACTGCAGCCAGACGAGCCAGGAGCCTACTCAAACAAAGAAAACCAAAACAACAGAAGAGCACAAAGGATAGCCGCCGACCACTGCTGACGTCACAGACACAAACGCTACATAACCAGTCCGAGATAGGACTCACAAGACACGAATTAGGGTGAATAAACCCACAAAAACCACGATCCTCAACAATAACCACAGCTGATGAAGCAGGTTAGACGAGGACGAATTTGGAATGTTTGTTTTTGAAATTTGGAATTGGAATTGGAACTGAAGAAGCCGCCGTGGCCCAGTAGCTTGCGGGCTATCGTGCCGGCCCGGTAGTCGTGTGTTCAAATCCCCATGGCGGCGCATTCTTCAAATTGAAATGGGCTCCCATTTTCAATCCAACTTAAAATGGTTACCAGGGAATGTCCCGGGACGCAGAAGTGACCCACTTGACGATGGATGTGTACATAATATTGAGCTAGCCCCATATACCATACGTTTGTCAATGCGAGAAAAAAGGGTCCTTGAATTTACTGGGATGTTTTTTTACATCTTGTCAGACATGGGACAATTTAGGACATATGCCAAGTGACGGAGTTGTTAGGGGAACTTGAGGGGGTCGCCTCAATTCTTTTATTTACTTGGTGCAGGATAAGGCAAGCGTGTTTGGGGTCCTTTGGAATCGTGCGTATAGTGCGGAATAACCCATAGATCAACTCAGAGTGGAGGGAATGGTGCTGTATTGGGTGATCAGAGGATCTGGCCGTCACTCAGGACTCCGAGAAAAGGCCAGACGGACAAATAATCAGACTGCTACAGGTAAGATTAATACAGGACCTCTTCGTTGGCTGTTGAAGACGGGGACTGAACACGTATGGGAATGTCCTGAGTGCCGTGATATTGGTTCTTGACTCCATTCAATTCAACTAAATATCAAACCAAATAGTCGATTACTTCAAAACAATGCGTTCCCTTAGTGAATGCAAACACAGAAGAAACAATGTGTCTTATGTATTATAACTAAAATATAGTTTATATATTCACTTCAAATGATGTATAACTGCAGTAAGCACCTGGCGAGGTGCAACGAAATATGCCAGGCAATAAATCGCACAATCTATTGTTTGTGGTTTATGTGTGTAAAGTCGGCAGTACCTAGTAAATGATAATTATAACCTGCTGTGTGTAAACTCGGCAGTACAAAGAAGGTAATAATGAACATCTGTCGTGTGTAAAGTCGGCGGTACTTAGTACATGGTAATGATCACCTTCTGTGTGTAAAAATCGGCGGCACCTAGTAAATGATAATGATCACCTGATGTTTTTCAGAGACACCCCAGAACGTCACCAACCTGGAGTGTGTTGTCCATAACTGGGATGAGTCTATGGCCTGCCAATGGCAGCATCCTATCAACTACAGCAACCAGGATGCGATGAACGTCACTTCCTACTATGCACCCAACAACAAAAGAAAATGCGCCAACTGCCTGGGCAAACATGGAGCAAGATACCTGGGCTGTCCGTACCTGCAGAGACACAGAGACGTCTTAAAGATCGCCATCATCACAAAGTCACCATTCAAGGAAGCAATGCAGAGGGGCGAGACAGCCACGGGTATAGCACAAGCCGAAAGAGATCAACTTCAAAAACAGATAGACGAGTTGAAGAAACAAGTCAAGGCACTGCTGACGACGACTCCGACTAGCGATAATGAGAAGCTGCTGGCCGACATGAAAGAAATCCAGCTCAACATCAAACAAGAGATTCAGCGCATGGCTAAGATAAAGAAGGAGAACGAAGAAATCCTACAAATTATCAAGACCGAAAGAGAACTGCATAGAGCTGAAATGGAAATCTTTCAAAACAAACCAACAGAAGCCACGCAAGAACTCACAGAAAAACCGCAAGAAGAAACCCAAGAGACCGAGTCTGAACAGCAAGCTAAAGCCAGCAGCCCAACCACAACGCCCAAGAGAGGCACAGAATACCCAGTCGACAAGGAGGAACTCAAGCGCCAGGAATTCAGAAGGCGCTGGGAAGAAAAAGAAAAGAAGAAGCCTAAAAAACTCCGGGGGAAACCGATGATATACCCATTAGTACACTACAACTGTGAGGCCGACTTCGAGTACTATATCGAGGACGGTGAAATCGTCCCATGGCTGACCACGGAGGAAGAAAACGCTAGGCAGCAGATACGCAAACGCAACAGTGAAAACAGTTTCCCCAAGGAGGAAAAAGAAAACGTCGAAAAGCTCCTACAGAAAATGCACAAAAAAGGAGACAAAATACCAAATAAAAAGTCCTTTTAAGGACTGCAACCAGTCATGCCTGGAGCCTGCACGAACAACGAAAACAAAAGGAAACATGCACAAAGGACAGCCGCCGACCGATCCCCAGCTGGAGTGGGATTACGAAAAGTCCTTATAAGGACTGCAGCCAGACGAGCCAGGAGCCTACTCAAACAAAGAAAACCAAAACAACAGAAGAGCACAAAGGATAGCCGCCGACCACTGCTGACGTCACAGACACAAACGCTACATAACCAGTCCGAGATAGGACTCACAAGACACGAATTAGGGTGAATAAACCCACAAAAACCACGATCCTCAACAATAACCACAGCTGATGAAGCAGGTTAGACGAGGACGAATTTGGAATGTTTGTTTTTGAAATTTGGAATTGGAATTGGAACTGAAGAAGCCGCCGTGGCCCAGTAGCTTGCGGGCTATCGTGCCGGCCCGGTAGTCGTGTGTTCAAATCCCCATGGCGGCGCATTCTTCAAATTGAAATGGGCTCCCATTTTCAATCCAACTTAAAATGGTTACCAGGGAATGTCCCGGGACGCAGAAGTGACCCACTTGACGATGGATGTGTACATAATATTGAGCTAGCCCCATATACCATACGTTTGTCAATGCGAGAAAAAAGGGTCCTTGAATTTACTGGGATGTTTTTTTACATCTTGTCAGACATGGGACAATTTAGGACATATGCCAAGTGACGGAGTTGTTAGGGGAACTTGAGGGGGTCGCCTCAATTCTTTTATTTACTTGGTGCAGGATAAGGCAAGCGTGTTTGGGGTCCTTTGGAATCGTGCGTATAGTGCGGAATAACCCATAGATCAACTCAGAGTGGAGGGAATGGTGCTGTATTGGGTGATCAGAGGATCTGGCCGTCACTCAGGACTCCGAGAAAAGGCCAGACGGACAAATAATCAGACTGCTACAGGTAAGATTAATACAGGACCTCTTCGTTGGCTGTTGAAGACGGGGACTGAACACGTATGGGAATGTCCTGAGTGCCGTGATATTGGTTCTTGACTCCATTCAATTCAACTAAATATCAAACCAAATAGTCGATTACTTCAAAACAATGCGTTCCCTTAGTGAATGCAAACACAGAAGAAACAATGTGTCTTATGTATTATAACTAAAATATAGTTTATATATTCACTTCAAATGATGTATAACTGCAGTAAGCACCTGGCGAGGTGCAACGAAATATGCCAGGCAATAAATCGCACAATCTATTGTTTGTGGTTTATGTGTGTAAAGTCGGCAGTACCTAGTAAATGATAATTATAACCTGCTGTGTGTAAACTCGGCAGTACAAAGAAGGTAATAATGAACATCTGTCGTGTGTAAAGTCGGCGGTACTTAGTACATGGTAATGATCACCTTCTGTGTGTAAAAATCGGCGGCACCTAGTAAATGATAATGATCACCTGATGTTTTTCAGAGACACCCCAGAACGTCACCAACCTGGAGTGTGTTGTCCATAACTGGGATGAGTCTATGGCCTGCCAATGGCAGCATCCTATCAACTACAGCAACCAGGATGTGATGAACGTCACTTCCTACTACGCAATTAAACACAGCAGGTAGGAACAAACTGGATGTTTACTCATACAATATGATCACCAACTAAAAAATGTAAAATAACACAAAGTAACGCAGCTTTACAGAACAAATTACGGAAAGCATAGGACGTTGCAGCTACTAGCCTTCATTAGCAAACAAATACACAAAACACAACTTACAACCACGGGGAAATACAACAGTGACTACATCAGGACATAAGAGATATAGATGTGAAAAATAAAATAATACAGATATCTAATAACGAATTAGAAACATTCAATAAGTCCAACACTCCAATATAAACATAAAACGACTGACAGGACAAGATCTGAATGAATACAATTAGTGGAGCTGCAGTAAAGCTGTGGAAGTGTAAACAATATAAAATAACGAAGTCACAAACAATATATTCCACGATGTATTACAGAAATCACACAACATAAACTAAAGCAACAAGAAAAATCCTTCAAGCTGAAACACATAACACACATATTCACACTGTAATGTTAATTGTCTGCCACGATAATTTTAAAATGACTACCATGTCTTCTTGTCTGCGCAAAGTTGGCTTCAGTAAATGAATGGTAATTGTTTCTGCTAGCTTTAATATGCGACCATTTTGTGTTCTGTACCAGACGAGATGCAGCAAAATAAGTCAGGCAATAAATCGAGCAATCTACTGTTTGTGTGTCTATGGGAAAACATTCTTTAAAAAAAAAATAGCACGTAGTAAAGGAGCTTTACATAACACAGTCAATAATAACAGGGCGTTGCGGCCACCAATGATGGTGCAGTAAATATTTCTGGTCAAAGTACAGGGATTCATTTATGGCGAATAGTATGCTAAAACTCATCAGTCGGTGACTGAGAAAACAATATGATAAGTTATTAATGAATATTTCTCTTTTACTCAAACCTTTTCACTATTAATTAACGCCATTAGCACTCTGACTATTCCCATACGTGCTCCGTCCCTTTCTTCAAAGGGACGGCGAAGAGTCCCTGTGGTAATGGCACATGTGGTAGCCTGCGTTTTCCTCTCAACGTTTAGTATATTTCTTACCATTTGCCGTGATAGAACAAAAGCCATGCTTCCTGTGCATATTTCTAAACATTATTAGACAGATCCTGAATGTCCCTGATTCGAAAAACTGCATACCCCATGCATGTAGGTGTCACATGGGACATGCACATGAAAATTTGTTTGGCTATCAAATTTATTAGGACGTGACGATGCCATTGGTGAGCTCAGTACCAGAACGCCATGTGTCAGCCCTGCACTTTTGGAAGCCTCCTTGGATGGCGGAGCATGCTCTTGGTCCGCCCCTGCCTTCTCTTTAGCACCCCCCCCCCCCCCTGCAAAATGCGATTGTTGCCGACGGACAAACTTCTTTTTCGCAAATAGACATCCTCTCCACCGTATCCCCATTTACCTGGCACCAGAGACTCATCCGTGTATTTTACTACATTAATCTTAATGCAGTAGTAGGTCTGCAACATTGATGGTCTCATTTGGCATCCTATCTCTTATAGAAACCCCAAGGTCTGTTCTCTATCATTTCATCTCACACGAGAGGGGTTTCCTATAGCGGCATGGTGATAGAGGCAAAGTGCTGTGACAGTCAGTGTTCTATGACTATGATATACAGCAAGTACATCATAATAACATTTGTCACTCGTATTTCAATGTCTAGGTTACACACTGTCATGGGAGGGAAGATATGGTATCATCATCATCTTCATGTGCCATGCCGACAAACGTGGACAGTCATGTTTCGCCATCGCACAAGATCACCAGAGTCGTGGGTCAACTCTATATTCTTGTCTCGACCATACCCTCGTGGTCAAACCATCCAGATATTTACCTCTCTGCCTTCCCCTTGTCCCCCTCTCCCTCCCCCCCCCCCGCGCGCTCAGCCTTGCTGGTTGTCACCACGTTCTCTATTTTATTTCTTCTCATAACTTGCCCAAACTATCTTGACTGTCTAAGTCTAATTTATCTAATCATTTTTCGGTTTTCATTTGTTTCTTGTATGAGTTGCTCATTGGTTTCTCTGTCTGTCCATGGAACTCTTTGCATATTCCCCAGAAACTGCATTTCCACAGACATTAGATGTTTTTCAGCTTGTCTGCTCATTGTAAGATATGGCATGTGCATAAAGATAAGACACACTGTATTATCAGATTCTTTCACAAGAATGGGGAAACTTCATGAAAAACAGAAATGTCACTAGTACCACAATTCAGGGAACGAAAAGATGGGTGTGACCGGTTCTTGTGTGGGATATGACTGCTGGACAATGAGTAATGAACTGGACAGTAAATAATGAATTGGATAATGGGTATTGAACATGACAATGAGTAATGAACTGGGCAATGAGTAATGAACTAGACAATGAGTATTGAACTTGACAATGAGTAATGATCTGGGCAATGAGTAATGAACTGGACAATGAGTATTGAACATGACAATGAGAAATGAACTGGGCAATGAGTAATGAACTGGACAATGAGTAATGAACTAGACAATGAGTAATGAACTGGACAATGAGTAATGAACTAGACAATGAGTAATGAACTAGACAATGAGTAATGAAATTGTTAAGAAACTGGAGACATTGGAAATGTGGTTTCTCAGAAGAATGCTGAAAATATCGTGGACAAAGAAGAAAACCAACAATAAGTTATGGAAAGCTGGAGATGTTGAAATATCAGTCGTGAAAACCAAACAGAAGAAGAATAAGAAAGAGGACGAGGAGGAGAGGCAGGGTGATGATAAATTAGAGAAAGAGGTGAAGGAGGAGGGACAGGATGATGATAAATTAGAGAAAGAGGTGAAGGAGGAGGGACAGGATGATGATAAATTAGAGAAAGAGGTGAAGGAGGAGAGGCAGGGTGATGATAAATTAGAGAAAGAGGTGAAGGAGGAGGGACAGGATGATGATAAATTAGAGAAAGAGGTGAAGGAGGAGAGGCAGGGTGATGATAAATTAGAGAAAGAGGTGAAGGATGAGGGACAGGATGATGATAAATTAGAGAAAGAGGGAAAGGAGGAGGGGCAGGGTGATGATAAATTAGAGAAAGAGGTGAAGGAGGAGGGCAGGGTGATGATAAATTAGAGAAAGAGGTGAAGGAGGAGGGGCAGGGTGATGATAAATTAGAGAAAGAGGTGAAGGAGGAGGGGCAGGGTGATGATAAATTAGAGAAAGAGGTGAAGGAGGAGGGACAGGATGATGATAAATTAGAGAAAGAGGTGAAGGAGGAGGAGCATAAACTGGAGGATGAGCAAGGGAATATGGCAAATCAAGAAATATGAGATGATAAGGAGAAGAAGGGGAAGAGGGTGAAGAAGGGAAAGAAGAGGAAGAAGGAAAAGAAGAGACGGAAGGGAAAGAAGAAGAGTAAGAGAAAGAATGTGTGTTGGAAGGATTGCTGTAACAAGGGACAGCATTCTGGGATGGAAAGTTTGTTATGGCAAACCACCTCTCTCTCGCGCTATCTTGCTTTCACCATCTCATCCTATCTACATCTATTTCAAAGTGTTTCTTTCACAAGTGAATGCACGTTGTGTAAGGTTAGAAAATGATTATTTAAAATGTGTAACTAGAATCGCACGAAGTTTTAAATTAGCTTGGTAAAAGTTAGCAAGATATCAGTGTTCTAATATGGAACCCCTTGGTTAGAAAGGTGAGAAACAGCGGCACCAAATACGCATCAACTGTTAACGAAAATGTATTTTTAAATATGAAGCACTAGCTGACCCGGCCCGGCTTCGCCCAGACCCTGGTGGGGAGCATCTCATTTAACTCATATAAGTAGTCATATAAGCTCCCGTTCCCGTTCCCGACTATCTATCTGTCTGTCTGTCTATCTGTCTGTCTGTCTGTCTGTCTGACCCGGCCCGGCTTCGCCCAGATCCTGATGGGGAGCATCTCATTTAATTCATATAAGTAGTCATATAAGTTCCCGTTCCCGACTATCTGTCTGTCTGTCTGTCTGTCTGTCTGTCTGTCTGTCCGTCTGTCCGTCTGTCTGTCTGTCTGACCCGGCCCGGCTTCGGCCAGCCCCTGGTGGGGAGCATCTTATTTAATTCATATAAGTAGTCATATAAGTTCCGTTCCCGACTATCTACTGTCTGCCTGTCTGTCTGTCTGTCTATCTATTATTAGAAAGAGCACTTGAAAGATCTTTACATCTTCCCCCAACAATTAACTTGGGTAAATGGAGCGTCTTACTTAATTCATATTCGGCCCCTGCTCCCTTTACCGTTCCCAAAAAAGACGACCCGGCCCGGCTTCGCCCAGTCCCTGGTGGGGAGCATATCATTTAATTCATATTCGGCGGAGGGAGGAGGAGAGAGGGGGAGGAGGAGGGAGGAGGAGGAGGGATTAGGAGGAGGAGGGAGAGGGAGCAGGAGGAGGGAGGAGGAGTTAGGAGGAGGAAGAGGTAGGAGGAGGAAAAGCGAGGAGGAGGGAGGAGGGGGAGGGAGGAAGGAGGAGGAGGGAGGAGGGAGAAGGAGGAGGGAGAGGGAGGATGAGGAGGGGGAGGAGGGAGGAGGAAGAGGACGAAGAGGGAGGAGGAGAAGGGAGGAGGAGTAGGGAGGAAGGTGGAGGGAGGAGGTAGAGGGAGGAGGAGGGAGGAGGAGAAGGGAGGAGGAGGGAGGAGGAGAGGTCGGAGGAGGGGAGAACGAACGAACGAACGAACGAACGAACAGACTTTATTTTCAAAGGGTAACAATTTGGGCACGCAGGCCCGTCTTACATTCGGCCCTTCCAATCATTCATCTTTCTTTCATCAACAGTGCATAGGAAAAAAACATTGTCACATGAATTTTGTGAAGAGAGGAGGAGGGAGGAGGAAGAGGGAGGAGGAGGGATGAGGGGGGAGAAGAAGGAGGTGAGGAGGAGGAGGGGAGGAGGAGGAGGAGAGAGGAGGAGGCGGCGGAGGAGGAGGGAGGAGGAGGGATTAGGAGGAGGAGGAGGGAGGGGGAGGGTGGAGGAAGAGGAGGAAGAGGGAGGAGGAAGAGGGGGAGGAGGAGGGTAGGAGGAGGAGGGAGGAGAAGGGATGAGGAGGGGGATGAGGAGGGAGGAGGAGGAGGGAGGAGAAGGGAGGAGGATGGAGGTGAAGGGAGGAGGAGGGAAGGGGAGGAGGGAGGAGAGGAGGAGGAGATAGAGGGAGGAGGAGGAGGAGGGAGGAGGAGGAAGGAGGAGGGGGAGGATTAGGAGGAGGGAGGAGCAGGGAGAGGGAGGAGGAGGGAGAAGCGTGGAGGAGGAGCAGGGAGAGGGAGGAGGAGGGAGAAGGATGAGGAGGGGGAGGAGGGGGAGGGAGAGAAGGAGGATTATAACGCATATGCCTGTAGATAACTTTAGCGAAAAGGTCCAAATATTTGAGAAATATGCAACAATTTTACATATATAGCAATTCTATTATAAGTTATGTCCCCTCGCTATATATACATTATAATGTAAATTAAAATATTAAATAATATTAATTAAATATGTTTTTACACTAAAAAAATATGACAGTTGGCAGAACAGGAATGAGAGGAAGACGTGTAGAAAATTTCATCTCAATCGGATTTACCGTTCGCGAACGCATAAAGGACATACATACATACATACGGAGATTCTCTTTTATATATATAGATCAGTTGTAAAACAAATGAACCAAACAAATATGTTACCGTGTTCTTGGTCAATAGTCAAAGGTTCTTGACTATTGGTTCATGATGGAGTGTAACGATTCTGCTTTTGTCTGGACTCTGTGAGGAATAATGTCATCCACAAACTGGCGGTATAGCACCAATTTCGTAATATTCGATTATCTTTGTTAATCTAAGTACGCCATAAAGACGTCCACTAGAATGGGACCTTCGGATGTCTCCGTGGCCACTCCGTCAACTTGGCGGTATGAGAAGAGACAACAAAGAGAATCATCCCACTCCCCACGTCATCTCCTTTATTAATGACCATGAACGTAACGACACCTTACCGTTCTTAGACATGTGACCATGTTCTATTGTACCCAGTAGAGTGTACAAGTTTGCCGTTCTTAGACATGTGACCATGTTCTAGTGTACCCAGTAGAGTGTACAAGTTTACCGTTCTTAGACATGTGACCCTGTTCTATTGTACCCAGGAGAATGTACAAGTATGCCGTTCTTAGACATGTGACTATGTTCTATTGTACCCAGTAGAGTGTACAAGTTTGCCGTTCTTAGACATGTGACCATGTTCTATTGTACCCAGTAGAGTGTACAAGTTTGCCGTTCTTAGACGTGTGACCATGTTCTATTGTACCCAGTAGAGTGTACAAGTTTGCCGTTCTAAGAGATGTGATCCTGCTCTATTGTACCCAGGAGAATGTACAAGTGTCCCGGGCAAAGCTACAACGGATGTCTGTGGAGTCTCGGAGAGTTCAAGGCCACGTCCCAGTATGTACTACATGTGTCTGTAACCAACACGAGGACAGCTCGGGCAGCCACTGCTGTATTTGTTATTGACACCTTCAGGATAGGTAAGTGGGAATATAACAAGTTTTCAATAGATAAAAATCGCCACCATCATCATTATCATCATCATCATCATCATCATCATCATCATCATCATCATCATCATCATCATCATCATCATCATCATCATCATCATCATCATCATCATCATCATTATTATCATCTTGAAACAAATACTAGGACAGCTCGGGCAGCCACTGATATATTTGTTATTGACACTCCCAGGATAGGTAAGTGGGAATATAACAAGTTATCAATATGTTAATATGAGAATGATGTCCTGCAACCATCTATCATGTACCATGCCGGTAAGCGTGCGCAGTCATGATTCGCCATTTCACTCGATCACCAGAGTCGTGGATCAGCTCAGTGTTCTTGTCTTGACTATGTCATGTGGCCAAGCCATCCAGGTATTAACTTCTATGTCTTCCCCTTGTTTTCTTCCCTTAAATCTTGCCAGTTGTCACCAAGTTCTCCAATTTATTTCTTCTCATAACATGCCCAAAATATTTTGACTGTCTACGTCTAATTTCTCTAATCTGTTTACGATTTTCATTTGTTTCTTGTAGGACTTGGTCACTGGTTTTTCTGTCTACAGCAGATTTGCTTAATAATGATGATGTTGATGATGATAAACATGACTCTCAAACCATCTAACCTAGTTAGTTAGTTAGTCGACAGATCATCCTCGTTGTACATCGAACCATTCAGTCCATAAGTGCTCGGATCCCCTCCTCAGCAAATCCCACAGCGTGTAGCAGCTAACGACGCCAGTTCTGTGTTGGTTTATCAATCTTCTTTGGCTTCCTGCGTAGTGTTCTTGTTTGGCCACCCCTCTTTTGATTTGCTGTTCTCGCAGTCTGGCCATGGTTGTAGATTCACAGTCATCACTTGGTTCTCTCAGAATGTCAGCCTGTTCCATGGCGTGTCTGCCCTCCACAGTAGCCTTACCTGCGAGCTTGTCAGCCCGTTCATTTCTTTGTACTCCTGCATGCCCTGGCACGAAGATGAAGCTAATCTTTGCCAGCCGAGACCGCTCCAGAGACGGCAACCACTCTCTTCGGATCCACCCCGTCTCTATCCTCTTGAGCATGCTCATTGAGTAGCTAAGGAAACATGCCCTAGTGAATGTCTGTGTCTCGAGCCATGTTATTGCTTTAATTACTGCCATGACTTAAAACCATCTAACCTAAATAACAGTAATGGAAGTATGATTCATGGAAAAAGATTCCGGAGTCGACTGGCATGGAGACGGACACTCATCACTACAAACACCGTGTGCGAGAAGATCATGATGATGGGGCTATGGCGAAGGATTCTGGACCGCTACTAATTGCCCTGTATCATACATACTCATTTTTAAGATGATTTCTATGTTGAGTTTCCTTGTTCGCGCTGATCGACCCCTGCCTTTCCTTCCAGTAACCAGGCCTTCATCACTGTTCTCCCCCAGCCACTTTGGTGATTTAAAAAGGCCAATGTACCTCAGCCAACCATACATGATGCTGTTAATGGGGCAACTCTCTTACATGCTGTACAATGTCTGTCTAGATTCTTCTCCTATTTCATCCACGGTGTTCCAAGAAAGTTTCTGTAACATTTCAGTTATGAAACACCCAACTTTATATTCTAGTGATAACGAAACGATCCAAGACTACCGGCCGTATGTTGCCACAGAAATGTTTCATCTTCTCAAATTCTGCTTGACCGTGTTATTCTATTCTGCTGAAGCACCAGTTAATAAATGATTGTAATTTATTAGTACAGTAACACTTCGATTAACCGTCACTATTTTAACCACAGGTTTCTGTTATCCATCCTCGTCTTTAATAAATGCTTGTATCAACAAACAAACAGACATATTTAAAATGGTACAGGGATTACTTTCACACCCTACTGTATAAAGCTGTGACTGTACTGTGTGATAGCGGAAGTGACTAATCTTCGGTGGCAGGAGAGTTGAGCTTGATCTTGCCTGCCACAAACCCATCACTAACCAATCGCTATTGTATTACATACTGGTCTCAGTCGTCACAGAGTAGCCTGTGTTTGAATGAATGTTTTGTTTCATACTTCCTTGATTAACTTCGTCGGTCTAACGTCACGTTAGTGCTCCAGTTCTGTATTTGTAAGATGTATTTCGATTTCGCCGCTTACATGTAGGCCTTAAAAAGTAAGGTCTAATCACCGGCACCGTAGCGATGGTGTTACGGACGCAGTTCGTAATCCCGCATACCCGCGTTCTAAACACAGTTGTGGGCGATTTGACAGCAGACCACTTTACGTTGGCTTTTTATGAAATGGTATGGGTGTCGGTTGTTCAAAAAACAATGGCAAACTACTGAACTTGCCAAGAGATCATAGTCAGCCAAACAAATGCTGAGGTTCACTGCGACGTCCTGTAAAGGATATACAACTAACTAATCTCTTTGATTGTATTGTTCTGTAAAATTGTTTTAAAATGGCTGAAAAGCGAAAACGTGTAGTGTTAGGATTTAACCAGAAACTTGAAATTATCACACGTTTGAGGAAAGGTGAAATTGTTCAGATTTACGGTGCTGGAAGAACAACCGTCAATATCAAACGCGATGCTGAAAAGATTGAACATGTGTCAAAAATGCAAAGCACCAATAGATATGTTAAAACTCATATAACCATGAAAACGGCAAAATTGAACTAGTTGGATAATGTGATGTACCAATGGTGCACATATGTATTAAACGATTTATGTTAGCCGGCTATTCGGTTATCCGTTTCAGCCCTGGCTTCGACGGTGACGGTTAATGGAAGTTTCACTGTACTTGATTTAGCGTAAGAAATTATCGCGATCTCATCTCATCTCATCATGTTCCTCTTGTACCTTGCGGTGTCGAGGTAAATATAAACTTCGTGAGAGTGCCCGATTATGGCCTTCATGTATCGATATCCCTATGGACTCTGCTATTCCCTCCGTCCAACGTTTACGTGGTCGGCCTCTTCCTGTTTCCATCTGGTCGATACATCATTGCTTGTTGCGGTATGTTGTTGACTGGTAACCTAACTGGCCAACCATTTGACTTGCTGCTTTCTAATAAAATCTAGTGCTGCTATAACCCCCACTTTAGTCCTGATTTCTTCATTTCTGATCTTATCTCTTCTTGATACGTTGAGTATTCTTCTCAGGAACCTCATTTCGGTTGTTGTGATTTTTCTTTTCTCTTTTTCTGTCATTGTCCAGGTTTGGCATTGGTAGCATACAGTTGGTAGTAAGATTGTGTTATAAAGTGCTTTCTTAGTAGTTACTGATACATGTTTGTTCTTTAGTATTGGTGCCATTTGTCCAATGAGTTGGTTTGCCTTATTGCACCTATTTTCGATCTCGTCTTCTGATCTGCCATTTGATGATATTATACTTCCTAGATACTTGAAGAAGAAGACACAGATTATGGTCGACACTGGGAAGAAAAAAATACCACAATGTGATATACGAGTAAATGGGCATATTCTTAAGCAAGTGAATCCATAGTTATCTCGGCACAGTCATAACATCTGATGGGAGATGCCTTGAAGAGATTAGAACATGAATTGCCATTGCGAAGGTAGCCTTTTGCAAGATGAAAAACATACTGACCAATAAAAGATATCAATTGAAACGAGAAAAAGAGTGTTGAAGTGTTGCATAGAACCTGTACTTTTATATGGATGTGAAGCGTGGACAATAAGCAGTCAAGCTGAAAAACAGCTGATGGCTGTGGAAATGTGGTTTCTGAGGAAAATGCAAAGAATACCATGGACAGACAGAAAAACCAATGTACAAGTCCTTCAAGAAATAAATGAAGATCGTAAACTGATTAGAGATATTAGACGTAGACAGTCCAAAATTTTTGGGCATGTTATGAGAAGAAATGAATTGAAAACTTGGTGACGATTGGCAAGATCGAAGGGAAGAGACCAAGGGGAAGACCGAGAAGTAAATACCTGGATGGCTTGGCCACGTGGCATGGTCGAGACAGTAACACAGAGCTGATCCACGACTCTGGTGATCGAGTGAGATTGCAGAACATGAACGCCCACGCTTAACGGCATGGCACATGATGGATGGAGATACTTGAAACTCTTTACTTGTTTCAAGGGATGTTCGTTTAGGTGAATTGTTGTTGTTTTTTCTTCTTTAGTTATAGTCATTACCTCTGTTTTGCTTGTGCTAATTTTCATGCTATGTTCCCTATACATTTCGTTTAGACTATACATGTGGTCCTGTAATTCAGCTTCTGATTTTGCTATTAGTGCTTGGTCGTCCGCAAACAGGAGTTCTCTAATGGTTAGATTTGCAGATGGTTCTTCTTCTGTGTTCTCGTCAAGCGGTATTCTTGCTGTCTCTGCTTGACTGGTTTCTTTACACATGTTGTCTAAATATGTTACAAACAAGAGAGGGGACAGGACACAACCTTGTCGTACTCCCTATCTTATGGTGAAGGGTTCTGAGTGTCCTCCAGTTGCTCTCACTATGTATTCACTGTTGTTGTATAAGCTTCTACATAGGTTTGTTAGATGTGTACTCAATCAATATTGTTTAAGAATTTCCCACAGCTTGTTTCTATCTACCCTATCAAATGCCTTTTCTTGGTCGACAAAGGCTAAGTAGAGTGTTTCATTGAATTCGATTGATTTTTCTATAAGTTGTCTAAGTGCAAAAATGGCATGTGTGCATCCTTTGTTTTTTTCCTAAATCCAAGTTGTGTTTCGCTTAGCTGGGGTTCTATAGTAGTTCGTAATCGTAATTACCGCGATATACACTTTAAATTACGGGAGGGGACGGGGGTGTTGTATATTTCAGCTTGAAGGATTTGTCTTATTACTTTAGTTTATATTGTGTGATATCTGCAGCATGCACCTGACAAAATGTAGCGAAATTCACCAGATTATGGCTGATGAACTATAGATGTTGCAATCTATAGTTAGTGACTTGGTGACAACTGGCAAGATCGAGGGGAAGACAGCAAGGGGTATGCAGAGAATTAAATACCTGGATGGCTTGACGTCTTGGCAAGGTCGAGACAAGAATACTGAGCTGATCCACGGCCACAGTGAGATGGCGATACATGACCGCCCAGGCTTATCGGCATGGAACATGATGAATGAACTAAATAATGTATGACAGCTTAAGGCACATCAGCATAGCACAGCATGAGAAATATGTATGCGTTGTTAATGAACGTAAGGAATCGAGTCCTTAAGACTCAATAGGATCAAATGAGTGTGCATGCAGCCGGCACGCGAGAACATACTTAAAGACTTCAGAGATGTGGTTCTATGGAAGCATTCTAAGAACGCCGTGGATAGTACAGATGACATCTTGAAATAATTCAACAGAGGAAGAGAACCGATGCTTCACATCAAAAATATACATCCATATTCTTTGGAGACGGTGTGAGAATGGAATAACTAAAATGTGCGTTGACAGTAGGAAAGCTGAAGGGGAAAGAGATCAGGACAGATCTTTACAGAATATGTTAGAGGACTTGGTATGGCAACATAGAGGAACATCTGTATAGGAAATTACTGGTAACACCTGAGACAGGAGGCAGTGGACATACGACGATCAACGCCATGAGGCTTGGACTGTCCACATGAGAAACAGGAGGCTGGGAATATACAGGAAGGCCAACGCCACAAGGTATTGGATTTAAGATAAATGATGCTAAGCCCCCCCCCCCCCACCCCCATATTTAGTAACCAGTAACTATCCGTTTCATCTGAAGTGTATTCAGCTCGCATATCTGTAGCAAGAAGATATGACATGATTAACTAGGTGGATACCCCAGTAGTATAATCTCCGGAAGTTACAATGTTGAGTATCTTTTGCTGGTCGTTGCCATCAACCTCAGGTGGAAATTCTAGGCAATTTTAAGTTCAGTAGCTTGCCATTGCTTTCTGAAAGAGACGTCAACATTTAAATCCAGCTTAATGCCGGTGTAGGAGTTGAACTACTTACCTCGTCTTCAGGGCACTAAGAGATTAAGAGCGGGAGTTCGTATCCTTTAGGCTTTAGGCCACGTCCACGTTACGTAGTAAGTTATGCTCATAACATCGTGAGCGCGATGGGATGCGGGTTAGACACATGGGCCCGTCGCCTGCTAAGTGAGGATACGAGTCGCAACCTATTTCTCCGTGCATACAGACCTACACATGTGGCGATCGTAGCAGGAAGCTGTGTCACATTGAACCACATGGATAGGTGGTTGGGTTAGCGATGTGGCCAGCACGTCAGCCTGCCAGCCTGCAGGTCACATGTTCGAATCCCCATACAAGCGGTGATGTGTAAAATAATTGATCTGAGTTTCCAAGTCGACCCAGTCTAAAAAGGTTTATAGGAAATATCTGCGAAGTAAAGACGGTCGGACTTTTATTGGCAATATCACACATCTAATGGCAATTGATCCATACAAATATAGGCTAACATCATGTACTCAGTACGTTTCAATACGGCGTGAAAGGGTGTCTAACGTGTTTACATACGCTTCTTCTTCTTCTTATAGTTCATGCGGCCTTCCGCCGGTGATCATGTCTGTCTACAACCTTCTGTCTTGTGTACTGCCATACAACCTTCTGTCTTGTGTACTGCCATACAACCTTCTGTCTTGTGTACTGCCATACAACCTTCTGTCTTGTGTACTGCCATACAACCTTCTGTCTTGTGTACTGCCATACAACCTTCTGTCTTGTGTACTGCCATACAACCTTCTGTCTTGTGTACTGCCATACAACCTTCTGTCTTGTGTACTGCCATACAACCTTCTGTCTTGTGTACTGCCATACAACCTTCTGTCTTGTGTACTGCCATACAACCTTCTGTCTTGTGTACTGCCATACAACCTTCTGTCTTGTGTACTGCCATACAACCTTCTGTCTTGTGTACTGCCATACAACCTTCTGTCTTGTGTACTGCCATACAACCTTCTGTCTTGTGTACTGCCATACAACCTTCTGTCTTGTGTACTGCCATACAACCTTCTGTCTTGTGTACTGCCATACAACCTTCTGTCTTGTGTACTGCCAATCTTCTTATAGTCCATGCCGTCTGGCGTTGGTGATCATGTCTGTCTACAACCTTCTGTCTTGTGTACTGCCAATCTTCTTATAGTCCATGCCGTGTGGCGTTGGTGATCATGTCTATCCCCAACCTTCTGTCTTGTGTACTGCCAATCTTCTTATAGTCCATGCCATGTGGCGTTGTTGATCATGTCTATCCCCAGCCTTCTGTCTTGTGTACTGCCAATCTTCTTATAGTCCATGCCATGTGGCGTTGTTGATCATGTCTATCCCCAACCTTCTGTCTTGTGTACTGCCAATCTTCTTATAGTCCATGCCGTGTGGCGTTGGTGATCATGTCTATCCCCAACCTTCTGTCTTGTGTACTGCCAATCTTCTTATAGTCCATGCCGTGTGGCGTTGGTGATCATGTCTATCCCCAGCCTTCTGTCTTGTGTACTGCCAATCTTCTTATAGTTCATGCCATGTGGTGTTGGTGGTTATGTCTGTCTGCTGATTTCTGCTGTGTGTGCTGTCAATAATGTTTGATACTGATGTTTCTCCATGCCATGATCTCAAAGTGTGCAGTGTTTTCTCTCTTGGTGTTCTTCTGCCTCTCCCCTCCTCCAATTTTCTCTGTATGACAACATACTCCAGCTTTCCTTTTCTCATGACATGCCCAAGGAATGTCCACTGTCTTCTTCTGAAGCGAGTAATCAGTTCTTATAGTGAGTTAACTTCATTCAAGATATCCTCACTACTCTTTCTATCCGTCCACGATGTATAATTTTTCTATAAAACTACATTTCCGCACCCAACAAATGATTCATCGCTAGTCTGCTAATTCTTCATGATTCCTGTCCGTTAGTCTTGATCGGCTCAATATAGCTCTTAAGAATTCTTTTCCTAAACCTCGACTAAGATAAAATTACTTACTCTACCTACAGTGAAACCTGCGCCTGTTGAACAACTGACTGCCATAGAAGATGGGACTAAGACAGGATGTATCATTGTATCCTGGACGCACGCCAGGACACAACGTCCGAAGGTTTACAGAATCAGGCACCAGCTCGTGGGAGACGCACAGTTTTCTGTAAGTTTACGATGCTCTTCTAAATCTGGTGACACAGTTTTCTGTAAGTTTACCGCACTGTTCTAAATCTTGTGACACAGTTTTCTGTAAGTTTACCGTGTTCTTCTAAATCTGGTGACACAGTTTTCTGTAAGTTTACCGTGCTGTGCTAAATCTTGTGACACAGTTTTCTGTAAGTTTACCGTGCTCTTCTAAATCTGGTGACACAGTTTTCTGTAAGTTTACCGTGCTGTACTAAATCTTGTGACACAGTTTTCTGTAATTTTACCGTGCTCTTCTAAATCTGGTGACACAGTTTTCTGTAAGTTTACCGTGCTGTTCTAAATCTTGTGACACAGTTTTCTGTAAGTTTACCGTGCTGTTCTAAATCTTGTGACCCAGTTTTCTGTAAGTTTACCGTGCTGTTCTAAAGCTTGTGAATAAATTGAATCAAGAACCAAATGATAGCACTCGGAACATTCCAAGGCGTGCTCCGTCCTCATTTTCAACAGCCAGCGAAGAGTCGCAGTACTAATGATACCAGCTGCTGTCGGATTATATGTCCGTTTGGCCTTTCCTCGGAGTATTGATTGATGGACAGACACTCTCGTAACTGCCTGCCATTCCATTCTCTCTAGGCAATGATGATTTATCTTCTGAGTGTGGATCAACAAATCTAGTGTCCCACAGACAGTTCTCTGGTGCGATACTGACCACATCAGCCACCCAGTGCCGACTGGTCAATAACAAAATATGGGTCTAGCACCAAATGTCTGGTGCCCCCTAGGCCGTGGTAAAGTGACCTTTTCTTTGTTGTTTCTTCACCACTTTCAAATTTACTGCTGATCTTATCTGAGTGTTATCTGTTTACTATTATGTTTGTATTTGTGCTGGCCCTGACAAAGGTTGTGGTTAACTAGACGTGGGACATCTTTGGCATGATTACACGAATTCAATCTGACCATTCTTCTGCGTTTTTATACATTGTTTTTATATTTTAAAATATATTATCCACTATTTATGAGTGGAGTTCGCGTTCTGCGGTGACCTCGATTCTCCTGACCTGGAGTCTGTGTCGGGTATTGCATGTACAAGGTCAAGTTGACCACGAATAGAGGCAAGGTAACACCAATACGTCAGGGCTCTAACTGTCTGCCTGTCGGAGCTTCGACCCTAGATCAGTTGCCAACCAGAGCTTAGGGCCTGGTATGCCCTGCATGACATTTAGTCTTTATGTTGTATTTCCTTTCTCTAGACTCGCGAGATTGAATTAGGAATGAGGAAATTAAAAGACGACTAGGTCTGAACCAATTACACGTTTCATTAAAGAACAACAGCTGAAATGGTTTGACCACCTCACAAGATTGCATTGACATCATCTGCTACAAAGTGCGCCTTTGAAGAAATGTAATGGATACAGAACAATGGCAAGACCACATAAAAGATGCAGTGATGGTATCAAGAACAATCCTAGATAAATGAATACCAACTTACAAACAGAATTAGAAAGAGGGCTTAAGAGATCTTTACACACCCCATACCCTCTCTCCCCAACACTTCTCTGTGGGAAATGAAGGAGAAGAAGAAGGGAAAGAAGATATTTGCTTGAAGACATTTAAACATATAACAGTGTTTTGTGTATGTCTGTTAAAAAGATTTCATCACTCTTCGTCATTACATATGAAGCTTTTCTTCCTGTAGAATACCCGTGACGAGATAAAGCCAAATATTCCAGGCAATAAACTGTGCAATATGTTGTTTGCGTCTACATTATTCAAATACCTTTATGTGTTTAAATGTAGGAAACGAGCAGGGGGACAGATTGGCTGGGTCTGCACAGCTCGATGGAGTATTGGTGCATGATAAGACAGACGTGACCAGAGCCCTTTGGCGCGTGTATAGTGCGGAGGGACAGATAGATTATCACGGCCTGGAGAGAATGGTGCTGCAGGGAGTGACTAGAGGAACTGGCCCATACTCAGGACTCCGAGGAAAGGGCCAGATTGGCACATAATCAGACTGCTACATGTACCATTAGTATTGATAATCTTCACTGGTTGTTGAAGATGAGAAAGGAGCATGTACGGGACTATCCCAAATGCTTTGATATCGGATCGGTCCTTAACTCAACTCAGAAAACCATGTCACCGAGGTTCGTTAACGTGAATGATCTCTGTATAGTGACTAGGGTAGTTTTAACCAGATGCCAAGAACATTAAAACACTAAATATCCAATTTCAGAATCTGTCCTGGGACACTAACGACACACACGTGATCAGCTGCGGACACCCGCCTCACACCCATCACCGGTTTTCTGTAGAGTGTTTGCCAGCCTCCATTTGGTCTGGTCATTGGAGTGACCCAGTGTTCACTGATGCCTGGACATCAATGACAGGTAATGTAACGTGCCTCACTGGATTCAGGTGTGGACAGGTGGGCAGCACATATTCCTTTTGCAGGGGGTCTTCGTGGTCAAGTGGTTACGCCGCCTGCTTCGCGCTCTGAAGGTTGTGGGTTCGATTCCGGGCTACGTCATTCGGTTCACAAATGCAGTTTTCTCGGAGACTCCCGGAGGTCGTCGCAGGAACTACGGAGTTTGTACTCTGTACGATGCCTTCAGCAGACGGCCTTGCGGACAGAGGCCTAGCCATATGGGATAAATCCCGGTGCTATGAAGCCGATGCTCTGGCCTTTTAAATATTTCTTTTGCAAAGATGATCATTATGATAATACTCTTATATTAGTGTATGTTGACATGTCAACGTTTGAAATAAAGATAAATTAGCACCAATGGCCACTCATCACCACTAACATGTTCCTTGACACCTGGCGTTGGCGTTCATGTCCCTCCACAGATCTCAGCTCTCGGTGTTTTGGATCAACTCTACTGATGATATTCTTCCATGCCAACTGAGACTGAGACAGTCCATCCAGAATCTCTATCCATCCAGCACCATTGATCTCGGTCTGCTTCTTCTTCCACTGATCTTCCCAGTTGTCACGATGTTTTCCAGTGTCCGTCTTATCATTATAAGACCCAAGATCGCTGTTTGTGTCTTTCATACAGTTGTTATATAATGTTCTACTTTCATATAGTGGCTATATAATGTTCTATTTTCATACAGTTGTTATATAATGTTCTACTTTCATATAGTGGCTATATAATGTTCTATTTTCATACAGTTGTTATATAATGTTCTACTTTCATATAGTGGCTATATAATGTTCTATTTTCATATAGTTGTTATATAATGTTCTACTTTCATACAGTGGCTATATAATGTTCTACTTTCATATAGTTGTTATATAATGTTCTACTTTCATACAGTGGCTATATAATGTTCTACTTTCATACAGTGGCTATATAATGTTCTACTTTCATACAGTTGTTATATAATGTTATACTTTCATATAGTGGCTATATAATGTTCTACTTTCATATAGTGGCTATATAATGTTCTACTTTCATACAGTTGTTATATAATGTTCTACTTTCATATAGTGGCTATATAATGTTCTACTTTCATATAGTTGTTATATAATGTTCTACTTTCATACAGTGGCTATATAATGTTCTACTTTCATACAGTTGTTATATAATGTTCTACTTTCATACAGTGGCTATATAATGTTCTACTTTCATACAGTGGCTATATAATGTTCTACTTTCATACAGTGGCTATATAATGTTCTACTTTCATACAGTTGTTATATAATGTTCTACTTTCATACAGTTGTTATATAATGTTCTACTTTCATACAGTTGTTATATAATGTTCTACTTTCATACAGTGGCTATATAATGTTCTATTTTCATACAGTTGTTATATAATGTTCTACTTTCATATAGTGGCTATATAATGTTCTACTTTCATACAGTTGTTATATAATGTTCTACTTTCATATAGTGGCTATATAATGTTCTACTTTCATATAGTAGCTATATAATGTTCTACTTTCATACAGTTGTTATATAATGTTCTACTTTCATATAGTGGCTATATAATGTTCTACTTTCATACAGTGGCTATATAATGTTCTACTTTCATACAGTTGTTATATAATGTTCTACTTTCATATAGTGGCTATATAATGTTCTACTTTCATACAGTTGTTATATAATGTTCTACTTTCATATAGTGGCTATATAATGGTAAATTATAATGTAAATGTCCGTTCACTGAGCATTGAAATTGTGGAAGATACCACGAAACAAACCAAACAACACAATGACCCTAGTATGGCGAAGCATCGTCCTTCTGTCCAAATGAGAGTTCACATTTGGCGATATACTATCCTTCGGCAGTCAATCAGTGAAACGTTTGGTTTTGTGTTTGTTTTCGTTCTCTCACTTTCACTCAAGCGTAGTGCACACACGTCCTACTCCCACTACTAGCTGCCACCACTGGAGAATACACTGGGCTGATGTTTGCGGGTGGGTTAGCTTTCCTTATTACCAGTGTCCTTCGCCATCAGGTGAACTCACTCCGATTCTGAGGTACTTGTAATTTACGTCCCCAAGCCAAGGAGGAGAAGTCAACATATGAGTCCAGCTGACCGTTGTAGGGGCTTCGGCATCAACGCACCGGAAGTTTAAAAGCGATTGTTGTCATCCATGTCGGCATGTTGACCTCTCGGTAATTAAATTATTCACTGCAAGTCAGCGTGGCCGAATGGGTAAGAACGCGTGTTGTTAAACATCCGGTGTGCTGATGCCAAGGTTTGGGGTTTAACCCCTACACCGGACAGTTGGACTAAAATGTTGACCTGTCGTCCTTGACTTGGGGACGTAAATTACAAGTACCTCTGAAGTCGGAGTGGGTTCGCCTGAAGGAGAGGGACACTGTTAACAGGGAAAGCTAATCCACAGACAAAATTCAGTCCATCACTACTATAAATAGTATGTATGGACTACGCTTGAGTTCAAAGCGAGCCAGAGCAACACAAATGATTCACTTGGCTAAAGCGTTTTCTCTTTTATTGTTTTATTTAATTTTGGTGTTGCGACTACAAGAGAATGATAACCATTTCTGGACAGAAAATGATAACACATGTTGACAGAAAATGATCACAAACGTAGACAGAAAGTTCATGCACGTTATGTCTAATCTCTTTCAGCGCCGGGACTTGGCCCTCGTACAACCAACGGTAGCTTCACAACCACTGAGTGTGAGGCAGGGGTCAGAAATGTGACGGTCATGTGGCAGGTAAAGTAACAACAAACAAGATAGTTGACAAAGTCAGGTATTGACTAACACATATTCTCTATTGAACAACACCACTGAGCAAGTCCTACAAGAAGCAAATGAGAACCGTAAACTGATTAGAGAAATTAGACGTAGGCAGTTATGATTTATGGACACATTACAAGAAGAAATAATTTAGAGAACTTGGTGACAACTGGCAAGATTTGGTAGAAAAGAACCAGGGGAAGGCAGAGAAGTAAATAGCTGGATGCCTTGGCCATGTAGCATGGTCGAGACAAGAATACAGAGCTGATTCACGACTCCGGTGATCGTGTGAGATGGGGAAACATGACCGCCCACACTTATCGGCATGCCACATGTTGATGATAATACCACACATACGTGTCTAATCCCCAGATGCAGACAGCATGTAAAACACTAACAACAGAAACTTTAGTGACTGGAAATGCATCTGATTCTAATTTATCAACAAATAATGACACCGGATTGTTATGTTACATATGTACATCAACGCTGGACCAACAAGAAATACTATAGAATTCACTTTCAATCATTGGATAGAAACATACAAAAAGATGTTTATATTAAACAGCTGTAACCCCAACCACTCACTGGCACCTAGCCGCCTTGACCGACTGTAGTAGTTACAATCTGCTACAAAAAAAAAAAAGAATAGAAAAGAAAAAAAAATGGCCATAATAACCACAACCCATGATGGTAGTAAGACTATGGAGAAAGGTGTACCTCTCCATTGCACAAAGCCTGGGCTGAATTGTAGAGACCATGCGTTGTCCATGCAACATGATCCCTCTCTCGGACTGCCTAGTTCACCTAAGAGGAAAGATACCAATACGTTTGGAGCAAGACAAGATGCAGAAGCTGCCGTATCAGCAAAGCAATGCTCAAACTGTCTGTCTGAGCTTCCATCCTAGACCAGTCTAAGGCTTAGGGCCTGGTCTGTTCTGCCAAACCATTTAGTCTTAAGGCTGCATCTCTCCGCACTAGAATAAGGCTTGCACCCTCCCAGTTGTGCTCCTCCGCCCAAAGCAGTTGGCACAATGTGGGGTGTAAGGTTTGGTGAGCGGCACCCAATATACGGCGCTAACAGAAAATAGGTAGTACCGACTACTGTCATATCTGACTAAGATATATATATATTCAGGTCTTAGTCAGATATGACTGAGACTGAGCTACCGTATAACAGTAGACGGTACTTCCTGCTTTCTGGTAGCGCCGAACGTTGGGCGGTGCTTACCAAACCCGACACCCCACATTGTGCCAACGGCTTCGGGCGGAAGAGCGCAATTGGGAGGGTACAGGCCTTACCCTGGTGCGAGGAAATGCAACCTAAAGACAAAGTGTCATGGCAGGGCAGACCAGGCCCTAAGCCTTGGTTGGCGGCTGGTCTAGGATCGAAGCTCCGACAGGCGGACAATTAGAGCATTGCTTTGCTGATCCAGCAGCTTCTGCAGCTTGTCTTGTTCCAGATGTAGAGGTGTTACCTTTCCTCTGGAGTGAACTAGGCAGGCCGAGAGAGGGATCATGCTGCATGGACAACACATGATCTCTATATTTTAGCCCAGGCTTTGTGCTATCATTGGCACCTTTCCGTCTTGACAGACGATAGTTTGGTACATTGTGCTTCAAAAAGGCTTAATAACTACGAACCATGGCGGTGGCGAGTGTGGCTGGTAAGGCCAATTCTTGCTGCAAATGTTTGCCCACAGTAGATGCATGTGAAAACATGGTCATTTCCACCATTGTGCACCATCTTACGTCTCTCACGCTCTGTGTGTGCTGTCCTGTTCTTCCCCGAGAGGAGAGTGGGAATCAACAAGTACATCTTCAACTTATTATCTGTTGGGATTATTGCCTGACTTTAGTCTACCCTCCTCTCTTCTGTCTTCCCTTCCATATATCTAGTGGTTTCACTCTCTCTCTGTTATTCTCTCAACACATACTCCGACAACAGTTTCTTTCAACAATAAACAAAAGATTTATTAATAAAACTATGTCTGGTGTATGTATGGATTTTGTAAGTGTAGTTGATAGGGTGTTCTATGGTTGGTGTTAGAAAGAACTCTGCATGTCTATCAGCGGTGTGGCTTCTCGCCCATACATTCTTCAAGATCACAGGACAGCACATCAAACAGGACAGAGCTCACCCGGGATTATCCGTATGCTTGAATCTGATGGTAAATCCGTTATTGAATGAAACAAAAACTGTTCACCACTGAGTCACTGTACCGTAATAAAAGTCCCGTAAGTTTATGACTGCGCTCGAGTCTGTTTCATGACGGTGCATATCCAACATCGAAAAAACCGCCACCTCGTCACAGTTATTCCTATTGTCTATAGATTAATATCAATGTCTCTAATTGTCTATTCTTTCTTCTTTGTTTACTCAAGGGTATTCCTCTTCATCTCTTCTCTTTCAGGGCCTTAGGGTTATATTCGTTTGAGCATACAGTGTTCTGTATTTATTTTAACTTATTTCTTTCTTCATCTTAACCTTTTTTCTCAGGTTTGTTTGGTTCTCCGTATGTACTTTAGTTGTTTAATGTAGTACTCTTCATCATGTCTCTGCTTTCACTAGGAGAGTAGAACCTGGAAAAGTATAACAAATCCAGTGATAAGCAGCCGCCCCTTTCTACTACTTATGCAAGTGTCCTTCTCCAGCCATAATGATAAGGCTTCCGAAGTACATCCGCATAAGACATATGAATTCACCAAAGTCTAAACTATCCATAAATAGAAAGAAATGGTAATTGCTATTCACACACATCTATATTCCTATGCTAAACTATATCTAATATCTTTATACCTTATTTAGGCATCTATGTTCTTGGAATTGAAAAAACACTTAGCGAATAACACACTATTATCCCCTCTTTCCATCATTAGGGACGTGTATTTCTATTCCCACTCAAGAACATATCTCCTTCAGATCAGTTTGGAACACACACTAAACTTACACAAAGAATTGACCCTCTTTATATCGGTCATCTCTGCCGCATAGTCCTTGACCTTGCTTGACATCTCAAGTCCCTACTTCATTATCACCTTTTAGTGGAAAATTACAGAACTGGAACTTTTCCGTTATTCATTCACCCAGACCGCAATATGCTGTCCAATAATGCTGTCTGCCTTTGTTGCAAACCAATTTTTCCACGCGACAGATTTACCTGGCTGTCGGTGGGCACTTCCGTGTCTTGACCTATAAACACATTCGCCTGGTCACTTCGTTGTTTTTAACTCGGGAATTAACCGTTCACCTGCCTGGTTTGTTAACCCTTCTCCTACCTGGGCAGTCGGTGTATGCAGTCGTCCATCTGGGAATCATTAACTCTTCAGTATTTCACGACATAGGCCCCCTCTTAAGAGATTAGACCGCGTCGAATCTTTCTCACTGTAGGTTTGATTCCCATGATCCACAACCCTAATCTTCTTCCTCCGGAGCTAGATGTCTGGATAATAAATCTGCTCCTACATTTTCCTTACCAAAAATGTATTCCACTGTGAAGTCCAGTTGCAGCAACAACGTCCATCACATCCACCGTGCGTTGAGCTTCTGCGAAGTAGCTATTAACATCACGTGTTGATGATATGATTGGATCCTCACGTGGCTCACCTCATTATCCAGTAGGCGCTCTAATTGACCCCCTACTATACTACTCACGACTGAAACTAGTGTTGGCTCCTCGCTCCTGTACGTTCAGTCGACCTACTTTCGACTTGCGTCAGCGACGGCTCACAATACAGACGGATTGTCCCATCCTGATTGTAACACTGCTTCCATGTCCTCTTGGTTTCCCCCGGCTTTGCCTCTGGGGATGTTCCACCTCGTCCTCGATGGACCGAGTCGTCTTTCCCAAATCTCCTGGACTTTTGCTTCCAGGACCATCTTGGGCGATATTGCATCTGGTCAGCCCATCGTCGGTTAGAGTCCTGGGTAATTCTCGCCTTTCCCGACGTTACCCACCCCTTCTGAACTTGGTTACCGGTGAAACTTTCACTCTTGTCCTTTCCCTGACTGGTGATTTCCCTCCTCCTGTCGTTGGGTAAATCTGACCTATCACGTACTGTCCCATAGGTCCTCCTATGTTGTACTGGCGATCTCTGGTCTTCGTCTGGACTGGTAACCTTTGTCCCAATGGCTGCCATCACCATAAAGTGCGAAGCTTTGCTCCCGGATCTCTCTTCATATTTCCTAATGAGATGTCTAGGGAGATTTTTCTTCTCTTCCCCGATCCGTATTTTGTAGATGTTCTTGGACACCACCTTTTCCACAGGATAAGGTCCTTTCCATCCTACTTGGAGTATATTGGTCTCTGCTGGACTCCACACTTCCACTTTGTCTTCCACTTTAAGAGCTAGTTTCCTCTTAATTCGCTGGTTGGGTGGTGCTTTCTGGCACTCCGAACAAGACTTCACCCACCGGCGTACATCTCCGGTCATTCCTGGCCAGCAATAATGGCCGGATATTTGCTGCAAGGTCTCTCTGACACCCATATGTCGATTCTCGCCTATGATGTGTCCACTCTGAAGAATGTGAGGACGGTGGGTCTCTGGAACCACCCACTGCTCATGCAGGTTATCTCCCCTCCCAGCTCTCCGATAGAGTAGTTGATTCTTCAGAACGTACTGTCCCCGTTCTGGTGGCTCAGCACTTCTTTGCAGCTTCCTGTAGCAAGGATGCAACGTAGTATCCTTCCTCTGGGCAGTATGCAATTCTCCTATCTCCGAGTTGTCGCATAGTGTCTCTGCCTCTTTTTCCTTCCCCTGAGATCCCCTGGTTACTGTTCCCTTTTGGGCTGGCTGTTTCGGCATCCCCAAAAAGACATATTTCGTGCCAATGATCATTGGGAATAGGGAGTCAGCTAATACCGCCGCAGGAATAATGCCCGTGACGTACCTGGATTTAATCTCCACCTTGGCGATTGGCAGCGTCATGGTAACAGCACTCCTCATTGCCGGCTTTAGCTCTATGGTCTCCCCTGTAAGTTGGTCTGGGCTTACCAAGCTGGCGTCTATCACCGCTTCCCCATCCAAACCTGTATCGTAGAGACAAGCAACCTGCTGGCCATTGACTTCAATCAGTTCAACCACAGGTGGTCTCTCTTGGTCCTGAGTGTCTTTCATCTCCTTGACCGTTTCCTTGCCTTCCTCTTTTGATTCCTCGAGGTTGGTTATGCAATTGGCGTCGTTTGCCTTGCATCTGCAGTCCACAGTATTATGTGTTATCGACTGGCAGTGTGTGCACCATGTTCCCTTCCTAGGTTTCCGTGTGTCCTTTGTGTTCCTTTCTCCTTCGCCAACCTCAGCCTTGTCTGTGATCACCGATGTAGGAATCACTTTGCATGCTGCGAAGTAAGAACTTTTAGGTTTCGATCTGCAGTCCTTCGTGTTATGCGATGGTACCTTGCAGAATGAACACCACCTCTCAGACCACGGTCGTTTCGCTTGAGAATTCGAGGTGCTCTGGTTTCCTACCTTCACCTTCTCTGAACTCTCCTCTGTGTGCTTTATATAAGGTTCCATTTTTCCTCCTTCCCAGTTTTTAGGTTTCTTTTTCTCTGGTTTCTCCTGACCTTTGGTTTGTGTACTTAGTTCCTCAGTTTCACCATGTACTTCCACGAATCTTTCCGCCAGCTTATTCACAGCCTCAATCCGTTCCGCCCCTTGTTCTCCCAAGAAGGTTCTGAGAGGTTTCGACATTTGCTTTCGCATCTGGTCGACCACCATCATCTCTTCGAGACTCTCATAATCCCTCTTGAATTCTGCCAAGTCCATCCATTTCTGGAGATAGGATTTCAGCCTTAGACTGTAGGCGGCGAATAGTTCTCCCGGCTCTCGTCTAGACGATCTAAACTTCTTCCTATACGTTTGGGCTGTGACTTCATAATGTTTCATCAAAGCGGCTTTCAATTCCTCATACTGATTTTCCTGTCCTGGTGGTAGGCGTGTGTAGACCTCGTACCCTGAACCACGTAAAGACTGGGATAATTTAAGAGCCCATCTGGTTCTATCCAGTCCCATAGCGACTGCCATAGCCTCGAACCGATCCAAAAACTGGTATATCTTCTCTTTACTTTCATCAAAGACCGCCAAGGGAAACTTCATGGCATGGTAACCCTGTCCACTCATGTATGTTGCCCCAGGTGAAGATGAACTTCCTTCTGCTGCATCTATTTCATCCTTAGTTTGTGTCTTGAGTTCTAACTCTTTCAAGCGGTATTCATGTTCCATTTCTTGTCTCCTGGCAGTCTGTTCCATTTCCAGTTTCTTGGTCTCCTGGTCCATTTTCTTGGCCTCTTGTTCCATTTCCAGTCGCTTGGTCTCCTGGTCCATTTCTAGTCGCTTGGTCTCCTGGTCCATTTCTAGTCGCTTGGTCTCCTGGTCCATTTCTAGTCGCTTGGTCTCCACCTCTATTCTTCTCACTTCCCACTCGGTCTTGCGATCTTCTCGTTCCGCTTGACGAATCTCTCGCTCTCTTTCCTGGATGTAATCAGTTAAGTCTGAACCAGCCAACCCAATTTCTTCTCCGTTGGCCCTAAGTTCTGCTGTAGTTAGTTTGGGAGTGGCCATAGTTAAAGCAGGTAAGTCAGCCCGTTGAGTAAAGACACCTCAAGGCAGTATAGAATACTCACTATAAACAGATAATCTACCTAGAACCTATATCATTAATCTATGCCTATCTACTATTATTAATCTACAACACCACACCGTACATCACAACCACTCTCTCATCCACAAGAGGAGATATAGGATAAAGACTTATGTAGACGTGTGACCGTGTGACTAGGTATGTAATGTGTCTTACCACCTATCCACATTCACTCTGTCTGGAACTTTCTCACTGTAAAGTCACCAGCATTAATGAACTGTTTCTACCATAAATGTAATGGCACCATATATCCAATGGACGTCCTTCCATTAAAAGTCATCAATATATACTTCTTTTCCTTTTATTCCAATCAGTATGTCCCAACATGCAGGTACCCCTCTATGCATATGCCCTGTTATGCCCAGGTCATATGGGTATTTTTCCTACTGCGCTGCTCCACCAATTATGTCCTGTTCTTCCCCGAGAGGAGAGTGGGAATCAACAAGTACATCTTCAACTTATTATCTGTTGGGATTATTGCCTGACTTTAGTCTACCCTCCTCTCTTCTGTCTTCCCTTCCATATATCTAGTGGTTTCACTCTCTCTCTGTTATTCTCTCAACACATACTCCGACAACAGTTTCTTTCAACAATAAACAAAAGATTTATTAATAAAACTATGTCTGGTGTATGTATGGATTTTGTAAGTGTAGTTGATAGGGTGTTCTATGGTTGGTGTTAGAAAGAACTCTGCATGTCTATCAGCGGTGTGGCTTCTCGCCCATACATTCTTCAAGATCACAGGACAGCACATCAAACAGGACAGAGCTCACCCGGGATTATCCGTATGCTTGAATCTGATGGTAAATCCGTTATTGAATGAAACAAAAACTGTTCACCACTGAGTCACTGTACCGTAATAAAAGTCCCGTAAGTTTATGACTGCGCTCGAGTCTGTTTCATGACGGTGCATATCCAACATCGAAAAAACCGCCACCTCGTCACAGTTATTCCTATTGTCTATAGATTAATATCAATGTCTCTAATTGTCTATTCTTTCTTCTTTGTTTACTCAAGGGTATTCCTCTTCATCTCTTCTCTTTCAGGGCCTTAGGGTTATATTCGTTTGAGCATACAGTGTTCTGTATTTATTTTAACTTATTTCTTTCTTCATCTTAACCTTTTTTCTCAGGTTTGTTTGGTTCTCCGTATGTACTTTAGTTGTTTAATGTAGTACTCTTCATCATGTCTCTGCTTTCACTAGGAGAGTAGAACCTGGAAAAGTATAACAAATCCAGTGATAAGCAGCCGCCCCTTTCTACTACTTATGCAAGTGTCCTTCTCCAGCCATAATGATAAGGCTTCCGAAGTACATCCGCATAAGACATATGAATTCACCAAAGTCTAAACTATCCATAAATAGAAAGAAATGGTAATTGCTATTCACACACATCTATATTCCTATGCTAAACTATATCTAATATCTTTATACCTTATTTAGGCATCTATGTTCTTGGAATTGAAAAAACACTTAGCGAATAACACACTATTATCCCCTCTTTCCATCATTAGGGACGTGTATTTCTATTCCCACTCAAGAACATATCTCCTTCAGGTCAGTTTGGAACACACACTAAACTTACACAAAGAATTGACCCTCTTTATATCGGTCATCTCTGCCGCATAGTCCTTGACCTTGCTTGACATCTCAAGTCCCTACTTCATTATCACCTTTTAGTGGAAAATTACAGAACTGGAACTTTTCCGTTATTCATTCACCCAGACCGCAATATGCTGTCCAATAATGCTGTCTGCCTTTGTTGCAAACCAATTTTTCCACGCGACAGATTTACCTGGCTGTCGGTGGGCACTTCCGTGTCTTGACCTATAAACACATTCGCCTGGTCACTTCGTTGTTTTTAACTCGGGAATTAACCGTTCACCTGCCTGGTTTGTTAACCCTTCTCCTACCTGGGCAGTCGGTGTATGCAGTCGTCCATCTGGGAATCATTAACTCTTCAGTATTTCACGACATGTGCTTTATCTGCAATCATTTTCTCTTTTGTCTTTATTCCATTTCTGATGTTTGCCCTCCATGCAACACGTTCAGCGGCGACTTGCTCCCAATGTGCATTATCTATGCCTGTATCAATCATGTCCCGCTTACACACATCTTTGTATCGTAGTAGAGCCTGACCCTGAGATCTCCTACCAGTCTGTAATTCACCAAAAAAGATATCCTTTGGTATTCTACCATCATTCATCCTCCTAACATGTCCTATCCATCTAAGTCTACGAAGACTGAGCATGGAATACACCGTCACACAACCTGATCTTTCCAATACTTCAGTATTTGTGATTTTGTCTTGCCACTTAATACCAAGTTCTCTCCATAGCACAAAGCCTGGGCTAAAATAAAGAAACCATGTGTTGCCCATGCAGCATGATCCCTCTCTCGGCCTGCCTAGTTCACTCCAGAGGAAAGTTTACACCTATACATCTGGAACAAGACAAGCTGCAGAAGCTGCCGGATCAGCAAAGCAATGCTCTAACTGTCCCCCTGTCGGAGCTTCGATCCCAGACCAGCTGCCAACCAAGGCTTAGGGCCTGGTCTGCCCTGCCATGACTTATTTTGCCTTTGGGTTGCATTTCCTTGCACCAGGATAAGGCTTGTACCCTCCCAATTGCGCTCTTCCGCCCGAAGCCGTTGGCACAATGTGGGGTGTCGGGTTTGGTAAGCGCCGCCGAACATTCGGCGCTGACAGAAAGCAGGTAGTACCGTCTACTGTCATACGGTAGGCTTTGTGCTATGGAGAGGCAATAACGCCATCCCTTAACTATCGTCTGTCAAGACGGCAAGTGAATGATATGTATTTATATGAAAACAGAGAGAGAAGAGGAAGAGAAAGAGAGAGTGAGAGAAAGAGAGAAAGAGAAAGAGACAGAGACAGAGAGAGAAAGAGGAGAGAGAGAGGGGGAGAGAGAGAGTGTGAGAGAGAGAGAGAGAGAGAGAGAGAGAGAGAGAGAGAGAGAGAGAGAGAGAGATTCGAGCTAAAAGACACCATTTTACAAACTCATGTTTGAGAATAAACGTAAGTTGGTGACTGGTAATGTATTTTCAGTTCATTCAGACCCAAGTAAAACTAAACATTGGAAAACAAAGATGGCCGAGAATGAGAGCTATATATTTTACTGAATCTGGGCTTGTAGAATCTCTACGTATGTAAATAGATCTTCACGGCTTGAAGAGAATTGTGCTATATGGAGTGCTCAGGGCATCTAGCCGACACTCAAGACACCGATGAAAAGTCAGACGGACATACAATTATACTCCAACTGATACCATTAGTATTGGAACCCTTCGCTGGCTGTTGAAGATAACTGAGCACGTATGCGACCCGAGCGCTGTGATGACGGTTTTTGACTCAACTCGACACAACTTCTGGAGCAACTCTAAATGGTGTTTAGTAAATTTGGGACTGCTTTTGGGCAACTGCAAGTAGCCAAGGCATACTGACAGTCAATATAAAGACGTTAGGTGTCTCTATATCGAACCACACATAATTTCTAGGGAACATGTGGGATCTGAGCAAAGTTGAAAGCATACCACGAACTCTGGGAAAAACCAATAAGTACTTCTAGAAACCCATGAAAACCCTAAATTGATTCGAGAAATTACGTGTAAACAGTCAAAACGGACTGGAACCGTTACGAACTATAAAACTTAGTGACAACTAACAGACGTGTTAAGAAAAGAACAAGGAGAAGGCAACGATATAAGTACCCGGATGGCTGGCCACCTGACATAGTGATCACTTGAAATGGCGAACCATGACCGCACGCGCTTATCAGCATGGCACATGATGATGATAATATTACGACATAACCTAGAACATCCAGCGCCAACATCTATATTCAACAAAAATCAATATCCATGTATTTAACAATAACAGAATGTTGAGAGATACCAACAAAATGGCGTCATTGATGGCTACGTCATCCGTCAAGGGGAGACCATTCTCAAAAACGTCAGCGATCAGAGCTTCTGGGCAGAGATTCAGTTGCCCTGTAACTCCACGTCGGTGCTCAGTATTTCTGCACACAACATGGGAGGCTACTCGATCCGGTCTTCTGTTGTGATTATTACTCCTGTTACCTTCACAGGTAAGTCTCACTTTTATCAGTACATGTATCTGCAGACATAACAACACATCTGCTGCCAACATTATCACGGATATGTTCTCTAGCATCACAATCACCAACATCACAATCACTAACAACAAACATCACAAACATACTCACTAACATCACAATGACAAACACCATCACCAAACACGATCACTAACATCACAATCACTAACATCACAATCACTAACATCACAATCACTAACATCACAATCACTAACATCAGCACGATCACTAACATCACGATCAGTAACATCACGATCACTAACATCACAATGACAAACACCACGACCAAACACGATCACTAACATCACAATCACTAACATCACAATCACTAACATCACAATCACTAACATCAGCACGATCACTAACATCACAATCACTAACATCACAATCACTAACATCACAATCACTAACATCACAATGACTAACATCAGCACGATCACTAACATCACAATCACTAACATCACGATCACTAATATCACAATGACAAACACCAAGACCAAACACGATCACTAACATCACAATCACTAACATCACAATCACTAACATCAGCACGATCACTAACATCACAATCACTAACATCACAATCACTAACATCACAATCACTAACATCACAATGACTAACATCAGCACGATCACTAACATCACAATCACTAACATCACGATCACTAACATCACAATCACAAACACCACGACCAAACACGATCACCACCAATACAACAATCACTACCACCACCACCACCACGATCAGTGTTCATACATCAGTTAACTCCACCAGGAGGCGCCAGCCATCCATGTTGCTACTGGCGTATCATCAAGTCACACGTATATAATCATGTATTGTACATGTTCGCCCCCGGCCCGACGGTCATGTGTTCCAACCCCTATGGAGGCGGGTGTTTAAAACCCACCCGCGCTGCCCGGTCCACCCAGCCCAAAATATGTACCAGCCAGTCTTGTGGGCGGTAAAATCGGCCGGCCTGATGTTGAACACATCAGCCAAACAGTGCAGGTTCGTCTATAGCAGATACTAGAACCTTATACCCAGTACATCTCAGGGCCTTTGACTTTAAGAAAACATTACATATCCTTCACAGGACGTCGCAGTCAACACCAGCATTTGTTGCCTGTTTTTGATTTCTTAGCAAGTTTTACGTTCAGTAGTTCGCCATTGCTTTCTATACAACTGGCACTCATGCCATTAGCAAGGCGATCTGCTGCCAAATAGCCTGCAGCTGTGTTTCGAACGCAGTATCCGGGATAATGAATTGCGTCCGTAACCCCTTTGCCACAGAACCGGTGTACTTAATGTAACCAAGTGAATTAATGAGAATTGCAGAACACATTATATCTTCCTTTGTGGCTGAAAGCCTCTAAGTCGTAACGTGGAGTCTGCCCGTGAATGGGACATGGTGGAGTCTGTTCGTGAATGGGACATGGTGGAGTCTGTCGGTGAGTGGGACATGGTGGAGTCTGTCCGTGAGTGGGACATGGTGGCGTCTGTCCGTGAATGGGACATGGTGGAGTCTGTCCGTGAGTGGGACATGGTGGAGTCTGATTGTTAGCGGGGCATGATGGAATCTGTCCGTGAGTGGGACATGGTGGAATCTGTCCGTGAGTGGGACATGGTGGAGTATGTAAGTCAGTGTGACAAAGTGGTAGAAGCAAATATAAACGGGTTAAGTAGTACAACAGCAGCTGACAAATGCTTATGTTAACTGGAACGTCCTCTAAGGGATATGCAACATAAAAAAAAATAAAATAAAATAAAATAAAATAAAAATTATGCTCATGAATCACGGAGGAAATTGGAGGAAAGGCGCTGGTCACAGAGGCTGGAACTTCAATTACCCCTCCCCACGACGCCTGACGGTATAAGTGAAAGACAACAACAACAACAACAACAATGCCAATGTAGGGGTTGAACCGCCTACCTCGCCATCAGTTTACTTACTATCTATTATATGAACTCGAGCGGATGTAATCTTCGCTGGTTGCTGCAGAAGAGGACGGAGAACTTACGGAAATGGCCGGAGTGCTGTTGCCGGCTCTTGGATCAGCTCAACTCAGCTCGTTAGTTTATTTATAAACACGCTGTCATCTGGTACAGCATATGTAAATTGATATGTTTGACAAATATTGATTCAACAGATTTTGTCTTATCCTTCTTCAGTGCCACGAGAAATTTGTGATTCATTTGCTGTGAAAATCATGTCGAATCAAACCGCCAACCAAACAGAATACCTTGTTGCCACGTGGGATAAAAGTATGTCTTCAGAAAATACCACATACACAATATTCTGGTGTATGAGCCAATCATCGCAGACCTGCCAGGTACTTTAGTAATGGCTTGTAAATAATATTGTTAAAGTTATCATAGATCCAGCAATGAAGAACTAAAGTCGTTTCCTTCGTTGACTTGGGGGAGGAATGGCTTGGACACACGGTTTCCGCCTCTAACTCTAGAAATTATGGTACGGTTTACTGCGAGGACTGGAGAAATTTTTACAAATCAAGAAAAGGAAGGTATCCCACTCTGTTTTCTTGTGATGAAGCCATGGCAGCATAGTGCTTATATAGTTAATGCCAACACAGAGATCCGGGTTTAAACCCCAGCACAGGCATGGTTATTTTTCTAACCAAAACAGTTATTGGGCGTCCTAGTCTAAACCAAATATGGGTGTCAGACAATTTTCAGAATATTATGGCAATTGTCTAGGAGGAAATGACTGCGAGAAATGAACTGGACACCTGTCTCAATATGTCGTGACCTACAATATGTTAAAGACTACCACTTCACACCCTACCTGTAATATCTGCTATATGGCAACCTTTACCTTTTATTCTGTGGTAGTACACGAAAAAGCTGGTCCTCTCGGATGAAGGCGAAAAAATATCAGTACCCATTTTCACGTTGCCCACGTTCCTAAAATATCCTAACGAAGATGACATTTGAAATAGGCTTTTTCCAAGACTACACCACAGCAACGGGAAAAATTCATCACAATATGTATAGCATTTGTAAATCTCATAAACACACATTTGTGAATCTGGAATGCACACGCTTGTGAATCTGCTATACACACATTTGTGAATCTAGTATACACATTTGTCAATCTGGTATACACACATTTGTGAATCTGGTAAACATATATTTGTGAATCTGGTACACACATATTTGTAAATGTGGTATACATATATTTGTGAATCTAGTATACATATTTGTGAATCTGATATGCACATTTGTGAATCTGGTATACACACATTTGGTGAATCTAGTATACATATTTGTGAATCTGATATGCGCATTTGTGAATCTGGTATACACACATTTGGTGAATATGATAAACACATATTTGTGAATCTGGTGTGCATATATTTGTGAATCTGGTAAACGCACATTTGTGAATCTAGCATATATATATACATTTGTAAAACTGGTGAACACACATTTGTGAATGTGGTAAACAAACATTTGTGAATCTGGTAAACACATTTTTGAATCTTCGCCACTGCTACCATTCTCGTACACTGTGGTAACATGCTCTTTGTGTGTTCCATGTCAGAAGACTGACGCACTTATAGCGGTATCTATGTGCTATCACTGTGATCCGTACAACTGGCACGAAACCGAAATGGATTTCTATTCGGCGCCCTCTTCACAGCATGGGGTCATCAGTAACTTGCTGGATTCTGTTGTTTGTCCATGGGTGTGTGTATGCAGGTTGAGGCAAGTGAGCGCAATGTCTGAATCCCGATATATGGGTTCGAACTAAGCCCCACACGATTTGGGATCAGATGGTTTTGTGGTGATTGTCAATCAAAACATGACTAGAAAACTCACGACAATTAAAACACTCAGATATAGGCCAGCGTTTCAGCCAAAGGCTTCATCAACGAACACGACAAAATAATTGATAGAAACACAAACTAATCAAAGATATTTGTCTAGTACACGGGTCTGTTAAATAGGTTGTTAAAGGTGAGAGGTTGACTTCACTGCGCCGGGTTTGTTCCATCCCACATGGCTCTGTCTCTGTCCGCAACAAAAGAAGGTGTCGGTCGAAACGTTTGCCTGTGTTCGTGTGTTTTTATGTCTGTCTGTCTGTCTGTCTGTCTGTGTACGAAACACACACAATACACACATAAGCATGCATGTTTATGTGTATTGTGTGTGTATTATGTGTCTGTGAAGGAATGTGTGTGTATGTGCATATTATGTGTGTGGAAAAGAATGTGCGTGTGTGTGTGCTTTGCTTTATGTATGAATGAGCATAGGAGGAGGTAGTGAGAGAGCTCAGCAATACCCGGGAACATACACTAATTCTTAGTATATTCTTGGTAGACAGCAGCAACAGTAAAAAACACCACTACGGTAGTATTTTAAACATTCTTATTCTCGTGTCTCTCCAGGGTGCAATCAACTGGACTTTAATTCCAGGACGCCAGGGAGAGGTTGAATTACCACTGCCCGCGAGTCTGAGCTCGAAATATCAGTTCGGGATCTCAGTCAGCGACCCACAGTTAGGGTGGACTTCCAGCATACATTGGACCCAGTGTTTATTTGTTGATAATCCGCGTAAGTATCTGGTGAATTGATAATCTTTGTAAGATTCTTGTGAATTGATAATCCGTGTATCTTGTGAATTGATAATCCGTGTATCTTGTGAATTGATAATTCTTGTGAGTATCTTGTGAATTGATAATCATTGTTAGTATCTTGATAACTGATAATCTTTGTGAGTGTCTTATGAATTGATAACTCGTGTGGATATCACGTGAATTGATATCCGGGAAAGTAAGTGTTGAATTGATAATCTTTATATCTTGTGAATTAATAATCCGTGTAAGCATCTTGTGAATTGATAATCTTTGTGAGTTTTTTGTGAATTTATAATCGCTGTGAATATATTTTGAATTGATAATCCGTGTGGTAATACTAGCAAGGGTTGTTTCCCATAGTAATAATACTACCAAGTAGTAGTGCTCCGTCAAAATCACTACTAGCGCAAAAAGGTGGTCTTTAATATGCATTATTATTTATCAATTCAGTTTAAGTGTAACTTATAACTTTGATAGCTAACAACAAACAGATCATTAACATTTGCTAAGAACAAGCAAATAATAAACATTATTAACAACAACTAGATTAGAGACACTGATAGCAACAGCTAGACCAGGAACATCGATAAAAACAACTAAATCATGAACAACAACTAAGTTAGACATATTGATAACAACAACAACAACTATATCAGGCACATTGATAACAACAACTAAATTAGACGCCCGTGTGTTGCCGGGGCCCATACGGTGGAGCAAAGAATAGTAACACTGTTGCCTACCATGCACGTCGTAAGAGGCGACTAAGGAGGCTATGGTTCCGTCGCCCTGCTACTTAGTGAGTTCGTGGCGCGACACTGTGAGCTGTGAATTTTGCGTGGAATGCTTTTACATCTGTTGGCAATTTGCAGCATGAACTGCATGTTCGAAACAATGGCGGCCGGCTGTTGCTGTATTGACTGGTTTGCCTTTTTGGTTCACGAGTGCATTTTTCAGGAGACTCCTGGGAGTCGTCGCTGGAACTACGGAGTTTATGCGGCGCTTTCGGCGGGTCACCCTGCGGAAAGAGGTGGAGCCGTATGGGATAAAACCCGGGTTAATAAAGTCTTTCTGATAACTGCCGTTTCCATCAACAATGAACTGTATTTTTCGTGGAGGACCTTTGTGTTGGCATTCTGGCGGCGGCATTATGCACAGTGTACCTGTGCGGGCTGTTGGCTTGCCGATACTCCTGTCTATTCCATTGTTCACATTGGATAGTGAGGAGCATTTTGTGTGATATTCACTGGCACAGGAACGGAGCATAATGGGGACGACCCGTTGCTGTGAAGTTGGAACTAACTAACTAACTAACTAACTAACTAACTAACTAGATTAGAAACGGTGATAACAATAACTAGATCAGACATATTGATAACAACAACTAGATCAGACACATTGATAATAATAACTAGATCAGACACAATGATAACAACAAATTATGACAATGTGAGTACACGTGGCATTTGTGGCACTGAAAGTGCAATGGAAATAAAAAGTGGATCAGTCTGGAAGTGGTGTTTAGTTAACGCAATGTAACGTGTTTTTTTGGCACAGAATAAGTTAATTTACTCGGGCTAGTCCAGTCATTTGATTACAGACGAAAAGAGAAAAATATGGAGTGAAATGACTAATGGTCAACAAAGATGATGATTGAAAGATGATTATTGTAAAATGGTGATTGAAAGATGATGATTGTTAGAAGATGATTGATAATGATGATCATATGATGTCGATTGTAAGGTGATGATTGAAAGATGACGATTGTAAGAGGATGATTGTATAGTGATGATTGTAAGATGTCGATTGTAAGATGTCGATTGTAAGGTGATGATTGTAAGATGATTGAAAGATGATGATTGTAAGGTGAAATAGAACTCTACCACGTGCATTTATATGTTCTCCACACGCAGCCCACTTGCCACCGGTGGACAACCTGAAGGCGGAGAGCTGGGAGGGGATGGTGCGGGTCAGCTGGGAGCCCCAGGTGTGCACCTACCAGTCGAGGGTCAAGGTGACAGATTACATTGTTAAGTGGCGTCTTCAGTCTCATCATGAAGGTGAGTTAACCATGCCTTCCTCCTCTTCCCTACTCCCTCGTCCTTTCTTCCTCTTTTTTCTTCTTCGTTAGTGCTAAGAAGGCCGGTAGTTGCCTGGTTTCCCATCACATCGAATAAGCCATAACTACATCATATCCCTCGGCCGATAATCTTAACTCCGGTATTTGAATCCCCGTCGAGTTAGGGAATTATTTTTTTTTTTTTTGGTAATTAACTCGGACTCCTAGATGTATCCAACGTTAAGTTGGAGCCAGCAACTGTGATGGAAAGTAAAGGTGGTGACCTGATCTATAAAATAAAAGCCGGCACCATACACCCAATACGACACATACCACAAAGCCTGGGCTGAAATGTAGAGACAATGTGTTGCCTATGCAACATGATCCCTCTCTCTGCCTGCCTAGTTTACTCCAGAGGAAAGATAAACACCAACACATCTGGAACACGACAAGTTGCGGAAGCTGCCGGGTCAGCAAAGCAATGCTTTAACTGTCCGCCTGTCGGAGCTTCGATCCTAGACCAGTTGTCGACCAAGGCGTAGGGTCCGGCCTGCCCTGCCATGATATTTAGTCTTTAGGTTGCATTTCGTAGCATCAGGATAAGGCCTAAATGTCAGTTGGGGAACACTTTGATGTCACTAAGGCGATTAATAAATAAACACACATGTATTAATTGGCTCCCAGAGAAGTAGAAGAAAGAAGTAGAGCAGGATAAGGCTTGTATCCTCCCATTTGCGATCCTCTGCCCGAAGAGGTTGGCACAATGTGAGTGTCGGGTTTGGTGAGCATCGCCCAACATTCGACGCTAACAGAAAGCTGGTAGTACCGCCTACTAATAACTTTAGTATTATACTGTTTATTCATTCATTGTTCGTGTATTTATATTGTTTTCAATTATTACTACATCTGTGTTTCCACTATTTTATTTGTTACTGTTTGTGGACGCTTCATGTCTACCTGTCAAGCACACATGTGTATCATGCATGCATGTTTTACATTGTAAGGTGTTCAACATACCTTTTATTGCACTTGAGGTACTTTCGCTTCAAACTGATGACGTGCTCACAACCAAATGTCAAGGAGCTACAAGTAAACAGATAGTAAATGGCAAAAAGAGAGTCTGTTATATTTTATGCCCAGGATATGCTGGTGTGAAGGGAAACGAGCAGGCCGATGTAGTGGCCGAGTCTGCACCTCTTGGTGAGCTACTGGTGAATGATAAGGCAGACGTGGTCCGGGTATTTGGAATCGTGTGTATAGAAGTGTGGGCAGATCATCACGGTTTGGAAAGAATGGTGCTGCATGGGGTGACCAGAAGACCAGACGGGCATATAATCAGTCTGCTACTGTTACCATTAAGATTTGGACTCTTCGCTGGCTGTTAAAGATGAGGACGGAGCACGTTTGGGAAAGTCCTGTGTGCTATGATGTCGGTTCCTAATTCAAGTCAACTTATCTCTCTTCAGACCATGACGCGTTTCGGCTTTATGGTGCTTGCCTCTTAAATTAGACCAATCGACAGTTCGTGGGAGCTGCATTCAGAATTACATCGGTCGGTTTTACTCTCTGTGAAATTCCTGGCATGCATTGTAGGCTGGCTTAAACAGAGAGACCAGGTCATTGTGTAGGAACTTAAGTCTCGAAAAGGTTTCGAACGCATGCCTATTACACCGACTTTCAAGCATTCTGGCCACTGTGCTACCATGGGTCCCTTTTAAGCAAATAAAGTTAGTTACATGTCCTTTACATGACGTTGCAATCAACCCCAATATTTTGACTGCTTGTGATTTAATAGAAAAGTCTCCATTCTTTAACTTCCCATTGCTTTCTGTACTACCGACGCTCATAACATTGTTAAAAATCAATATCAGATCTTCTGCTTCCAAATCGCCCACAGCTGATGTCAAACCCGGTATGCGGGACTGCGATTCGTTCGCGTTCGCAATCCCGTCGTTACACACGGCGGCCATACGTCACCTTGAAGACAAAATACCCATTTCTATTTACACTGTTCAAAATGTTTGACAGGTTGCAAATCGGACATAAATTGCAACCGCGTGGCAGCAGAATGCAAGTGTGGGAATGTCGCCATTGGTTTAGATTGGGTTAATCATCCCTGTCAATGGACATGAAAGTTTGTAGCATATCCTTAGCAGGATTTCGCAGTCAGCCCCAGCATTTTTTGACTTTTTATGATTTCTTGGCAAGTTTACGTTCAGTAGTTTGTCAATATTTACTGAACGACCAGCATTTGTAACATTGTATGAAACCAACGCAAGGCGTTATGTTGAATTAACTCTCCCTAAATATATATGTTATAACTTTCAGAAGAAGGGAACAAGCGGGTGCCGGCCACACAATCCTTCTACAAGTTGACAACGCTTACAGCCAATGTTCCCTATTTGTTGACAGTTCAGTCAGAACGGCTTAGAACTGCAGGCGAGGAGGTCACTCCATGGATCCCTGTCATCATGCGTCCACCACCTGCCCCAGGTTTGCTGTTATGCCAACTATTGTGGATTTCTTATTTCTCGTGGTTTTACCATTCTTTAGTTTGTTGTGGATTTGTTGTTTGTTGTGGTTTTACCATTGTTTATTTTGTTGACGATTTGTTGTTTGTTGTGGTTTTACCATTGTTTAGGTTGTTGTGGATTTGTTGTTTCTTGTGGTTTTACCTTTGTTTACTTTGTTATGGAATTGTTGTTTCTTCTCGTTATACCATTATTTAGTTTGTTATGTATTTGTTATTTCTTGTGGTTTTACAATTGTTTAGTCTGTTATGGGTATGTTTTTCTTGTGGTTTGACCATTGTTTAGTTTGTTGTAGATTTGTTGTTTCTTGTAGTTTTACCATTGTTTAGTTTGTTGTGGATTTGTTGATACTTGTGGTTTTACCTTTGTTTAGTTTATTGTGGATTTGTTGTTTCTTGTGGTTTTACCATTGTTTAGTTTGTTGTAGATTTGTTGTTTCTTGTGGTTTCACCATTGTTTAGTTTGTTGTAGATTTGTTGTTTCTTGTGGTTTCACCATAGATTAGTTTGTTGTGGACTTGTTGGTTTTTGTGGTTTTACCATTGTTTAGTTTCTTGTGGATTTGTTGTTTCTTGTGGTTTTACCATTGTTTAGTTTGTTGTGGATTTCATGTTTCTTGTGGTTTTACCATTGTTTAGTTTGTTGTGGACTGTTTCTTATGGTTTTACCTTTGTTTAGTTTGTTGTGGATGTGTTATTTCTTGTGATTTTAACATTGTTTAGTTTGTTGTACATTTGTTGTTTCTTGTGATTTTACCATTGTTTAGTTTGTTGTTTCTTGTTGTTTTACCATTGTTTAGTTTGTTGTGGATTTGTTATTTGTTGTGGTTTTACCATTGTTTAGTTTGTTGTGAGAGTCAGATCTTAGTCAGATATGACTGAGCTACCGTATGACAGTAGACGGTACTACCTGCTTTCTGTCAGCGCCGAATGTTGGGCGGCGCTTACCAAACCCGACACCCCACATTGTGCCAACGGCTTCGGGCGGAAGAGCGCAATTGGGAGGGTACTAGCCTTATCCTGGTGCGAGGAAATGCAACCCAAAGACAAAATAAGTCATGGCAGGGCAGACCAGGCCCTACGCCTTGGTTGGCAGCTGGTCTAGGATCGAAGCTCCGACAGGCGGACAGTTAGAGCATTGCTTTGCTGATCCGGCAGCTTCTGCAGCTTGTCTTGTTCCAGATGTATAGGTGTTAACTTTCCTCTGGAGTGAACTATGCAGGCCGAGAGAGGGATCATGCTGCATGGGCAACACATGGTTTCTTTATTTTAGCCCAGGCTTTGTGCTATGGAGAGGCAATAACTCCATCCCTGGTCTTAAACGGTCTCGGAATCAAAGCGAGAGGCAACTGTTACGGGTTATAAGTCCTTGTCAGTTGGCGTAGACATGGGGCGCCACGCGTTGCCTCTGACGGTGGGAGACACCTACAGGTGTCACTGATCAGCTACCGCCCGCCTCAAGCTGGGCAGCCCCCGGCCAATTGGGTGCTGATCCGCCACAGCCTGCCTGCTTCAATGGGTGCTTGGGGCTAGGACAAAATCTGAATCGCAGGCTGTAAAACCAATGCACCAGGTACTAATAAAAAGAATAATAGAAACCTCAAGCTACGGCTTGCAACCTGGAACGTGAGAACCATGTGTCCAGGATTCTCCACTGACTTGACAAATATTGACGATGTGAGAAAAACGGCTGTGATTGATGCTGAACTCAATCGTCTTAACATTGATATTGCTGGATTGCAGGAGACTCGCCTCGCTGAGGAAGGGTCACTCAGGGAAAACAATTACACCTTTTTTTCGAAGGGAAGAGGGCAGGCAGAAAAAAGGCAACACGGTGTGGGTTTTGCAGTGAAGAATTCGCTACTGGGAATCATTGATATCCCAGCTGGAGGTAATGAAAGATTATTATCACTACGCTTGGCAACCTCTTGTGGATTTGCCACCATTCTCACTGCATATGCACCGACACTCACTTCCTCTGATGATGTGAAAGATACATTCTATGAGCAGCTAGACTCTGCGATCAAGGCAGTTCCAAAATCCGACTACATTTATATGCTCGGTGATTTCAATGCTCGTGTGGGCAAGGACTCGAGTTCATGGCCAGTGTGCCTTGGAAAATACAACATCGGTCGCATGAATGATAATGGGCAAAGGCTGCTGGAGCATTGCACTAGAAATGACCTATGTATTACAAACTCCTTTTTTAAAACAAAAGAGATGCATAAGGTCACATGGAAACATCCAAGATCCGGCCATTGGCATCAGCTAGACTTCATTATCACACGGAGACAACATCTTAACCATACATCATTAACTTGAAGTTACCACAGTGCTGACTGTGATACAGATCATTCTTTGGTTGTTGCAAGGGTTAGACTGAGACCAAAGAGAATCTACACAGCTAAACACAAGTCTAGCCCCAGGATTAATATTATTAACACTCACGATCCTGGAAAGTGCTTTGAATTTCAACAGCAACTTGAGGACGCTTTCAATGATACATCAGAAAATTGTATAGTAAATGATAAATGGTGTAAATTTAAGGAAACTATTTATAAAACAGCGGTAGGGGTTTACGGCACTGTGGATCATAAGAGGCAGGACTGGTTTGCGGCAAACAGCCAGATACTGCAGCCCTTGATTGATAAAAAGAAGATAGCTCTCTTAAGAAACAAGGAAAGACCAACGCGTAACACTCTGAGTGAGCTGAAGCAAGCGAGGAAGGATGTACAAAAGGCTGCCAGGCAGTGTGCGAATGACTATTGGATCAAGTTATGTGAGTCCATTCAAATCGCAAGTGATAAGGGAAACATCAGAAGCATGTACGAAGGGACAAAGAAAGCCTGTGGTCCAATGATCAAAAGAAGTGCACCGCTGAAAACCTTGACTGGAGAAATCATCACTGATAAGAAACAGCAGATGGATAGATGGGTCGAGCACTATTTAGAGCTTTACTCAAGTGAGACCAAGCTGGCGGATGATGCCCTCAACGCCATAGAGGCCCTGCCAACTCTTGACCACCTGGACACACTTCCCACTATAACAGAAGTTAAGTGTGCTATAAATAAGCTTGCATCTGGCAAGGCTCCGGGTAAGGATGGGATTCCAATAGAGGTGATCAGGAGTGGGCAAGACACCTTCGCTCTACACATCCACCAGCTAATAGAGCTATGCTGGCGAGAAGGACAAGTCCCACAGGATTTTAAAGATTCAAACATCATAACGCTGTATAAGAACAAGGGAGATCGGAGCGACTGCAACAACTATAGGGGTATCTCACTTCTGTGTATTGTTGGGAAAGTATTTGCCAGAATTGTCCTGCGCAGACTTCAAGTCCTGGGAGATCAAGTCTACCTCGAATCACAGTGCGGCCTCCGTCAGAACCGGTCTACCATTGATATGATATTCTCATTGCGACAGATGCAAGAAAAATGCCGGGAACAAAATCAGCCACTGTTTATTGCCTTCATCGACCTCACAAAGGCATTCGATTTGGTCAGTCGTGAGGGTCTGTTCAAAGCACTAAAGAAGATTGGCTGTCCACCAACTCTTCTGTCCATTGTGGAATCGTTCCACACAGGCATGAAGGGTATAATCAAGTTTCATGGCTCAACTTCAGAAGAGTTTGAAATCAAGAGTGGAGTTAAGCAAGGTTGTGTACTAGCCCCCACCCTCTTTGGAATATACTTTTCACTTCTACTGAAATATGCCTTTCGTGATCAGGATGGTGGTGTATACATTCACTCACGCTCAGATGGTGGCCTCTATAATGCTCAGAGATTGAAGGCCAAGACCAAAATTAGCAGGGTACTAATCAGAGAGTTGCTTTTTGCGGATGATGCTGCGATTACGACCCACTCTGAGGAAGAATTACAACATCTACTATCTGCATTCTCCAATGCTTGTTCTGAATTTGGGTTAACAATTAACAAAAAGAAGACACAGATTATGTCACAAGGTGCACATGGTGTACCATCAATCTTTATTGACGACGCCGAACTGGAGATAGTAGACCATTTTACATATCTTGGATCAGAGGTAAATAGCAAATTATCCCTCGATCAGGAAATCAACATCAGGATTGGCAAGGCAGCAACAACAATGAACATGTTAGCAAAAAGAGTCTGGGAGAACAGGAAGCTTACTGACAAAACAAAAGTCCTCGTCTACCAAGCCTGTGTCCTTAGTACTCTTCTTTATGGCAGTGAAACCTAGACAACTTACTCACGCCAAGAGAAACGTTTAAACAGCTTTCATATGCGGTGTCTGCGAATAATACTTGGTATTAAGTGGCAAGACAAAATCACAAATACTGAAGTATTGGAAAGATCAGGTTGTGTGACGGTGTATTCCATGCTCAGTCTTCGTAGACTTAGATGGATAGGACACGTTAGGAGGATGGATGATGGTAGAATACCAAAGGACATCTTTTTTGGTGAATTACAGACGGGTAGGAGATCTCAGGGTCGGCCTCTACTACGATACAAAGATGTGTGTAAGCGGGACATGATTGATACAGGCATTGATAATGCACAATGGGAGCACGTCGCCGATGAACGTGTTGCATGGAGGGCAATTATCAGAAATGGAATAAAGACAAAGGAGAAAATGATTGCAGATAAAGCACACACAGAGCGTGAGAGATGTAAGATGGTGCAAAATGGTGGAAATGACCATGTTTTCACATGCACCTACTGTGGGCAAACATTTGCAGCAAGAATTGGCCTTACCAGCCACACTCGCCACCGCCATGGATCGTAGTTATTGCCTTATGACAGTTATTAAGCCTTTTTGAAGCACAATGTACCAAACTATCGTCTGTCAAGACGGAAAGGTGCCAGTGTAAAAGTTTGTTGTGGATTTGTTGTTTCTTGTGATTTTACCATTGTTTAGTTTGTTGTACATTTGTTGTTTCTTGTGATTTTACCATTTTTTAGTTTGTTGGGGACTTGTTGTTTGTTGTGGTTTTACCATTGTTTAGTTTGTTGTTTCTTGTGATTTTACCATTTTTTAGTTTGTTGTGGACTTGTTATTTGTTGTGGTTTTACCATTGTTTAGTTTGTTGTGGATTTGTTGTGTCTGGTGGTTTTACCATTGTTTAGTTTGTTGTAGATTTGTTGTTTCTTGTGGTTTTACCATTGTTTAGTTTGTTGTGGATTTGGTGTTTCTGGTGGTTTTACCATTGTTTACTTTGTTGTGGACTTGTTGTTTATTATGGTTTTACCATTGTTTAGTTTGTTGTGGACTTGTTGTTTATTCTGGTTTTACCATTTTTTAGGTTGTTGTGGATTTGTTGTTTTTGGTGGTTTTACCATTGTTTAGTTTGTTGTGGACTTATTGTTTCTGGTGGTTTTACCATTGTTTAGTTTGTTGTAGATTTGTTGTTTCTCGTGGTTTTACCTTTGTTTAGTTTGTTGTGGATTTGTTGTTTCTTGTGGTTTTACCATTGTTTAGTTTGTTGTGGATTTCATGTTTCTTGTGGTTTTACCATTGTTTAGTTTCTTGTGGATTGTTTCTTATGGTTTTACCTTTGTTTAGTTTGTTGTGGATTTGTTGTTTCTTGTGATTTTACAATTGTTTAGTTTGTTGTGGATTTGGTGTTTCTTGTGGTTTTACCATTGTTTAGTTTGTTGTGGATTTCGTGTTTCTTGTGGCTTTACTATTGTTTAGTTTGTTGTAGATTTTTTGTTTCTCGTGGTTTTACCTTTGTTTAGTTTCTTGTGGATTTGTTGGTTTTTGTGGTTTTACCATTGTTTAGTTTCCATTGGATTTGTTGTTTCTTGTGGTTTTACCATTGTTTAGTTTGTTGTGGATTTCATGTTTCTTGTGGTTTTACCATTGTTTAGTTTGTTGTGGATTTTTTCTTGTGGTTTTACCATTGTTTAGTTTCTTGTGGATTTGTTGTTTCTTGTGGTTTTACCATTGTTTAGTTTGTTGTGGATTTCATGTTTCTTGTGGTTTTACCATTGTTTAATTTGTTGTGGATTGTTTCTTATGATTTTACCTTTGTTTAGTTTGTTGTGGATTTGGTGTTTCTTGTGGTTTTACCATTGTTTAGTTTGTTGTGGACTTGTTGTTTGTTATGGTTTTACCATTTTTTAGGTTGTTGTGGATTTATTGTTTTTGGTGATTTTACCATTGTTTAGTTTGTTGTGGACTTATTGTTTCTGGTGGTTTTACCATTGTTTAGTTTGTTGTAGATTTGTTGTTTCTGGTGGTGTTACCATTGTTTAGTTTGTTGCCCATTTGTTGTTTCTGGTTGTTTTACCATTGTTTAGTTTTTTGTAGATTTGTTGTTTCTGGTGGTTTTATCATTGTTTAGTTTGTTGTAGATTTGTTTTTTCTGGTGGTTTTACCATTGTTTAATTTATTGTTCATTTGTTGTTTCTTGTGGTTTTACCATTGTTTAGTTTGTTGTGGACTTGTTGTTTCTGGTGGTTTTTCATTCTTTAGTTTGTTGTATATTTGTTGTTTGTTGTGGTTATACCATTGTTTAGTTTTTTGTGGACTTGTTGTTTCTTGTGGTTTTTACCATTGTTTAGTTTGTTGTAGATTTGTTGTTTCTTGTGATTTTACCATTGCTTAGTTTGTTTTTCTTGTTGTTTTACCATTGTTAATATGTTGTTTATTGTGGTTTTACCATTGTTTAGTTTGTTGTTTCTTGTGGTTTTACCATTGTTTAGTTTGTTGTTTCTTGTGGTTTTACCAGTGTTTAGTTTGTTGTTTCTTGTGGTTTTACCAGTGTTTAGTTTGTTGTTTCTTGTGGATTTACCATGGTTTAGTTTGTTGTTACATCTAATCGCTGGCTCTGTGGCGAAAGAGTTACAGACTAATTCATAATCCCACATACCACGTTCGAAACACAACTGCAGACGATGTGGCAGCAGAAGGTCTTTCTTTGGTTTTTATACAATGGGATGTGTGCCAGTTGTTCAGAAAGCAATGGCTGACCACTGAACGTTAACTTACCACGAAATCACAAACAGCCAAAACAACACTGGACTTGACTGCCACGTCCGGTACATTATATGCAACTAACTTAGCTACATCTAATCAAATTCATCATCATTGTGTGGAAAGTCTTTTTGCAGAACTTCGCCGTCATCACAGCCCCCTAGAAACACCTTGGGTCTTTCGCCTGTTTCGTGTCCCTGGCCTGTTCGTGCTAGGGTGTCTGACATGTCTTGTGTTCGCTGTCGTGTTGGTTGGCTCCTGTCTCTTTTTCAAGGAACCAGGTCTTCTATTGCTGTTCTTTCTAACCAACTTGAGGTTTGCCATGGCCAAAATATTTGATAACTGTGATATGTATTATATTATATTTGATATTTGCAATGTTACGAGCATATTTGATATTTATAATGTTATATTTGATATTTGGAATGTTGCATTTGATATGGGATAAGCTGCAGAAACTGCCGAATCAGAAAAGTAATGCTCTGGTGGATATCTAAACCAAATGTTAAGCTAAGCTAACTTGCAATCTAAACTAAATGTTAAGATAAATTAAATTTTGCGCTAAACTAAATGTTCAGCTAAGCAAATGTTAAGGTAATCTAATTATTTAGCTCCCAGCAGCACCATTACCCCCAAGGCATGGTGATCTACCTGTTCTTCTGCACTGTGCAGACAATCCTAAATGACCCCGACCACGTCTGTCATATCATACACCAGCACTTGCATTAGCACATGAACGCGGGACCTGTATCTGTTCAGTTACTCAATTTGCTTATTGTCAATTCATTCATTTGACATAGGTAGAATAAAATTACAATTGGCAACTCTAGTAATGAAAATATGACAGTATGGCTGGCACAAATAGTTTACCAATTTTCTCAAAAGCCAGTGCAATCTACAGGCCATACACCGGAGCTTCGGCCATTTCTAAACACCTGCTAACTTATGGCCACATGGTCAACACAGAAAAGAGGCTGGGGTATACAGCTGACGACCGACAGTAAACAAACATTCATCATGTTTGAAGCTTGTCACTCGCTTTGAACTCAAGCGTAGTTCTTGCACGTGCTGCTAGTTCTAGTGCACTGGACAGTTAGTTAGTTAGTCGACAGATCATCCTCGTTGCACATCGGACCATTCAGTCCATAAGTGCTCGGATCCCCTCCTCAGCAAATCCCGCAGCGTGTAGCGGCTAACGACGCCAGTTCTGTGTTGGTTTATCAATCTTCTTTGGCTTCCTGCGTAGTGTTCTTGTTTGGCCACCCCTCTTTTAATTTGCTGCTCTCGCAGTCTGGCCATTGTTGTAGATTCACAGTCATCACTTGGTTCTTGCAAAAGTCTCACTTCTCGTAGAGCATTCAGAATGTCAGCCTGGTCCATGGCGCGTCCGCCCTCAACAGTAGCCTCACCTGCGAGCTTGTCAGCCCGCTCATTTCCTTGTACTCCCGCATGCCCTGGCACGAAGATGAAACTAATCTTTGCCAGCCGAGACCGCTTCAGAGGCAGCAACCATTCTCTTCAGATCGACCCCTCCTCTATCCTCTTGATCATGTTCATTGAGTCGCTAAGGAAACAAGCCCTAGTGAATGTCTGTGTCTCGAGCCATGTTATTGCTTTACTTACTGCCATGACTTCCATGGTCAGGCTACTTGTGGTTTCAGTGAAAGCACCAGAGTCCTCCTTCACAATTCTCCCTCCGGCCCGAGCTGTAAAGGCCCATGAGCTCCTCACATGTCGGATGACCGACCCATCTGTGTAGATGACCGCGTCACTGTCTAGCGAATTCTCGAAAATCAACGCTTGTACTTCAGCCTCAACAGCAGCCGGATTTTCTTGTCTGCATTTTCTATCTAGTTGGATGCAAATTGAAAAGGATGTGCAGAAGTCTGTTGGCACTTGCACCCACTCCTCGCCAGGTTCTAAGTCCTCAAGTGAACACACCTGTTGAAGAATGTCCTCGGCTTGACCCATCCACGACCGTCCTCTTTTTAACCTGCTGCCCTTCACCTTCCTAATTTCACTATGCAGTGGATGCTGTGTGTTTGCGTTAATTCTGAGGTAGGCGCGTGCCCTGCAAACTTGCATTCTCTCTTCAATGGTTGGAAAATCAAGAAGGTAGCGCATCGCCCTGCATGCTGTATCTCTTGTACATCCAAGAATAATGCGCATAGCTTCATTCTGTATCCTTTCCATCCTTTCTATCTGCTTATGGCTGACAGTCAGGATTGCCATTGCATACTCCAAAACAGACATGACCAGCCCCTCGTACAGAAGACATAGATGGCGCTGCTCACAGTTTGCTGCCGCCATCACCCGCATCGCTGCCAAACCCCGCTTGGCCTTTGTTATCACCTGGTCTATGTGCACATTATAAGCAAGGCTTCGATCAAACAGTATCCCCAGGTAATTCATTGCCTGCGTTCTTTCCACCGTCTCTGAACACAGCATTACAGTTGGTGTTGGATTGTTGACAATATGATTATTCAACGAGAACCAAGTCACTGTTGCCTTTGTTGGGTTGACCATTGCCCCAGCTTCATCACACCAAGTACTTATGCGATTGAGTTCGGTTTGTAGCTCCACAGCAACCTCCTCTCTATCCTTACCCTGACGATACACTGAAACATCATCGGCATATGACAATGTCCTGCCAGGTCCAGTGATCTGCTCACTGGTGATTCTCACTGTGTAGGCGTTGAACAGTACCGGAGATAATGGTGATCCCTGTGGTAGGCCAGGATATATTGTTGTTGGTTCCGAAGTCCAACTGCCACATCTAAAAACTACTTTCCGTTGGAAGAGAGCTGCAGCGATCCAACTAAGGAGGAATGGACTTACGTTTAGTTCAAGAAGCTGAAACATTAAAAAATCCAGTGGTACTCTGTTGTATGCGTCCTCAAGATCAATCGCTGCAGCAACGGTTTCAGTGCCTGAGTGGAAACCTTCATAGACATCATGGGCAAAGACTGCTGCATTGGTCCAGGTTTCTCTTTTTGGACGGTACCCACCCAGGGTAGGTGGGAAAACACCTTGCCTCTCTAGTTGGCTTGATATTTTCCTGGCAATTACCTTCTCCAGCAGCTTGCCTATTGTATTCTGCATGGTTATAATTCGATATCCCTGAATTTTCTTGTGGTCTTTGTCAGGCTTCGGCAAGGGAATCAGATAGCTGTGTAACCATTCCTCCTTGATGCTAGCACTCCCTATACTGTTGTTGTACATGTCTGCTAGTTTCTCTAGCTCATTGTCGGTACACCTATTTATGTCGTCGTATCTTATGCCATCAGGACCTGGAGCACTGTTTTTTGATCGTCGAAGCACAGCCTTGATTTCTTGCACTGTCACTGTGTCTTCATCCGAAGTGTTCTGGGCCTTGCATCTGTCTGAGGTGACCTCCTTGGCCAGATTCCGGCCTCCCATGTCTGTCTGGTTGCTCTGCTCAAGGTAGCGTTCAAAGAGGGCTTTGCCCTTGTCCTCGTCAGTCCTCTGCCAGATGAGGTCAGCACCTTGGAAGTCAGAAATGCTCTTATTCTTGACTACACCACTCATGCTTTTATGTAGTCGCCAGAACAATTTCAGTGACTTGTCTGTGCTTACTCTGTGCACTGGACAGATTGTTGTCATTCAGTGTTGTGCAGACAGAAAGACTTAGTGAATATGTGAATGCCGCGGGATAACACACGCTCCACAATCCAACAATATCAGCAGCTGTGTTGTGTTTGTAGCGTGTTGCCGTCTGAACAGAGAGTCACCAATTCAGTTTAAATGATACAAAACTGCAGTACCCACCAGACGAGGTGCAGCGAAAATTGCCATGCAACAAATTGTGCAATCTATTTGTTTGTCAAACACCTAATTTTAGAGCCCCTTCTTCCCCCGTCCCCCCGCAGTATAGTGTATAACTGTTTCCTATATTAATGTTCGCTGACTTGGACACATCTCCCCTCCATCTCCTCCCAGTGTTCTCCTCTCATGCTGCCATGGCAATCCGTGGACTCGTGGCGTTATTGAACTTTCACCCCTTGTTCCCCCCCCCCCACCCTCACCCGCTTTCCCGTCACAGACACATTTCCGGTCTAGCCGCGTTGTTATAACCATACAGGCGGTATCCAACACACATGTGTCCAGTCCTCAACAAGGAAATAGATGAGTAACTTGCGTGTGTGTATATATACATTTCATATAAAGTCTTGCCTGTAGCTGTATCGCTGTGTGTTTGTTGTTTATGTGCTGGCGGAGGCTTTGGCAGCAATATCCATTTGCTTACTTGCTTACTTGTGACTGTGTTCTAGTGGAGCCTACCTATTCTAGTTCTCGGTTTTGGTGATTCATTCAAACTATTGTTTACGGCATTTAGTCACACACAGAAATATAAATAAAGAACAGAATATTAATATTCACGAATTTAAATATACAGACAGAATATTTGCAATACCTTATCTCAACATTTTTTTTTCAGAATGGGACATGTTCTAGAAATAAATATGTTGTTTTTGTTATTTCGCTACAGGAGTTCCTACCTGGGTGTTTGTGGTGATTCCGGTATTTGTTGGATGTTTAGCAGTGGCATGTGTGTTGTGTGTGTACAGGTAAATTGATCAATTCAGTCTTGTCAAGTGTTGTATGTGTAAATGTGAGTCAATCATTCCGGCCTCGTCACGTGTTTTATGTGTATAGGTGAGACAATCATTTCAGCATTGTCACGTGTTAGATGTGTACAAGTGAGTCATTCATTCAAGTCACGTCATGTATTAGATGTGTACAAGTGAGTCTATCATTCCAGTCACGTCATGTGTTAGATGTGTACAAGTGAGTCTATCATTCCAGTTCCAGTTCCATTTCAAAAAACAAAAATTCCAAATTCGTCCTCGTCTAACCTGCTTCATCAGCTGTGGTTATTGTTGAGGATCGTGGTTTTTGTGGGTTTATTCACCCTAATTCTTGTCTTGTGAGTCCTAACTCGGACTGGTTATGTAGCGTTTGTGTCTGTGACGTCAGCAGTGGGATCGTTCGGCGGCTGTCCTTTGTGCATGTTACCTCTTGTGGTTTTCTTTATTGGTGCAGGCTCCTGGCTCGTCTGGCTTGATTGGCTGCAGTCCTTTGAAGAACCTGTCTCCTCTGGTGGTGCCTGTTGTTGGTGACGGCTGCTGGTTCCTCTGGCGTGAAGGTTGCAGTCCTTAGAAGGACTTTTTATTTGTTTTGTTTCCTTCCTTTTTGTGTATTTTACGTAGGAGCTTCTCGGCGGTTTCCTTTTCTTGATTGCGCAATATCTCTTTCCTCTCCCTGTTGATTCTTTCGCGCCTCTTGTCCATTTCGAGTGATCTGCGTTCTTCTTGCCTGTCAAATTCTGCTAGCTGAGCTTTATTCATTCTGCCCAACGCTTGAAATTCCGCCCTTGTCATTGGAGCAGGGTACTCTGTGCCGCCGTCACTCTCCGACCCTATGATTTCTCCAGTGGTCTCATGGTATACTGGTTTCCTCTTCTCCACCCCAGGTGGCCCGAATAACTCCTGCATCGGATCGGCCTTTTGTTGGATTTTCTCTTGAGGCTGTTCTGTGATCGTTTCCTTGGCTTCAGCTGGTTTTCCTTGGGTTAGGTCACTTTTTAGCATTTCTCTCTCCACTTTGATGTTTCGTAGAATCTCTTCATTCTCCTTCTTAATCAGTGCCATATGTTCTACTTCTTGCTTGATGTTTTGCTGTATCTCCTTCATTTCCGCCAGTAGTTTTCCGTTGTCGTTATTCGGGGTTGGCGTTAGCAGTGCCTTGACTTGTTTCTTCAACTCGTCTATCTGTTTTTGAAGTTGATCTCTTTCGGCTTGTGCTATACCCGTGGCTGTCTCGCCCCTCTGCATTGCTTCCTTGAATGGTGTCTTTGTGATTATGGCGATTTTTAAGACGTCTCTGTGTCTTTGCAGGTACGGACAGCCCAGGTATCTTGCTCCATGTTTGCCCAGGCAGTTGGCGCACTTTCTCTTGTTGTTGGGTGCTCGGAAGTCCGTGTCCAGCTTGGCCAGCGGACACTCCTTGAAGGGGTGGTGATCGGCGCAGTATCGGCATATTTCCGTCTTACTGCGACACGTAGCTCTACTGTGGCCGGCCTTCTGACATCTGGAACATTGCGTGATTCTTGGGATGAATCTCTCTGGTTGCTGCATTCTCTTGTTGTGTGATACTGTGTTCGGCATCTCGCTGCCCTCCGATGTCACTACTGCCAAGGTTGTAGGTATCTTGGAGTAGGTGAGAAGCCGCTCCGCCTTCAAGAATCGGATGTGAAAATTCTCTTCACGTAGCTGCTTCAGGATTTCTTCATCTGTTAGCTCCACAGGAATCCGCTTGACGACCCATCGGACTGTTTTTGAGTCGGTGTTTCCGACTCTGGTGTCTTTCTCCTCCTTCTTCTCTGCTATCTTGGTTCTTGACTGTGTTGGGCTGTCAATCTTCTCCCTCGTAGTAGCTTCAGTAATGGCTGTAGTATCAGGCTCTTTGCAGCTAGCAGGTGGGCCCTCGACGTTCTTCTTCTTGTTGTCGGCTCCCACGCTGCACATCTTGGCAACAGCGTGTTTCTTGTTGTTGGACTTTCAACGTGACATTTTCCCGCTGATCAGGCTTCTTGACAGAATAATGCGACTTGACTTGTTAGCGCTCGCAGTGCGAATGAACGACGACGACGTGCGGAGACGAACGAACCTTGAACGACCTATCATTCCAGCAAACTCACGTGTTATATGTGTACAAGTGGGTCAATCAATCCCGCCTTGTCATGTGTTGTATGTGTACAGGTGAGTCAATCATTCCAACCTTGTCATGTGTTATATGTGTACAAGTGAGTCTATCATTCCAGTCACGTCATGTGTTAGATGTGTACAAGTGAGTCAATCATTCCATTCACGTCATGTGTTAAATGTGTACAAGTGAGTCTATCATCCCAACCTTGTCACGTGTTATATGTGTACAGGTGAGTCAGTCATTCCAACCTTGTCACGTGTTGTATGTGTACAGTTGAGTCAATCATTCCATTCACGTCATGTGTTAAATGTGTACAGGTGAGTCAATCATTCCATTCACGTCATGTGTTAAATGTGTACAAGTGAGTCAATCATTCCAGTCACGTCATGTGTTATATGTGTACAAGTGAGTCAATCCTTCCAGCATTGTCACGTGTTGTATGTGAACAGGTGAGTCAATCCTTCCAGCATTGTCACGTGTTGTATATGAACAGGTGAGTCAATCATTCCAGTGTTGTCATGTGTTGTATGTGTACAAGTGAGTCAATCATTCCAGCCTTGTCACGTGTTGTATGTGTACAAGTGAGTCAATCATTCCAGTCACGTGACGTGTACAGGTAAGTCAACAATGTTTTAGTACAAGCACCTTCACTTTACAATTGGAGCTACCAGGCTATACCATTAACTACTGACAAATCAATCAGTGTGTTCATGTGCACGCGGTGGTCATGGTGCTACAGTACCTTGTATGAGGGGCAACGGTGGCTTAGTGGCTTGCACCGTGCCTGTCGACTTGATAGTCGCGTGTTCGATCGTACATCGAGACAAATTGTTACAAGAGGGCTACAAATGAAAACCTGAAAGTGTAATAGAAATTACAATAACCATGCCATTGTCTTGTAACCGATCAATGTTGTTGTTGTTAAGGAGTTCTTGGCAAAGGCTAATGGTCGACGTATGGTGCAGGAGAACATGGCATATGATACCACAACATCTAGCTTAAGAATTGAGGTGGAGGCAGTCAGTGCAGCTTTCCGCTGGATGGAGAATACGATACATAAACACATCGTGATTGTAACTGACTGAGAAACCATGCTGAGTAGGGTGAGGACAGGTAAGCTTCGTGCAGAATGGCTTGCTTCGCTTCGGAAGTCACGGGTGACAAGCATCGTCTGGATCTTTTCTCCGGGGCATGTTGGTGTGCTGGAGAATGAACAGGCAGACAGATTGGCTGGCTCTGCAAAACTTGGTGGAGTATTGATGCATGATAAGGCAGACGTGTTTGCGGCCTTGTGGGAGCACGTGTACACCTTGGAGGAGGAAATGGATCACTATGGTCTAGCAAGAATGCGACAGCGAGGAGTGATGAGGGGATCTGGCCGATGCTCGACGCTTAGAGGAAAGGCGAGACGCACATATAATCAGATTGCTACTGGTACTACTGGGGTTGGAACTCTTCTGAGGATGGGGACGGAGCACTTATGGGAATGCCCCAAATGCTGTGATGTAGGTTCCTAAATCAATCAATCAATCAATCAAGGAGTCAAGAGTACTAAGCACGTGACGTTGCCATGCATACGAACACGCTGACGTCATAAGGACAGTTTAAATATGGCCGCCCAACTTTTGGCATGCACCAAAGGAGCTTATTGAAGGGATGAAACCTATAGAAATCCATCGGCGAATGAAGGTCCAGTGTTGTGGTGCATGCCTGTCAGTCCAGCAAGCGTATGAGTGGAGCAGGAAGTTTCAAAATGGCGAGACTTCTGTGACAGACTGTTCACAACCATATCAGGCACACCGAATGGTGACCAAGATCAGTTTTTACTACAGGAATCCAAGCACTTTATCGGCGCTGGAGAACTTGTATTGACAGTCGAAAAATGATACATTTGTTCTGTACGTTTTCAGAATATATTCACCAAAAAAGAACAACATTAAAGGATTTCATTTGAAGCCCCCCTGGTAAAATGGATTTGTGCTCCCAGGTGGACTCAGCATTAGATGGGTGCTAGGAAATGTCTTTGGAAGTAAATGAGGCCAGCATGATGTTGTCCACACCCAGTGTGTGGTGGTCTACGTCAGTATGGCGCTAGCACCATATATTTTCTTCTACTGAAGGCGTCTAAAACAGACATCTATGACTCCGACAGATTTAGCGTGTAAAACAGCCTTCTATGACTCCAATAGATTTGTCATGACTAATCCAACACGCATATAAAATAATGGGGGAAAAAGTAGCTTTAGAAGAACACAATCACAAGTGACAGATTGAACGTACGTTTACGTTGTCTTCGACAGCACACAACACGTAAATGGTATTGATGTAATATATTTAAAAACTAGTTATTTAGCTGAGATTCTGCTCGTGATTTGCCAGGAACGTAGGGAAGAGAATCTTTCAATAGCGTAGGAAGCAGAATCTTTCAGTAGTTGACTGGAGAATCTTTCAGTAGTGTAGGGAGCAGAGTCTTTTAGAAGCGTAGGGAGTGGGGAGGATAATGTTTCAGGAGCGTGGGCAGAAGAAACTTTCAGTAGCGTAGGGATGAGAGTTTTTTAGAAGCGTATACATGAGAATCTTTCATGTGTGTAAAGAGGAGAATCTCTCAGTAGTAAAGGCAGAAGAAATCTTTCAGGAGCGTAGAGAAGAGAATCTTTCAGGAACATGGAGAGGGGAATCTTTCAAGAGCGTGGAGAGGAGAATCTTTCAGGAGCGTGGAGAAGAGAATCTTTTAGGAGCGAAGACATGAGGATCTTTCAGGAATGTAGAGATGATAATTTTTCTGTGATTGCTAACTAATATTCAACTCTTCTAACATGTAGTTTTAATGAAGTCATAATTCATCAGTTATTTCCCTTGGCCCACAGAGCTCTCATGCGCCGAGGTGAAGCATTTGAGGGACTGGGCCACAAAAAGGTAGGTGCCCTAAGATAACACGAATTGTAAATGCTGTTGTTTGCAGTATTTAACAATATACTGATTTCTGGTAGAAACTGAAATTTCCGCCACTTTCTGTATTTATTCTTATAGTCCAGGCCGTGTGGCATTGGTGATTATGTCTGTCCACAGCCTTCTGTCTTCCGTACCATTCCATCATTGGCACCTTTCCGTCTTGACAGACGATAGATGGTACATTGTGCTTCAAAAAGGCTTAATAACTACGACCCATGGCGGTGGCGAGTGTGGCTGGTAAGGCCAATTCTTGCTGCCTACGCCAACTGACAAGGACTTATAACCCGTAACAGTTGCCTCTCGCTTTGATTCCGAGACCGGTTACGACCAGGGATGGAGTTATTGCCTCTCCATAGCACAAAGCCTGGGCTAAAATAAAGAAACCATGTGTTGCCCATGCAGCATGATCCCTCTCTCGGCCTGCCTAGTTCACTCCAGAGGATAGTTAACACCTATACATCTGGAACACGACAAGCTGCAGAAGCAGCCGGATCAGCAAAGCAATGCTCTAACTGTCGGAGCTTCGATCCTAGACCAGCTGCCAACCAAGGCTTAGGGCTTGGCCTGCCCTGCCATGACTATTTTGTCTTTGGGTTGCATTTCCTCGCACCAGGATAAGGCTTGTACCCTCCCAATTGCGCTCTTCCGCCCGAAGCCGTTGGCACAATGTGGGGTGTCGGGTTTGGTAAGCGCCGCCCAACATTCGGCGCTGACAGAAAGCAGGTAGTACCGTCTACTGTCATACGGTAGCTCAGTCATATCTGACTAAGACCTGACTAAAAGTAAGGTCTTAATATCTTCCGTACCGTCAACCTTCTTATAGCCCATGCCGTGTGGCGTTGATGATCATAGCTGTCCACAGCCTACTGTCTCCATTCCAATTCCAATTCCAGTTTTCAAAACAAAAATTCCAAATTCGGCCTCGTTCAACCTGCCTCCTCAGCTGTGGTTGTTGTTGAGCTCCGTGGTTTTTGTGGGTTCATTCACCCTAATTCTTGTCTTGTGCGCTCTTACGAGTTAGTCCTATTTCGGATTAGTTATGTTGATTTGTGTCTGTGACGTCAGCTGGGGGTTGGTCGGCGGCTATCCTTTGTGCTCGTCTTCTCTTGTGGTTTTCTTCGTTGGTGCAGGCTCCTGGCTCGTCTGGCTTGGCTGGGTGCAGTCCTTATAAGGACTTTTTATTTGGTCTTTTTGTCTCCTTTTTTGTGTATTTTCTGTAGGAGCTTTTCGACGTTTTCATTTTCCTCCTTGCGCCTATTTTCACTGTCGCGTTTGAGTATCTGCTGCCTTAAGTTTTCTTCCTCCGTGGTCAGCCATGGGACGATTTTACCATCATCTATATAGTACTCAGCCGGCTTCCTGGCCTAGCGGTTAGCGACTTTTCTCCGTAATCTCGTATACTCTTCTAAGTAACGTGACAACGGTGAGAATCAGAAGTGGTTCGAATCGCGTCGGTAACTTACGGGGTATATGAGCCGGCCGCTCAGAAAGAAATGGCAAACTACTGAGCGTAATTTTGCCAAGAAATCAACAATCAGCAAAAAGATGCTGATGTTGATAGCAATGTCCTGTAAACGATATGCAAACATTTATTTATATAGTACTCGAAGTCGGTCTCACAGTCGTAGTGTAAGACTGGGTATTCCATCGGTTTCTCCCGGAGTTTATTTGGCTTCTTCTTTTCTTTTTCTTCCCAGCGCCTTCTGAATGCCTCGCGCTGGGGTTCCTCCCTGCTAAGTAGGTATTCTGTGCCTCCTTCAGAGATCCAACGGTATAGTGGTTCCCTCTTGGGCGTTGTGGCTGGGCTACTGGCTTTAGCTTGCGGTTCAGGCTCGGTCTCTTGGTTTTCATCTTGCGGTTTCTCTGTGGTTTCTTGTATGGCTTCTGTTGGTTTGTACTGGAAAAGCTCCATTTCATCTTTCAGCAGCTTTCTCTCCGCTTTGATGGTGCGTAGTATTTCTTCGTTTTCCTATTTCATCTCGGCCATATGTTCCACTTCTTGCTTGATATTTTAATGGATCTCCTTTATTTCAGCCAGCAGTTTCTCATTGTCGCTGGTCGGAGTTGGCGTCAGCAGTGCCTTGACTTGTCTCTTCAACTCGTCTATCTTCTTTTGCAATTGATCTCTTTCAGCTTGTGCTATACCCGTGGCTGTCTCGCCCCTCCGCATTGCTTCCTTGAATGGTGTCTTTGTGATAATTGCGATCTTTAAGGCGTCTCTGTGTCGTTGCAGGTACGGACAGCCCAAGTATCTTGCTCCATGCTTGCCCAAGCAGTTGGCACACTTTCGTTTGTTGTTGGGTGCTCGGAAGTCCGTGTCCAGCTTGGCCAGCGGACACTCCCTGAAGGCGTGGTGATCGGCGCAGTACCGGCAGATTTCCGCCTTACAGCGACATACTGATCTGCTGTGGCTAGCCCTCTGACATCTGGAACATTGCGCGATCCTTGAGATGAATCTCTCTGGCTGTTGAATTCTCTTGTTGATTGATACTGTGATCGGCATTTCTCTGCCTTCTGTCGTCACCACTGACAAGGTTGTGGGAATCTTGGAGTTGGTGAGGAGCCGCTCCGCCTTCAAGAATAGGGTGTGGAGATTCTCTTCTCGTAGCTGCTTCAGGATTTCTTCGTCAGATAGCTCCACTTGGATACGCTTTACAACCCTCTTGATAGTCAGTGAGTCTCCTGTACCGTCAACCTTCTTATAATCTATGCCGTGTGGTGTTGGTGATCATAGCTGCCTACAACTCTGGGTCACACGTGGCTGTGAATAATTTCTGATTCTGACGTTCTTCCATGCCATGATTTCAAACCGTGAAGCATCTTATTCTCTTCGTCTCCCCTGCCTCTTTTGTCCTGCAACCTTTCCGTTGTGGCGTCAAACTCCGGTTGTCACCTTCTCGTGACATGTCCAATGCGAATGGGCCGTGTTCTTCTGGTGCGAGTAACAAGTTCTCTATGTGAGTTAACTTCTTTCAATATATCTTCATCGCTTTTTCTATCCGTCTAATTATTGACCATGATTCGCTTCCATACATAAGGATTAGCTTTTAAGAACTCGTTCCCACTGCTCAATTGCTGATAATATTTTTCATCTTGTGAAATTCTGCCTTTGCTTGGGTTATTTTACATCTAACTTCCTTAACACACCCTCCATCTGTACTTGTAGTTTTTCTATATTTCCTCGATATTTTATTCAATATTGTTATTCTTTTAATGGTAGATTTAGCAGTATCATCAGAAGACAAATATTTTTCCGGCCTTTAAAAGGCCAAATTTCAAGAAGATAGTCTACTATTTTATCATCTACAATCAGATCAAATCTGCATCAAAATTCAGATTCATTCCATGTTTCTTGATGTTGCACTTGGGTTTTGTTTTGATTGATTGATTGATTGATTTAGGAACCGACATCACAGCATTCGGGACATTCCCATAAGCGCTCCGTCCCCATCCCCAGCAGCCAGCGAAGAGTTCCAACACTAATAGTTCCAGTAGCAATCTGATTATATGTTCGTCTCGCCTTTCCTCTGAGCGTCGAGCGTCGGCCAGATCCCCTCGTCACACCTCGCTGTCTCATTCTTGCCAGACCATGGTGATCCATTTGCTCCTCCGAGGTGTACACGTGCTCCCACAAGGCCGCAACCACGTCTGCCTTGTCATGCATCAATACTCCACCAAGTTTTGCCGCCCAGCACACCGGCATGTCCAGGAGAAAAGATCCAGGTGATGCTTGCTACCCGTGACCTCTGAAGCGAAGCAAGCCACTCTGCACGAAGCTTGCCTGTTCTCACCCTTCTCAGCATGCTTTCTGATGGGTTTTGTTTTTCGTTGTTTTATCTATTTGTGTTGTCCTGTCCTTGATAAAGATTTTTAGAATCGAAACGTCGGCCGTTCTGTGTTGTGCTATTGTACTTATTTGTTATTTTATTATTTCATTTTATATATTTATTGAATACTTCTGATTTTTTGGATAAGTCACACGTTGTTGTTCACCTGTGTACGATGGATTTTCTTAACTTGTAAGGTATGTAAATGTGCATTGTGTCTGTGTTTAGTAAGTCTCTTTTTTCCGCAGGAGCAAAATATACCTAATTGTTTCCAGTTCATATTATTACATCCTGCTGCAGCCCCTGCTTTCTCAACTGGTAAGGGACGTAACAACACACGTTATTTCAAGGGATATTACTAACATTAGCATAAATTTAAAATGTGATTTACAAATATTTATAATATGTGTCTAATACTTTATAAAATTGTCATAGACATTAGCGATAATTATATTCTCAATAAACAATGCGATAAAACTTTAAATTAATTTTAAATTCCCGTAAATATAAAAGCTTTATTTCAGATGGTTGAAAATTGTATAAACAATTTTTCTATAATTCCTCGATATTTTAATACAATATTAAAATATTCAATATTTTAATTCAGTTATTGATTAGTTTAGTAACTTCATCACAGCAATTTTTTTCCGGCCTTTAAAAGGCCAAATTTCAAGAAGATAGTCTACTATTTTAACATCTACAATCAGATCAAGTCTGCATCTAGATTCAGATTCGTTCCATGTTTCTTGATGTTGCACTTGGGTTTACAAGCTTACTTTGTTGTAACAGAAGTTTCAACCCAAATAACGATATCGTCTAGTTAACATTCAAATGCCATCTTACAGGAAGATTCCGATCATTCTGATGACATACTGATGACAGTTGGAAATATGGAAATAGAATAGTGGGCTGAGAAACGAACGATTGGAAATATGGGTCCTTACGTTTTGGCAATAGTAGATTAAGTCTGTAAAAGATTCCTGTTACGTCATAAAGCATGTTGGTTATAAGGTGACAGCCCCACATTTGTAGAGCAATCAGCAATAGATAGACATTGTGTTCAACCTCACACATGTTGGGTACACTGTAATAGCCCCACATTTGTAGAGCAATCAGCAATAGATAGACATTGTGTTCAACCTCACACATGTTGGGTACACGGTAATAGATCCAGATTTGTAGAGCAATCAGCAATAGATAGACAGTGTGTTCAACCTCACACATGTTGGGTACACGGTAATAGCCCCACATTTGTAGAGCAATCAGCAATAGATAGACATTGTGTTCAACCTCACACATGTTGGGTACACGGTAATAGCCCCACATTTGTAGAGCAATCAGCAATAGATAGACATTGTGTTCAACCTCACACATGTTGGGTACACGGTAATAGCCCCACATTTGTAGAACAATCAGCAATAGATAGACATTGTGTTCAACCTCACACATGTTGGGTACACGGTAATAGCCCCACATTTGTAGAGCAATCAGCAATAGATAGACATTGTGTTCAACCTCACACATGTTGGGTACACGGTAATAGATCCACATTTGTAGAGCAATCAGCAATAGATAGACATTGTGTTCAACCTCACACATGTTGGGTACACGGTAATATCCCCACATTTGTAGGGCAATCAGCAATAGATAGACATTGTGTTCAACCTCACACATGTTGGGTACACGGTAATAGATCCACATTTGTAGAGCAATCAGCAATAGATAGACAGTGTGTTCAACCTCACGTCATGAAGCGTGTTGAGTATAAGGTGATAGCCCCACATTTGTAGAGCAATCAGCAATAGACAGACAATGTGTTCAACTTCACGCCGGGCGCCTTTGCTTCCCGGATTGTTTCCCGGTGGCCAGTTTAGCCTGGATCGACAACAAGAATCCAGTACAATTTGATGGGGCGGGTGAATCTGCCTTGAAGGGGATTCGAACAGATAACCAACATACCAAAAAGTGAAGGATGCAAGGCGCCGCGCTTCCCACACAGTTAATTGTGTTAACTTTTGTGTTAACTTTCAGTTAATTGCAGATCCTTTACAGGACGCCGCCATCAACCCCGGCATTCTTTGGCTGTTTGTTATTGACTAGGCAAGTTTGCGTTCAGCAGTTTTTCATTGCTTTCTGAACGACCGACGCTCATACAATTGTTAAACATCAACACAAGGTTATATGCTTCCAAATTGTCTGCAGCTGATTTCGTACGCGGTATGCGGGCTTGCGAATCGCATTCGCTACCTCTACGCCACCGACGCCTGCAGTACAAATACAAAAATACTGGCCTCGTGAACAAATTACCGTATCTGAAATAGTGAAAGTTCACTTTATAACTCTGTGTATGTGATAGGTTACACACTTCATGGATGGTCTCCACCTATCTTGTCATACTGAAAGATATAACATGATGATAGTTGACCTTGACCTTGTCTGTTTAATTACGTGCATTCTTTTGTTTATGTGTATTCTACAGATGACATACTTCTTGAACAGTCTTCCAACATCTCAGACACCGGATGTACTCTCCACCAACCGGTTGATGCAGGGGCCATTCCACGATGGCGTACACATTGTCTCGACCATGCCACGTGGCCAAGTCATCCGGGTAATTACCTTTTTGCCGTCGTCTTGTCCTCCCCCCCCCCCTCCCCTCCCCCAATCTTGTCAGTTGTCACCAAGTTATCCAGTTTATATCTTCTCATAACATGCCCAGAAATCTTGCCTGTTTACGTCCAATTCCTCTATTCAGTTTACAATTTTCATTTATTTCCTGTAGAACATGCTCGTTGGTTTTTCTTCCCGTCCATGGTATTCTTTACATTTCCCTCAGAAACTATATTTCTACAGCCATCAGATGTTTTTTTTTCCAGCTTGGCTGTTCATTTACCACGTTTCACATCCACATACAAGTACAGGTTCTATTTAACATTTCAACACTCTTTTTCTCGTTACAATTTACAACATGTTATTAGCTAGTACATTCTCCATTTTGCAAAAGGCAACCCTCGCCATAGCGATTCTTGTTCTAATCTCTTCAAGGTACCTCCCAACAAATGTTATAACTGTTCCATGATAGTTGTACCGATTTACTTGTTGAAGAATATTCCCATTTATCCGTTGCAATGCGGTATTTCTGTCTTCTTTGTGACGACCATAATAGCTGTCCTCTCACAATCATAGTCACTATCAATACATAATTAAACAAGCATTGATAGGCTCCCACAGAAAGGAAATATATTGTGGGGCTGTTTCAAGTCAAATATGAAAGCTCCCTCAGCCAAATTGAGAGCTAAGGTCATGAAGTGGCATGACGCTCGATTCCCAGAACGGTAGTCGTGAGTTCAAATTCGCATCGGGTCGGAGTTTTAACACCCACCTGGGCTCGCATGTTGACCCAGTCTAAACACGGGTACCAAGAACTGTTTCGGGAAGTTAAGGAGGCTCGCCTGATACTGACCCCATCACCCACCAACTGCCGATGGGGGGGGGGGGGGGGGGTAGGAGGCTGAGTGGTCTCGAGGTATGGGGTTCGCCTCAAGTGCTGGAGGTCCCGGGCTCACGTCCGGGTGAGGGCCGGGATGTTTTCACGTGGACTTCAAGTAACAAAATTTCCCCTGGTCTCTGGGTAGTGAGATCGGACGCCCGTGTGTATTGTTGCGCACGTAAAATATCCCTTGGCAGTTGGAAATCGAAAAAGAGTAGCCTAGCGGCGCTGCCAGGGAAAATTTCGAGTTAACAATCTAACCAAAGTATTTCAGGATCCTCGCACGTGCTACGGAGTTCGTGCTCTGAGCTGAGATTCTCCGGACTCAGGCTTGAGTTGGGAGTAGAACGGAGCTCTTATGGGTTACACCCGTGTGCCGTGATGTTGATCCGTCCACTAAACTAAACTAATTTAAATTTCCGATTAAGTTAGTTGCATATCCTTTACAGGACGTAGTAAACCCCAAAATTATTCGGCTGTTTATGATTCCTGGACAAGTTTCCGTTTAGTAGTTTGCCATTGGTTTCTAAACGACTGGCACTCATACGATTGTATGTAAACCAAAGAAAAGCGGTCTGGTTCTAAATCTCCCGCAGCTGTCTTTCGAACGCAGTATGCGGGATTACGAATCGCTTTCGTAACCCCTTTGCAAAGAGCCGGCTGCTAATAAGACTATTCAAATGGAAGGTGTAGGTATCCTTCACCCAAACCCATGAGCCGCTCCATGGAAGGGTGTAGGGATCCTTCACCCAAACCCATGAGTCGCTCCATGGAAGGGTGTAAAGATCATTCACCCAAACCCATGAGCCGCTCCATGGAAGGGTGTAGGGATCCTTCACCCAAACACATGAGCCGCTCCATGGAAGGGTGTAGGGATCCTTCGCCCAAACACATGAGCCGCTCCATGGAATAGTGTAGGGATCCTTCACCCAAACCCATGAGCAGCTCTATGGAAGGGTGTAGGGATCCTTCACCCAAACACATGAGTCGCTCCATGGAAGGGTGTAGGGATCCTTCACCTAAACCCATGAGCCGCTCCATGGAAGGGTGTAAAGATCATTCACCCAAACCCATGAGCCGCTCCATGGAAGGGTGTAGGGAGCCTTCACCCAAACCCATGAGCCGCTCCATGGATGGGTGTAAAGATCCTTCACCCAAACCCATGAGCCGCTCCATGGAAGGGTGTAGGGAGCCTTCACCCAAACCCATGAGTCGCTCCATGGTAGAGTGTAGGGATCCTTCACCCAAACCCATGAGTCGCTCCATGGAAGGGTGTAGGGATCCTTCACCCAAACCCATGAGCCGCTCCATGGAAGGGTGTAAAGATCATTCACCCAAACCCATGAGCCGCTCCATGGAAGGGTGTAGGGATCCTTCACCCAAACACATGAGCCGCTCCATGGAAGGGTGTAGGGATCCTTCGCCCAAACACATGAGCCGCTCCATGGAATAGTGTAGGGATCCTTCACCCAAACCCATGAGCAGCTCTATGGAAGGGTGTAGGGATCCTTCACCCAAACCCATGAGCCGCTCCATGGAAGGGTGTAGGGATCCTTCACCCAAACCCATGAGTCGCTCCATGGAAGGGTGTAGGGATCCTTCACCCAAACCCATGAGCCGCTCCATGGAAGGGTGTAGGGATCCTTCACCCAAACCCATGAGCCGCTCCATGGAAGGGTGTAGGAATCCGTCACCCAAACCCATGAGCCGCTCCATGGAAGGGTGTAGGGATCCTTCACCCAAACCCATGAGCCGCTCCATGGAAGGATGTAGGGATCCTTCACTCAAACACATGAGCCACTCCATGGAAGGGTGTAGGGATCCTTCACCCAAGCCCATGAGCCGCTCCATGGAAGGGTGTAGGGATCCTTCACTCAAACACATGAGCCGCTCCATGGAAGGGTGTAGGGTGTACGATCTCTGCTCGCCGCTTCCTCATAACAAGGCCATGAATGAGTGATTGATTGATTGATTGATTGATTTTGGAACCGACATCACATCATTCGGGACATTCCTATAAGCGCTCCGTCTCCAACCTCAGCAGCCAGCGAAGAGTCCCAACACTAATAGTTCCAGTAGCACTCTGATTATATGTCCGTCTCGCCTTTCCTCTGAGCGTCGATCGTCGGCCAGATCCCCTCGTCACCCCTCGCTGTCTCATGTCGCCATGAATGAATGTTGTGACAGTATCACCGTGATCGCCTTACGACACTTGTGTCTATTGTCTAGTGTCTACCCCGGGTGGATTATGTCTCTTGTTCCTTGCCACACCTGTTGTTAAACCTCATCAATGAGAATATCCTTTAACAGAACGTCGTTCTCACCACGGCAGCCGGCCGTGGTCACTTCCTCGGCATCGTGTACTTCATGCCCATATCTGCAGACAGTCAATGTTCACATCTGTAGCCTGTAAATATTCACATCTGTAACCTGAAAATATTCACATCTGTAACCTGTAAATATTCACATCTGCAGATTGTCAATGTTCACATCCGCAGACAGTCAATGTTGACATCTGCAGCCTGTCAATGTTCGCACCCGCCACCTGTATGTGTTGTTCTTCTTGAGGCACGATATTCTCAGAATTGTTCTGTAACATATACGTTCAAATACCTCGATTGTGATTGCTGGCATGGACACGATTTACCTCCCTATGTTGCCACATGATGCACATACATACTGGCACTTGGTCGCCTTGACATACGATAGTTATTGTGCTTCGAAATAAAAAGACATAACATCTCCATAGCACAAGTCCTGGGCTGAATTGTAGAGATCATGTGTTGCCCATGCAGCATGATTCCTCTTTCGGCCTGCCAGTTTACTCCAGAAAAAGGCAACACCAATACGTCTGGAACAAGACAAGCTGCAGAAGCTGGCGGATTTGCAAAGCAATACTCTAACTATCCGCCTGTGGGAGCTTCCATCCTACACCAGTTGCCGATCGAAGCTTAGGGCCTGGTCTGCCCTGCCATGACATTTAGTCTTTATGTTGCATTTCCTCGCACACGAGTTTTTGTTGTATAGTGGGTTTATGCTTTTGCCCGACAGGAAAGTGGTCCAGATCAATTTCCGATAACGACAACATCATTTTTCTTACCAGTACAGCTCTGCGGTCGAACCAGTCTCCTAGAAATGGCTACCCTCCAAACTCAAGAATGTTCTCGGAGATGTCTGGGAAGGAAAGGTTTCGGAAAAGGGAACTGACCAACTCACCTCATTGTTTCGTGACTTAGAATATGTGAAGGCATAAAACTTCACACTCCGTAGGCAGGCTCTGTAATTCTGTCATGGGACTATCTTGAACTCTCACTCTCTCACTCTCATTCATTCCTCTGTATCTCTCTCTCTCTCTCTCTCTCTCTCTCTCTCTCTCTCTCTCTCTCTCTCTCTCTCTCTCTCTCTCTCTCTCTTTCTCTAATATATGTATATATATAAAACAATATTTTTTTTTTATTTCAAAGATAATCTACAGCTATGTCGTAAAGTAAACTAATAATTTGGAAATTGAGGTGACATGTGAATGTTTACAAATATGTTTGCAGACTCCAGTTCCCATGAGAGTAGAAAGTACAATTGAGAGAAGTGTATACCCTCCAACAAGCCCTGTAATGGCGTCTGCAGGAACACATCACGATAACAGTGGATCTGATGACAGCTTTGATGGTAGCACCGTCAACAGCCGGACATTTCTAATTACTGGACCAGGTCGTCAGAAGAGGGAAATGAACGTCCTTACACCCAGCACTAGTTCTGCTGGAGTCTATAATGAAGCAGCAACGTCAAGCATGACGTATGTCAGGAGTACACAGGATGTTCACAGAAGAACACTGCATACTGAACTAGCCCTGGCAGAAACAATCATGGATAGAGAATGCAGCAACAGAGACAGTTCTTGCGCGTGTCCTGATTTCCAGGCGTGCCCAAAGGAGCCGGGATCAATGAGTAGGTCAAGTATGTCCTTTGGTGATTATAGCAAACTAATGAGAAACAGCTCAGCTCAAAATATCAGTTCAACGAAACAAGAACGCAGATGTACTTCTCACGAATCAATACCTTCAGACGTGAGACTGCCGATTCATGCGAAAATAGCGCCAAGTCAATCCGACTTTATGTGTACACGTAATTCCCAGAAGGGCAACACTAGCACACACGAACAAACGCTGGCCTCACAGATATTGCCAGTTTCAAAAACACCAACTGACCTTGGTCATTTGAGCTGTTTTACACATATAACAAGAGATGACAGCAATCTGGACACGTGTAACGTTGAACGAGGATATAGGTTGTCCAGGGTGGATAGAAAGAGACGTAGCGGCCGAAGAGATGATCCCGTGTCTGTCAGAGATAACGATGTTCATATCGTGATGCCCCAATCACCCTCTGTTGTGGGAAATTGCTTACAAACAACAGCTGTTAGCACGGACATTCCAAGTGGAACTTCCATGGCCTCATGTGGGGTTTCTGAGATCTTCAGTGGATTTATTGCATTCCCAAGTAAAATTTCTGATAATCCAGGTGGATGGGTTGACAGACTTGTGACAGTTAGTGAGAGTCGAGAAGAGAGTACCCAGCTTCAGGGTATCACTTCAGATCAGTCTGCCTTTAACCCTTCAACTGACTCTAACTGCTTACCTCAGTCAAGCCACGATCTACATACAGATGGCGCCTTCTATCCAGGCCAGCCTCAGTCAAGTTACGATCTACATACAGATGGCGCCTTCTGTCCAGGCCAGCCTCAGTCAAGCCACGATCTACATACAGATGGCGCCTTCTATCCAGGCCAGCCTCAGTCAAGTTACGATCTACATACAGATGGCGCCTTCTGTCCAGGTAGGCGAGATGATTCTCCGGTTAGATCCAGCGAGAGTGTCGCTTCACAGTCAGAATACTATGTGCAAATGGAGGACTTTGTAAAACTGTCAGATCGGTCGTAAACTATCATAACTGTCACAAACATCAGAACCACCCACGTAAGACGATGTGCCAGAGAAGCCATGAGCCTATTTCATTACGGGAGATTCTAACATTTCACTACGGAGAGATTCTGACATTTCACTAAGGGAGATTCTAATATTTCCCTATGGAGAGATTCTGTCATTTCACCACGAGAGATTCTAACATTTCACTATGGGAAATTCTAATATTCCACTATGGAGAGATTCTGACAGTTCACTACTGAGAGATTCTAACATTTCGCCATAGACTTAGAGGACGCATACAATAGAGTATCCTTCGAGCACTTGATGCAAACCCTCCTCAGACTGAAAGTGCACCCTCACCTTGTACGATGGATAGCTGCAGTTCTGCTCCAAAGGAAGGTGGTGCTAAGATGCGGGAGTTGGTCTTCTGAGCCGATAACGATATGTCCAGGATTGCCGCAGGGTTCACCACTGTCACCAGTACTATTCAACGTGTATACAGTGCCGATCACTGAACAACAGTTGGACCGGGGGGGTAGGACTCTGTCATTTGCTGACGACATTCTCGTGTATCGACAGGGTCGAGATAGGCGGTTGCCAATGATATGCAAGACGAACTAGATCGAATTTCCTCATGGTGTGCTGATGCCGGCGCCCTTGTCAACCCTGCAAAGGCATCGGTTACATGGTTCTCCCTAAACAACCATATTGTGAACACAGATCTGCCGGCAGTAAGAATGGATGGGAGCAGTTTGAGTAGAACCCAGTCAATGACATATCTTGGCGTGAGGCTTGATCGTAGCCTATCCTTCAGAGATCATGTCGATTATGTCATAACGAAAGCTCGAAAAGGTTTGTCAGCAATGATAGTCATGGCGACTGCCAATATCGAGCAAAGACTGCTAATACTTCTGTTCCAAGGACTGGTGCTTTCACGCATCGAGTATGCTCTGGCCATCCTCACTGTCAGCCCTACACAGATTGGAAAACTTGAAAAGGTACAAAACGAAGCCATGCGCATCATTTTCGGCTGCACGAAAGACACCAGCTGTGTAGCAATGAGATATCTCCTTGACTTCCCAACAATGGAACTCGGGATCAAGATCTGGAGAGCTCGTGCATACTTAAAAATAAGTGCAGATGAGCAGCACCCTCTGCATGACTCTATATTCAGAGAAAAGGGTGACAGGCTAAGGAGGGGCAAATCATGGATGGGTCGGGCGGAAAATGTCGTCAGACAGGTCTGCAGTCTTACCAGTATCAACCCTGGCAAGGTATGAGTGTCGGTGCCTCCAGCTTTTAAGTGCACTTTCTCCTGCATTATAACACTCGACAGACGGTGCAGAGAACAGAACCCTGCCGCTGTCAATGCAGAGGTCAACGCGCTCATCTATGAACATTCAGATAGCCCCGAAGTGCTCATCTATACAGATGGATCTGTTGTAAAGCAGCAGAGAAGTGCGTGGGCATTTACAGCCCGTTCAGTGGGCCGAACCGCTTAAGAATCCAGTGGTGTCCACTCTATGACCACGAGCAGCATGACGATGGAGGTGATGGCAGTTACACAGGCTTTCATATGGCTGGAATCACAGCATTATACCAACGTGTGTGTACTAAGTGATTCAATGAGCATGATTCAGAAGGTCGAAGCTGGATCTGTACGTAGACAGTGGACTGAATCGCTGCGGAAGTCTGTTGTCCGTAAAGTCACCTTCATCTTCGTCCCGGGACATGCGGGAGTCGAGGGAAATGAACGAGCTGATAAACTGGCTGGCTCTGCACCCCCTGTAGATGGCCAGCCCATGGATCGTGCCGATGTTATTAACGTCCTCAAAGATATGGCGAGAACAGAGGACTTTGACGTCAGTGAATCCACATCGCTGTCCAGGATGAAAGACTTGGGAGTAAGAATCGGCACAGCCAGACGTGAGAGGTACATTGGGAAAACTAAGCGTCTCGTCAACCAACACAGAACTGACACTATTAGCTACCGGACGCTGATGCATATGCTGGGGGGGGGGGGGGAAGAGAGAATCTGAGCACCTATGGACATGTCCGGAGTGCAATGAAGATACCCCAACTGATAACTGTTAACTGATCTAACATTTCACTACGGAGAAATTCTAACATTTCACTACGGAGAGATTTTGAAATTTCACTACTGAGAGATTCTGACTTTTCACTACTGAGAGATTTTAACATTTCACTACGGAGAAATTATAACATTTCACTACGGAAAGATTCTGACATTTCACTACGGAGAGATTCAGACATTTCACTATGGGAGATTATAATTTTTCACTAGGAGGAATTCTGATATTTCACTACAGAAAAAATATTACTTTTCACTAAACGAAGATTCCTGCGTATGTCTGTCTGTCTGTCTGTTTGTTGGGTGGCGAGTGAGTTGGATGGATAGATTGTATGATATTTGTGTCTGTCTGTCTGTCTGTCTGTCTGTCTGTCTGTCTGTCTCTGTGCGTGCGTGCTGGCGTGTGCGTATATTAGTGTGTGATTCTGAGTGGCTATTCTCTGTGTGTGTATGTGTGTGGGTGTGTGTGTGGTGTCTGTGTATGTGTGAGTGTGTGTGTGTTAGTGGGTTATTGAGTGGCTGTATGGCTGTGAGTGTTTGTGTAAATTATGTACACACGTATAAATGTGTATGTAGGTATTTATGTGTTTATGCATGTGTGAGTGTCTCTGTATGTATGAATGTATGTATGTATGTATGTATGTATGTATGTATGTATGTATGTATGTATGTATGTATGTATGTATGTATGAATGTATGTATGTATGTATGTATGTATGTATG
>OY992893.1:11319858-11427358 GCA_963921405.1 Cepaea hortensis | reverse complement strand
TATGTATGTATGTATGTATGTATGTATGTATGTATGTATGTATGTATGTATGTATGTATGTATGAATGTATGTATGTATGTATGTATGTATGTATGTATGTATGTATGTATGAATGTATGTATGAATGTATGTATGTATGTATGTATGTATGTATGTATGTATGTATGTATGTATGTATGAATGTATGTATGTATGTATGTATGTATGTATGTATGTATGTATGTATGTATGTATGTATGTATGTATGTATGTATGTATGTATGTATGTATGTATGTATGTATGTATGTATGTATGTATGTATGAATGTATGTATGTATGTATGTATGTATGTATGTATGTATGTATGTATGTATGTATGAATGTATGTATGTATGTATGTATGTATGTATGTATGTATGTATGTATATGTATGTATGTATGTATGTATGAATGTATGTATGTATGTATGTATGTATGTATGTATGTATGTATGTATGTATGTATGAATGTATGTATGTATGTATGTATGTATGTATGTATGTATGTATGTATGTATGTATGTATGTATGTATGTATGTATGTATGTATGTATGTATGTATGTATGTATGTATGTATGTATGCATGCATGTATGTATGCATGCATGCATGCATGTATGTATGTATGTATGTATGTATGTATGTATGTATGTATGTATGTATGCATGCATGCATGCATGCATGCATGCATGCATGCATGCATGTATGTATGTATGTATGTATGTATGTATGTATGTATGCATGCATGTATGCATGCATGCATGTATGTATGTATGTATGTATGTATGTATGTATGTATGTATGTATGTATGTATGTATGTATGTATGTATGTATGTATGTATGTATGTATGTATGTATGTATGTATGTATGTATGTATGTATGTATGTATGTATGTATGTATGTATGTATGTATGTATGTATGTATGTATGTATGTATGTATGTATGTATGTATGTATGTATGTATGTATGTATGTATGTATGTATGTATGTATGTATGTATGTATGTATGTATGTATGTATGTATGTATGTATGTATGTATGTATGTATGTATGTATGTATGTATGTATGTATGTATGTATGTATGTATGTATGTATGTATGTATGTATGTATGTATGTATGTATGTATGTATGTATGTATGTATGTATGTATGTATGTATGTATGTATGTATGTATGTATGTATGTATGTATGTATGTATGTATGTATGTATGTATGTATGTATGTATGTATGTATGTATGTATGTATGTATGTATGTATGTATGTATGTATGTATGTATGTATGTATGTATGTATGTATGTATGTATGTATGTATGTATGTATGTATGTATGTATGTATGTATGTATGTATGTATGTATGTATGTATGTATGTATGTATGTATGTATGTATGTATGTATGTATGTATGTATGTATGTATGTATGTATGTATGTATGTATGTATGTATGTATGTATGTATGTATGTATGTATGTATGTATGTATGTATGTATGTATGTATGTATGTATGTATGTATGTATGTATGTATGTATGTATGTATGTATGTATGTATGTATGTATGTATGTATGTATGTATGTATGTATGTATGTATGTATGTATGTATGTATGTATGTATGTATGTATGTATGTATGTATGTATGTATGTATGTATGTATGTATGTATGTATGTATGTATGTATGTATGTATGTATGTATGTATGTATGTATGTATGTATGTATGTATGTATGTATGTATGTATGTATGTATGTATGTATGTATGTATGTATGTATGTATGTATGTATGTATGTATGTATGTATGTATGTATGTATGTATGTATGTATGTATGTATGTATGTATGTATGTATGTATGTATGTATGTATGTATGTATGTATGTATGTATGTATGTATGTATGTATGTATGTATGTATGTATGTATGTATGTATGTATGTATGTATGTATGTATGTATGTATGTATGTATGTATGTATGTATGTATGTATGTATGTATGTATGTATGTATGTATGTATGTATGTATGTATGTATGTATGTATGTATGTATGTATGTATGTATGTATGTATGTATGTATGTATGTATGTATGTATGTATGTATGTATGTATGTATGTATGTATGTATGTATGTATGTATGTATGTATGTATGTATGTATGTATGTATGTATGTATGTATGTATGTATGTATGTATGTATGTATGTATGTATGTATGTATGTATGTATGTATGTATGTATGTATGTATGTATGTATGTATGTATGTATGTATGTATGTATGTATGTATGTATGTATGTATGTATGTATGTATGTATGTATGTATGTATGTATGTATGTATGTATGTATGTATGTATGTATGTATGTATGTATGTATGTATGTATGTATGTATGTATGTATGTATGTATGTATGTATGTATGTATGTATGTATGTATGTATGTATGTATGTATGTATGTATGTATGTATGTATGTATGTATGTATGTATGTATGTATGTATGTATGTATGTATGTATGTATGTATGTATGTATGTATGTATGTATGTATGTATGTATGTATGTATGTATGTATGTATGTATGTATGTATGTATGTATGTATGTATGTATGTATGTATGTGTATGTGTGTGTGTATGTGTGTATGTGTGTATGTGTGTATGTGTGTATGTGTGTATGTGTGTATGTGTGTATGTGTGTATGTGTGTATGTGTGTATGTGTGTATGTGTGTATGTGTGTATGTGTGTATGTGTGTATGTGTGTATGTGTGTATGTGTGTGTGTGTGTGTGTGTGTGTGTGTGTGTGTGTGTGTGTGTGTGTGTGTGTGTGGTGCGTGCGTGCGTGCGTGCGTGCGTGCGTGCGTGCGTGCGTGCGTGCGTGCGTGCGTGCGTGCGTGCGTGCGTGCGTGCGTGCGTGCGTGCGTGCGTGCGTGCGTGCGTGCGTGGATGTGTGTGACATAACATGGTAATATGCATTATTTCTGTTAACAGCATTAATTTTACAATATTATTTCTCTATGTGATTCTAGCACGCACAATGTATAATTGTTGTACGAAAGATGTGTGATTGGATGTCACGAATGTAAGACAGGCCAACTTGTTCAATGTGTGACCTTTTGAAAATGAAGTTCGTTCGTTCGTTCTCTTCCCCTCCAGCCTTCCCGTTGTGACGACAACTTCCAGCTTTCCTCTTCCCATGACATGCCCAAAGAATGTAAATTATCCGTTTCTGATGCCAGAAACCAGTTCTCTTTGTAACAAGCAAATTAGAACTGGAAAATACTAATTATAACAACCACAACCACCACAACAACAACAACAACAACAAAACAACAACAACAACAACAATAGCACTGAAACCTACTCCAGAACGTAGACACGCATTAGGACACGTGAATAGATTATCGGGCCCTCCCAAAACACCGAATTATTTGTTTCATTTTAATCGTACAGCCATCCCCGAGATTAACTATGCGTGGCTCCATGTGCTGTGTGCAACCATTTTGATGACGTCAATAAAATCCACATGTAATTGATAAACTAGGCAGCCATGAGAGAGATAATACGACACGAAGCCATGTTGACTTGATCATTTGGTGGATTATTTGTCCTCGCCGTTGTTACAATGTAAGCTGCATGTTATATCAAGATTACATGATTTCTGCCTGTTGAAATGGTCTTTGCTCCGTCGCCAATAGTTGTAGAGATGTCTTACGTTATTTTCTTCGGTGAAGTTGTAATTGGTCACTTTTCTATTACCACCATAAAATGTCAGGTTTTAGTCAGATATGACTGAGCTACAATACGAGGGTAAGTTAATAAGTAAGCCATAAATGTCTGTAGAAAAATAACTAAATATGATAACAACTTGACACCATTTTATTTTTACACATACATTGTCCCTTTATTTCTGAACCTAATTTCCACCACCATTGATGCACTTATCCCATCGCTTTATCAGTCCTCCCAAAACCGGCTGCACAGAACTGCGTGCCCTGTTTTCTAAACCACGTTTTCACTTCACATTCAACTTCGGCTTCGTTCGCGAAATGTCTCCCGCCAAGGTGGGTTTTCAGTGTTTATGCTGACAAATGTTTGTCCCTTAAAGCGGTGCATAGCTGGGCAGAAAACGTTACGAGAGCCAGTCAATAAGTAAGTCACACAGTTCTGTGGGATGGCCGGTAAATGAAAACAAAGCACGCAGTTCCATGCAGCTGGTTTGGAAGGACTGATAAAAAGATGGGATAAGTGCATCAATGTTGGTGGAAATTATGTTGAGAAATAAAGGGACAATGAATGTATAAAAATAAACTGGTTTCAAGTTGTTATATCATATTTAGTTATTTTTCTACAGCCATTTGTGGCTTACTTATTAACTTACCCTCGTATAACAGAAAAAAGGTATTACCTGCTTTCTGTTAGAGGCGATGTTGGGCGGCGCTCACCAAAGGCGATACTCCATATTGTGCCAAAGTCTTCGGGCGGAAGGGCGCAATTGGGAAGGTATATATCGTATCCTAGTGCGAGGAAATGCAACCTAAAGACTAAATGTCATGGAAGAGCAGACCAGGCCCGAAGCCTTGGTCGGCAACCGGTCTACGATTGAAGTTAAAGCATTGATTTGCTGATACGTCAACTTCTCTCCGTCTCTCTCTCTCTCTCTCCCTCTCTCTCTCCCTCTCTCTCCCTCTCTCTCCCCCCCCCTCTCTCTCCCTCTCTCTCCCTCTCTCTCTCTCTCTATCTCTATCTCTATCTCTCTCTATCATGACAGCCTATGAGAACTGTGAGAGGCCAGGACAAATACATTCACAAACATTGGTTGACGGTTTCGAAGTATTAAAAGATGACCCGAGCTCCCAGGTCGACCCAGTTTAACCAGGACATGTTTGGAGAAGTCTAGGCTGCCAGTGTGACACCCGCCACATCAGCCACCTAGTGCCGTTTGGTCTATAACAATATGAGTCTAGCACCATATGTTTACTACGCTTTAGGGACGTAAAAATGACCTTTACTTTCTAGTTTAATTTATATTGATTAGCACTTGTAGAAGTGAAGGTAACAAGTTCACCTCAGAGAACACACTACGCGGCGTAACAAATGAAAGGTTTGGCCACACCGAGGTTCAAACCAGCACCTTCCAGTGATGACACAGCTCTTGGCTGACTGACCAAGTATTCTTTGACCAACAGTAGCTAGTGGGCGCGGGTCGAAGTACAGTCCCTTTGTGATGTGTCATCTTAATTCGTCAATTTCAAATCCATCTGTCTCAATAATTGTCATTTATCATAATTTGGAGTTAGTCTTCTGATCTCTACCATCCATCCATCATGTGCCATGCCGATAAGCGTGGGCGGTCATGTTCTGCCATCTCACTAGATCACCAGAGTCGTGGATCAGCTCCGTGTTTCTGTCTCGACCATGCCACGTGGCCAAGCCATCCAGATATTTACTCCTCGGTCTTCCCTTTGGTCTCCTCCATCCGATCTTGCCAGTTGTCACCAAGTTCTCCAATTCATTTCTCATTGGTCAGATAATGGACAGAGAATTCTAGTTCACTCACAAGTATTACAGACATCCATTCTATTCAAGATTTGGGAATTCGGTTAACTGCAAAGTTGGCCTAAAAGCACTGTGTGGTAGACATGCAGGGTTACATATAAATCTGTATAACACATACAAATACAAGTATATACGCACTCACGCTCGCGTGCACATAAACGCGAATTACACATACACGCGCACAAACAGGTGTAAACAGATGTGTGTAAGCACATACATACACACACAGACAGACAGATGGACAGATAGGGAGAGAGAACGAACGAGAGAGAGAGAGAGAGAGAGAGAGAGAGAGAGAGAGAGAGAGAGAGAGGTACACACATATGTAAACAAGTAAAAGAATGAGCAGACGCTGAACTTGAACTGTGGAACCGTCTAAATTTAGAAAACAGACACGCCTGGGGAAAAGAAAAACATTGGAGTCGAAACGAGTAGAACCAGAATCTAAAAATATCTAGAAACAACTGTTCTGAGGCTGGTAATTGCCGTGATAATCAATGGCCATGTTTGCCTACAGTGAATCGTTTATGGACATAAATAAAGTGTAGTTTCCATATATAGACTGAATATCCGAAGAGACGGGTCTGACACGGTAGCTGGACAAATATGATTGAGATTTTATCGATCTCTCGCGGGCTAAAGATAGAAGAAAATCAATCAAGCAATTACTCAAGTATCAGTCAGACATTTTCTTGTTCTGGTTCCGGGGCAAACGGATGATATTTCACACGTGACTGAGTGTGATTCCGGGTGGATTTGTGTAGTTTCTCTGGTGTATGATTTCAATATAGAACCTGTTTTGCTGTATGGCAGCGAATCATGGAATGTTCATGAGCAAATTATGAAACGTTTGATCTTTAATAGCATGTGTCAATTCAACTGTTGACTCCCTTCCGTGCCATGACACATTCCTGTCAAGAATATTCTCTTGCTGTCTTCCTCTGTGTCTGTTTTCATAAATCTCTCCATTTGTCACAACTTGTTCTAGTTCTTGTGCTCTCATGATGTGGCCCCAAAGAATTAAGACTCCCCCCCCCCCCTGATGTTTGTGATAAGTTGCCTTTGTCACTGTACCTCCCTGGAAACTGGTGGGCTGGCATGCTAGTTTTAGGAGCAATATTCATCCGTGCACTAAATATAGGCTGAGGGGATATACAAGCGGCAATCAATGACAGCTTACTGCATAGGCGGTAAACATCAAGCCCGCGGGACTTATAAGGCCCGCGAAATAGCTTGATTTGGCCCTGCCACGGCAATCGCAGGCGGGCCTCGGAATTCTATAAATCTAGGAGCTATATAAAGAATCATCATTCAGTCTGCTGGCAACATCATCAATACTACCTAAGAACACATAATTTGATATAGAGAAGCAATCCCAACCATCATAATAGCTGTCCGTTTATCAAATATTTGACCAAATGTGGCAGGCTAATTTTTCATTTGATAATTTTGCATGTCCCGCGAGTGATGTTAGAAATGATGAAAGCCAACATAAAAGTAATGTCTCGCGAGTGATGTTAGAAATGATGAAAGTCAACATAAAATCAATGTCCCGCGAGTGATGTTAGAAATGATGAAAGCCAACATAAAATCAATGTCCCGCGAGTGATGTTAGAAATGATGAAAGTCAACATAAAATCAATGTCCCGCGAGTGATGTTAGAAATGATGAAAGCCAACATAAAATCAATGTCCCGCGAGTGATGTTAGAAATGATGGAAGCCAACATAAAATCAATGTCTCGCGAGAGATGTTAGAAATGATGAAAGGCAACAAAACATCAATGTCTCGCGAGTGATGTTAGAAATGATGAAAGTCAACATAAAATCAACGTTCCGCGAGTGATGTTAGAAATGATGAAAGCCAACATAAAATCAATCTAGAAGCACACTTAGAATGATCAACTCTAATGCCAGCACAGTTCCCCTCTATCGATCAGAAAGATGACGTCACCTATAAGAATTTCTGTTTTTCTTTTTATTTTTGTTAGCTCGGTTTTGAACTCTTGCGTAGTTCACATTGGTTTGACTTTTGCATGTGGATTAGCATTTCCTTTTGCCAGTGTCCCACGCCATCAGGAGAACCCTCTCCAATTTCTCAGGTACTTGTAATTTACCTCCCAAAGTCAAGAATGAGAAGCCAACATTTTAGTTCAACTAACCGGCGAGGGATTGAACCAGGTATTTCACCATCAGCACACGGAAGTTTAACAGCGACCGCTCTTATGCATTTGGTCGTGCTGACCTGTCTCTAAAAGAATGAATACTCAATTACAAACATTCATTGTTTACTTGTGGGTGGGCCTAACATGTTATGACTGAATCACGAATGTGGAGTTCATGGAGAGAACTAAGCAAGTACCGGGAAATCTAGAGGTGTGGGAAAGTACCAGGGAATCAAGAGGTATGGGAAAGTATCAGGAAATCAAGAGATGTGAGGAAAGTACCAGGGAATCAAGAGATGTGGGGAAAGTACCAGGGAATCAAGAGGTATGGGAAAGTATCAGGGAATCAAGAGATGTGGGGAAAGTACCAGGGAATCAAGAGGTATGGGAAAGTATCAGGGAATCAAGAGATGTGGGGAAAGTACCAGGGAATCAAGAGGTATGGGGAAAATACCAGGGAATCAAGAGGTGTGAGAAAGTACCAGGAAATCACGGGATGTGAGAAAGTACCAGGACATCATGGGGTGTGAGAAAGTACCAGGGAATCATGGGGTGTGGGAAAGTACTAGGGAATCAAGAAGTGTGAGAAAGTACAAGAGAATCAAGAGGTGTGGGAAAGTACTAAGGAAACAAGAAATGTGGGAAAGTATCAGGGAATCAAGACGTGTGGGGAAAGTACCAGGGAATCAAGAGGTGTGGGGAAAGTACCAGGGAATCAAGGGGTGTGTGGAAAGTACCAGGGAATCAAGAGGTGTGGGGAAAGTACCAGGGAATCAAGAGGTGTGGGGAAAGTACCAGGGAATCAAGGGGTGTGTGGAAAGTACCAGGGAATCAAGGGGTGTGGTAAAGTACTAGGGAATCAAGAGGTGTGGGGAAAGTACCAGGGAATCAAGAGTTGTGGCAAAGATAATGAAGGTGGGTAGAAAACTTGTTCCTAGTATAATTGAAGTGTGCTCTTTCTGTAAATCACATGGCAAAAGAGATAAAGGGAAACCTACAACACGATGAGAGGAGTGCTGGAGAAGGGATGGGTAACATGGACAAGACATGGAGGAAGTTGTAGGAGACAGCAAGGAGTAGGAGGGTTTGTGTGAGTTGCTGAAGGTCGATGCTTCATTGGGAGATAAAAGACTGCAGCAGCAGCAGGAGAAGAAGAAGAAGAAGAAGAAGAAGAAGAAGAAGAAGAAGAAGAAGAAGAAGAAGAAGAAGAAGAAGAAGAAGAAGAAGAAGAAGAAGAAGAAGAAGAAGAAGAAGAAGAAGAAGAAGAAGAAGAAGAAGAATACCAGAAGAAAGAAAGAAAGAAAGAAAGAAAGAAAGAAAGAAAGAAAGAAAGAAAGAAAGAAAGAAAGAAAGAAAGAAAGAAAGAAATCGGGAAATTCATGACTAAAGAGCACGAGAGATATAATGCTATTCAAAGATATGATTGAGGTACACGAAGAATGTCAACGTCATCAAGGTGCCACTTCTTGTGGCAGAATTAACGATTCTACACTGTCGACAGATTTATTACAATAGCTATAAATCATGAGAATAAATCTTGGCTATAAATATGTCAACCGCAGATCAGATTTTACAATTGTTTATCAAAGCTTCCAGAATGTTCTATTATTGAACCTGGCTAAGCGCGACTAGGTCACAACATATAAAAATGCACTGGGTAAAGAGAATAATAACAAGATTAAACCCAGCAAATAACAACCCGATCTCCCCTGGTGAAACCCCACTTCAGGGGGAGGAATTATTAATATATTTGGAAAGCAATGTAGAAAGCAATATCGGTGGTCATGACATACCAGAGATTCGGTATGCTGATGATACAGTATTACTATCCACAACACAGACGGGTATAGAAAACCCAATTGAATAGTGAAAATCACAACTTACATCTTAACATAGCAAAAACAAAGATAATGCATACAGATAAAACTACTATGGAGAAAGAAATATACATTAATGGGGGAAAATTGGAGGTGGTGGAAAATTTTGAATATCTTGGGTCATTGATTACCAACAAAGGTGACACAATGAAAGAAATTAAACGGCGACTATCAATTGCTCTTCAACGATTAAAACAGCTGAATAATTATGGTGTGGGACAGACAGAACAACAAAAATTAGATTTTTAAGAGCATGCATCTTTCCCATTGCAACATACGCCTGTGAGACATGGACACTTACTAAACAAGCTGAACAGCGCATAAACGCCTTTGAATATAAATGTTATAGACGAGTTCTAAGAATATCTTGGGTAAAAAAGAACAAATGCATCCATACTTCAAGACTTGAATATTGTGGAGGGTTAGCTATTAAAGACGATAAAACAAAGAGAATTGAAGTATTTTGGTCACTTGAAACGTCACGAAAGTTTGGAGAGAACAATAATGGAAGGTTATATGCCTGGAAAGAGAGGAAGAGGAAGGCCAAAGAGAAGATGGGTGCAGGATGTGGCGGATGATCTCCAGATGGGTGTATCAGACGCGGGACATCTTGCTCATGATCGAGAGGTTTTCCGGAAGGTTGTTATGGGAGCGAGGTTCTGCAAAGGACATGCTACTGAATGAATGAATGAATGAATGAATGTGGACAAACATGGTAGAATAAATAGAGATGTTAAAATAATAGTACAAAAGACCAGATGAGCTTTCATAGTACTAGGGAATTCATAAACAATATAAAATAACAGAAAGAAATGCAGCTTTACAGAACACAGTTACTGAAAACACAGGACGTTGCGGTGACTAGCCTTCATCAGCAAACAAATATATACACACAAAGGCAACATACGAGGGGAATTCAATAAGTAAGTCACAAATTGTTGTAAAAAAATAACTAAATGTGATAACAAATTGAAACCAGTTTATTTGTATACATACATTGTCCCTTTATTTCGCAACATAATTTCCACCAACATTGATGCACTTATCCCATCGTTTTATCAGTCCTCCCAATCCGGCTGCACAGACCTGCATGCTCGGTTTTCTACACTACGTTTTGACTTTACATTCAATTTCGGCGTCACTTGCGAAATGTCTCCCGTCAAGGTGGGTTTTCAGTGGACCAGAAAGTTGGAAATCGTTAGGGGCTAAGTCGGGGCTGTATGGTGGATGTTCCAGAACTTCCTATCTTAGTTGGTTAATTTTCTCCTGAGCTAATCGAGCCGTATGTGGTCTGGCATTGTTATGAAGAAGCAATACTCCTCTAGTCAACAGTCCTGGATGTTTTCTTCGAATTGCATCATGAAGCTTCAATATAACTTCACAGTACGATTCAGAATTCACAGTGTCGCCTTTCTTCTTGAAATTGGTTAAAAGCACTCCTTGACAATCCCAGAACACTGTCAGCATATCCTTTCCTGCTGATGGTGTAACCTTGAATTTTTGGACACAAGGCGAAGAAGGATGTTTCCATTGAATTGAAGCACGCTTTGATTCGAGCTAGTAGTATTGCACCCATGATTCGTCCTCAGTAACAATCCTGTTCAGCATGTCTTCTCCTTCATCTTCTTATCGACAGAGATGATACAAGGACAGGCCAAATCGGTTCATTTTGTGTCCCTCCTTCAATTGGTTGGGTACCCACCTTGAGCACACTTTCTTAAATTTCTATCGATCATGTATTATGATGTATGCTGAACCATGTTAGCACCCTATTGCAGATGCTACAGAGTTTATCGTTACTCACCTGTCACCTCTATTCATCTCCTCCACCCGCTGCACGGATGCTTCTGCTGCAATCTCAACAGGACGACCAGATCGGATTTCATCAACAATTTTAGAGCGTCCTTGAGAAAAATTTTCTATCCAGCTATGCACAGCTTTACGGGACAAACATTTGTCAGCATAAACAGGAAGCATTTCCTTATGAATGTCCTTTGCAGGCAGTCCTTTTCCGCACCCAAAAAAAAAAAAACGCACAAGAGCACGTTGCTCTTTGGTTGTACACTCCGTAAGTACAGTCGCCATATAGTTTATGCGCTGCGCATGTGCACGAGACACCTAAAACTGTCATTTACTGCCATTATAGTACCTTGCGGTGTATGACAGAGGGGTCTTTGAGCCTGGAGAATTAAGGCCGCCTGGCTAGTGCAGTCGGAGCGAACTGTGCAGGTTAGGACTTTCTTTTTGCCCCTGGCAGAAAAAAATCCCACACGTTACCGAGGGATCGAACCCGGGTCTCATGAATGAGAGTTCGGCTTTCTAGCCACTCGGCCAGCCGCTCCCATGAGACACCTAACTAACGGGAATAGAAAGTTCGATGTTGCTGTCATCTAATGACACCTGTAGAAAACACCATCTACATTTACCTGCCATCCCACAGAACTGTGTGACTCACTTATTGACTCGCCCTTGTATAATCATGGAGACGACCCACCAGTGACTACATTAAGACATAAGAAAGGGATGAGAAGAATGAAAGGATGAAAAAATGAGAATAATGAAGAGAAAATGAATAAACAAATTAAAAATGTTGATAACATTTATGGACGTCAGGAGAAGTTAAAGTTAGTACCAAATTAAAAATTCGTAAGACCAGTTTTAAATCGATGCTACTGTAAGGGTTAGAAATATGGAGAACAATTAAAAGAATTGCTATTAAACTACAAACATTCACTAATTGGTGCCTGCGCAGAATGGTGGGAATAACATGGCATGACAGAATCACCAATGTTCTCCAGTAGTGAATTTGACTGACAAAGACACAAACAATAGATTGCACGATTTCTTGCCTGGCATATTTCGCTGCATCTCGTCAGGTATATACTGCAGAAGTCACACAACGTAAAGTAAAATAGAAACCTAGTGAACCAAGTAAAATAACCAGATGAGTCCTTAAGTAGAAATATACACATGTTCGCACAGTAATTTCAATTGACTACCACGGTAATTTTAAACTGATGATAATGTCTTTCTGTTTGCAAAACAAAACTGGCCTATGTAGATTAAACAAGATGGCATCTGCAAACTTTTACACGCAACTGTTTTGTGTATTACATAACTCGCGAAACGTATTGTCTCTACCAATAATATGACCGGTTTCCAAAACATGCAGTGCAATCGATGACGCAGGAATTTTGTGGGGAGTCGGCGTGACTCCCATCACGTGTGTGTAGTATCTTGTCAATCCAATTGAGTATGTGTTCGACCACCCTGTTGTTTAACTGCCTCTCTGTTCTGCCGATGTAGGTAGACAAGCACCTGCATGCGAATTGGTAAATGCAATTGGATTTGGCATACAGAGGGGCATATTTCTTTTTTACTGCTAGAGTGGGAATATGTGTGGTTCGGTACTTAATAACTGGAGCTGCAGCACAGAATGTTCGGCCAACTGCTGTAAAGAGCCGGTCCTTTAGACGTTGCATTACGTCATCTCCTCGAAAGGTTACCTAGACAACTACCTTGAGTTTAGGGACTAACGTTTCGTCAGGTTTTGGTTTCGGCTGTTGGCAGATCACCCACGCTTATCAGCATGGCACATGATAATGTTGAACAGTCCATGATTTTCCAGCGTATAGAACCCCTGTTCACGCCACAAGGAGCAAGTTCTATATTGTGTTGGCTCTACACTCCAGGCCAGTCGGCACTCTATGGGTAATGTGGTGGAGGCACAACTGGCCACTTTTGCTGTCCACATAATGTCCTGGTTTATTAAAAAGAAATTGGGGAATTCAAAAACAGACATGTAGTTAGCCGCTGTGATGCTGTGGCTTCTGGCTCCAGAGAATGTCCCAATAGATAAAGCAACCTTTGACTAGACGACCTGAGAAGGAATGCTAGTTGAAGATACAATGACGGACCGAACAACATGTTTCCGGATAAAGAATTTGGATTTAAGCGTTGGGGGGGGGGGGGGGGTGTATTTATTTATTTATTTATTTATTTATTTATTTATTTATGTGGGTTAGCTCTCTTTGAACTTAAGCGTAGTCCATACATTTGTTACAACTTCTAGTGCACTGAACTGAATTTTGCTTGTGGGTTATCTTCCCCTACTACCCGTGTCCCTCGCCATCAGGCGAACAGACTGTGACTTCTGAGATACTTGTAATTTACATCCACAAGTGAAGGACGAGAGGTCAACATATATGAGAGGAATAACACTTGGTGTTTGCAACCAGCGATCTACTTGAACGATTAGCATCTACACTTTATGAGATCTGCTATGGGTTTGCTCGGTGTGCTTTGATGGAGTTCTTAAATGAATCTGACCATCACTTAGGGAGATGCCCGTGTGTGATGGAAGTCGTCCGTCACCAAGAAATACGACCAACCAGAACACTACTCTTTTATAAGGAAACAACTACTTCAGCGCTATCAAAAACAAAGTGTTTCCCCCAATCCTTTCCACACACACACACACACACACACACACACACACACACACATACACAACACACACCACGCACACCAAAAACACATACAGACACACACACAAAACACATCATGTACCCCCAAACACATACCAACACCCACACAGACACATACACCAGTCATACATTGTTCGTCCATATAGACACATCACACACATACACACCCAAACACACACACACACACACGTACACACACACACACACACACCACGCACCCAAACACATATACACAATGCCATACACTGTTTACCCACACACCTACAATCATATACACACATTAACACACTCATACACACACACACAAGTCACACACTGTTCGCCCACACATCACACTCACACACACACAGACACACACATAGGAGCGCGCGTCCGCAGGCTCCAGTTATCTCAATATATGGCAAAGTCTGACACTGACACCTCTGATGCACCACACATCCGCACCGACATGATATTTTACGCGCTGCAGTTACGCACCATTGGGTTATCAGATTACATTCTGACTTCATGACATTCGTTTCCACTTCACCGACTTGGCAAACAACAGTGACACGACTGCTGACAAGTTGACCTCGATCTGTGTTCCTTACACAACGCGATACCACAACAATGTTTCCACACCTGTAATGTTTCTAATGTCATGTGCATGTACATAACGAAGACACACAATATATTGCGCAATTTATTGCCTGGCATATTTCGCTATATCTCATCATGTGGATACTACAGAAATTTTAGTAAATGAACATATATGAAAACACATGTAATGAATCTTTATAGCTGACGCACAACACGCTGCCATGTGTTTCATTCATGTTCATCTTTTTTTTTTAAGGGGAGGGGGGGGGGTTAAAAGACATGAGAAATAGACTTCATTGCAACGGGTTTTATCCCATACGGGTCAGATTTTTTTTTTTATCCACAAGGTGGCCCGCCGAAAGCGTCGCACAAAGCACCATCTCTGTAGCTCCATTGACGAACCCCGGGCGTTTACGAGAACATTGTACTCTTGAACCGAACGGCGAGGCCGGAATCGAACACACATCCTACAGGGCACACGGCAAGCGGCTTTAAAACTTTACCACAGAGACTGCCTTTAAATGTATCTAATGTAGTGAGCTAAGGAATGTACATGAACTTGGAAGCAACAGAAATGTGGTTCTTGGGGCGAATGTTGCGAATTACTTGGACTGCCAAGGTAACTAACGGCGATTGCCAAAAAGAAGCTAATGAAACTAAAACATTATATACAACATTAAGAAAGAAAGTGCTAAAGTGCTATATAGAATCTGTTTTGCTGTATGGCCGTGAATCATGAAACGTACGTGAACAAATTAGGAAGAAATTGGAAGCAACAGAGATGTGGTTCCTGAAACGAATGTTGCGAATTTCTTGGACTGTCAGGGTAACTAACGAAAGAGGTTAATGAAACTAGAAGATATAAGAAAGAAAAAAACAGTTTTATGTGGTCATGTGATGAGAAGAAATGCATTGGAGAACATCGTGACAACTGCAAAGATCGAGGCGAAGAGAGGCAGACCAAGAGGAATGATGCTGCAAGGATTGAGACGGTGGCGTTGAGGAATATCAGCAGCAGAGTTGATCCAGAACACCAAAGACCGAGATATATGGAAAGACATGAACGCCTACGCCAGCTGGCATGGCACTTCGTGAGGATGATGATGAATGAGCTTAGATGGTGACCCACGTGACTGTGTGGGCGGTGGGTCGATGTGTGATTGAGTTTACAGCCACGTTTATACCTCATCAGTCCGTCGGTGAAGGTGATGCATGAATGGATCGCGTGTCCGTCAGGCACTAGTTCGTAAATATTTGTTTTAGGATGTTTTATATTGTTTTAGAATGTGTTTTAGGAATCACTCATGCTCCTTGTATTGAAGGATTGGTAGTAGAATAAATGGAAAGTTAATCGAAGGTGTTGTTAATTGATTTAGGAATGTAAAAGTTATTTCCAGCTCTGCAACAAGACAGACGAGAGACATCGTAATAGTATGTCTGTCATATAACACACGACTTGTTTAGCTAAGTGTCTGTCATATAACATGTTGTTTAGCTTTATGTCTGTCGTTATAAAACATGTTACTGCGCCTCTCACTGACTCAGTTATGGACAGGGGAGAGGTGGTGGTGCGCCTGTGGGGCCAAGTGGAGAAGGTGGGTAACAGATTGAGAACCTGTATGTGGAAATAATGAGAATTCGGGTGATCGGCAGGGGTTCTGGAAGCATTTCAAAACTGAGAGGGAAGACCAGGAGAACTTTCATTCAGATAGCGGTGTGAACGATTAGCAGTGTGACTCTTCGCTGGCTGTTGAACGAGGGGACTGAGAGTGTACGGGGATTGGCATGAGTGCAGTAATGTCAGTTCTTAGCTCAACTCAACTCAATTCAATCCAATAACACAAAACACTGCTAACTATAGGTCTGTCTAATATAATTCACTAGCTGACCCGGCCCGGCTTCGCCCAGCTCCTGGTGGGGAGCATCTCATTTAATTCATATAAGTAGTCATATAAGCTCCCGTTCCCGTTACCGACTATCTGTCTGTCTGTCTGTCTCATTGTCCGATTACCCCTACCCCGTTCAACCCCAGAAGAGAAGTCATATTTAGGGTCCATCCCCATTCTCAGATTAATAATCCTGTGACCGAGTCAGCCACATTCGGCTATTCATTTTAAGGGTATTGTTGTCCACAGAGGGTACTTTCATTTGTTCGGACTCTAAAAAGTATCTTCCATGCCGATACAGACGTCATGGCCGCGACGACCACTAGTCCTGTTTCGTGGATGAAATTCGCAGTCTCTGCGTGCAGTGGGATGAGAGTTTGAATGCTTATGGTAACTGAGTCTGACAAGCCAATGTGCATGCTTGCTTCCTAAGAGTCGTTTTGTGTAATTCTGCCATACCTGTTCATCAGTCAATCAATCAGGTGCCGTCTCCACAATGAAAGTTGTTTGCAATGGATCTCCCGCACCGTCTGTCTCTCGCCTTGAAATTATATTCTGTTAGACTGATGTTCGTCCATCTCTTGATGTTACCTTCCTACTTGTATCGTTGTCTGCCTCTTGCTCGCCTGCCCTCAACCTCGCCCTCCAGTACGGTTTTATAAGAGTGTTATGTCTTTTAACGTGGCCGAAATATTTCATTGCCTCTATTTTATTTCTTTCATCAACTCTCTTTTCTATAACCTCTGAATTTGATTGTTTTTATTTCTAAGAAATACGACATATTCTGCTATATATCCATATCTCCAGGGCCTCTATTCGACTTTATAATTGCCTGTTCATTGCCCAGCATTGAGTTGGTAATATACCATTCATATATTTGTTATAAAGCCACTGGGACGGGTTACATTTGATCTCACCTCCTACGTTATAAATTATCTCAAACCCATTGCACTCACCATATTATCTGCAAACCTATTGTACTTACCATATTATCTTCAAACCCATTGTACTCACCAAATTATCTTCAAACTCATTGTACTTACCATATTATCTACAAATCCATTGTACTTACCAAAGTATCTACAAACACATTGTACTTACTATTTTATCTACAAATCCATTGTACTTACCATATTATCTACAAACCCATTGTACTTACCATATTATCTACACACCCATTCCACTTACCATATTATCTACAAACCCATTGTAATTACCATATTATCTACAAACCCATTTTACTTACCAAATTATCTACAAACCTATTGTACTTAACAAATTATCTACAAACTCACTTTACTTACCAAATTATCTACAAACCTATTGTACTTACCAAATTATCTACAAACCCATTTTACTTACCAAATTATCTACAAACCCATTGTACTTACCATATTATCTACAAACCTAATGTACTTATCAAATTATCTACAGACCCATTTTACTTACCAAATTATCTACAAACCCATTTTACTTACTAAAATATCTACAAACCCATTTTACTTACCAAATTATCTACAAATCTGTTGTACTTACCAAATCATCAACAAACCCATTGTACTTACCAAATTATCTACAAACCCATTTTATTTACTAAAATATCTACAGACCCATTTTACTTACCAAATTATCTATAAACCCATTTTACTTACCAAATTATCTACAAACCCATTGTACGTACCAAATTATATATAAACCCATTGTACTTACCAAATTATCTACAAACCTATTGTACTTAACAAATTATCTACAAACCCATTTTACTAATCAAATTATCTACAAACCCATTGTACTTACCAAATTATCTATAAACCCATTTTACTTACCAAATTATCTACAAACCCAAATGTACTTACCAAATCATCTACATACCCATTCTACTTACCAAATTTTCTACAAACCCATTGTACTTACCAAATTATCTACTAACCCATTTTAGTTACCAAATTATCTACAAACCCATTTTACTTATCAAATTATCTACAAACCCAATGTACTTACCAAATCATCTACATACCCACTGCACGCACCAAATTAACCATATGCCCATTTAAGGTACCACATTATCTACTATCCCGTTGCACATACACATTATCTACAAATCTATTGTACGGAAAAACCCATTGAGCGAAATGACCTAAACTAATGGGTTATGCCATGCAATGTAAACATTCATGTGTATATCAAACATTCAACAATTGTGCTACATCCCTAGGTTGGCTGGCACAAACAAAGCATGCCTGGAAACTGACAATTGTACTACGTTCCTCGGTTGTGTGCTTGAAATAACTTTCTTGAAATAACTTGCTTGAAATAACTGTCCTTATCTAAAGCCTCAACATGTTTACTACACAAGCAACTAAATGCAAGTGCAGTCTTGTCAACAATTTAACGTTGCTAAATAAGGGGAGTAGTTTTATATATGTTATATTGTTCAGTAGTTTCCCATTGCTTTCTGAACGACCGGCACTCATACCTTTGTATGGGAAACAACGCAAGGTGATCTGCTTCCAAATTACATACAGCTGTGTTTCGAACGCGGTTTGCGGGTTTACTAATTGTGCATGTAACCCCTTCGCCACGGAGCAGGTGTAGAAGACAAGGGTACATAAATGCTTGTATCTGTTGGGAACATTAATTGCGCGTTCTATAGAAGTAAAAACATACCTATATATTTGCTTCATAGACTAACAAAGACTTTCGATAAAGTATGACATGACAACATGATTAAGATGCTTGCAGAGCTACACATTGTGGGGAAAGACTTAGACTTGTATTCCTTACTTTTTAAACATATATTGTCAACAACAAGCTGCCATAAAGATTGATAATGAAGTCATTCATCATCAGCCTATTAAAAGAGGTGTGTGACAGGGATGTGTAATGTCTCCAGATCTCCCCCCTCCCCCGCACCCCCTATACAGTGAAAATATGTTCAGAAATGTAGAAGATATGAGAGAAATCACCATTGGAAGGACATTAACATCTATAACATTAGATATGCATATATTGTTAGTATTGGTTGCAGACAACGAACAAGATCTGCAACATTTGGTTGATGTGGTTATTATACACAGTGGACCACTAAGGTTTGGGTGCTACATAGATCCTCTACTTTTGTATGGATGCGAGACGCGGACAATAAGCAGACAATATGAAAACCATCTGATGGCATTTGAAATGTGGTTTCTGAGGAAAATGCAAAGAATACCATGGACGGAGAGAAAACCCAATCAGCAAGTACACATTCTATGGGCAGTTGAAAACGTTTGGCACGTTAAGAGAATTATTATACTGGAGAACCTGGTGCTAACTGACACGATTGAGGGCAAAAGAACACGGGGAAGGCAGAGAAGTAAATATTTGGATGGCTTGGCCTTGTAACATGGTCGAGACAAGAACACGGATCTGATCCATGACGTGTGAGATGGCGAAACACGGCCGCCGACGCCTACCGGCATGGCACATAACGATGATGATGATGATGATGAGAAGAGAGCCATTGGAGAACATCACGTCAAATGGAAAGATGATGGCGTGGCACAAGATGATGACAAGTATAATAAGGTGACAAACGACATCCTTTTGGTAATTCTGTTCTTAATTTACACGTCCTTACTAGTTTTTTTTTCCATCACAAACTCTGCGCTGTATGTCTTTACATGTTGTCTTTATTTGGAGAATGAGTTCTTCGTCCTGTCCAGCAGCGACTCATCGGTTTCCACAGACACTCCCAGTCCGCGCTGTTAGAGGACTTCTCGGGGACCACAAATCCAGTCCGCGCTGTTAGAGGACTTCTCGTGGACCACACATCCAGTCTGAATTGACGAATGTAGTTGTTGTCCTCTGTTATTATATGTAATATGACTATTGTTTATGTGTAATGTGACTATTTTATTTATAATATGTTATGTGATATTTATCATGTGTAATTTGACTATTTATTATGTACTAGCTGACCCGGCCCGGCTTCGCCCAGGCCCTCGCGGGGATATATCTATCTATCTGTCTGTCTGTCTGCTTGTCTGTCTGTCTGTCTGTCTGTCTGTCTGTCTGTCTGACCCGGCTTCGCCCAGCTCCTGGTGGGGAGCATCTCATTTAATTCATATAAGTAGTCATATAGGCTCCCGTTCCCGTTCTCGACTATCTGTCTGTCTGTCTCTCTGTCTGTCTGACCCAGCCCGGCTTCGCCCAGCTCCTGGTGGGGAGCATCTCATTTAATTCATATAAGTAGACATATAAGCTCCCGTTCCCGTTCCCGACTATCTGTCTGTCTGTCTGTCTGTCTGTCTGTCTGTCTATCTGTCTGTCTGTCTATCTGTCTGTCTGTCTGTCTGTCTGTCTATCTGTCTGTCTGTCTGTCTGTCTGTCTGACCCGGCCGGCTTCACCCAGTCCCTGGTGGGGAGCATCTCATTTAATTCATATCATCATTCATTGGCACCTTGCCGTCTTGACAGACGATAGTTTGTGCTTTAAAAAGGCATAATAACTTTTAACTATGGCGGTAGCGAGTGTGACTGATAAGGCCAATTTGCGCTGTAAATGTCCGTTCACAGTGGGTGCATGTGAACACGTGGTCATTTCCACCATCATGCACCATCTTACGTCTCAAACGCTTGGTGTGTGACTTTTCTGCAATAATTTTCTCCTTTGACTTTATTCCATTTCTGATATTTGCCCTCCATGCAACACGTTCAGCGGCGACTTGCTCCCAATGTGCATTATCAATGCCTGTATCAATCATGTCCCGCTTACACACATCTTTGTATCGTAGTAGAGGCCGACCCTGAGATCTCTTACCCATCTGTAATTCACCAAAAAAGATATCCTTTGGTATTCTACCATCATCCATCCTCCTAAGATGTCCTATCCATCTAAGTCTACGAAGACTGAGCATGGAATAAACTGTCACACAACCTGATCTTTCCAATACTTCAGTATTTGTGATTTTGTCTTGCCACTTAATACCAAGAATTCTTCGCAGACACCGCATATGAAAGCTGTTTAAATTGTTCTCTTGGTGTGAGTAAGTTGTCCAGGTTTCACTGCCATAGAGAAGAGTACTAAGGACACAGGCTTGATAGACCAGGACTTTTGTTTTGGCAGTAAGCTTCCTGTTCTCCCAGACTCTTTTTCTTAACCTGTTCATTGTTGTTGCTGCCTTACCAATCCGGATGTTGATTTCCTGATATAGGGATAATTTGCTATTTACCACTGATCCTAGATATGTAAAATGGTCTACTATCTCTAGTTCGGCGTCGTCAATAAAGATTGATGGTACCCCATGTGCACCTTGTGACATAATCTGTGTCTTCTTTTTGCTAATTGTTAAACCAAATTCAGAACAAGCATTGGAGAATGCAGATAGTAGACATTGCAATTCTTCCTCAGAGTGGGTCGTAACTGCAGCATCATCTGCAAAAAGCAACTCTCTGATCAGTACCCTCCTAATTTTGGTCTTAGCCTTCAATCTCTGAGCATTGTAGAGGCCGCCATCTGAGCGTGAGTGAATGTATATACCACCATCCTGATCATGAAATGCATATTTCAGTAGAAGTGAAAAGTATATTCCAAAGAGGGTGGGAGCTAGTACACAACCTTGCTTAACTCCACTCTTGATTTCAAATTCTTCAGAAGTTGCACCATCAAACTTGATTATACCCTTCATGCCTGTGTGGAACGATTCCACAATGGACAGAAGAGTTGGTGGGCAGCCAATCTTCTTTAGTGCCTTGAACAGACCCTCACGACTGACCAAATCAAATGCCTTTGTGAGGTCGATGAAGGCAATAAACAGTGGTTGATTCTGTTCACGGCATTTTTCTTGCATTTGTCGCAATGAGAATATCATATCAGTGGTAGACCGGTTCTGTCGAAAGCCACACTGTGATTCGGGATAGACTTGATCTCCTAGGACTTGAAGTCTGCGCAGAACAATTCTGGCAAATACTTTTCCAACAATACACAGAAGTGAGATACCCCTATAGTTGTTGCAGTCGCTCCGATCGCCCTTGTTCTTGTACAGTGTTATGATGCTTGAATCTTTGAAATCCTGTGGGACTTGTCCTTCACGCCAGCATAGCTCTATTAGCTGGTGGATCTGTATAGTGAGTGTGTCTTGCCCACTCCTGATAACCTCTATTGGAATCCCATCCTTACCTGGAGCCTTGCCAGATGCAAGTTCATTTATAGCACACTTAACTTCTGTTATGGTGGGAAGTGTGTCCAGGTGGTCAAGAGTTGGTAGAGCCTCTATAGCGTTGAGGGCATTATCCGCTAGTTTGGTCTCACTTGAGTAAAGCTCCAAATAGTGCTCTACCCATCTGTCCATCTGCTGTTTCTTATCAGTGATGACTTCTCCAGTCAAGGTTTTCAATGGTGCACTTCTTTTGATCACTGGACCACAGGCTTTCTTTATTCCTTCATACATGCTTCTTATGTCTCCCTTATCACTTGCGATTTGAATGGACTCACATAACTTGATCCAATAATCATTTGCACACTGCCTGGCAGCCTTTTGCACATCCTTCCTAGCTTGCCTTAGCTCACTCAGAGTGTTACGCGTTGGTCTTTCCTTGTTTCTTAAGAGAGCTTTCTTCTTCTTATCAATCAAGGGCTGCAGAGTCTCGCTGTTGGCCGAAAACCAGTCCTGCCTCTTATGATCCACAGTGCCGTAAACCCCTACAGCAGTTTTATAAAGAGTTTCCTTAATTTGACCCCACTTTTCATTTACTGTACAATTTTCTGGTGTATCAGTGAAAGCGTCTTCAAGTTGCTGTTGAAACTGAAAGAACTTTTCAGGATCATGAGTGTTAATAATATTAATCCTGGGACTAGATTTGTGTTTAGCTGTGTAGATTCTCTTTGGTCTCAGTCTAACCCTTGCAACAACCAAAGAATGATCCGTATCACAGTCAGCACTGTGGTAACTACGAGTCAATGATATATGGTTCAGATGTTGTCTCCGTGTGATGATGAAGTCCAGCTGGTGCCAATGGCCGGATCTTGGATGTTTCCATGTGACCTTATGCATCTCTTTTGTTTTAAAAAAAGAGTTTGTAATACATAGGTCATTACTGGTGCAATGCTCCAGCAGCCTTTGCCCATTTTCATTCATGCGACCGATGTTGTATTTTCCAAGGCACACTGGCCATGAACTCGAGTCCTTGCCCACACGAGCATTGAAATCACCGAGCATATAAATGTAGTCGGATTTTGGAACTGCCTTAATCACAGAGTCTAACTCCTCATAGAACAAATCCTTCACATCATCAGAGGAATCGAGTGTCGGTGCATATGCAGTAATAATGGTGGCAAACCCACAAGAGGTTGCCAAGCGCAGGGATAATAGTCTTTCATTTCCTCCTGCTGGAATTTCAATCATTCCCAGTAGCGAATTCTTCACTGCAAAGCCCACACCGTGTTGCCTTTTTTCTGCCTGCCCTTTACCCTTCCAGAAAAAGGTGTAGTTGTTTTCCCTGAGTGACCCTTCCTCAGCGAGGCGAGTCTCCTGCAGGCCAGCAATATCAATGTTAAGACGATTGAGTTCAGCATCAATCACAGCCGTTTTTCTCACATCGTCAATATTGGTCAAGTCAGTGGAAAATCCTGGACACATGGTTCTCACGTTCCAGGTTGCAAGCCGTAGCTTGAGGTTTCTATTTATATTTTTGTTTGTACCTGGTGCATTGGTTTTACAGCCTGCGATTCAGATTTTGTCCTAGCCCCAAGCACCCATTGAAGCAGGCAGGCTGTGGCGGATCAGCACCCAATTGGCTGGGGGTTGCCCAGCTTGAGGCGGGCGGTAGCTGATCAGTGACACCTATAGGTGTCTCCCACCGTCAGAGGCAACGCGTGGCGCCCCATGTCTACGCCAACTGACAAGGACTTATAACCCGTAACAGTTGCCTCTCGCTTTGATTCCGAGACCAGTTAAGACCAGGGATGGAGTTATTGCCTCTCCATAGCACAAAGCCTGGGCTAAAATATAGAGATCATGTGTTGCCCATGCAGCATGATCCCTCTCTCGGCCTGCCTAGTTCACTCCAGAGGAAAGGTAACACCCCTACATCTGGAACAAGACAAGCTGCAGAAGCTGCCGGATCAGCAAAGCAATGCTCTAACTGTCCGCCTGTCGGAGCTTCGATCCTAGACCAGTCGCCAACCAAGGCTTAGGGCCTGGTCTGCCCTGCCATGACAATTTTGTCTTTAGCTTGCATTTCCTCGCACCAGGGTAAGGCGTGTACCCTCCCAATTGCGCTCTTCCGCCCGAAGCCGTTGGCACAATGTGGGGTGTCGGGTTTGGTAAGCGCCGCCCAACGCTCGGCGCTAACAGAAACCAGGTAGTACCGTCTACTGTTATACGGTAGATCAGTCATATCTGACTAAGACCTGACTGACCTTAATTCATATAAGTAGTCATATAAGCTCCCGCTCCCGACTATCTGTCTGTCTGTCTGTCTATCTGTCTGTCTGTCTGTCTGTCCGACCCGACCCGACTTCGCCCAGGCCCTGGTGGGGAGCATCTCATTTAATTCATATCCATCCATCATGTGCCATGCCGGTAAGCGTGGGCGGTCATGTTCTGCCATCTCACCCGATCACCAGAGTCGTGGATCAGCTCCGTGTTTCTGTCTCGACCATGCCACAAGGCCAAGCCATCCAGGTACTTGCTTCTAGGTCTTCCCCTTGGTCTGTTCCCCTCGATCTTACCAGTTGTCACCAAATTCTCCAATCCATTTCTTCTCATAACATGCCCAAAAAATTTTGACTGTCTACGTCTAATTTCTCTAATCAATTTACGATCTTCATTTGTTTCTTGAAGGACTTGTTCATTGGTCTTTCTGGCTGTCCATGGTATTCTTTGCATTTTCCTCAGAAACCACATCTCTACAGCCATCAGATGTTTTTCAGCCTGACTGCTCATTGTCCACGCTTCACATCCATACAAAAGTACAGGTTCAATGTAGCATCTCAACACTCTTTTTCTCGTTTCAATTGACATCTTTTTATTGGTCAATATGTTTTTCATCTTGCTAAAGGCTACTTTTGCCATGGCGATTATTGTTCTAATCTCTTCAAGGCATCTCCCATCAGATGTTATTACTGTTCCGAGATAATTGTACCTGCTCACTTGTTGAAGAATATTCCCATTTACTTGTATATTACATTGTGGTATTTCGTCCTTCCTAGTGACGACCATAATCTGTGTCTTTTTACAATTTAATTCTAACCCTAGTTGTTCACTGTGTGTAACAATCGCATCTACTAAATTTTGCAGGTCCTGTTCATTGTCTGCAATCAAGACTGTATCATCTGCATATCTAATGTTATTGATGCATCGTCCCCCAATGTTGATTCCTTCCATATCTTCAATATTTCTGAAAATACTTTCACTGTACAGGGAAAACAGATCTGGAGACATTACACATCCCTGTCTCACACCCCTTTTAATAGGCTGATATTGGCTTACTTCATTATCAACTCTTATGGCAGCTTGTTGTTTCCAATATATGTTTTTTACAAGTCTAAGATCTTTTCCATCAATTTGTAGATCTTCAAGCATCCTTATCATGTTGACATGTCTCACTTTATCAAAAGCCTTTGTGTAGTCAATAAAGCAAAGGTGTAGATCTTTGTTTACTTCTATAGAACGTTCGATTATGTTTCTCAGTATATACACAGCATTTACTGTACCCTTGCCTTCCACAAACCCACATTGTTCTTCTCCTATTTCAGGTTGTATTTTCCTCCTAACTCTTTGCATGATAATTCTTAGCAAAATCTTCGTGATGTGACTCATTATACTAATTGTTCGATGTTGATCACATTCCAAGGCTCCTGATTTCTTTGGGATTGCAATAAATACAGAATTACATAACTCCTGAGGTATATTTCCAGTATCATATATTGTATTAAGCAGACTGGTAACTTGATCTATTCCATATTCTTCTAAAGCATTAATCATTTCTGTTGTGACGCTGTCTGAACCGGGGGTCTTGCCAGATTTCATATGGTTAAGAGCATTCTGAACCTCCATCTTCAAAATTGCTGGTCCTTCATTATTATTTTGAACATCATACTGTTCGTCTCTGTTATCGTCATACAGGTTTTTCACGTAATCTGACCATTCATGTAATATCTGATCTTTTTCTATTATGACTCTTCCATCTTTTGTCTTTAGGCAGCCTGCTGATGTACGTGTTCTTTGATTAGTAAGCTCCTGAATTCTTTTATGCATTAGTTTCGCATTGTTACTGTTGTGTTGTTTTTCAATTTCTCTGCAATTTTTCTCAAGCCATTTTCTTTTGCCTCCTTACATAAGGTTCTCACTTTTCTGTGAATTTCTTCATATTTGGCAGGATAATTTTTGTTCTGTCTTCTTGTTTCCATTAGTTGTAAAATTTCTTCAGTCATCCATGTCTTACGGCCCACTTTCTTTACTTTTGGAATAGTTTTTTCTGCTGCGCAACTGATTGAATTCTTCATCGTTTCCCATTGATCATCTACATCTTGAAACAGGATCTCTAGATCAGACAATATATCAAATTTGTTCTTTACTTCTATGTTAAAATTATCTTGTATTTCTTTGTCAGTTTTCAATTTGCACAAGTCATATTTAGGGTTTCCTGCTGTATACTTGACTTTCTTTAACTTTACCCTCAATGTGCCTGTAATTAATCTGTGATCACTGTAACAGTCTGCACTTGGAACTGTTTTTACGACTGTTAACGCATTTCGAAACCTTTTGCTAATCAGGATGTAATCTATCTGGTTTTTAATCCTGCTGTCTGGACTCCTCCATGTCCATAATCTTCTAGGATGCTGTTTAAACCAGGTGTTTCCTACAACCATTGCTTGTTCTTTTGCCCATTCTACAAGTCTGTATCCTCTTTCATTTCTCTCTCCCAAACCATGGTTGCCTACACTGCATCCATCGCCTTGCTGTCCTATTTTTGCGTTGAAATCACCCATTATGATATTTATTTCCGATTTTTTGCAGTTCTTCAAAGCAGACTCCACGTCATTATAAAATTCCTCTATGCTTTCTTCACTGCTTTCACTTGTTGGGGCATATACTTGAATGACATTTATTTTAAAAGGTCTTCCGTTTAATTTTACTAATAGGACTCTGTCTGACACAGCATGATATCCTTTGACAGAATTTGATGTTTGCTTATCTAATATAATGGCTACACCTCTTTGCTGTTCTTCTCCCCCAGAGTAAATAATCTTACAATCCTCTCCTGTCCTTATCCCTGCTCCTTTCCATCTCGTTTCCGATATTCCTAATATGTTAATCTTCTCTCTCTTCATTTCTTTTTTGATGTTTTCTAACTTTCCATCTGCATTCATTGTTCTAACGTTCCAAGTTCCTACTTTCAATGATATTAATCTGTTGCACCTAGTAGCCTGTTGACGGTCTGGAGTCACCTGGTGCGCATGACTATCCCTACCGGGCGAGGTTGCTCCTATGGAGCACCCATTTACGCCGTTTCTCTGATTATCGATGATTTCACACAACATGATTTTCTTGGCATGTGTAAAGAAGGTAGTTTGCCATTGCTTTCCTTCCTAGCAGTGACCATACTGGTCAATGACCGTAGCCATTGTCTCCTCAAAAAAGAGATCCTCTGCCTACCGTCGTGAAGGTGGAGACCATAACCCACAACTATCTGTTGGCTGCTCTCCATCTTCATCCACCACCTGCACCCATGGCTTCACGTAACCCTGATCGGGGGGCTAAACGGGTACTCCACCTTGCCCAAGGGTGTCCCGTAGGCTAGCGGAGGGAAGGAGGCGCCTTACTTCTCCTTTGATAGGGGATACCCCTACCCCGCTACTACTTTAATTCATATAAGTAGTCATATAAGCTCCCGCTCCCGACTATCTGTCTGTCTGTCTGTCCCGGCATGGAAAAAAAATGTCCTTCCACACACCATGTGTTCTCTTTCACACCCACAACATTGAATGAAAAACCTGATGTTGACATACACGCGGCCAAACTTTTTTTTAAACAAAAACAAAATCAAGCATATACACATGTGAATTGTGTACTGACCTTCTCTCGGCCAAGCGAACGGAAAAAGCAAATGCTTCGATTAATTCAAAACTTCCACTCTCAAAAAAGTACAGAAATAAAATTCTAACGTATCTAAAATAATCCATTATTTTTAATGAGAACTGTTTTTAATCACCTATATGACTGTAGATAACTTCTTTAAACATAAAAAGATGAGTTAGAAAATTTTCACTATTTAAATAGATGCATTATTTTTATGAAAACTTTGAAAATGCCTTAAAGATTATATCATTATTTATTATAACTCATATGCCTGTAAATAACTGTAGACAAAGAGTTTATAAATCTTTGAAAACAATGCAACAATCTATATATAAAATATATAGCAATGCTATTAAAAGTTATGCCCCTTGAAATAACTTTTCTTAAGTTAAGTACCCTCGCTATATATAAATGATAATGTAAATTTAAATATTAAATTTTAGTAAGTAAATAGCTGGTTGTACACTAACAAACTATGACAGTTGGCTGCACGGAAATGAAAAGAATACATGTAGAACATTTCATCTCAATCGGATATACCGTTATCGAACGCATCAAATACATCCCTACATACATACATCGCCTTTTATATATATATATAGATAATGTGACCATTTATGATATGTCATGTGGCTATTTATTGTGTGTAATGTGACTGTTTGTAATGTGTAATGTGACTGTTTATAATGTGTAATGTGACAGTTTATAATGTGTAACGTGACTGTTTATAATGTGTAATGTGACTGTTTATAATGTGTAATGTGACTGTTTATAATGTGTAATGTGACTGTTTATAATGTGTAGTGTGACTGTTTATAATGTGTAATGTGACTGTTTATAATGTGTAATGTGACAGTTTATAATGTGTAATGTGACTGTTTATAATGTGTAAAGTGACTGTTTATAAAGTGTAATGTGACTGTTTATAATGTGGAATGTGACAGTTTATCATACGTAATGTGACTATTATGGTTGTGTAATGTGACCATTTATAATGTTGTAATCTGACTATTTATTTTGTGTAATCTGACTATTATGTGCAATATAACTATTTGTTACGTGTAGTGTGACAATTATTTGTAGCGTGACCATTTATTATGTGTAGTGTGACTATCCGGCGCGTTTTAGCTCAGTGGCTATCACACTGGTCTGATCACCAAGAGCTCATCTGTTCGAATCCTTCTCGGGGCAGAGTGTTTCATTTTACAATTATTTACTCAGGGTCTTAATTCACGCCTCTCTAACATAGGTACCAGGAACTGTTCTGGGAAACAAAGGTGGTCGGTGTAATTATCATCACATCACTCACTGAGTGCCGAGCAGTCTATACAAATTGTAATATATATCACATCACTCATTGAGTGCAGTGATATCTTTACAAATCGGGACTAGCACCATTTACCAAATTCCCCTCAATGAGTGGGGGAAAAAAGTTTCTGATAATTGACTTCAACTTGTAAATATCAATGAAGAACCACAGATTTGAAGAGACATCATCGTCAACGCCAGTCGGCAATGCACTTGAAAACTCTTATTCGCGTGTATTCTCGTTTCAGGTTGGTTCTCTGCACTTTTATGAACCTGTGCAAACAGACATGGCGCCTATTTATCCATAATATAGTCTGCTGACGTGCAAATAGAAGTAACAGGGTGCTGACAGTTTCCCAGCCACTGCCCACACCCAGGCTGTCACGCACAGGCTTTTCCCGAAGGGAATTTGAATAACTAAGACACAAACGAAGATTGCAGGATTTATTGCCCGGCATATTTCGCTCCATCTCGTCCGGTGCATACTGCCGAAATCATACGACATAAACTAAAGTGGTTAGATAAATTCTTCAAGCTGAAATATACACATATTCACACAGTAACTTCAATTAAATACCACAGTAATTTTAAAGGGACTATCACGTCTTTCTTTTTGGACAAGACTGGCTTCTGTCGATTAATGGCGATTTGTTCAGCGACCTTTAACAAGCCACCATGTTTGTGTGTTAAGCAAAAGGAGAAACGCATTGTCTCTAGAAGTCATGCGACCACTTTCCAAGATGTGCCGTGCAATCGATGACGCGGGAGGTTTGTGGTGTGCTGGCTTGGCCAGATTCCCAGTGTCTGTGTTAGCCATTTCGAACAAGGAGACCAGATCAATGTAACAAATAGCTCATACTGGAAAGGGATTCGAACATATACCAACCAGACCTGCAGGCCAGCGTGCCAGCCACTGCCGTACACCGACATGAACATATTCTTCTTCTAATAGTCCATGCCGTATGGCGTTGGTGATCATATATGTCCACATCATTCTTTTTTACGCTCACACGCTGTGAACTCAACCGTAGTCCACACACACTACTTCTTGTAGCACTGTATTGATGTTTTTGTGTGTGGATTAGCTTTCCCTATTACCAGTGTCCCTCGCCATCAGGCAAACCCATATCGACTTCAGAGGTAGGCCTACTTGTAATTTACATCCCCAAGTCAAGGACGAGAAGTCAACATTTTAGTCCAACTGACAGGTTTAGGGGTTAAACACCCTAACTCAGCATCAGCACACCGGGTGTTTAAGAACGAGAGCTCTTATCCATTCAGGTACATTGTCCTTCTGACAGCCTTTAATCTCCCATGCTTTCAATCATTTCTGATACCGACATTCCCTCATGCCACGATGTCAAACTATCCAGCGTCTTCTCTCTGGGTCTCCCCCTGCCGTGTGTCTTGTGTTAAAAAGTGAGTTGCATATCCTTTACAGGACGTTGCAGTCAACACCAGGCTTTTCTGCGATCTCTTGGCAAGTTTATGTTCAATAGTTTGCCATTGCTTTCTGAACGACCGACACCCTATTCGTAAAAAAAAAAAAAAAAACTCAACGCAGTCTGTTGCTAAAACGTTTGCAGCTATGTTTCGAACGCGGGTATGCGTGATCACGAATCGCGTCCCAAACTTCATCGCCACGGAGCCGGCTCTGTCTTGTGTACTGACAATCATTTCTGATACTAATGTTCTACCATGCCATCATGTCTTATCTTGGTCTCCCCCTGCTTCCCCCTCCCCTCCAGCCTCCCCGTTTTGGCGACATATTCCAGTTTTCAGCTTCTCATGACATGCCCAAGGAATGTGGACTGTCCGCTTCTGATGCTAGTAACTGGTTCTCTTTGCGAGTTAACCCTTTTCCATACATCCTCATTGTTCTTTCTATCCATCCAAGATGCTCTAATCATTCTTCTGTAAAACCACACCTCTGCAGTTTCCACAGAATTCCACACGTGTCTGCTAATTTTCCATTATTTGCTTCCATAAACCAGGATTGGCTCAATATAGCTCTTAAGAATGAACGGATACAGGAATACAAATACAAGGAAGAAAGATATTGGGGTGCGGGTTGTAGTGTTGTTTTTGAGTGCTCCACCAGGAGACATGATCGACACTCAATGTCATTCAATCACCTGTCGCCTTGACCCCTTTACCTGGTGGTGATCGATATCTTAGCCATGTTTTGATCAAATCAAACTAGTGCCAGGTTTCTTGGCTGTCAGTACAGCTCTGGCACATGTCCTTGCATGTATTGTGACAGACAAGAGGGGAGATACTTGGCATGCCAGTTGTAATATATATGTCTCTGGTTCTTTGTCTGATCTCTCGCTCTGTGTTGTCTGTAGTTCTGTCTTCTTTGGGATTCTATATTTCCGATATGGTTATATATCTTCTCTCGGTGGTTCTGTCTTCTCTGTTGTGCTGTCAAACTTGTGCAGACACTGGAAATATAGGGGAATGTACGAGGGCATCAAGCAAGCTGTCGGTCCATCAAAAAATAAGATGGCCCCTTTACGATCAACTGAGGGGGTAATCATAAAAGATCGAGCGAAACAAATGGATCGCTGGGTAGAACACTACTCAGAGCTATACTCAGTGGATAACACTGTCAGCGAAGAAGCTCTGGAAGCCATCGATCAATAGTCCGCCATGCGTGCCTTGGATAACGAACCTTGCCTCACACAAATCAGCGAAGCACTAGACTCTCTCAAATCCGGCAAATCACCTGGAAAAGATAGTACTCCACGTGAAATTTTAAAATGTAGCAAAGAAACAATCATCCCAGAACTGTATGCAATATTTCAGCTCTGCTGGAAAGAAAAATCACTACCACAAGATATGAAAGACGCAAACATCGTTACCCTTTATAAAAACAAAGGCGACAGAAGCGACTGCAACAACTATCGCGGCATTTCCCTACTCAGCATTACAGGCAAGATTTTTGCCACAGTAATCCTTAAAAGATTACACATTCTTTGCTGAAAGAATCTACCCCGAATCGCAGTGCGGATTTAGACCCAACAGGTCCACCATCGATATGATTTTCTCACTCCGGCAGCTCCAAGAGAAGTGCAGAGAACAGAGGAAGCCATTATATATTGCCTTCATCGACCTCACAAAGGCATTTGACCTCGCGAGCAGAAGCGGCCTTTTTAAGGTCCTTGAAAAGGTTGGATGTCCACCCACCCTTCTTAGTCTCGTGAAATCATTCCACGAAAACATGCAGGGGACCATTTTATTTGACGGCTCAACATCCCAGTCATTCAGCATCAGCAGCGGAGTAAAGCAAGGTTGCGTGCTTGCTCCTACACTCTTTGGTATCTTCTTCGCTGTTCTCTTAAGGCAGGCATTTGGGACTGCCACTGAAGGCATATACCTCCACACAAGATCCGATGGCAAACTTTTTAACCCATCAAGACTCAAGGCAAAGACCAAAATAAGATCAAGATGCGTAAGAGAACTACTTTTTTCAGATGATGCAGCACTGACTACTCATACAGCAGAAGATCTCCAAAGGCTCATAGATCGTTTTGCAGCTGCCTGCAAAGACTTTGGGCTCACCATTAGCCTAAATAAAACACAGGTGATGGAACAAGATGCTAGTGCGCCTCCGTCAATCAAAATTTCTAATTACGAATTGCAGGTCGTCCACGATTTTGTGTATTTGGGGTCGACAATATCAGATAATCTTTCATTAGAGACATAAATCGACAGACGCATTGGAAAGGCAGCCACAACATTTTCCAGACTAGCTAAAAGAGTTTGGGAGAATAATAGACTAACAGAGCGTACAAAAGCTCGAGTATATAAAGCTTGTGTTGTTAGCACACTAATCTATGGGTCTGAATCCTGGACCCTGTACTCAAGACAGGAAAGGAAGTTGAATTCCTTCCACATGAGATGTATGAGACGTATCCTGGGCATAACATGGAAAGACCACATAACAAACAAACAGGTGCTTGAAAGAGCAGATATTACCACAGTGCACACCCTCCTCAAGCAGAGACGCCTCCGGTGGCTGGGCCACGTATCTCGAATGGAGGATGAACGTATTCCCAAAGATCTCCTATACGGAGAACTAGCCACATGAAATAGGCCAACCGAAAGACCCCAAATGCGATATAGGGATGTGTGTAAACAAGATATGAAAACCATTGGAATAGATCCAGACACGTGGGAGAGAGTTGCAACAGACAGATGCTCCTGGAGAAGAGATGTACGAAACGGACTGGTGTTCTTTGAGCGCAATCAGATCCAACAAACTGAGGATAGGCGGGACAGGCTCAAAGCGCAGTCACTTACTGCGGGACTTGCCTCGTCTTACAGATGCGGAAACTGTGACAGGGATTGTCACTCTCGCATTGGACTATACAGTCACCAGCGGTGCTGCCAGGCACCTCCCAAGCGGCACAACTCTATAGTCCTTCAGGACTGAAAGAGGCCTACTACTACTACTACTGTCTTATATGTGGTTCTATGTTTTCTCTGTCGTTCTTTGTTTATTCTGTTGTTCTGTCTTCACCCGCTGGATGCAGCAATGAATATGGTCGAGGGTCATAGACTAAGACGAGGCAGGGCCTGGTTGGCACAGGCAGAAATTTCTATAAGTCAGGTGTGTGATCTAGAGACCATCAATCGTGAAAGAGAGTGGGTTGAAGTTCCAGAAGACATGACGGACTGGCACAATGTAATAATAACACTGGGTCGTGAGTGCAGAGAATGGGCAGCGGGCCGCACTGAGTTTGAAGTGCAACAGCTGATCTAGAGCAATACACATTAAGGTGACATAGTCATCTACACCGATGAATCAGTGGTGAGAAACAGACGTAGTGGCTGGGGCTTTATTGCAAAGGCTAATGGGCGAGTCTTGACAAAGGACAGTCTGGCATATGAGACTAAGACCTCCAGCATGAGAATGGAGGTGGAGGCAGTAACATCGGCATTCCGGTGGCTAGAGGAGACTACTGCAACACACGTTGTATTCATTACGGATTCAAAGAGTATGCTTAGCAAGGTGGAGAAAGGAATGTTTCGAATGGAATGGCTCTCGTCGCTTCAGAGGTCATTGATTGTGAGAATTGCATGGATATTTTGCCCTGGCCATGCGGGGGTAAGGGGGAATGAACAGGCTGATAGGCTTGCAGGGAATGCACCTCTTGGTGGTAGTTTGCCTATGGACAAGGGGGAGGTGGTCGTGCGCTTGTGGGACCAGGTGGAGAAGGCGGAGGAACAGATTGAGAACCCATATGTTGAAAGAATGAGATTGCGGGGGATTGGCAGGGGTTCTGGAAGAATCTCAAAACTGAGAGGGAAGACCAGGAGAACGTTTAATCAGATAGCGGTGGGAACGATTAGTAGTATGACTCTTCTCTGGCTGTTGAACGAGGGGGCGGAGCACGTATGGGAATGTCCTGAGTGCAGTGATGTCGGTTCTTAACTCAACTCAACTCTGTCTTCTGTGTTGTGCTGTCTTATATGTGGTTGTATTTTTCTCTGTCGTTCTTTGTTTATTCTGTGGTTCTGTCTTCACTGTTGTGCTGTCCTATATGTGGTTGTATGTTTTCTCTGTCGTTCTTTGTTTACTCTGTGGTTTTGTCTTCTCTATTATGCTGTCTTATATGTGGTTGTATGTTTTCTCTGTCGTTCTTTGTTTACTCTGTGTTTCAATGTTTTCTTTAGTTCCATCCTCACTAAAGTTCTGTGTCTGGGTGTTTGGGTGGGTGTGTGTGTGGATGAGTGGGGTGTGTGGGTGGGGTGTGGGTGGGGGATATGTATGGCTGGGTGAGGCTGTATGTGGGTGGGTGGGTGGGTATGTGGGAGGGTGGGGTGTGTGTGGGTGGGGGTTGTGTGGGTTGGTGGGTGGAGAATGTGTATGTGGGTGGGTGTGGGGTGTGTGTGTGGTTGGGGGATGAGTTTTTGCCTGGGTGGTTGGAGGTGTGTGGATATGGGTGGGTGGGTATGTGAAACTGGGGAATGGGTGTGTTGTGGGGAGACATGTGTGTGGGGGGATGTGTGTTAATAGGGAAGGATGGGTTGGTGGTGTTTGGGTGGGGGTGTGTGTGAGTGAGTGGGTGGGTGGGGTGTGTGTGGGGGATGTGTGTGGGTGAGTGGGGGTATGTAAGGCTGCGTGAGGCTGTGTGTGGGTGAGTGGGGTGGGTATGTGGGTGGCTGGCGTGGGTGGGGGTGTGTGGGTGGATGGAGGGTGTGTGTGAATGGGTGGGTGATGTGTGTGGGTGGGTGAGGTGTGGATGGGTGGGTGGGTTGTTGTATGTGGGTGGATGGGGATGTGTGTGGGTGGGTTTGGGTGTATGTGGGTGGAAAGAGGTTGTGTGGGTGGGTGAGGGACGTGTCTCATAATATTGTAATATGTATTGTTTATGCTTACAACATTCATTTGACAATGCATTTTCCTATGTGAATGCATCATGCACTATTGATGAATGAAAGATGAGTGATTGGAAGGGCTGAATGTAAGACGGGCCTGCGTGCCAAATGTGTAACCTTTTTAAAATAAAGTTGAATTGAATTGAATTGCCTTCACAGTAGTTTGATGTCGTCTCTGTTGTTCTATGTTTTCTCCGTGAATCTATATCTTCTGTGTTGTTCTATGTCTTCTCCGTGGTTCTTCTTCTTCTTCTTCTTCTTCTTCTTCTTCTTCTTCTTCTTCTTCTTCTTCTTCTTCTTCTTCTTCTTCTTCTTCTTCTTCTTCGTTCATCCGGATTTTTTTTTCGGACGTGACTGCATTGTGCCTGTCTACAGCAGAGCTGCGTTCTTGCGCCGTTAGGCCGACACATCCGACTTCTGCGGGCATTTTTTGACCGGGTTAACCTTCCCGGCGCCGTGGTTCTATATGTACTTTCTAGTTCTATATCTTCTCTCTGGGCCTGTGTCTTCTCCGTGGTTTTATATCTTCTCCGTTCTTCTATGTCTTCACTGTGATTAAATGTCTACTCTGTAGCAGATCCAGACGCGTGGGAAAGAGTTGCAACAGACAGTTGTTCTTGGAGAAGAGATGTACGAAACGGAAAGGTGCTCTTTGAGCACAATCTTAGTTAGTTAGCCGCCGTTCCAACTTCACGGCAACGGGTCGTCGCCATTAGGCTCCGTTCCTGTGCCAGTGAACATCACACAAAATGCTCCTCACTGCCCTATGTGAACAATGGATTAGCCAACAGCCCGCACAGGTACACTGTGCAAAATGCCGCCGCCAGAATGCCAACAGACAAGTCCTCCACGAACAACAGTTCATCGTCGATGGAATCGGCAGTCACCAGAAAGATTTCATTGATTCGGGTTTTATACCATATGGCTCGGTCTCTTTCCGCAGGGGACCGACCGAAAGCGCCGCACAAAGCACGAACTCCGTAGCTCCAGTGACGACTCCCATAAGTCTCCTGAAAAATAATTCTAATCTGAAAAGGCAAACCAGTCAATTCAGAAACAGCCGGCCGCCATCGTTCCGAACATGCATTTCACGCTACAAACAACAGCGGACAGATGTAAAAGCATTCCATGCGAAATTAACAGTGTCGCGCCACGCACTCACTCAGTAGCAGGGCGACGGAACCATGCACTACCAGTCCAACATGAGGAAAATGCGAATGTAAACCGTAACCACGATTATAAACACTCCAGAGGTAACGGTTTACATGCCTATCCGTTACGTTGGGGACCGGAAGTCCCAATAGACTGTAGACTAAGTCTTAGCCCAAGCCTCCTTATTCGCCTGTTACGACATGCATGGAAGGCACCAGTGTTACTATTCTTCGCTTCCCTTATGGGCCCCGGCAACACACGGGCGTCAGCGCAATCTGATCCAACAAACTGAGGACAGGCGGCACCAGCTATCAAATGCAGTCACTTACTGCGGGACCTGCCTCGTCTTACAGATGCGGAAACTGACATAAGGATTGTCACTCTCGCATTGGACAGTCACCAGCGGCGCTGTCAGGCACCTCCCCAGCGGTACAACTCTATAGTCCTTCAGGGCTGAAATGGCCTACTACAACTAATGTCTACTCTGTGGTTCTATGTCCTCTCTGTGGTTCTGTCCTCTCTGTGGTTCTATCTTCTCTGTGGTTCTATGTCCTCTCTGTGGTTCTGTCCTCTCTGTGGTTCTGTCCTCTCTGTGGTTCTGTCTTCTCTGTGATTCTATGTCCTCTCTGTGGTTCTGTCCTCTCTGTGGTCCTGTCTTCTCTGTGGTCCTATGTCCTCTCTGTGGTTCTGTCGTCTCTGTGGTTCTGTCCTCTCTGTGGTTCTGTCTTCTCTGTGGTTCTATGTCCTCTCTGTGGTTCTGTCCTCTCTGTGGTTCTGTCTTCTCTGTGGTTCTATGGCCTCTCTGTGGTTCTGTACTCTCTGTGGTTCTGTCTTCTCAGTATTTGTATGTCCTCTCTGTGGTTCTGTCCTCCCTGCGGTTCTGTCTTCTCTGTGGTTCTATGTCCTCTCTGTGGGTCTGTCCTCTCTGCTGTTCTGTCCTCTCTGTGGTTCTGTCCTCTCTGTGGTTCTATGTCCTCTCTGTGGTTTTATGTCTTCTCTGTGGTTCTATGCCTGATCTATGGTTGATGATGATGATGCCTATATCAGCAAGATGATGTTCTGTAGATAAGACGCCCATATTGTCTGGACTGAGGATGAGTGCAGCATCTGGCTAGCTGCACGACTTTGAGAGTATCGTCCCGTACCCATTTATCAAACTGGGTCGACTACAGAGCTTGAATAAAAGCGTGGGTGCATTTATAAATCAATCAGTCCATCGGTCAATCAATCGACTGGTAAGGCAGTAATATCCTACAGGCTGTAATATCCTACTTCTATTTCCAGAAACCAATTGTGTGTTTTGTTTGTAGTGAATTACTCACAATTGAACCCGACTGCAATAATGTCAACGAGTGTTGTAGAGATATAAATTTCAATCCGAGGACAATATCAGCGACAGACAATTTCATTGTTTACATCTACAGGTATGGGCGGGATCACGTGACTGCACGGTTGATTAAACTTTAATATGGCGACGATATCCCTGGTCGACGCTGTGACAGCTGGGTTAGTGTCAGGAGATACACTACCTCAACAGTGGAGGTTTGGACTGAACCACAGCAAACAGATGTAGAGATAGTAAACCAATACAGATTGTCTGATATGTCTAAGAGTTATAGCTCTGGTGTCAATTAAAGTGTTACATTTGTAGCAATGGATGGCTTGCTTTGGGATCGGCGTGCAGTAGGACACATTAGGAGGATGGGCGACTGTGGGATGCAGTGGGACTTATTTGGGTGAATTACTGATGGGTAAAATATCTCCGTTACAAGTGGGAGTATAACATACAAGCGATGGACAAACAGCAGTCTGACAAAATGTCCAATCAAGGCGAGAGACAGATAGTGTTAAAGACCCATTGCAGGCAACCTTCATTGTGAAGACGGTATTTGATTGATTGAAACGAATTCGGTGTCGGAGTCTACCTCAGTACAAAGATGTATGTAATCGAGCCATGAATGATACAAGCATATTGCACAAGGAGAGCAAGTCGCCGATGATCAACTAGCATGGAGGGAAAAGAGTAGGAATAGAATAAAGACAAAGATGATAATTATTGAGAATAGGTCAGACACTGAGCGTATGTGACGTCAGATGGAGCGTGATGGTGGAATTGACCATGTATTCACATGCATCCATTGTGGACGAATATTTACCATGCAAATTGGCCTGTCCAGCCACATTCGTTATTGCCATAGGTTGTAGTTACTATACCTGTTTTGAAGCACAGTAACAAACTATCGTCTGTAAAGAAAGCAAGGCGCCAGTTAGGGTGGAGCGGCTAGAAGTGTCAGAGTCCGGCCCTATCTCTGTTAGTACTTGGTACGAGACCAGCCTGGCTGGGCGGATTGGATTAAAGGTGCTACGTCCACCTCTCACTTATGTAGACAGGATGTACATCATATTTTCATTGTTTCATAAAGCAGAGAAAATCAAAAATAATATACCCTCGCCACTTTTTTTTTAACCTTGGTTTGGTGGATCATCTAGCCTTTGCAGATAAGAGCGACCAGTTAGTTAGACTGAACATAATTATGTGGCAGGTCTTAGCAGAACGTGGCTCTCATAACCGCGGGCAGAACAGGTCCAAGATCCAAGCCAGTTCCACTCATCATCATCATCATGTGCGATGTTTTCGCCATCTGACACGATCACCAGAGTCATGGATCAGCTCAGTGTTCTTGTCCCGACCATGCCACATGGCCAGGCCACCTGGATATTTACTTCTCTGTTCATATGTGCGGATATGTTGAATAGGTATCTGCATATATGTTAAATAGGTTAGTGCATATATATATATATATATATATATATATATATATATATATATATATATATATATATATGTGTGTGTGATTTGTGTGTGATTTGTGTGTGTGCGTGAGTGATGTGTGTGGTGTGTGTGATGTGTGTGTTGTGTGTGATGTGTGTGTGTGTGTGGTGTGTGTGTGGTGTGTGTGTGTGCGTTTGTGTGTGTGTGTGTGTGTGTGTGTGTGTGTTGCTTGTTTGGGTGACAATCTATGTCTCCAGGTAGAATTTATATTAAGATTTCAGAGAGATTGTATAGAGTTTTTAAAGAGATTTCAGAGAGATTTCAGAGAGATATCAGTGAGATTTCAGAGAGATGTTACAGAGATGTTTGAGAGATTTAGAGAGCTTTTAGAGAAATTTAGAGAGGTTTTAGACATATTTTAGACATTTTTCAGAGATATTTCAGAGAGATTTAAAAATAATATAATGAAGGGAATTCAAGACAAAGACGAATACTATGTGGAGAACATGAAAGGAACTGCATTAAACAACGACTTAAAATTCGCTACTCCACAATTGTCTATTGTCCCAGTCTCTGTTTCTAAATTCTCTATTTTCACATCCTCTATTTCCATATCCTCTACTTCCCCATTCTCTATTCCCACATTCTCTATTTCCATATCCTCTATTTCCAAAGTCTCTATTTCCACATCCTCTATTTCCACATTCTCTATTTTCACATTCTCTATTTCTACATTCTCTATTTCCACATTCTTTATTTCCACATTTCCACATTCCCAATTTCCCCAGTCTCTATTTCCACATTCTCTAATACCACATTCTCTATTTAACCATCCTCTATTTCCCCATCCCTTATTTTCCCATTCCCTTATTCCCCATCCTATATTTCCCCATTCTCAATTTCCACATTCTCTATTTCCACATCCTAAATTTCCCCAATCTCTATTTAACTATTCTCTATTTCCCCATTTTCTATTTCTCCATCCTTTATTTCCCCACTCTATATTTTCCCCATTCTGTATTTCCACATCCTTTATTTCCATATCCTATACCTCCCTATTTTCTATTTCCCCATTCTCTATTTCCATATCCTCTATTTCCCCAACCTATATTTCCCCATCTCTATTTTGCCATTCTCTATTCGCTCATTCTCTGTTTTCACATTCACTGCTTCCCAATCCTATATTTCCCAATTCTCTATTTCCACATCGTATATTTTCCCATTCTCTATTTCCACATCCTATATTTCCCCTATCCATCCCTATAATCCTACATTACAGGATCCTCGCCGGTGCTACGGAGTTCGTGCACTGAGATGAGTTTCTCCAAACTCAGGTTTGAGTTAGGAGGAGAACGGAGCACTTATGGGTTACACCCGTGTGCCGTGATGTTGATCCGTCGACTAAACTAAACTAAACTAAACTAAACTAAACTAAACTAAACTATATTTCCCCATTCTGTATTTGAACATCCCGCGTGTTCCCATTCTCTATTTTCACATTCTCTATTTTTCCTATTCTCAATTTCCCCATCCTCTATTTCCCTATTCTCTATTTCCACTTTCTTTATTTTCCCATTCTCTATTTCTTCATACTCTATTTCCTCATTTTCTATTTCCCCACCCTCTATTTCCCCATTCTCTATTTCCACATTCTCTATTTCCCTATCCTCTATTCCCCCATCCTTTATTTCACCACTCTCTACTTCCCCATCCTCTATTTCCCCATTTTGTATTTCCACATCCTCTATTTCCTCATTCTATATATCATCATTCTCTTTTCTCCCATCCTCTATTTCCACATTCTTTATTCGCCAATTCTCAGAGTTCCCTGGAGACACCACAAAAGCACTCTGATGTGAGTACACCAACTGCTAATAGCTAACAATTAATTGCAAACCATTGACGCCACATCACAACAAGTGGATCGATACTGCAATAGTGTCTACGTGACGACAACAATCAAACATGTTTCCGCAGATGTTGATTACTGCGCAGTAGAATCACTGAAACTCGCTTTCATCAAGTCCGTTCATATTTGGTTTCAGAACCTACATCGCTGTTTCGGGATATTGCCATATATGGTTAGCCTCATTTCTCGAATACCACAGAAGAGTTCATATTCCTCAACATTGCCTGTTCCCTCTCTACTTTGTGGTGAAATATTAGGTTATGAGGCTCAGTGCACGCACTCTGTAGCCACGGAGACCTATCTATCTATCTATCTATCTATCTATCTATCTATCTATCTATCTATCTATCTATCTATCTATCTATCTATCTATCCATCTATCTATCCATCCATCTATCTATCTATCCATCCATCCATCCATCCATCTATCTACCTATCTATCTATCTATCTATCTATCTATCTATCTATCTATCTATCTATCTATCTATCTATCTAATCTATCTATCTATTTTGCCCTTGCCTTTATAATGCATATCTTTTATATTGTTGCTGTTCTCTGTTAGCCTTGAATGATGTGTGAATGAAATAATGTATGAAAGAGAGTGATAGAAGGGCAGAATGTTAGACGGGCCTGCGTGCCCAATTCTTAACGCTTGGAAAATAAAGTTTGTTCGTTCGTTCTATCTATCTGCCTGCCTGCCTGCCTGTCTGTCTGTCTGTCTGTCTGTCTGATTGTCTGTCTTATGTTCTGGCAGTTTAATAAAAGTAACTTGCCACTGAATACTATTCTCCAAAGACCCCAGATCATTGCACTACGAAGAAATACACATACAGCCCTTGTCAACCCTGCAAAGGCAACGGTTACATGGTTCTCACTAAACAACCATATTGTGAAAACAGACCTGCCGGCAGTAAGAATGGATGGGAGCAGTTTGAGTAGAACCCAGTCAATGACATATCTTGGCGTGAGGCTTGATCGTAGCCTGTCCTTCAGAGATCATGTCGATTATGTCATAACGAAGGCTCGAAAAGGTTTGTCAGCAATGAGAGTCATGGCGACTGCCAATATCGAGCAAAGACTGCTAATACTTCTGTTCCAAGGACTGGTGCTTGCACGCATCGAGTATGCCCTGGCCATCCTCACTGTCAGCCCTACACAGATTGGAAGACTTGAAAAGGTACAAAACGAAGCCATGCGCATCATTTTGGGCTGCACGAGAGACACCAGCTGTGTAGCAATGAGATACCTCCTTGACTTCCCGACAATGGAACACAGGATCAAGATCTGGAGAGCTCGTGCATACTTAAAAATAAGTGCAGATGAGCAGCACCCTCTGCATGACGCTATATTCAGAGAAAAGGGTGACAGGCTAAAGAGGGGCAAATCATGGATGGGTCGGGCGGAAGATGTCATCAGACAGGTCTGCAGTCTTACCAGTATCAACCCCGGTAAGGAATGGGTGCCGGTGCCTCCAGCTTTTAAGTGCACTTTCTCCTGCATTATCACACTCGACAGACGGTGCAGAGAGCAGAACCCTGCCGCTGTCAATGCAGAGGTTAACGCGCTCATCTATGAACACTCAGATAGCCCCGAAGTGCTCATCTATACAGATGGATCTGTGGTAAAGCAGCAGAGAAGTGCGTGGGCATTTACAGCCCGTTCAGCGGGCCGAACCGTTCAAGAATCCAGTGGTGCCCACTCTATGACCACGAGCAGCATGACGATGGAGGTGATGGCAGTTACACAGGCTTTCATATGGCTGGAATCACAGCATTATACCAACGTGTGTGTACTAAGTGATTCAATGAGCATGATTCAGAAGGTCGAAGCTGGATCTGTACGTAGACAGTGGACTGAATCGCTGCGGAAGTCTGTTGTCCGTAAAGTCACCTTCATCTTCGTCCCGGGACATGCGGGAGTCGAGGGAAATGAACGAGCTGACAAACTGGCTGGCTCTTCACCCCCTGTAGATGGCCAGCCCATGGATCGTGCCGATGTTATTAACGTCCTTAAAGATATGGCGAGAACAGAGGACTTTGACGTCAGTGATTCCACATCGCTGTCCAGGATGAAAGACCTGGGAGTAAGAATCGGCACAGCCAGACGCGAGAGGTACATCGGGAAAACAAAGCGCCTCGTCAACCAACACAGAACTGGCACTATTAGCCACCGGACGCTGATGAATATGCTGGGGGGAGGATCTGAGCACCTATGGACATGTCCGGAGTGCAACGAAGATACCAAAACCGATAACTGATAACTGAAGAAATGCACAGGTTATTAATCGTCACCAGCAGACACGGAAGAGCAAGAAGAAAACCTGCTGCCTTGGCCCGTCGCCTGCGAGCACACCAGTCACTCGATGTTTTCCCAGATTACTTTGTGTGATATCAAGTTCATTGAGTACGTTCCTTGCTGCCAGACTGCATCCAGCGGAATCATTCAACAGATGGTCATCTATAATGGATGAGCACCGTCCTTGGGCATCTCCAGCTTGAGCCATGAGTTCAGCTCTCTCTTCGCGTCAACATACCTGTCTTGGTGCCATTAATCACGGAACATTCCACAAGACACACGCATCATTATTGTTTGTTTATATAATTGCATGTTTGCATTATTTGTACTTGTATCTTTTAATTGTTTGTATTTTTGTTTGTTTGTTTGTTTGTATTATATTTGTAGTGTGATTGTATGCGTATTTATTTGTACTGTTTGTTTGTATGTTTGTAGGGTTGTATGCTTGTTTGTTGTTTGTTTGTGTATTTGTATGGTTGTATGTTTTTATGTTTGCATAGTTGTATGTTTGTTTATTTGTTGTTTGTTTATTTATTTGTTTGTTTATTTGCTCGTGTGTTTGTTTAGTTGAGTTATCCCTTCCATTGCTCATGTGTGCTTAGAAAGCTATTATTTCTCTGGCTGAGGTAGTCAATCCAGCTTGCCCAAGCAAGGGAGGATTGAACCCTTCCCCCACGGTCTGTGGGGCGGCCAACCTGACACCATAGTCACCCGCTTCTTGGTATTGATTATTATCATGAAAGTAAAAAGCACCACATCGGAAACCATATGGAAACCGTTTTATTATCTTTTAAGTGAAACCGTTATGATATTTTTAATTGAGACCATTATATTTTAAGTGAACCGTTATATTATCCTCTAGTTGCAACCGCTATATTATCTTTTATGTGGAAACCACCAAATTATGTTTTTTAAAATATATTTATTAGTATTACATTGGGGAGCGGCTGGCCGAGTGGCTAGAATGCCGGGCTCTCATTCGGGAGACCCGGGTTTGAATCCTCGGGTAGGTGTGGAGTTGTTTTTTTTCTATCCGAGGCAAAAAGAAAACTCTAACCTGCAAAGTTCGCGGCGACTGCACTAGCCAGGCGGCCTTAATTCCTCAGGCTCAAGACCCCCACTCCCCCCCCCAGCCCCTTCCTACACCGTAAGATACTATAGTCAGTAAAAGACAGTATTACATTGTCACATTTCCGTCTTGACAGACGACAGTTTGTTACATTGTACCTCAAAAAGGCTTAATAACTACAACCCATGGCGGTAGCGAATGTGACTGATAAGGCCAATTCGCGCTGTAAATGTTCGTCCACAGTGTGTGCATGTGAACACATGGTCATTTCCACCATTTTGCACCAGATTACGTTTCACACGCTTGGTGTGTGACTTATCTGCAATAATTTTCTCCTTCGGCTTTATTCCATTTCTGATATTTGCCCGCGATGCAACACGTTCAGCTGCGACTTGCTCCCAATGCGAATTATCAATGCCTGTATCAATCATGTCCCTCTTACACACATAATTGTATCGTAGTAGAGGCTGACCCAGAGATATCCTACCCATCTGTAATTCTCCAAGAAAAATGTCCTTTGGTATTCTACCATCTTCCAGCCTCCTAAAGTGTCCTATCCATCTAAGTCTACGAAGACTGAGCATGGAATATACCGTAACACAACCTGATCTTTCCAATACTTCAGTATTTGTGATTTTGTCTTGCCACTTACTACCAAGTATTCTTCGCAGACACCGCATATGAAAGCTGTTTAAACGTTTCTCTTGGTGTGAGTAAGTTGTCCAGGTTTCACTGCCATAAAGAAGAGTACTAAGGACACAGGCTTGATAGACAAGGACTTTTGTTTTGGCAGTAAGCTTCCTGTTCTCCTAGACTCTTTTTCTTAACCTGTTCATTGTTGTTGTTGCCTTACCAATCCTGGTGTTGATTTCCTGATCTAGGGATAATTTGATATTTACCTCTGATCCTAGATATCTAAAATGGTCTACCATCTCTAGTTCGGCGTCGTCAATAAAGATTGATGGTACCCCATGTGCACCTTGTGACATATGTGTCTTCTTTTTGCTAATGGTTGAACCAAATTCAGAACAAGCATTGAAGAATGCAGATAGTAGACATTGCAATTCTTCCTCAGAGTGGGTCGTAATTGCAGCATCATCTGCAAAAAGGAACTCTCTGATCAGTACCCTCCTAATTTTGGTCTTGGCCTTCAATCTCTGAGCAATGTAGAGGCTACCATCTGAGCGTGAGTGAATGTACATACCACCATCCTGATCACGAAAGGCATATTTCAGTAGAAGTGAAAAGTATATTCCAAAGAGGGTGGGGGATAATACACAACCTTGCTTAACTCCACTCTTGATTTCAAACTCTTCTGAAGTTGCACCATCAAACTCAATTATACCCTTCATGCCTGTGTGGAACGATTCCACAATGGACAGAAGAGTTGGTGGGCAGCCAATCTTCTTTAGTGCTTTGAACAGACCCTCACGACTGACCAAATCAAATGCCTTTGTGAGGTCGATGAAGGCAATAAACAGTGGCTGATTCTGTTTATGGCATTTTTCTTGCATTTGTCGCAATGAGAACATAATATTAATGGTAAACAGGTTCTGTCGGAAGCCACGCTGTTATTCGGGAGTAGACTTGATCTCCCAGGACTTGAAGTAAACATTACACAGAAGTGATATACCCCTATAGTTGTTGCAGTGGCTCCGTTCGCCCTTGTTCTTGTACAATGTTTTGATGCTTGAGTCTTTAAAATACTGTGGGACTTGTCCTTCTCGCCTGCATATCTCTGTTAGCTGGTGGATCTGTAGAGTGAGTGTCTCTTGCCCACTCCTGATAACCTCTATTGGAATCCCATCCTTACCTGGAGCCTTGCCAGATGCAAGTTCATTTATAGCACACTTAACTTCTGTTATAGTGGGAAGTGTGTCCAGGTGGTCAAAAGTTAGCAGGGCCTCTATGGCTTTGAGGGCATCATCCGCTAATGTGGTCTCACTTGAGTAAAGCTCCATATAGTGCTCGACCCATCTATCCATCTGCTGTTTCTTATCAGTGATGATTTCTCCAGTCAAGGTTTTCAGCGGTGCACTTCTTTTGATCATTGGACCAGAGGCTTTCTTTATCACTTCATACATGCTTCTGATGTTTCCCTTACCGCTTGCATTTTGAGTGGACTCGGTCACTTGATCCAATAATCATTTGCACACTGCCTGGCACCCTTTTGCACATCCTTCCTAACTTGCTTCAGCTCACTGAGAGTGTTAAGCGTTTGTCTTTCCTTGTTTCTTAAGAGAGCTATCTTCTTTTTCTTTTTATCAATCAAGGGCTGCAGTGTCTGGCTGTTTGCCGTAAACCAGTCCTGCCTCTTATTTTCCACAGTGCCGTAAACCCCTACCGCTGTTTTATAAAGAATTTCCTTAAGTTTACCCCGCTTTTCACTTGCTGTACAAGTTTCCGTATGACAGTAGACGGTACTACCTGCTTTCTGTCAGCGCCGAATGTTGGGCGGCGCTTACCAAACCCGACACCCCACATTGTGCCAACGGCTTCGGGCGGAAGAGCGCAATTGGGAGGGTACTAGCCTTATCCTGGTGCGAGGAAATGCACCCCAAAGACAAAATAAGTCATGGCAATGCAGACCAGGCCCTACGCCTTGGTTGGCAGCTGGTCTAGGATCGAAGCTCCGACAGGCGGACAGTTAGAGCATTGCTTTGCTGATCTGGCAGCTTCTGCAGCTTGTCTTGTTCCAGATGTATAGGTGTTAACTTTCCTCTGGTGTGAACTAGGCAGGCCGAGAGAGAGATCATGCTGCATGGGCAACACATGGTTTCTTTATTTTAGCCCAGGCTTTGTGCTATGGAGAGGCAATAACTCCATCCCTGGTCTTACCCGGTCTCGGAATCAAAGCGAGAGACAACTGTTACGGGTTATAAGTCCTTGTCAGTTGGCGTAGACATGGGGCGCCACGCGTTGCCTCTGACGGTGGGAGACACCTACAGGTGTCACTTATCAGCTACCGCCCGCCTCAAGCTGGGCAGCCCCCAGCCAATTGGGAGCTGATCCGCCACAGCCTGCCTGCTTCAATGGGTGCTTGGGGCTAGGACAAAATCTGTATCGCAGGCTGTAAAACCAATGCACCAGGTACTAATAAAAAGAATAGAAACCTCAAGCTACGGCTTGCAACTGGAACGTGAGAACCATGTGTCCAGGATTTTCAACTGACTTGACAAATATTGTCGATGTGAGAAAAAAGGCTGTGATTGATGCTGAACTCAATCGTCTTAACATTGATATTGCTGGCCTGCAGGAGACTCGCCTCGCTGAGGAAGGGTCACTCAGGGAAAACAATTACACCTTTTTTTTGGAAGGGAAGAGGGCAGGCAGAAAAAAGGCAACATGGTGTGGGCTTTGCAGTGAAGAATTCGCTACTGGGAATGATTGATATCCCAGCTGGAGGTAATGAAAGATTATTATCACTGCGCTTGGCAACCTCTTGTGGATTTGCCACCATTCTCACTGCATATGCACCGACACTCGCTTCCTCTGATGATGTGAAGGATACGTTCTATAAGCAGCTAGACTCTGCGATCAAGGCAGTTCCAAAATCCGACTACATTTATATGCTCGGTGATTTCAATGCTCGTGTGGGCAAGGACTCGAGTTCATGGCCAGTGTGCCTTGGAAAATACAACATCGGTCGCATGAATGATAATGGGCAAAGGCTGCTGGAGCATTGCACTATAAACGACCTATGTATTACAAACTCCTTTTTTAAAACAAAAGAGATGCATAAGGTCACATGGAAACATCCAAGATCCAGCCATTGGCATCAGCTGGACTTCATTATCACACGGAGACAACATCTGAACCATACATCATTAACTCGAAGTTACCACAGTGCTGACTGTGATACAGATCATTCTTTGGTTGTTGCAAGGGTTAGACTGAGACCAAAGAGAATCTACACAGCTAAACACAAGTCTAGCCCCGGGATTAATATTATTAACACTCACGATCCTGGAAAGTGCTTTGAATTTCATCAGCAACTTGAAGACGCTTTCAATGATACATCAGAAAATTGTATTGTAAATGATAAATGGAGTAAACTTAAGGAAACTATTTATACAAAAGCGGTAGGGGTTTACGGCACTGTGGATCATAAGAGGCAAGACTGGTTTGCGGCAAACAGTCAGATACTGCAGCCCTTGATTGATAAAAAGAAGATAGCTCTCTTAAGAAACAAGGAAAGACCAACGCGTAACACTCTGAGTGAGCTGAAGCAAGCGAGGAAGGGTGTACAAAAGGCTGCCAGGCAGTGTGCGAATGACTATTAGATCAAGTTATGGGAGTCCATTCAAATCGCAAGTGATAAGGGAAACATCAGAAGCATGTATGAAGGGATAAAGAAAGCCTGTGGTCCAATGATCAAAAGAGGTGCACCGCTGAAAACCTTGTCTGGAGAAATCATCACTGATAAGAAACAGCAGATGGATAGATGGGTCGAGCACTATTTAGAGCTTTACTCAAGTGAGACCAAGCTAGCGGATGATGCCCTCAACGCCATACAGTCCCTGCCATCTCTTGACCACCTGGACACAAACTTCCCACTATAACAGAAGTTAAGTGTGCTATAAATGAGCTTGCATCTGACAAGGCTCCAGGTAAGGATGGGATTCCAATAGAGGTAATCAGGAGTGGGCAAGACACACTCGCTCTATAGATCTACCAGCTAATAGAGCTATGCTGGCGAGAAGGACAAGTCCCACAGGATTTCAAAGATTCAAATATCATAACGCTGTACAAGAACAAGGGAGATCGGAGCGACTGTAACAACAATAGGGGTATCTCACTTCTGTGTATTGTTGGGAAAGTATTTGCCAGAATTGTTCTGCGCAGACTTCAAGTCCTGGGAGATCAAGTCTACACCGAATCACAGTGCGGCTTCCGTCAGAACCGGTCTACCATTGATATGATATTCTCATTGCGACAGATGCAAGAAAAATGCCGGGAACAAAATCAGCCACTGTTTATTGCCTTCATCGACCTCACAAAGGCATTCGATTTGGTCAGTCGTGAGGGTCTGTTCAAAGCACTAAAGAAGATTGGCTGCCCACCAACTCTTCTGTCCATTGTGGAATCATTCCACACAGGCATGAAGAGTATAATCAAGTTTCATGGCTCAACTTCAGAAGAGTTTGAAATCAAGAGTGGAGTTAAGCAAGGTTGTGTACTATCCCCCACCCTATTTGTTATATACTTTTCACTTCTACTGAAATATGCCTTTCATGATCAGGATGACGGTATATACATTCACTCACGCTCAGATGGTGACCTCTATAATGCTCAGAGATTGAAGGCCAAGACCAGAATTATGAGGGTACTAATCAGAGAGTTGCTTTTTGCGGATGATGCTGCGATTACGACCCACTCTGAGGAAGAATTACAACATCTACTATCTGCATTCTTCAATGCTTGTTCTGAATTTGGTTTAACAATTAACAAAAAGAAGACACAGATTATGTCACAAGGTGCACATGGTGTACCATCAATCTTTATTGACGACGCCGAACTGGAGATAGTAGACCATTTTACATATCTAGGATCAGAGGTAAATAGCAAATTATCCCTCGATCAGGAAATCAACATCAGGATTGGCAAGGCAGCAACAACAATGAACATGTTAGCACAAAGAGTCTGAGAGAACAGGAAGTTTACTGCCAAAACAAAAGTCCTCGTCTACCATGCCTGTGTCCTTAGTACTCTTCTTTATGGCAGTGAAACCTGGACAACTTACTCACACCAAGAGAAACGTTTAAACAGCTTTCATATGCGGTGTCTGCGAAGAATTCTTGGTATTAAGTGGCAAGACAAAATTACAAATACTGAAGTATTGGAAAGATCAGGTTGTGTGACGGTGTATTCCATGCTCAGTCTTCGTAGACTTAGATGAATAGGACATGTTAGGAGGATGGATGATGGTAGAATACCAAAGGACATCTTTTTTTGGTGAATTACAGATGGGTAGGAGATCTCAGGGTCGGCCTCTACTACGATACAAAGATGTGTGTAAGCGGGACATGATTGATACAGGCATTGATAATGCACAATGGGAACACGTCGCCGCTGAACGTGTTGCCTGGAGGGCAACTATCAGAAATGGAATAAAGACAAAGGAGAAAATGATTGCAGATAAAGCACACACAGGGCGTGAGAGACGTAAGATGGTGCAAAATGGTGGAAATGACCATGTTTTCACATGCACCTACTGTGGGCAAACATTTGCAGCAAGAATTGGCCTTACCAGCCACACTCGCCACCGCCATGGATCGTAGTTATTAAGCCTTTTTGAAGCACAATGTACCAGACTATCGTCTGTCAAGACGGAAAGGTGCCAATGTAAAACATGTTTCCGATGTATCAGTGAAAGCTTCTTCAAGTTGCTGTTGGAACTCAAAGCACTTATCAGGATCGTGGGTGTTAATATCATTAATCCTGGGGCTAGATTTGTGTTCAACTGTGTAGATTCTCTTTGGTCTCAGTCTAACTCTTGCAACAACCAAAGAATAATCTGTATCACAGTCAGCACTGTGGTAACTTCGAGTTAATGATGTATGGTTCAGATGTTGTCTCCGTGTGATGGTGAAGTTCAGCTGATGCCAATAGCCGGATCTTGGATGTTTCCATGTGACCTTATGCAGCTCTTTTGTTTTAAAGGAGTTTGTAATACATAGGTCATTTCTGGTGCAATGCTCCAACATCCTTTGCCCATTTTCATTTATGCGACCGATGTTGTATTTTCCAAGGCACACTGGCCATGAACTCGAGTCCTTGTCCACACGAGCATTGAAATCACAGAGTATATAAATGTAGTCGGATTTTGAAACTGCCTTGATTACAGAGTCTAGCTCCTCATAGAACACATCCTTCATATCATCAGGGGAAGCAAATATCGGTGCAAATGCAGTGATAATGGTGGCAAAATCACAAGAGGTTGCCAAGCGCAGGGATAATAGTCTGTCCTTACCTCCAGCTGGAATTTCAATCATTCCCAGTAGCGAATTATTTACTGCAAAGCTCACACCATGTTGATTTTTTTCTGCCTGCCCTCTGCCCTTCCAAAAAAAGATGTAAATGTTTTCCCTGAGTGATCCTTCCTCAGCGAGACGAGTCTCCTGCAGACCAACAATATCAATGTTATGACGATTGAGTTCGGCATCAATCACAGCCGTTTTTCTCACATCGTCAATATTCGTCAGGTCAGCGGAAAATCCTGGACACATGTTTCTTATATTACAGTTTGCAAGCCTTAGCTTGAGGTTTCTATTTTTACTTTTATTAGTGCCTGGTGCCTTGGTTTAACAGCCTGCGATGCAGATTTTTACCTAGCCCCAAGCACCCATTCAAGCAGGCAGGCTGTGGCGGATCAGCACCCAGCTGATCGGGGGCTGCCCAGCTTAAGGTGGGCGGTAGTTGATCAGTGACACCTGTAGATGTCTCCGACCGTCAGAGACAATCCTCCCATGTCAACGCCAATTGACAAGGACTTATAACAAGTAATTGCTACCTCTCACTTTGATTCCGAGACCGGTTAAGACCAGGATGGAGTTATACCTCTCCATAGCACAAAGTCTGGGCTGAAATATAGAGATCATGTGTTGCCCATAGAGCATGATCCCTCTCTCGGCCTGCCTTGTTCACTCCAGAGGAAAGGTAACACCTCTACATCTGGAACAAGACAAGCTGCAGAAGCTGCCGGATCAACAAAGCAATGCTCTAACTGTCCGCTTGTCGGAGCTTCGATTCTAGACCAGCTGCTAATTAAGGTTAGGGCCTGGTTTGCACTGCCATTACATTTTGTCTTTACACTGCATTTCCTCGCATCAAGACAAGACTTGTACCCCCCCCCCCCCCACACACAGTTGCGCTCTTCCGTAGTAGTAGTAGTAGTAGTAGTAGTAGTAGTAGTAGTAGTAGTAGTAGTAGTAGTAGTAGTAGTAGTAGTAGTAGTAGTAGTAGTAGTAGTAGTAGTAGTAGTAGTTGTTGTTGTTGTTGTTGTTGTTGTTGTTGTTGTGTTACATTCGTTCAGCGTAGATTACAGTTCCACATTGTATCCGACTAAGTCCAAGTTTGTCAACGCAAATCTGGAGCCAGCTTCTCTGTGGACATATGGTGACTCCAGACTCCCGGTGACTCATCCAGATTGCTTCTCTTTAGTGACCCCCGCCAGTTTGAGACCAGAATTTCTGAACAGACAGGTGAAATACTGTCCTCCCTGGTGATCTATCACTCTGTTATCCGCAATCTTAAAGAAGCTGCTCTCTCTCTCTCTCTCTCTCTCTCTCTCTCTCTCTCTCTCTCTCTCTCTCTCTCTCTCTGCCTGTCTCTCTTTCTCTCTCTTTAAAGTGCTCTATCTATTATCCTCCTCTCCTTTTCTCTCTCTCTCTCTATTATTTCCCGCTTTCTCTCCGTTTCTCTTTGTCTCTCTCCTCTCTCTTTTTATATTCTCTCTGTCTCTCTTTTCGCTCTTGCTCTATCACTGTTTTCCCCTCTGTATTTATTCTTTATTATCTCAACTTCTCTATATTATCTCTCTATTCTTTCACTATTCCTTGTATTCTGCTCCTCTCTTCCTTCTTTTTCTCCCTCACTCTCTCCCGTCGCTCTCAGTGTTCTCTCTCCCTTTCTCTATATTCTCTGTCTCTGTACTATCTCCCTTTCTCCGTATTGTAATTCTCCTTCTCCCTCTCTCTAAACTTTTGTTAGAGATATTGTGATTGTGAGTGAGTATATGTGTATGCGAGGGAGTGTATTATTGAGTGGGTGCATAACTGTGAGAGATTGTATAAATGATGCAAGTATGTATGCAGGACTGTGAGAGATTGTATAAATGATGCAAGTATGTATGCATAACTGTGAGAGATTGTATAAATGATGCAAGTATGTATGCATAACTGTGAGAGATTGTATAAATGATGCATGTATGTATGCATAACTGTGAGAGATTGTATAAATGATGCAAGTATGTATGCATAACTGTGAGAGATTGTATAAATGATGCAAGTATGTATGCATAACTGTGAGAGATTGTATAAATGATGCAAGTATGTATGCAGAACTGTATGTATGTATTTATGCATGCGCGTGTGTACGAGTGTCTGCCTACCTGCCTGTCTCACAACATAGTAATATGTTTATGTTTACAACATTGAGTTGACAATGATGTTTATATCTATGTGAATGTAACATGCACAACAGATAACTGATGAACGACAGATGAGTGATTGGAAGGGCCCAATTTAAAACGGGCCTGCGTGCCCAGTTTGTGACCATTTGAAAATAAAGTTCGTTCGTTCGTTCATTCGCCTCTTCTCTGCTATTGTGAAATCGACATCTGTGACACATTCCCTATTGTGAGATCGACATCTGTGACACATTCCCTATTGTGAGATCGATATCTGTGACACATTCCCTATTGTGAGATCGACATCTGTGACACATTCCCTATTGTGAGATCGACATCTGTGACACATTCCCTATTGTGAGATCGATATCTGTGACACATTCCCTATTGTGAGATCGACATCTGTGACATATGTGTTCTGTCAAGGTTCGAGTTGTCCACTCCACACACCAGCATTTCTTTTATAAACGGTCCCTTTCACTGCACACAAATATCTCCATAAGTGTCTCAGTCTCCTTCCATGGATCACACAAGGAGAATCTCAGCCCAGTGCACTGCATACAATCCAAATGTGATTATAATAATCACACACTCTCAAAATTGCTTGTGGGTTAAAGCTTGTTACATATTCTTTACTAGACATTGCAGTCAACCCCAGCATTTATTGCCTGTTTGTGACTTACTGGGGAATTTTAAGTTCAGTAGTTTGCCATTGCTTTCTGAAAGGCCGACACCTCATACAATCGAAGTCAACGCAAAGCGATTTTTACCTCCCCCGGCAGATTTCGTACACTCGGCTCGGTATGTCGGGGCACTGTGAAACTTCGTTTCACTAATCCCATAGTTACAGAGACCGACTTTTTATGTGGACCGTTTCTATTTTATACAATTTACACGGGCACCGATCTATATGACTTGCTCTGTCCGATGTGCAATTGCCGAGGGCTTTCTGGAGTGTGAGACTCACCGGGATCCTCCAAGTTGTTCTCCCCTGTATGAGCGGTCCAGCCGCCTGATCCATCTCCTCAGAATCAGAGGCGTCTACCATCCCTTTTTCATGCTTTTGTGATCATCCAAACCGCCAAAACAGTGAGACGAAGCTGTTCTGCTTGAGAGAGGATCGGACTCCGCAGCCTTAGGTCTTCCCCGCAACTTCTGGTCCACTCAGCAACTTCTAGTCTACTCTGCAACCTCTGGAATACTCTGCAACCTCTGGTCTATTCCTCAGCCTCTGGTCTACTCCGCAACTTCTGGTTTACTCCGCAACTTCTGGTCTACTCCGCAACCTCTGATCTACTTCGCAACGTTTGGTCTACTCCACAACCTCTGGTCTACTCTGCAAACTCTGGTCTACTCTGCAACTTCTGTTTACTCCACAACCTATAGTCTACTCCGCAACATCTGGTCTACTCCACAACCTCTGGTCTACTCCTCAATATCTGGTCTACTCCACAACATCTATTCTATTCTGCAACACCTAGTCTACCCCACAACATCTGGTCTACTCCGCAATCTCTGACCTACTCTGTCCTGAACCTGTTATCTACTCATCAACCTCTGGCCTACCTCCAAAACCTCTGGTCTACTCCACAACTTCTGGTCTACTATACAACCTCTGGTATTCTACACAACTTGTGGTCTACTCCATCCGCAACCTGTTGTCTACTCCATCACATCTGGTCTACTCCGGAACCTCTTGTCTACTCTGTCCGGAACCTTTTGTCTACTTAGCAAACTCTGGTCTACTCAATACTGCAACACATTGTCTACTCAGCAACCTTTGGTGTACTTTGCAACCTTTGGTGTACTTTGCAACCATTGGTCTACTCCGAAATCTCTGGTCTACTACGCAACATCTGGTCTACCCGGTACCTCTGGTCTACTCTGTCCAGAACCTGTTATCTACTCAGCAACCTCTTGTCTGATCCGCGACCTCTGGTGTACTCCTCAACCTCTGATCTACTGCACAGCCTCTGGTCTATCTCTGGTCTACTCCAACACTTCTAGTATACTCCGTAACTTCTGGCCTACCTCTGGTCTACTCCAAAAACTCTACTCCACAACCTCTGCTCTACATCACAACCTCTGGTCTACCCCGCATCCTCTGGTCTACTCCACAACCCCTGGTTTTCTCCGCAACCTCTGGTCTACTCCGCAACCTCTGTTCTACCTCTGGTCTACTCCAAAATCTCTGGTCTACTCCGCAACCTCTGGTTTACTCCGCAATCTTTGGTCTTCTCTGCAACCTCTGGTCTACTCTTAGTCTATTCCGTCCCTTATACATTACTCTCGAATGTAAATAGCATTTGATAAACCACGATGTCTCTTTCTGTGATAAAGTTTGATGCAGAAAAGTACAAATGGAGTCTTCGTGTCGAAGTGATTACATAGCCTGCCTCGCATTCCGAAGGTAGTGGGTTCGATTCCAGGCTACGCCGTTCTGTTTTCTAATGCAATATTCTCGGAGACTTCTGGGGGGTCGTCACTAGAGCTACGTAGTTCGTGCTTTGAACACGGTTTCAGCAGGCCGCCCCGCGGAAAGAGATCACGCTATATGGGATAAAATCCGGTGCAATGAAGACGATCCTCTTTGCCTTTTAAACGCTTGCAAAGGTAAGTACAGATTTCATGTTGTTGAATGCGCACGTGCATAATTCTATTCTTAATTGTATTAAATGAAGCATTCTCCGCTACTTAGTTTCTGTACTATATATATCTCAGCGACTTATTTAACATTTAGCAGACAACAACCAGATAGAAAAATACTCAGATTATACCAGATAGAAAAAAGTACTTCTAATTACCTCGTAGAGTGCAGATAATGAACTGTTATTTTTTTTTCCATCGCAAAGGTTGCTTCTAAATTTAGACTGCAACGACCAATAAGAACAAGCGCCTGGCACGTGACTGTCCTTTCTTGTTAATTTAAGTCTCTCTCAGGGGAGACGAAATCAAATCGACCTGGCCACCATTCGCGGGTAGTGACGGTTCATTACCTTCACGGGTGAGGGGTTCACTGATCGGAGTTCCGCCGCTGTAATTATAGGGTAATTGTGAGTTGTGACAGGACAAGAGAGTGGGTAGGATTGAGAGAGACATTTTGATACACTAATGACATTGTATCAGTATTTGAGACACATTAGTATACTACAGACATCATCGTCATCATGTGCCATGCCGATAAGTGTAGGAGGTCATGTTTCGTCATCTCACTCGATCACCAGAGTCGTGGATCAGCTCAGTATTCTTGTCTCGACCATACCACTTGGCCAAGCCATCCAAATATTTACTTCTCTGCTTTACCCTCAATCGTGCCAGTTGTCACTATGTTCTCTAGTTTATTTCTTCTCATATTGTGTCCAAAAAATGTGATTGTGTACGTCTAATTTCTAATAAAGACGCAAAGGTACACTTAAGACACATTACTGCAATTGAGACATAAAGATGCATTTGAGACACATAGATACACTAAAGACACATATGTGCATTTGAGACATATAGATACACTAAAGACACATAGGTGCATTTGAGATACTTAGGTGCCCTTTGAGATAATGTGAATATTGTGGAAGAACAGATCATTCACTATGGCCTGGGAAGAATAGTGTGGCCAGAGGATGGCCGACATTAAGTATTCGGCACGGGTAGATAATCAGACAGCAACTGATACCAATAGTATTGGGACTCTCTAGTTGGACAGAGTGAACTCCCTTGGAGTAAGATGGCGGGACACTTTTTATTTTAGTGCATTTTCCTATTGGTTTATGTTTCATGTGGGGGTGTTTTGGTGAAATAGAGATTAGACTGAGTAAGTGCACGTGAGTCAGGACTCCTTTCGATAATTGCTTTATTAGCCACCGGACGCTGATGCATATATAGCGGCGAGGATCTGAGCACCTATGGGCATGTCAAGGATGATACCTCAACAGATAAGTAACTAACGAGCTCTTCGCTGGTTGTTGAAGATTAGAACGGAGGGCATATGGAAATGTTCTGAGTGCTGTGCTGTCGTTTCTTGTGTCAACTCAACTCAACATACCACTTAACATTCAAGCGACGAGTCCCCAACCAAACATCAATACAGAGTGTCTGCTTAGTGAATATTTCCACTGGTCTCTTCGAGTGTGCAGTTCTTAGGACATCCTGAAATTGTTACTTCCACCACAGCCACACAAAAGGGACATTTAATACGGAACACCCCGTCATCTGATGAACTCTTGCGTGTATCTCCACATCTCTACATGGACGCGTGCCAAGAGACGGAAGACCAGGCGCCGCTGTGCCGATAACAACAACAGTACAGTACAGTAAATAATTGAACTTATCAGTGTGAATGCACCCTCGTGTCTGCATCGTTTGATACATGCACTTTACTCACATGCTGTCTACAGAACTCTCGATGTCGTGGCCAAGACTTCTATTCACAGCAAGTCCACATTCGTTCAAATATATAGCGAGTAGTCTAATCCAGTGTTATTGCATGTGTTATTGCATCTGTTTGTTGATATGTAAAGGAATGTTCTGTAATAAGTCGATCTACAGTAAAGTGCGATGAATGAATTACCCAAATAAACACGAGATTTAGAATCGGTAAGCTGTACTAGAACAGGATTGTATGTTTTGCGTATCCTTTTACAGGACTTAGCTGTCAACAGCAGCATCTTTCAGCTGTCTGTTGATCTCTTGGCAAGATTACGCTCAGTAGTTTGCCATTGCTTTCTGAGCGGCCGGCTCAGTATCCGCAATTCACGAGCGGGGGTCGAACCACCTCAGTTCTCGCTCCGCTGCGAGACTCTGCGTGATAAACGGGATTACAGAGAGAAAGTGTTGTAACCCCACAGCCAGAGAGACCGGCAGAACAGGATTACAAGTAACAAAATGAACGTTGCAGAAAAAGCATTCGTTAGAACACAAACACATACTGATATACATAAACACTCTGCATGAATATATATATATATATATATATATATATATATATATATATATATATATATATATATATATATATATATATATATATATAAAGTTACAGATTTGTTTCTGTATTGTGGACTGGGCACGTGTGTTGTCGAATACCGCGTGTATGGTTATAACAAAGCGGCTAGACCGGGAATGTCAATGATATATACAGCTTCACATTAGCTTTATTATTCATGAGTCTATTTTTGTTTTCCTTCTAAACAAGACCTTGTAAAGAGGTAAAACATTTTGTCGGCCAGCTGATTCATCAATCGATCGATGATTAAATCAACAACTGAATAAATTAACCAAGCAAATATCAAAATAATCAGAATAAAAGAAGGTCAGCATGGCCGAATGAATAAGAGCGCACGCTCTTAAACGTACAGTGCGCTGATGCCGAGATAGGTGGTTCAATCCCTATTCAGTCTATTGAACTAAAATGTTAACTTCTCGTCCTTGTCCAGGGAAAGTCGGAGTGGACTCGCATTATGGCGAGTGACACTGGTAAGATGGAAAGCTAATTCACACGCAAAAACTTAGTCAAGTGTACTAGAATTAAAAGCGCGTGTATCGACTACGCTTGAGTTCAAAGCGAGTGAACGAAAAAAAATATCATTTAATTAATCAACCTCTAGATCATTAAATCAGCCTACCTATCCATTAATCAGTTAGTTAATCAGTAAATTTGTTGGTCAACCGATTAATCAATCAATCGATGATTCAATCAATCAATCAATAAACCAAGCAATCAGTTTCAAGTAAATATCAACATCTCCAGAACAACATAAACAGGCCCATCCCCTAGCATGAACTCATGACCATTTCGCACCGTTCCCAGAACGTATTTGCTTATATCCACAGACATATGTCACTCTCACGACTTCTGGTAAACATTACAAGTCCATTTCAAATGCTTGTTTTTCCATTTTGCCCGTTCTGATCTAGTGTGTTTACTTCATTCCAAGCCGATTTGTGTGCCACTCGAATCTCTAGTTCCGCTGTTATTTGTGACGTCAATGAGGTCCTTGTTCAGTGAGTCCCAAGTGTGGTAGGGGGAACTGTGGCTAGCATGTCTGGCGTTAGTGTAACGGTGGAGTGGCTTAGATTGTGTGTTCACCTTAACTTTGAGGTAAGACGTCCGTCTCTCGCTCGAGACGCTGTGGGTGTAAGCTCACTTTTGGACTGTTATGTTGACAAAATAAAGAACATATTGGTGTTATTCTCCCGCCTCCCCCTCAACCCACTTTCCAATGATTCCTGGGTGATAGGTACGATACTTAGAATAATCGGACAAGTACTTGGGTAATAGACAGGGCGTCCTAGAGTACTAGGACACGTACATGGGTCATAAAAAGGATGTCTATATTACTCGGACACGTACTTGGGTCATAAACAAGATGTCTATATTACTCGGACACGTACTTGGGTCATAAAAAGGATGTCTATATTACTCGGACACGTACTTGGGTCATAAACAGGATGTCTATATTACTCGGACATGTACATGGGTCATAAACAGAATGTATAAAATACTAGGACACTACATGGGTCATAAATAGGATGTATAAAATACTAGGACACGTACATGGATCATAAATAGGATGTATAAAATACTAGGACACGTACATGGGTCATAAATAGGATGTATAAAATACTAGGACATGTACATGGGTCATAAATAGGATGTATAAAATACTAGGACACTAGATGGGTCATAAATAGGATGTATAAATACTAGGACATGTACATGGGTCATAAATAGGATGTATAAAATACTAGGACATGTACATGGGTCATAAATAGGATGTATAAAAAACTTGGACATGTACATGGGTCATAAATAGAATGTATAAAATATTAGGACACGTACATGGGTAATGAACAAGATGTCTAAAATACTCTGACACGTAGTTGGGTAATAAATAACATACCTTCAATACTCGAACAAGTCCCTGGGTAATAGATAAGATACTTATAATACTCGGATAAGTCTGTAAGTAATAGATATCTAGAAAACTCTGACAATATTGCGGGTAATAGATCAGATGTTTTCAATACTGGGACTAGTCTCTGGCATAAAATATCTAGAATACTCGAACAAGTCTTTGGGTAATAGATGATTTCCTTAGAATAGTCGGACAATTCTTTGGATAATAGATAAGATATCTGGAAATCTCGATCAAATACTTTAGTAACAGATAAGATAACTATACTCTTCCAAATTCTTGGGGAATAGATCAGATGCGTAATATGCACTGGCAAAGGATTTTTAAGACGAGATTATATACTTCATTGCGCTGGATTTTAACCCATATGGCGGTCGCTTTCCGCCTGGAGTCATGCTCCAAGCGTCGCACAAGACATTGAATCCGAACCTCTAGCGATATCTCCTTGGATTTTCCGAGAAAACTGCACTTGTTAAACTAATTACGGAGCCTGGAATCGAACCCACAGCCTTCGAAGAGAGAGGCAGGCGGCCTACCCACTTCACCACGGACAAGTCCCTGGGTTATAGATAAGATGCTTAGAATACTTGGACACATCCGTGGGTAATAGATAAGAAGTATGGAATATTCGGGCATGTCCATGGGTAATATACAAGATGTCTAGAACACCCGGATCAGGACATCAACAACAATAACTCCAATATTAATGGTAATGGCTTGAGATAAAGATTGATTGTGTGATACTATTTGTTTTCTGTCTAATAAAAATGATTTTATTAATGTCACTATTTTAAAGCTTACTTTCATTGTTTCTAGTTTGTTTTTGTTTTGTTTTTTTTTAGAGACAGACGTAGACAGTCAGAAATTTTTGGGCATGTTATGAGAAGAAATGAATTGGAGAACTTGGTGACAACTGACAAGATCGAGGGGAAGAGACCCAGGGGAAGACAGAGAAGTAAATACTTTGATGGCTTGGCCACATGGCATGGTCGAGACGGGAACATGGAAATGATCCACGACTCTGGTGATCGAGTTAGAAGGCAGAACATGACCGCCCACGCTTACCGGCATGGCACATGATGGATGGATGGACGTCTTATGTCTCTAATTGACTGTCTACTTCTATTTCCATTATTGACTGTCTGTGTCTAATGTCTCCACTTGATTTCCGCGTATAATTTTTATAATTAGCTTGCATCGTCTAATTTATCTAATTGACTGTCTACGTCTAATTTCTATAATTGACTGTCTGAGTGTACTTTCTATAATTTCGCTAGTTTACTGGCTGTGTCTAATTTCTCCACTTGACTTCCACGTCTAATTTTTATAATTGACTACCATCGTCTAATTTCTCAAATTGACTCTCTACGTCTAATTTCTATAATTGACTGCCAACGTCTTATTTCCCTAATTGATTGCCCGCGTCTAATTTCTCTACGCAATTTACAGAATCCGCAAGCTCGTAGCGTCATGACCAAATAAATGAGACGACCAAAGACTTTACAAATCAATGTAGTATCCTCCAGGGTGATGACCTCTCCTTTCAAAGAAACAGATGTGAGGGAGGGGGTAATGACGCAGTGATCATGATGTGAACCTCGCTGTTTGTGTTCTGTCAACTGCTTGTAAACAATGACCTGTTCCTATGACTTTAGGCATATTTTGGGTACATGTTGCTATCCCCACAATGTTAGAGACTAATCTTCAATCGCTGGAAGATAGGGTCAGCATCACACGGACCGCCTTTACTTCCTGGAACATTTTCTGGTACCTGTGTTAGACTAGTTAAACCTGAGACACCAACTCTATGGTACCTGTTTTAGACTGGGTAAACCTGAGACACCAACTCTATGGTACCTGTTTAGACTGGTTAAACCTGAGACACCAACTCTATGGTACCTGTTTTAGACTGGGTAAACCTGAGACACCAACTCTATGGTACCTGTTTTAGACTGGTTAAACCTGAGACACCAACTCTATGGTACATGTTTTAGACTGGGTAAACCTGAGACACCAACTCTATGGTACCTGTTTTAGACTGGTTAAACCTGAGACACCAACTCTATGGTACCTGTTTTAGACTGGGTAAACCTGAGACACCAACTCTATGGTACCTGTTTTAGACTGGTTAAACCTGAGACACCAACTTTATGGTACCTGTTTTAGACTGGTTAAACCTGACACACCAACTCTATGGTACCTGTTTTAGACTGGGTAAACCTGAGACACCGAATCTATTGTACCTGTTTTAGACCGGGTAAAACTGAGACACCATTTCTATGGTACCTGTTTTAGACTGGGTAAAACTGAGACACCATTTCTATGGTACCTGTTTTAGACTGGGTAAACCTGAGAAACCAACTCTATGGTATCTGTATTAGACTGGGTAAAACTGAGACACCAACTCTATGGTACCTGTTTTAGACTGGGTAAACCTGAGACACTAACTCTATGGTACCTGTGTTAGACTGGTTAAACCTGAGACACCAACTCTATGGTACCTGTTTTAGACTGGGTAAACCTCAGACACCAACTCTATGGTACCTGTTTTAGACTGGTTAAACCTGAGACACCAACTCTATGGTACCTGTGTTAGACTGGTTAAACCTGAGACACCAACTCTATGGTACCTGTTTTAGACTGGGTAAACCTGAGACACCAACTTTATGGTACCTGTTTTAGACTGGTTAAACCTGAGACACCAACTCTATGGTACCTGTTTTAGACTGGGTAAACCTGAGACACCAACTCTATGGTATCTGTTTTAGACTGGTTAAACCTGAGACACCAACTCTATGGTACCTGTTTTAGACTGGGTAAACCTGAGACACCAACTCTATGGTACCTGTTTTAGACTGGGTAAACCTGAGACACCGAATCTATTGTACCTGTTTTAGACTGGGTAAAACTGAGACACCATTTCTATGGTACCTGTTTTAGACTGGGTAAACCTGAGAAACCAACTCTATGGTATCTGTATTAGACTGGGTAAAACTGAGACACCAACTCTATGGTATCTGTATTAGACTGGGTAAAACTGAGACACCAACTCTATGGTACCTGTTTTAGACTGGGTAAACCTGAGACACCATTTCTATGGTACCTGTTTTAGACTGGGTAAACCTGAGACACCAACTCTATGTTACCTGTTTTAGACTGGGTAAACCTGAGACACCAACTCTATGGTACCTGTTTTAGACTGGTTAAACCTGAGACACCAACTCTATGGTACCTGTTTTAGACTGGGTAAACCTGAGACACCGACTCTATGGTGCCTGTTTTAGACTGGTTCAACCTGAGACACCAACTTTATGGTACCTGTTTTAGACTGGTTAAACCTGACACACCAACTCTATGGTACCTGTTTTAGACTGGGTAAACCTGAGACACCGAATCTATTGTACCTGTTTTAGACTGGGTAAAACTGAGACACCAACTCTATGGTACCTGTTTTAGACTGGGTAAAACTGAGACACCATTTCTATGGTACCTGTTTTAGACTGGGTAAACCTGAGAAACCAACTCTATGGTATCTGTATTAGACTGGGTAAAACTGAGACACCAACTCTATGGTACCTGTTTTAGACTGGGTAGAGCTGAGACACCATTTCTATGGTACCTGTTTTAGACTGGGTAAACCTGAGACACCAACTCTATGGTACCTGTTTTAGACTGGGTAAACCTGAGACATCAACTCTATGGTACCTGTTTTAGACTGGGTAAACCTGAGACACCATTTCTATGGTACCTGTTTTAGACTGGGTAAACCTGAGACACCAACTCTACGGTACCTGTTTTAGACTGGGTAAACCTGAGACACCAACTCTATGCTTCCAACGCCAAACCTGGACAATGACAGAAAATAAAAGAGAAAAGAACATTACAACAGTGGAAATGAGATTCCTGAGAAGAATACCCAACGTATCTAGAAGAGATAAGATCAGAAATGATGAAACCAGGACTAAAGTAGGGGTTATAGCAGCGCTAGATTTCATTAGAAAACAGCAAGTTGAATTGTTCGACCACATTACTAGGCTATCAACTGACAGTATACCACAACCAGCAATGATGTACAGACCAAATGAGACGAGATAAAGAAGCCGACCATGTAAACAATGAAGAGAGGAAATAACAGAGTCCATGGGAATCTCGTTATACGAAGTCTTTAAACGGGCACTCTTCCGCTGCTTCCTCGACACCGCAAGGTACAAGAAGAACAAGACGAGATGAGATGAGATGACATGAGATGAGATGACGCGAGATTAGATGAAACCTCAGGCACCAGGTAAATGTTAACGAAATCCACGCTTTGATGGGAATTCGAACATAAGACACGATGTCGGCATGCAATCGTGGTAGCCACTGCGCCCGGCTCTTCCCTGGTTTATTTTGTGTTTCTCTACAATCACAAAGAACTCTTTCATTGCTGGAAGATCGATGGCAATGTTTGCTTTATCGACCCGAACCCATATCTTCCTGTTGTGTTAACAAAAATATACTTGCTATTCTGTCTAGTTTGTCGTTATTCTGGTTTCCGCCAATCAAATTCTGCCAACTCCATCAGATAATGTCCAAACCGCAAACTAACAGGGAAATGAAGATACACAACTGCCCAGATAAGGCAGCTTTTCATCGGAAGTGGAAACTGAGGCATTTGGTGAGTTTTAGCTCAGGTAAAAGTGATGCTACACTTGATTCTGTTGCAAGTTTATCAAGCTATATAGCGTGATGCTACATTTGATTCTGTTGCAAGTTTATCAAGCTATATAGCGTGATGCTACACTTGATTCTGTTGCAAGTTTATCAAGCTATATAGCGTTGCCTTTGCTAGAGCTAGTTTTTTTGCGTTGAGGTGACTAGATATCGTCGTCACGTCTTTGCCATTTCAGGGGAGTTTCTGATACTCGATGTTTTGCTTCTGCTGCTGCTGCTGCTGCTGCTGCTGCTGCTGCTGCTTACTCTCCTACTACTTCTAGTGCACTTGACTGATTTTTATGTGCAGATTAGCTTTCCCTATTTCCAGCGCCCCTCGCCATCAGATGAACCCACTCCGAATTTAGAGATACTTGTAATCTACGTCCCCATGTCAAAGACAAGAAATCAACATTTTAGTCCAACTGACCGGTGTAGGGGTTGAACCCTCTACCTCGGCATCAGCACATCGGATGTAAAAGAACCAGCTCTCTTATCCATTCTACCATGCTGACCTCCCAATTGTAGCATGGCTGTGAAGATGAACCGACTCCAACAATGGCTGCCAGGGATGTCCTTGGAGTGTAAAGACACCGGCGTGATATGTACCATGTCACGCTTCCCATGCCAGTCGGTTGTTGAAAATATAAGCCTTCTGCTATTTCCCCAAAACGCCAATATGGCATATCGGCGAAGATAATTTACTTTATGATTCATAAACATTTCTGAATTTTCGGGACATTTTCTATTAGCTGTCCCCTTTTCATAAGCTGAATATTACAACTTAGCAAATAATGTGATTTCATCACGGCCTGGAGAGAATGGTGCTGCAGGGAATGACCAGGGGGTCTGATCGACAGTCAGGTATCCGAGAAAAGGCCAGATAGACACATAATCAGACTTCTACTGGTTATATTAATATTGGCACTCTTCGTTGGCGGTTGAAGATCAGGACAGAGCACGTATGAGAATGTCCCGAGTTCTGTTATATCGGTTCTTGACTCAACTCAACTTAGCAATAAACTTCAAGCAAGCGGACAATGAGTTAATCTCATAAACCTCGGGCTTCGCAAGCCCTCGAACGGTCCTCGTGTTCTAGTGGGAGACAGGGTCGGCAAACGTGTGCACGAATGTCGAGACATAACTGTTTCTTTGAAACTATAAAAATGTACCCCCTGGTCGAGAGACGGCAAGGTTATGTGGCTGCGTAGCCAGTTTTGTCTGGTGTTCGCTGTTATCAGGGTGTCTGTGTGGGGTGGGATTAAGGTGTGGAAGAAACACTCTTGAGTAGCACAATAGTTGTTGAAGCAGTTATGAATAACAAAACACTCGATATGTTATACAAACATACACCCTGTAGGTGCAGGGTACATAGACACGGAATGTTTCTTTATTAAATTATTGCTTCATTGTGGAACAGGTCCGTTGTAGGATGTCTCTCTTGTTGTAACCCGCCAGAAAGAGTGTCACCCTTCGACACTGTCCCTGCCTTTTGATTGTTATTATACATTCGTGAGTATTGATTGGCACTCATAGAAGTAGAAGAAAGGAGCAGAGATTAGATACATATTAGACAACAAGTTAATTTAAAGCTATAGTTACCATGCTAGGATTTGAACTTATACCTAAAATAACCATACCGCCGTTCTGCACGAACAAAGTGTAATTCAACGCTTGACCAACTTGACACCCCTACCAAAGATATGTCATCATTAGCCAAGTCTATCATACATCTTGAACCCACAACTATGGGATCTCATATAGCCCATGTTCCACAATTTCTGGTGAACACAATCGAATGTCTTTCTATAGTCTATGAAACAAGTACAAAAACCTACGTTTAACACAGGAAATCAATTGGGGAGCCCGCTGAGGCCTCTGAGACAGTTACATAAATAAACACAGATAGTATTGTTTGGCGCTCACAGAAAGAGAAGAAGGAAGATTATTTATGTAAAACCCTACGTTGTACTCTTTACATTACTTAAAATAAACCTTAAATTGACGATGTTATCAGACAATGAGATCAACACCTTGTGCCACACATAATCAAAAGCAGGAGATCAAATGATTCGGTCATCTCGTTTGAATACAAGACCATGAACTACCAACACAGGCACTACATCAGAATGTAGATCAAAGACGATCTGATATGTGAACAAGAGGACACCACAGAAGAAAATAGATTGACGACATCAAAGAAATTGTACAATCACACGAATGGCACTATCCAGTGCCACCCATATGTCGCTGAAACGCAAACTATTTCTTCCCACGACGCTGGACGGCAAGTGTGGAAGATAATGATGATAATCTCTGATGACGCTGCCCTGACTGAAACCTTCTGTCCATTCAGAAACCTAACATTACTTCTTGTAGCTCATATTCAAACGTCCTTTTTTTTTTTCTCCCCGATGATTGACAGATGTTGCTAGCGTGAATTATTAGTGCGATAGTACGATATTTGGTGCACAGTATTAAATGTGCTGTCTTTGAAAGAGGGATGTAGATTGTTCGCCTCCGTGAATTGGGCTCAACCACATCATTCTAGATCTTCACACATAGTGGAAGCTAGACGCCAACACTAGCTGCTTCTGTTGGCTGGACTAGACTTGTTCCATTGTACATCTCTACGGACTGGAGACTTGCCTTCTTTCAGACTTGTTTCATTGTACATCTCAGCGGCCTGGAGACTTGCCTTCTTTCAGACTTTGTGTTACTGATTGTACTGACTCTAAACAAGGCTCTCTCTCTCTCTCTCTCTCTCTCTCTCTGTCTCTCTCGCTGTCTCTCTCTGTGTCTCTGTCTCCCTCTGTCTCTGTCTCTGCCTCTCTCTGTCTCTTTTTCTCTCTTTGTCACTCGCTGTCTATGTCTCTATCTAGATCTGCCTCTGTCTGTTTCTGTCTCTCTCTATCTCTGTCTATATCTGTCTCTGTCTCGCTTTGTCTTTCTCTATCTATGTCGCTCTCTGTCTCTCTCTATCTCTGTCTGTCTCTGTTTCTCTCTGTCTGCCTCTGTCTTTGCCTCTCTATATCTCTATCTCTGTCTCTCTGTCTCTGTCTGTTTCTGTCTGCCTCTGTCTCTGCCTCTCTCCCTTTGTCTATCTCTCTGCCTATGCCTCTCCCTCTCTCTGTCTCTCTCTCTTCTCTGACTCTTTGTCTCTGATTCTCTGTCTATATGTATCTGTCTGTGCCTATCTGCCTATGTAAATCTGTCTTTATCTGTCTCTATCTCTATCTGTCCTTCTCCGTCTATATCTCGGTCTTTCCCTGTCTATATCTTTCTCTCTGTCTCGTCTATCCCTGTCTCTCTCCCTGTCACTTTCTCTTTCTTTCTTCATCCTCACGCTCAAATATATTATCTACGCTCTGTAACAACCAACAGGCAAACGTTATCGTTAAGAAAACAAGTTTCCATCTAACATTTACATAATACATAAATATGTTTACAGTGACAACAATTCCACAATTTGCAAACACTTAACGAGAAAAGAAATCGACGAAATGTCTGTCTACTGATATGTATCTGAATGTTTGAAGAACTCAATTTGCTCAACTCCGCTGCGTTTTCAGAAATGTTATCAATGTGATATTGATTTCAATAAGAAACCTAAAGGTCAGGCTATATCGGGACGTGAGCCAGGATTCGGTGAAACATGTATCCAAGACCATTAAGTGCTCTTGTCACACGTGCCACAGCTGTCGCTATTATTGGAAACATTTAAACACAAATTTAAATATGTTAAAAATAGATTGTTGTAGCCAGGGACACGTGAAGACTTGTCATTCTGTCTCTGTCACCCATGTGGTTGTTAATGTTTAAATGCTGTGTTTATGTTATACTTATTATCATGCTTTATCTATTCGTGCTGTTATTTGATATAAATATTATGGGATATGTCGATGACAGTTTTAAAAAAGAAGAAATAATTATGACAACAGAAAGTGTATACCCAAGTGCAACATCAAAGTGTATGGAACCAGCCTGAAACAAGGCAATTTATTTAAGTATTTGGTTATTTTAATCACAGCAAATGAAAGATATATTAAGGAAGTTAAATGTAGAATAGCCCAAACAGTCCGTATTCTGTATTGGAACTGTGCCAGTGTAAAACAACGGGGTCCTATTCTATAAAACCTGGTTTACAGGAACGACATTGTAGCGCTCCAGGAGACGAGACTGGGCGATCAGCTACTCCGAATTGCCGGCTTCAAATGTTTCTACAACAGACGACATCTAGGAATGGCGATTCTCATTCGTGACAGCATGGTGGCGTCAGAGCTAGACATGTCCAGTTGGGACAGTGACGATATACAAATACAGGCGGTAAGAGTTCAATCCAGTCTACCATTCGTACTGGTTAATGTTTATGCCCGCAGCGCGAGTATGGATTCCAAGAAGTGGCAGTGCTTAAGTGACATATTAGGTCACGAGGGAAATGTTATTTTCTGTGGTGATTTCAACGCTAAAGGCAGATCATGGGGAAACATTTCCTCCAACACACAAGGGGAGGAGCTTGAGACTGCACTTGAAACCATTGACCTGGTTTGTATCAACAGTGGTTGTGTCACTAGGACAGAAAGCCGTCCAGGGGATGAGGACAGTGCTATTGATCTGGCGCTGGTTTCTCCTTCACTCACTACAGTGTGTAGATGGAGTGTCCTAGGACACCACGGCAGCTACCACCACCCTTGCAGCATATTGGTGGAGAAAGGCAGAACCAGATAGCACAAGTTAACGGTCAAGACTTTCCAGTATGACAGTACAGGGCAAGATGTGGTGTGTAAAATAAGACGTGACAAGCGCAGAAAGCTTCAGGGCAGGAAAAAAAGCTAGGAGCAGCCACCGTGTTGGAATCTTGAGGTGGAGAAGGCGTGGTTGGATAAACGTGGTGTTGTAAGGAGATGGCAGAATGCCAAGAAGAACAGAGCTGGTCATCCTAGTCCCTGCGTGCACTTAGAAAGAGAGATGCACACAAAAGTAAGCCATTTCAAAAAATTGGTCAAGGTGGTTAAAAGCGAAAAATGGGCAGAAGTGTATCAAAGAGTAAGCACAGACAAGTCACTGAAATTGTTCTGGCGACTACATAAAAGTATGAGCGGTGTAGTCAAGAATAAGAGCATTTCTGACTTCCAAGGTGCTGACCTCATCTGGCAGATGACTGGCGAGGACAAGGGCAAAGCCTTCTTTGAACGCTATTGTGGCATACAAAAACGTCTCTACTAACATCTGTCTATTGAGGCCCTTAAAATTACAAATCCCTAATAATTACTGTTTAAGTATCTTGCTTAGTGTAGAAGTAGAAAATAAAACAGCGATAGACTGACCGTGGCACAGCTTAACTTATTTGGCTTTATTTCGGTTCACGCACCTAGCCAAAACTGGCTAGTTTGAAAACAAAGGCACTAAAGCGGCCATTTCTAGTCAAGAGAGCACACAAGAAAGTCGACCTTTCCCTTCGGGGAGAAGGTATTTTTGCTTTAAAAACCATCATTCTCTGCAGCTATTGGTATGTTATATCTACATTATTAAGATGTATTCATGTATTTTTATAAAGTACATATACCAGTGTGTTTAATTAAGAAATAATTAGAATGATAATTCAACCATTCTGGTAAACTGGGGTCTGATTGATTTTTAGTACTGAAGCACATGTGGGTGCCATGCTGTAATTTGTCCTATGTTTTACAATTTCAAATCCCTATGTTAAAATCTTTTATAGGCATTATGAACTTATATCAACCTAATAGTGCTTATAACCTATAAATATTATGTGTACTGTAGAGTGTCAACTCTCATGAAACACATTCAGAAACTCTTCTCAATTTGGGAGAAAACTCCAGATTCATACTTCACAAGTAGAGAACTGGTGTCTGCCACTTTCAAATATCCTATGTAGTGTAAATTCACTATTAAGGATATTTCTGAACTTGTTTTTTCCAGGCGGGGACATACAAATGATTACGCATATTCATGACTCTTAGTCAGGGGATCAAATGCTTTGCCACATTCTAATCTGTTACTTGGTACTATAGTGCTAAATTTTAGTACAATCCTTTTGTTAACAGATTAGGAACCACTCCACATAAGTGATTAACATATAATCATTTCATAAAATATTGCTAGGGAAAGCCATGTTTGAGAATATAAATTCTAGAACAAAGAAAGTAAACGCTTGATAAAAATGAATGTTCGGATAGGATGTACCTTCAATCCGCATCACCTCCCTGTAGTAGGAACAGAAGCGAAGATTGATGTAAATAAATTGCTTGCAATATTCAGAAGACTGGACCATGCGGCATAAGTTATTCTAATAAATACACTCCGAATAATAGCAGTCATTGGCAAAATATATCACTGCGGTTACTATCCTCATGTGCTGTACGCAGTGGGGGAAAACAATGTATGTTTTAGCTTAGGGATTAACCCCTGAAGAAAATTCAACACCAGTGGCTCCGGCATCAAATTTTATGATTAAATTATTATGTCTGATTATCATGTACTTAATATCAGAGAAATGTACATGTATGTTTTCTCTTATGAGAATTTTTCTCTGTTCTGATTGTTACTCCTTACTGTGGAAATATGCATGTTAATGTTACCCTTGGGGACATGAGGATGTTGATGGAAGAATCCTTGTGTATGTCAGTACTTAAGAAGCCAATGTTGTATAGCCTATGGCCTAATGATGATTATAGTGCCGAAAGGAAGACGCGGCATTAGAAACCACAGAGATTCTGTATAGGCTATTCTCTTCAAATAGAGAGAGAGGCAATATCAAAATGTTTGATGGACAGAATGACTTCACTCATCTAATAGTCCCAGTAACAACAGAACATAATATAAAGTGAGAAAATACCTTACTCACTATTAAGAGTCAGAATGGCTCTACACCAAGCAACAAGGGACAGTGGAACGTGGACACCCACTCCTTTCCCCTTCTCCTCTTGTTGTTTGTACTTTTGTTTGTAATTGCGTTACAACCAGGTTAAACACATCACAGTAGGTTAATGCTCGTGTTGTATTCTTCTTATCATCCCTTTCTATAGCGAGTAGTGGATTTTGTGGGACTGCATTGCATCACTATCAACTGGAAACTGGGAAAAAAGCCAGGCGAGAGTGAACATGGCAACTGTCCTAAACAAAGTCTGGACCAATACCTCAATGTTTACTGCTGCACTCATCAGCTGCAAACGCCAGCAAAAGAGACACATGCGAAGACCACTGACTGCGTGATTGAGGAAGTCCTATTTCAGTAGGAATATCCAGGATGGACTTCAGTATCTAATAATCTACAAAGATGAAGATCAACAGAGTAACTGACAACAGTGTATCGTCTGCTTTACTTCTGAGAAGTACCACCTATGGACTCATCATTCAACCAAATCAGTGAAACTATGGGACAATCCTACTACAAGTCACTAAAACTAGCAACAGTGAAAACCCTTCAACTGTTGGTTGGATTACCAAGTTAATATCCAACAATGGATAAGTCTTCGAAAGAACGTCTCACAGCTGCAACAGTCAAACATAAAGGTTCAGCCACTCAACACCAAGTTCTAGCTATGAACACCAACGCAAACAAATGGGAAGAGACACTGAAACAACAATAAGCCAAAACAACCAATGAACCAACTTCAGAACCTCAGAACCATAACTACACCAGATTACCTCAAGGTTCCAAAACCTGAACACCATCAAAAAGACCACATGAAAGCAGCTAGCGGAGTAAATACCTTTACGCCTGCAACCACAGGAATCACCTGATGGCTTGCAACCCTGGATATGTGGTGGAGTCAATATTCTTCAGTTTCATACCTGCAGCAGAATCCTGGAATTAATTCCAGATGAACCAAATGAATAACAAGCAGCATTGTATGTCTACACTGAAAGGAACATACTGAATCAGAACTCTGTGCTGGTCCCATGTCAGTCTAAATGCCATCAACTGTGGAATAGGATATAGACTGGTGACTAGGTGGGTGAAAAATCCTTGTGAACAAGATTGAGATTCGGATATTATAAGCCGAGAAGCTGACAGGTCGGCATCCTTTTCATCGGATATGGTGATATAGGAAAGACCCTTGGTCCAAGACTCAAATTGCATCTCCTGAAGGTATGACCAACCCAGGCCTCAATGTTCCACTGGCACCGAACCATTCGCAACAGAAGATTCGTGAATTCAGCCCCAATGGAGGGGATATGTGGTGAATTTATTTCCTAATAGGGATTATAAGTATTCCGCAACAAACTTCAGTGGACATTACAACATGACTGTGAGTATTTAATTTCTGCCCGAATAATTATGGACATTAACTACTTCGCACTGGAGAAGAATACCCACCCGCACTGCCTAAAGAAATACTATAATTAATTAGTTTAATTATTAGTATAAACTGCTTTTATATGTGTTTTTTTCGATGCCATGTATAAGGTAAATAGTGTTTTATTTGGTAATGAGAAATAGTATAATGGTGGTTATGTTATGGTATATATGCATAGTATTTTGACACCAACTCATTATTTTTAAATATGAGAATTATGTAAGGTGGGTCAAGGAATAGACCCAATTTGTGGTTGTTGTGTTGTTTGTAATAACCTTTTTTTCTGGGGTCACTGGGTACTATGTTGTGATAATGCAAATCATTCCCATGCCTGTCTGAAAATGCATAGTGTTCATTACACATATATATGTAACTGCAGATTTTGATTTAATACTTGAACTGTTTGTCCAAAAATTTGTTGATGTGTACATCAAGTAAATGTGGTGTTCATCAGTGGTTGTTTATATGTTGTGAACAATCAATATCCTTCTAGCACTATAGTAAATTTAAAGGGTGATGAAGTGGGAAGGGAAACCTACACACAGATGCCATTGTTTCAAGGACTGAATTGCTTTCTCCTGGGGTTTGTGGTAAATATCCCTAATCACCCTGCATTCTAACAAGTGACCAGAGAATCAATAAATCCCCTAGACAGCTTAACATAATATTCTCATAAATTAAAATCCACATCCCACAGCTATCTAGAGTAGAGCAACCAGACAGACATGAGAGGCCGAAATCTTGCCACCGAGGTCACGTCAGACAGGTGCAAGGCCCATAACACTTCGGATGAAGACACAGTGACAGTAAAAGAAATCAAGGCTGTGCTTCGACGATCAAAAAACAGCGCTCCAGGGCCAGATGGCATAAGATACAACGACATCAATAGGTGTACCGACAACGAGCTAGAGTAACTAGCAGACATGTACAACAACAGTATAGGGAGTTCTAGCATTAAGGATGATTGGTTACATAGCTATCTGATTCTCTTGCCGAAGCCTGGCAAAAACCACACAAAAATGCAGGGATATCGAGTTATAACCATGCAGAATACAATAGGCAAGCTGCTAGAGAAGTTAATTGCCAGGAAAATATCAAGCCAGCTAGAGAGGCAATGTGTTTTCCCACCTACCCTGGGTGGGTACCGTCCAAAAAGAGAAATCTGGACCAATGCAGCAGTTTTTGCCCATGATGTGTATAAAAGTTTCCTCTCAGGCATTGAAACCTTTGCTGCAGCGATTGATCTTCAGGACGCGTACAACAGAGTACTATTGGATTTTCTAATGCTTCAGCTTCTTGAACTCAAAATAAGTCCATTCCTCCTTAGTTGGATCGTTGCAGCCCTCTTCCAACGGAAAGTAGATTTTAGATGTGGCAGTTGGACTTCGGAACCAACAACAATATATCCTGGCCTACCACAGGGATCACCATTATCTCCGGTACTGTTCAACGCCTACACAGTGAGAATCACCAGTGAGCAGATTGTCACGGAAAAAATTGCAGTTTAGTGATTCCTTGATAATTTACATATCAAAATGCAAGGAAGGAGAAGGGTTAACAATTGTGTACTTCATTCTGCGAGGAGGAATAAAATTCACGATCATTGACCTACGAATATAAAAATAGGATACAGGTACGCGCCGAGGGCAGTGACTCCCGCTAGTATCGGCCGACGGGAAAATGAACGGATGATGCTTTGAAGTGCAAACGAGCGTTGGACAGAGGACCAGCGCAACAGCGGAGACAGTGATCAAAGAGGTTGGACACTTTGAGGTACAAACGTCGGAGAATACAGGGAAACATCGTAGAGACGAAGGAGACCGGAGCGCGGAGCGGCCGGACGTATACGGACGTATACGTGATTTCACTGAACTTTTGATGTTACGGGTACGACTAATTTGATTGTATATCAAACAATCAACGGAGGATGGGACACACAATATAAAAAGCTGAACATGGAGTTTATGTTTAGTGTGTGATACCAAACTGGACGGAAAGATAGAATTATGTGTCCTGTAATGAATAGAAATATCCTCCCTTATAATGGGATAGAGTGCTTGGCTGCGGATAAATTTCGATTCGGGGATTTACATTAATTCTATAGAGGCATATATAAGGTATTAATATATTAGTGTAATAGTAGCATAGGGATATAGGTGTGTGTTATTAATGTGTGAAATTGCATTCGTTTATCTAGTCGTGTAAACTTTAGTGCACTCAGAAATCGTATGTCCGTATGTTTTTCGGAGGCTTTTCAGTATGGCTAGAAAAGGACTATCACATAAGAAAATTATATGAAGCAGACGCATATCACCAGATTACCTATCTTCTCCACAGGTTCAAATCTCCTATTGAAATCATAGAAGAGATGAAGGTTACTACACTTGAGCAAATAAAGTACCTACTTAGAAACAACAAGAACATAGACATGTTTTAATATGAAGAAGTGATATCTTAACGTCAAATACAGAACACTGTATGCTCAAACAAATATACAACTAAAACCCTTAAAAGGAAAAGACGTTAACCTGTGGCAAGCAGGGATACTTAAAACTGCATGCAATTGCGCTATGCCGAAACATTAAACTTTGTTAACCATAGACATGGTGTAGAACAGTCATAGTAACTCTAGACAATGTTGGATAGTGGCGGTGTGTATTCAGAGGTGGATTATAATACCGTCCAAACCGGGAAATATATGAACTTCAGTGACTTACCAAATCGGATTATTTTCTGGTGATAAGACATTGAACAGTTGTTTTCTTCAAGAATTGGATTAATTCCCGACTCAAGCAGGAGGAGATCATTCATGGTGAGATCACTCCATGTCTGTGTGTGCAGTCCTGTGTTTTGGCTGACAGAAAAGACGAGAAGAACTAATGCACATACGAGATCAACCGTCCTATCTTGCATTCACACTAGCATACAATACCAACTCCGTATACACAGTCCATACATACACCAGACATAGTTTTTCTTAATAAATCTTTTATTTATTGTTGAAAGGAACTGTTGTCTGAGTATGTGTTGAGAGAATAACAGAGAGAGTGAAAGAAATAGATATATGGAAGGGAAGACAGAAGGGAGGGGTGTAGACAAAAGTCAGTCAATAATCCCAACAGATAATAAGTTTGAAGATGTGCTTGTTGATTCCAACTCTCTCCCGGGAAAACAAGCGACACAGATCACTGGACCTGGTAGGACATTGTCATATGGCGATGATGTTTTAGTGTATCGTCAAGGTAAGGATAGAGATCAGGTTGCTGTGGAACTACAAACCGAACTCAATCGCATAAGTACTTGGTGTGATGAAGCTGGGGCAATGGTCAACCCAACAAAGGCAACAGTGACTTGGTTCTCGTTAAATAATCATATTGTCAACACTCCAACACCACCCGTAAAGCTGTGTTCAGAGACGGTGGAAAGAACGCAGGCAATGAATTAGCTGGGGATACGGTTTGATCGAAGCCTTGCTTATAATGAGCACATAGACCAGGAGATAACAAAGGCCAGGCGGGGTTTGGCTGCGATGCGGGTGATGGTGGCAGCAAACTGTGAGCAGCGCCATCTATGTCTTCTATACGAAGGGTTGGTCATGTCTGTTTTTAAGTATGCCATGGCAATCCTGACTCTCAGCCGTAAGCAGATAGAAAGGATGGAAAGGATACAGAATGAAGCTATGCGCATTATTCTTGGATGTACAAGAGATACAGCATGCAGGGCGATGCGCTACCTTCTTGATTTTCCAACCACGCTGTCATTTACACAGATGGGTCGGTCGTCCGACATGTGAGAAGCTCATGTGCCTTTACGGCTCAGGCCGGAGGGGGAATTGTGAAGGAGGACTCTGGTGCTTTCACTGAAACCACAAGTAGCCTGACCATGGAAGTCATGGCAGTAAGTAAAGCAATAACATGGCTCGAGATACAGACATTCACTAGGGCATGTTTCCTTAGCGACTCAATGAACATGCTCAAGAGGATAGAGATGGGGGAGATCCGAAGAGACTGATTGCTGACTCTGGAGCGATCTCGGCTGGCAAAAATTAGTTTCATCTTCGTGCCAGGGCATGCGGGAGTACAAGGAAATGAGCGGGCTGACAAGCTCGCAGGTAACGCTACTGTGGAGGGCGGACGCGCCATGGACCAGGCTGACATTCTGAATGCTCTACGAGAAGTAAGACTTTTGCGAGAACCAAGTGATGACTGTGAATCTACAACCATGGCCGGACTGCGAGAACAGCAAATTAAAAGAGGGGTGGCCAAACAAGAACACTACGCAGGAAGCCAAAGAAGATTTATAAACCAACACAGAACTGGTGTTGTTAGCCGCTAGACGCTGCGGGATTTGCTGAGGAGGGGATCCGAGCACTTATGAACTGAATGGTTCGATGTGCAATAAGGATGATCTGTCGACTAACTAACTGCTTTATATATACAGAAATACGTGAAAAATTACCATAACATTACTATATATGGAACAACGTGTACAATTACAATAGCATTCGCATATATAGAACCAAATGAAAAATTACTATAACATTGCTAAATATGGAACCAAGTGCAATTTATTATGCAATTATCATTTTTACAAAACATGTACAGCGAATTTTCATATTTAGTGCAAAGATGAACCGATATGAATTATGGTATTGTCTCTTAAAACACGAAAACACTATTTTATACCTAGACATGTCCTCACAAATAATATGCTGCCATTGATAAAGTGATGGAGGATAATAAATATTGACGATGTCTAGAAAACACAAAAAATAACAGTTATCACTGAGGGAGATCACTGCAGGTTTCAAACGACTAGGGAAGATAACCGAGTTAATTGTGTTTGTTTGCTCAGATATAATCTCCATGAAGGGTTAACGACATGTGAGTGTGACCAATATTTGGACATATAAGACAATAATAATAATAATAATAATAATAATAATAATAATAATAATTGTTATAATAATAATATTAATAAGTAATCATTTGTGTCGAAGCCATGTCCTGCTATGGTCAGCGACGGCAAAGCGCCATCACATATTGTAGGTTATTTGTTTGGTTACTTGGCTGGTTGGATGGTTGGTTGGTTGGTTGGTTGGTTTATTGGCTGGTAGGATGGTTGGTTGGTTGGTTGGTTGGTTTGTTGACTGATTGGCTGGTAGGTTGGTTGGTTGGTCTGCTGGCTTGCTGGTTGGTTGGCAAGCTGGTTGGCATGCTGGCTAGTTGGTTGGTTGGCTGGCTGGCTGACTAGTTGGTTGGCTGGCTGGCTGGTTGGTTGGTTGGTTGGTTGGGTGGTTGGTTGGCTAGCTAGCTCGTTGTTTGGTTTGCTGGCTAGCTGGTTAGTTGGCTGGTTGGTTGGCTGGTTGACTGGTCGGTTGGTTGGCTGGTTGACTGGCTGGTTGGTTGTCAATCCCCTGAAAAGTCTCATGCATTGACATGGAGGTACCTGCGCCATGACCAGGGTCTTCATCTCTCGGAGTCAGGTTGGAGTTAAGACCTCTCTCCCGACCAAAGCACCGCTCCCCAGTCATTGTGCAGCAGAGCTGTCTTTCCCCTCAAACAATATCGCGCAAATGACGACCAACCATAATGCCAGACAATAGGTTGTTTGGTGCACAGATTAACATTTACACAAATAACAGTGTGAATTATAATTTAGATCTCTTCTGCGCACAATGTCATTTCCAATTCTAATTATCACTAATCGATTCCACATTAAACCCTTGTAACGCAAACTTCTCCAAAAATGAACAACCTACCCATAATCTGAAACCAGTAAGCCAGACGACATTTAGTGCAACAGCGGCGGGTGGGCAATCCTTTGACGTCACGACTGGTCATGTCGGGATAATTCAGTGATCTCGTGAGGGAAATCCCTGATTGACGTCGGTACCAGCTTGCTCAACAACTCTTCCAGAGAACCTTATCTTAATGGAGTGTTTGCTGACGCAGTATAAATATTATTAGAAGTCGGCGCGCCTATCACAGTTTGTTTGCTTGTTTTTCAATGTGGATTACTGCACCCGGATGATACAAGCATTAAAATAACATGGGCAAGCAAGTCATGGTATTGATTAGCACTTTAGGTGGCAACGTAAAGAAGTTCAAATAGGAGAACGCACTGGGCGGCATCAGAATTGGACGTCTGCGTGTGTACATCCGGGGCTTCGGTAGTAGCGACCCACCCGGAAGTCATGGGATCCATCCGCAGATGTGGACATTCAGAATTTTATAAAATGAAATTTATCGAGCTTACGTTGGCCCAGCTTAAAATGTGTACCAAAAAATGTCTTGAGAAATAAAGGCGGCCAGTTGTTATACTTAGACGTAGACAGTCACAATTTTTTGGACACTTTATGAGAAGAAATGAATTGGAGAACTTGGTGACAACTGGCAAGATCGAAGGGAACAGACCAAGGAGAAGACCGAGAAGTAAATACCTGGATGGCTTGGCCACATGGCATGGACGAGACAGGAACACTGAGCTGATCCATGACTCTGGTGGTCGAGTGAAATGGCAAGTCATGACCGCCCACGCTTTCCGGCATGGCACATGATTGATGGATGGATGGATGGATGGATGGGTGGATGGATGGTGCTATACTGACCAAATCGAGTGCCAATTAAAACAAGTTAGTTGCATATTCTTTACAGGACGTCGCAGTCAACTCCAGCATTATTTGGCTGTTGGTGATCTCTTGGCGAGTTTACATTCAGTAGTTTGCCATTGCTTTCTGAACAACCGGCACTTATGCCATTTTCATAAAAATCAATGCAAGGCGGTCTGCTGCCAAATCACCCGCAGCTGTGTTTCAACAGCCGTATGCGGGATTATAAACTGCATCCAAAAACAATTCGTCACGGAGCCATCAACACACGGCACACAGGTCTTCTTCTTCTTCAGCTTTCCGAGCCATTGAGGTTCTTTGCTGCAAATACAATCCGTCTCCATTCGTCTCTCTGGTGGACCTTCTCTTGCCAGTCGTTGTTTCCAAGTGCTTGTAGGTCTGTACATGTATTATCTCTCCACCGTCTTCTTGGTCTACCTCGGGGTCTACGGTCATTTATTTCCTGAGTGTAAGCGAGTTTTGTTTCCCTATTATCTTCCATTCTTTCTATATGCCCCAGCCATTGCAGTCTATTAGCCTTCATGATACCAGTGATTAGCGGGGACTTAAACAGATCATAAATGTCTTTGTTACTTCTTCTTTTCCACTCTCCACTTTGTGTATCCCTAATGGGTCCAAAGATGCGTCTTAAAATTTTGTTCTCAAAGGTTTGTAACAAGGCTTCGTCTCCTTTCGTTGTACTCCAGGTTTCAGAGCCATACAGCACAACTGGTCTGATCAGTGTTTTGTATATTGTGATTTTGGTGTTACGAGATAGCGCCTTTGATTTTAGTAGATGTTGTAGTACACGGCACACAGGTGCAACCCATAATTGCTCCGTTCTCCTCCTAACTCAAACTATTATCCTACTACAATTATCCATCTATCATTTGCCATGTCAATATGCGTGGGCGGTCATGACTCGCCATCTCACTCGATCACCAGAGTCGTGGATCAGCTCCGTGTTCCTGGCTCGACCATGCCACGTGGCCAAGCCATCCAGGTATTTACTTGTCGGTCTTCCCCGTGGTCTCTTCCCTTCGATCTTGCCAGCCAAATTAATATACATGTTAACATTACAGCACTTATTGATCCGGGCAAATTAATATAAATGTTAACATTAGCCAGATCTGTCATTTGCCTGAATGTACAAGTATCGACTGTAGACAGAATGTATGTCCAGTGAGTTTATATCACTCTGGATCTAAGGTATGCAATCAGTATAAATACACGAAATATTCAGCAGCCTTACAAAACAGAATTACGAAAAACAAAAGATGTTGCAGCGACTGGCGTTCATCAGCAAACAAACACATGCAAAAGACAACAACAATATATCAACCACAGATATGATACTACTGCCTCTTTCCCTCCGCTATCCTACGGGACACGCTTGGGTAAGGTGGAGTACCCGTTTAGCCCCCCCCCCCCCCAATCAGGGTTACGTGAAGCCATGGATGCAGATGGTGGATGAGGTTGAAGAGCAGCCGACAGACAGTTGTAGTTTATGGTCTCCATCTTCACGACGGTAGACAAAGGACCTCTGTTTTTAGGAGACAATGGTTACGGTCATTGACCAGTATGATCACTGCTAAGAAGGAAAGCAATGGCAAATTACCTTCTTCACAGATGCCAAGAAAATTATGTTTTGCGATATCATCGACATTCAGACGGAGCTGATCCACGACTCTGGTGATCGAGTGATATGGCAGAACATGACCGTACACGCTTATCTGCATGGCACATAATGAATGAATGAATGATACTCAATCAATCATCAATCATGTGCTATGCCGAAAGCGTGGGCGGTCATGACTCGCCATTTCACTCGATCACCAGAGTCGTGGATCAGCTCAGCGTTCCTGTCTCGTCCATGCCATGTGGCCAAGCCATCCAGGTATTTTCCTCTCGGTCTTCCTCTTGGTCTGTTCCCTTCGATCTTGCCAGTTGTCACCAAGTTCTCCAATCCATTTCTTCTCATAACATGTCCAAACAATTTTGACTGTCTACGTCTAATTTCTCTAATCCATTTACGATTGTCATTTTTCTCCTGTAGTACTTGGTCATTGGTTTTTCTGTCTGTCCATGGTATTCTTTGCATTTTCCTCAGAAACCACATTTCTGCAGCCATCAGATGTTTTTCAGCTTGACTGCTCATTGTCCATGTTTCACATACATACAAAAGAAGAGGCTCTATGTATCCCCTCAACACTCTTTTTCTCGTTTCAATTGACATCTTTTTATTGGTCAGTATGTTTTTCATCTTGCTAAAGGCTACTCTTGCCATGGCGATTCTTGTTCTAATCTCTTCAAGGCATCTCCCATCAGCTGTTATGACTGATACTACAGTGACTATATTAAGGCACAACAACAGAACGAGCATCATCATCATTATCATCATGTGCCATGCTGATAAGCGTTGGTGGTCATGTTTCGTCATTTCACACGATCACCAGAGTCGTGGATCAGCTCTGTGTTATGTTCTCGACCACACCACGTGGCCAAGCCATCCAGATATTTACTTCTCTGTCTTCCCCTTGTTCTTTTCCCTTCAATCGTCACCAATTTCTTTAATTAATTTATTTCTTCTTATAATGTGTCCAAAACAATGTTCACTGTCTACGTTAAATTTCTCTCATCAGTTTACGGATTGGTGTTACTGTCTGTCAAAGATATTCTTTCACTTATAAAGGTTATTCAGTTCAAAAACTGGTTTTAGACTTATGGATCGCTGGATCCTGAAGATTCATAAAACAGAGTCAGATATGATTCCTTAGTGCGCACTCTTATGGAGAAGGATGATAGTCCCTGGCGGTGAATTGGATATCAGCTACCCTGCACTCTGGTAGGATTGCTCTCCCCCTGGGTGCATGGACCTTGAAGATGGGCATGTTTACCTCGGGGTTATCACGGGGATCTGTAATCTCGCCTGAGCTATTCAATGTATACACATGCAAGATTGCAAGCATTGAAGCACCAGGGATTGGGGAAATACTGACATTTGCAGATGATGGCCTTGTGTATAGGCAGTGGAGAGACAGGATGCAAATAGTGCAAGAGTTGCAGGAGAGAGTAAAGAAAGTGATCGACTGATGTACAGAGGTTGGCGGTGTCATTGGCACAGATAAGAAATCTGTGTTATGGTGCTCTCTGGACAATAATTATAAGATTGTTAAGGTTGGTGGCCCATGTTTCATAATAAGTGGCGACAATGTCGAGAGAGAGAGAGAGAGAGAGAGAGAGAGAGAGAGAGAGAGAGACAGACAGACAGACAGACAGACAGACAGACAGACAGAGAGAGAGAGAGAGACAGACAGACAGACAGACAGACAGACAGAGAGAGAGAGAGAGAGAGAGAGAGAGACAGACAGACAGACAGAGAGAGAGAGAGAGAGAGAGAGAGAGAGAGAGACAGACAGACAGACAGACAGACAGACAGACAGACAGACAGACAGAGAGAGAGAGAGAGAGAGAGAGAGACAGACAGACAGACAGACAGAGAGAGAGAGAGAGAGAGAGAGAGAGACAGACAGACAGACAGACAGACAGAGAGAGAGAGAGAGAGAGAGACAGACAGACAGACAGACAGAGAGAGAGAGAGAGAGAGACAGACAGACAGACAGACAGACAGACAGAGACAGAGATAGAGAGAGAGACAGACAGACAGACAGACAGAGAGAGAGAGAGAGAGAGAGAGAGAGAGAGAGAGAGAGAGAGAGAGAGAGAGACATGGGAATGACATTCGACACAAGCTTGTCGTTCCAGGAACATGTAGAAAGTGTTAATAAGATCTAAGAAGGGACTCGGTGCACTGAAGATTATATCAGCCATGTACAAGGACACAGAATGCTGTTCATATTCTATCAATTTCTGATTCTATTAGTGATTGAGTATGGATGGGGACTGTTCACTGTATCAAAGAGTCAGCTGGTGAAACTAGAGCGCATACAGAATGAAGCTATGAGGGTGATACAAGGGACACGCTGGTAGTGTGTATGAGTACATCCCAGCTTTGCCCACGTTAGTGGTGGGAAACGAGCAGGCTGACTGACACATTGGCTAGGTCTGAGCCACTGGGTGGGGTATTGGTGTACGGTAAGGCAGATGTGTTCAGGGCTCGGTGAGATCATGTGTACAGAATGGATGAACAGATCATTCATCATAGTCTGGAGAGAATGGATCGGCAGAAAGTGACCAGAGGATTTGGCCGTCAATCAGTACTCCGAGGAAATGTCAGACGGACACATAATGATACGACAGCTGGTACCATCAGTGCTGGGACTCTTCGCTGGCTGTTGAAGATAGACACGGACACGTATGGGAATAGCCTAAGTCTGAGATGTCGGTTCTTGACTCAACTCAATACAACTCTCTAGTTTTTTTAAATTCAATTTCTACTAGCACCAATTAATACTTATGAATCAGTTTATATGATCTTTATTCAGTCTGGCATCTTCCAACCTTTGATGTAGATGGAAGTTTTGAATGCGTCCACGTCTGGCATCTTCCAACCTTTGATGTAGATGGAAGTCTTGATCGCGTCAAAGTCTAGCATCTTCCAACCTGGAATGCAAAAGACCCTGTTCCGTGTGTCCTACTCTTCTTTGAGATTGACATTTAGCAAAATTCGTTACGTAGTCTTTCTTTTCCTAGTCTAGATTTGCCAGACCATTCACAATTATGTAATTCTACACAAGAAAGGGCAAACAGTTCTCTGATTCTATAATGAGAAGGAGACACTGGTAAACATCGTGACCTCTAGGAAGATCAGTGGTAGGCGAAGCAGCGGCAGACGATAGGAATGATGCTGGATGGACTGAGACGGTGGCATGGAGGAATATCATCAGTAGAGTTGATCCAGAACCCCAAGGACCGAGCTGTGTACAGAGACATGAACGGTTATGCTTGTCGGCAGCGCACATGATGACGATAATTCAGTCTACATTAACTGGAGAGGTGCTATCCATGTATCAGCTGAGTTAGCATAAGTAAAAATATATCTAAACCAGTTTTTTTCTTTAATGATAAAAGTATGATTTAAAAAATACACAACAACTGATAATCATCACATATGTTTATTTTGTTCTTTGAAATCATTTGAAAGGACATATATTATCACATTTTGTATCATTACCACATTTCATATAACAATGATGATGATGATGATGATGGTGGTGGTGGTGGTGGTGGTAGTGGTGGTGGTGATGATGATGATGATGATGATGATGATGATGATGATGATGATGATGATGATGATGATGATGATGATGATGATGATGATGATGATGATGATGATGATGATTTTGATAATTGTGATCCTGTTGGTGAATATAATGAAATTAATAATCATGTGGATAATAATTATTGTGATGATGATGTTGATGATGCGATGGTGACAATAATAATAATGACGATGACGATGATGGCGTTCTTGGGTCTCGTTTATTGTTTCTATATAACATTGAAAGACAATACTATAAATATTACATGATTTGCTATAGAAAGGCAAAAAGAGTAGACAAACTTGATTGGAAGACAGAGAGACAGACAGGTGAGTTTGGAAGACAGAGAGACAGACAGGTGAGTTTGGAAGACAGACAGACAGACAGGTGAGTTTGGAAGACAGACAGACAGACAGGTGAGTTTGGAAGACAGACAGACAGACAGGTGAGTTTGGAAGACAGACAGACAGACAGGTGAGTTTGGAAGACAGACAGACAGACAGGTGAGTTTGGAAGACAGACAGACAGACAGGTTTGTCTGAGTTGTCGTTGTTTAGCCCCAGGCAGCAGCATCTCTGCGACCGCTTCAGCGACTGCAGCGACTGTATCAGACAACAACAAGAACGGAGATTACAACAAGAACGGAGATTACAACAAGAACGGAGACAACAACAAGAACGGAGATTACAACAAGAACGGAGACAACAACAAGAACGGCGATTACAACAAGAACGGAGATTACAACAAGAACGGAGACAACAAGAACGGAGACAACGACAAGAACGGAGATTACAACAAGAACGGAGACAACAAGAACGGAGACAACGACAAGAACGGAGACAACAAGAACGGAGACAACAACAACAACAAAGAACAATGACGACATTAGCAAGAACCATGACGACAACAACAGAAACAGTGACAACTAAACAAAGAATGGTGACTACAACAACCAGAAGGATGGTGACTATAACAAGAACGTTGACGACCACAACAAGAACATTGACGAAAACAACAACATGAACCATGATAACAACCACAAGAACGATGACGCAACCACATGAAATATGACGATGATAATCATAATGATGGCACAATGGCAACAACAATTATGACGACAGTGCAGTTTTCTTGAATCTGAAAATTATGACGATAATAATGTTAATATTGATCATAATTATGATGATGTGATGGTTATAACGAGATAAAGCTGATGTTAATGTACATAGCAACGCTTTTGGCTAAATAGATTTACAACAATTAAATTTGATTTGCTGTTACTTTGGTAACGCATTATGAATATGACCCTTGCATAACTAGTAAAAGCTTGTGTAGTTGACACAGCAATTTAAGCTTTCACACACTCGTTATTTCATTATTGTAATATCCTCAAATTTTGCTATTAAATTCGCAATTGGCTTTTTTTGCGTTCACCAGATTGGCATGTGTTTAAACCATTAAAATGATATTACTTAACTGTCAAACTTTCTGCTGCCTATTGTGGCAATAAATGCTAACAGTAAAAGTCGGGTCTTAGAATATTCTACAAGTACTTTCATGTTTCACCCTGTATCCCCCCCCCCTTTGTTTGTTTACTTCTCTTCTTCTTGTGTCTCTTCATGTTTCCTACAATTTAGCCCAGGCTTTGTGCTTTTCTTTAGGCACAATCTAACCAACTATCGTCTGTCAAGACGGTCAGGTGCTAGAATGTTCCGTTTTAGATCTTCCTCTGTTTCTTTTCCCTGTAGATTTCAGATAAAGACACAAGTGGTATGTATTTCCTTAATGACATATTGTTTTACTTATTACTGCTGTCAACATTTAATTGTTAGTGTGCGTTTCAATCATTCATTGGTCGGTTCTGTACACAGCTTCGTGCCATAACGATCATGAGAAATGTCCCTCTATCGCAACCAGGTGTCGTGTCTCTGTCGCTCACAGGAGATGAGTCAAGAACGGACATCATAGCACTCGGGACATTCCCATACTTGCTCCGTCCTCATCTTCAACAGCCAGCGAAGAGTCCCAATACTGGCGGTACCAGTAGCAGTCTGATTACGTGTCCGTCTGGCCGTTGCTTAGATCTCTCTTTAGTTCTCTCAGTTTATACTTCTCTTGAAGTTATCTACCCACAGGTAAGTGTCTTTCTCTTGAGGTTATCCCTCCACATGTAACAGTGCCTTTCTCTTGGTATTATCTTGATGTTGCTGACATATGCAAATCATCTATTCACATCGTGAAATCATCCACGTTGTGGTCTTCCTTATCCCCGCCTCCACAGGACACTTCCCTCCACCACTATCTTCTCTAGATGTTAAGACATGACACTTCCCTCCACCACTATCTTTTCTAGATGTTAAGACAGGACACTTCCCTCCACCACTATCTTTTCTAGATGTTAAGACAGGACACTTCCCCCCAACACTAACTTCTCTAGATGTTAAGACATGACACTTCCCTCCACCACTATCTTCTCTAGATGTTAAGACATGACACTTCCCTCCACCACTATCTTCTCTAGATGTTAAGACATGACACTTCCCTCCACCACTATCTTCTCTAGATGTTAAGACATGACACTTCCCTCCACTACTATCTTCTCTGGATGTTAAGACATGACACTTCCCTCCACCACTATCTTCTCTGGATGTTAATACATGACACTTCTCTCCACCACTATCTTCTCTGGATGTTAAGACATGACACTTCCCTCCACCATTATCTCCTCTAGATGTTAAGACATGACACTTTCCTCCACCACTATCTTCTCTAGATGCTAACAGTTATTTCCTTCTCACTTGCATGTTCTACTGTTTATGCAGAACGCACACAATGCAGGTCACATGGAGCTGTATTGTCACAGGTCTCTAGTGCATGCTAATCTCCTCTCCACCTGTGAGGACATGCACACCCAGGTGAAAGCCCATTGTTGTCAAAAGGACCCGATCAAAGCCCTGATCAGGCAACGCTCGAGCTCAGTGCTTCTCAACTTGTCAACCCTCCAGGTACTGTAAAATAACTGGCAGTGATGTGTAGGGGGCATGTGCACATAATTATATCCAAAGATCACAACAAATTAGTGCCAGTCGTTTGTATATAATAATACAGTATCAGTTGTCATTACTACACGTACTTTCCTCCTACCCAAACACATTGCTGCAAACACCTCTTTCCTCAAATTAGGTATACCTGAGAATGAAGATCTCACATCTCACTGAAACCCAGTCTGAGATACTCCGTTTGAGAACCCCTGCTGTAGCCGATAAACGTCCTTGCTGCGTGCTTCTTTCAGTCTCGAAAAGCTCTTGAAGATGAAATGAAAGAAGCACAGACCGGGCTGATGAATGCTGAAGCAGTTGCAATGAGAGGTTTCAACAAGACTGGTGTGGGTTTTTATACATGGGGCAAACATTTGTGAAAGCACAATAATTTATGGCCTCTCTCTGTAGAATGGTCTTAACAGTACATCCATGGAAGTCCTTGCAAAAGAAATTTATAGGTTCAGTGCCTGGCACTCTGGCATGACTCGGACAGTTTATCCATGTCACTCCTAGTACCAGAAACGTTTCTAGACTCGGTATCCTATCATGCCACATCTGTCCATTTTAAACTTGACGCACTTGACGCACTTGAGACAAACCCATAAGTGCTTGCCCTCTCCCATGATAAGTCCAAAGGTGTTGATTTGAGTTATCCCTGTGGCGGGTTACATAACCTTTAAGCTAGGCAATGTCTGACATGGGGGAGGGGGGGGGTGCGTGGTCTCGAGGTATGGTTGGTGTCCGCCTCGAGTGCTGGAGGTTCCAGGTTCAAGCCCCGGTGAGGACCGGGATTTTTCCACGGGGACTTCTAGTAATAAAATTTCTCCTGGTCTCTGGGAAGTGAGATCGGACGCCCGTGTGTATTGTTGCGCACTAAAAAAATCCCTTGGAAATCGAAAAAGAGTAGCCTAACGGCGCTGCCCGGGCAAAATTTAGAGTTAAAAATCTACCCAAAGTTTTTCAGGATTCTCGCCGGTGCTACGCAGTACGTGCACTGAGCTGCGTTTCTCCAAACTCAGGTTTGAGTTAGGAGGAGAAAGGAGCACTTATGGATTGCACCCGTGTGCCGTGATGTTGATCCATCGACTAAACTAAACTGAACTAATGTCTGACAACACCCATATCCAATCAGCCACGTTAACCAACAAAGCCCCGCGGTTGTAGTTTCCTGCACCGCCCCAGGCCGTTGTTCTCACATAACAAACAGGCCTGCGAGTCCGCACGATCCACCTTTGTGCGTTCACAAACAACTGTGTACATACATATCAGTCACACTGTCAACTTGCCACTTGTTTTCTTATGCAAACCAATGTTGTTTTACTGTGCTTCTCTTTAGTGTCACAGCCGTCTCGTTTCTCGTGTCCCAGGAATATCAAACACGCGCTCTTTTTGTTTCTTTAATTAAAGTGAACTAACTGAATTGTGTTAAAATGTGTTATTTGTCTATTTTCTTAATAATGTGTCCTATGTGTCTTGATTTATTATCTCTTCGTTACATGTTGCTTTCTTTGTTATCGTCCCTGTCTTACTTTTGATTCTCGTATACAATTATGTATATTAGTGAACATCACGAGCTCTCTCTCTCTCTCTCTCTCTCTCTCTCTCTCTCTCTCTCTCTCTCTCTCTCTCTCTCTCTCTCTCTCTCTTAATCTCATCATATCATATTCGCAGTATCATATTCGCCTATTTCCTGTTCTTGACCAATTTGCTAGACAGTAACTAAATATTGCTACTTTCGCATCAACTTCCTACACAAATCTACTTTCCCATCAAGTTACTGCATAAATCTAGAGTCCCATAGTTACCATATAAATCTACTTTCGCTAGGACCGAATATATACAAATACATCCCTTTCAGTGACATCTTGCAAATAGTGTTCCCACAACTGAACTGCGAGAAACTTAATCTTCGTACCAATTGCTACATAAACTATGTTCCTTGCACAAATATGCTTTCTCTGTAACAATTTACTACAAGTGGCTACATAAACTGACTCCTGGCTACATTCTCTACATAAGGCGGTTGTCATATCTTGCAGCAAATCATCTCCGCACGGTGCGTACTAAATGCATACAAGATGTGTAAATATCAGTAACCTTGACCCAAAGCAGATGTCAGCGTTGCAGCGGCGCTTAAGCTTCCCGTGAGCTAATGGTGGTTTCTGGGGTCGGTCAAAACACCGGCCAGTCATTCAAACTTAACCTTTGACATTTTGATCGGAAATCAATGGCAAACTACTGAACTTAAAATTGTTTAGTAAGTTAACCTGAGATTGGGGTTGATGCAACGTTCTCCAAAGGTCATGCACCATTTGTTGACCCAGCACCCATCAATGCACAAATCATTGGTACAATTTGTTGACCCAGCATCCATCAATGCACAAATACCATTGAAACAAATTTGTTGACCCAGCACCCATCAATGCACAAATCATTGGTACAATATTTTGACCTAACACTCATCAATGCACAAATACCATTGGTACAATTTGTTGACCCAGCACCCATCAATGCACAAATACCATTGGTACAATTTGTTGACCCAGCACCCATGAATGCACATATACCATTGGTACAATTTGTTGACCCAGCACCCATGAATGCACATATACAATTGGTACAATTTGTTGACCCAGCACCCATGAATGCACATATACCATTGGTATAATTTGCTCTATAATAAGCGTTCACAAAAGATATACAAGGAAAACGCGCAATAAATGCAGAATAGTCGCAAGGACTATATCATAGTAAGGCCCACTGTTGTGGAATGTTTACAATCAACAAGATGTCTGTGATATCTGGCGTTTGCTTGTGGAGAATGATGTTTGATGTTTCCTGTTGGAGTTCAGGAACAACGGTGGGCGAATTATTCTGCGTAGCGTCGAAAAGCAGCTTGCTTCGGCTGTAGATATACATTCATGGGTATTGATTTGCACTGATAGAAGAATCAGACAGAAAGAAAGATCAGCAAGGCGTTGTTGCAAATTAAGGCCAACGGTTTTGAATCTCGGTATGCCGCGAGCTTCCAAATTGACCGTTCCATGCGGAGCACAGAGATGGGCACATCCTGAATTTACACCAGCTAGTAACCTTTGTCTGTTTCATGTAATTGCATCATTGTCAGTTTACTGTTTATGTACTGATGAAGGCTCTAGTCGGAAAGCCCATTTTATCATTTGTGACTGTGTTGTAGTACAGCTTCCCGATTCTTCTTCTCGCGTTCTTTGATTTACTGATCGTAGTTTCCAAACCGTATATTGTCTAGTGTGGTCTCTATATTATCTTTCCTGTTCTAGAAGTGCCAATCTATGCCCATGAATGTATTTATCATGCTATTTGACTGGCTTGTAGGGAACTCCACAAATTTGCCATAGCAGTGACTTCAGCAAATGCCAGTGTTACGAAGAATCGAGTGTCCTGGGGCGCTCTGCCCAGTCTGACTGTTGTCCGCGGACAGTCGGGGCTTGATTAGCCTGACCGAGAACAGAGGGTGATTTGAACCGTATTCGTCCGCCCACGAGACCCGCTTCTCAAACTGACTGGCCCGTCGTCCGGCGCTGAGTTTAATACCATCCGATCCACCAAAAGATGCTGGGCGTCGTACAGGCTTCATTGGAGCTGAGGATTTTGAAGGCAATCCTTCAGAGCGACTTGGTGACGATTGGGGGAATCCTGTAGATGTGGACTTGAATGCTGACTTGAGTTTCGTGAGAAAGGAGGGTGGGTTGGTAGCCACTGGTTGCGATGATGGCGTATTGTTTTCTTTTTCAGCGTTGTCTTTCTTGCAGTTGTCTTGTGCTTTCTCCGATTTCAGTTTGTTTAATGCTTCCTGCGTGAGAAATAAAGAATATGTTTGTGGGTATGTATACATGATATCATTATTAGAACATGGACAGGTAAAAGAGGAATCGGACAACAAACTATCCATATTGTAAGATATTCACATGACGCAGTATCCATTGTAAGATATTCACATGACGCAGTATCCATTGTAAGATATTCACATGATACAATATCCATTGCAGACAATGGAGTGGTTCTTCAACATTTAGTGGATGTTTAATCGGTCACACCCATCCGTCAATCCATCCATCCATCCGTCCGCCGGTCTTTCCGTCCGTCTAAACCTACACATCTACATATCTGTCTGTCTTTCTTTCTTTGTTTGCATGTTGTCTGTATTTATGCCTCTGTGCCTGTGTGTCTATTTTGTCTGACTGTAGATATTTCTACCTGCCTGTCTAACTTTGTTTGTTTGTTCTTATGTCTCTCTAGGAGGCCGCGGTAGCGTAGTGGCTAGACACTGGTCTACCGGCCCTGAGATCATGAGTTCGATCTATATCGGGACTGAATCGTTTAATTCTCTTGAGCTGACAGGTCTTCACAGCCTAAAATATGTACAAATGACCCTTTAGATATGCGTCCGGCATAAGTGGAATTGGATATCAATTGTGAAAAACTATCTGAAGAAAAAATTAGAAAGCTATCAAACTATTGAAAGATGGAAAAGCTACTGGCCTAGATGGTATCCCAGCAGAACTATTCAATCCAAAATAGACACTTCAATGAAATGATGTAAAAATTATTTAGCAGAATCTATGAGACCGAAAAACACCAACAGACTGGAAAGAAGGATATCTGGTGCAGTTATCTAAGAGAGAGGGCCTGCAGGAGAGTGAAAATTATAGAGGAATAATGATATTGTCAGTGCCTGAGGAAACTATTAAGCAAGATGCTTTTGGAGATATTAAGTGATACCACTGACAAACATCTAAGGGGTGATCGGGCAGGCTTCCGGCCAAATAGATCCTGCACAGACCAGATAGTCACATTAGGCATAATAATAGACCAGAGTATTGAAATGCTTTCACTACTTTATATTAAATTTGTGGAATTTGAAATAGCCTTTGATAGTATTGATAGGGGGTCCCTTTGGGTGGTGATGCGGTATAACAAATCATTAACTTAATAAGGGCAACATATGAAACTGTGGAGTGTAGAGTTCTTCATGAGGAAAAATGACGAATGCATTTTAAAAAATAGCCGTACGACAGGGATGTCTTTTGTCACCATTATTGTTTTTAATGACTGGGTTATGAAAACAGCAACAACTACGGACAGAAATGGAATGCAATGGATTTTAACAAAACATCGTGATGATGTGAACTTCACTTAAGTTATTGCACTCTTTCACACACACACACACACACACACACACACACACACACACACACACCCACCCACCCACCCACCCACCCACCCACCCACCCACCCACACACACACACACACACACACACACATAATCAAATGCAGGATAAACTAATCACGCTTGAAGAGATGTCGCAACAATTAGGTCTAACTATTCATAGATATAAGACAAAGATAATGAGATAACACCAAGCAAATAACAACCTGATTTCCTTTGGTTAAATCCCACTTCAAGGGGCGGAATCATACACAGGTACCTCAGAAGTCGTTATGGGCTCGCCTGGTGGCGAAGGACACTGGTAACAGGGAAAGCTAACTCACACGTAAAAATCAGTCCAGTGCATTAGTAGTACACAATCTTCCTACCAACTCTATGTTACCAATGCCAAACCTGGACAATGACAGAAAAAGAGAAAAGAAAAATCACAACAACAGAAATGAGATTCCTGAGAAGAATACTCAATGTATCAAGAAGAGATAAGATCAGAAATGAAGAAATCAGGACTAAAGTGGGAGTTATGGCAGCGCTAGATTTTACTACAAGGCAGCAAGTCAAATGGTTTGGCCATGCAAGTAGGTTACCATTCAACAGCATATCACAACAAGCAATGATGTACAGACTAGAGGGAAGCAGAGGAAGAGGCCGACCACGTAAACGATGAACGCAGGGAATAACAGAGGTCGTGGGAATATCTATACATGAAGCCCATAAGCGAGCACTCTCCCGCTGTTTATACTTCACCTCGACACCGCAAGGTACAAGAGGAACATGATGAGATGAGATGAGATGAGATGAGATGAGATGAGATGAGATGAGCATTAGTATTAGTAGCACGTGCGTAGACTACGCTTGAGTTCAAAGCGAGCGAGCGAACATAATGTACAGAATTGATGAAGAGCAGGTAATTAACCAGGTTTCAAGTAGTTAATTAGAATACTCATCGAGGCGAATTTTAGTTCTTAATTGACTGATAAAGTGCCATGGGATTATTAATCGCCGTAAGCGACTTATCGTACATGCCATGAGATTATATACAGCAGTTTTCTTTATGCAATCCCCTTTAATTTGATATGTAATACAGCATGTCTGTTACCATGTTAACTACTTTTACGTCATAACTGTGGCATCCCCTACTTCCCATTTTTAGCCATCCAGTTTCGTTGGCTTGAAACCAACTCTTTGTTTAGCCCTGAATCTGCTACACTCGCTACATATAAAATATCCTTGGACGTAAAGCGCGTGCGTATTTTTAACCACATCACTCTTCGTAATCCCGAATATCACGTTCTAAACACAGCTGCGGGCGATTTGGCAGCAGACCGCCTTGCGTTGGGTTTTTTATGAAATGGTATGCTATGGGTGCCGGTCGTTCAAAAAGCAATGGCAAACTACGGAACGTAAACTTGCCCATTAATCACGAACAGCCAAAACATGTTGGAGTTGACTACTACGTCCTGTAAAGGATATGCAACTAACTTGTTATTTCATCGAGAGCCTACATGTCTATATAGATATGCGGCTAGCAACATATACCATACCCGCTTCAAGGCATGTGAGATGGGTCCTTCATTGTGTAGGTTGAAGTCACAAACACCCAGTCAGTATAGGACACGTCTACTCTACTGACGGCACACTTGGTTTATGCTAGACCCATTCTGTTATAGACCACTAGACGTTGTGTGGGTGATGTGTGGGTGTTGTGTGGGTGATGTGTGGGTGTTGTGTGGGCGATGTATGGGTGATGTGTGGGCGATGTGTGGGTGATGTGTGGGTGTTGTGTGGGTGATGTGTGGGTGTTGTGTGGGTGTTGTGTGGGTGATGTGTGGGTGTTGTGTGGGCGATGTGTGAGTGATGTGTGGGCGATGTGTGGGTGTTGTGTAGGTGTTGTGTGGGTGTTGTGTGGGTGATGTGTGGGTGTTGTGTGGGTGATGTGTGGGTGTTGTGTGGGTGTTCTGTGGGTGATGTATGGGTGTTGTGTGGGTGATGTGTGGGTGATGTGTGGGTGATGTGTGGGTGTTCTGTGGGTGATGTATGGGTGTTGTGTGGGTGATGTATGGGTGTTGTGTGGGTGTTGTGTGGGTGATGTGTGGGTGTTCTGTGGTTGATGTGTGGGTGTTGTGTGGGTGATGTGTGGGCGATGTGGTGACAGTCTTGCCGGCCGCCTTTACTTCCCACACCCTTTCCTTGTGGCTGGGTCGACCTGGGAGCCCAGATACATTTTTTTAACCGTCCCTACAGGATTTGAACCCATGACATCCGATTGGCAATCGGGCGACTATGCATTAAGCTAACAGAGCTCCCACTTTTTTTATTTTTACACGTTGAACCACAAACAGCCAAACAATTCTGTGGCGGACTGCAACATCCTGTAAAGGTTAACCTTAATAAGCACACACAAAAGCAATGACACTACTCACTTTGAATACAGACGATGCCTCAGGGATCACAGACTTGCTGTTCTGTAGGGCAGTTTTACATTCAAGGCAGGTCTCGGGACCTCTGGCCACACCCCTGGGGGAGGCAGTGGGGTCTGCAAAGCTGCATGTCGATCCTTGACCAAAGCTGTTGATCCCAACAGAATCAACTGAAGACAGCGAGGTCGATTCTATTTCCATTGTCGGTGCCATAATATGAATCTCACTCGAACTAATAAAATCTTGATATGTAACACAATGTCTGTCTGCTTGTCTATGTCCCTGGGAATTATGAAAAATTTAATATTAAGTCGTAGGTTTCGATTTTCTTTTGTTTGTTTGTTTAGTCAGTAACAGATAAATTTTATTGTTAATCAGTTTCGTCTGTCTTGTTTAATATACGATGTAGACCTGCTTTGGTAACTAGTTCCGCGACGAGGAAATGTGCGCGTTGTCTTGAAGAGTCTAGAACGCTTTCTGTGATTCGCCTCATCGACACAAGTATTTAAACAGATCTGAAATGCTATCAATGAAATGTTTTATCAAGGTCTGTGCCAGGCCGCCTCGTTGCAGTGCCAGACACTTGGTTGCAGTCACGTGGTATCAGGTGACAGCAGTTTGTGCGTGTGTGTATGCCCGCCATTGATGTCTTTCATTGGCCGACAGCGAGAGTTCGGCGCTGGAGGGTCGGGGTTTCCTTTGGCGTGTTGCCACATGTGGTCTTTGTTATTTGGGGACACACTCGAATAAGTGCACATGGGGTGCTAGAAGTTTTATCACAATTTCTTATCGCCTGGCGCACCCGATAGGTATTGAACTTAAAGCACAGTTGACGGAGGATTTCGTGTGTCTGACCTTGGGAATTTGACATTCATAACAATTGTTAGACACATTGACAGACAGACAGACAGACAGACAGACAGACAGACAGACAGACAGACAGACAGACAGACAGACAGACAGACAGACAGACAGACAGACAGACAGACAGTGCATCAAGTAAGATGAAGACAGACAGACAGACAGTGCATCAAGTAAGATGGAGACAGACAGACAGACAGACAGACAGACAGACAGAAAGAAAGAAAGAAAGAAAGAAAGAAAGAAAGAAAGAAAGAATATGCATCAAGTAAGATGACAGACAGACAGACAGACAGACAGACAGACAGACAGACAGACAGACAGACAGACAGACAGACAGCGCATCAAGTAAGATGAAGACAGACAGACAGACAGTGCATCAAGTAAGATGAAGACAGACAGACAGACAGACAGACAGACAGACAGACAGCGCATCAAGTAAGATGAAGACAGACAGACAGACAGACAGACAGACAGACAGACAGACAGACAGACAGACAGACAGACAGACAGACAGACAGACAGACAGAAAGAAAGAAAGAAAGAAAGAAAGAATATGCATCAAGTAAGATGACAGACAGACAGACAGACAGACAGACAGACAGACAGACAGACAGACAGACAGACAGACAGACAGACAGACAGACAGACAGACAGACAGAAACATACACACTCACACACACACGAATAGACAAAGGAAAAAAATAAGAACATGCATCAAGCAATATGAAGAAAGAAAACAGAATATATATATATATATATATATATATATATATATATATATATATATATATATATATATATATATATATATATATATATATATATATATCCATCCATCCATCATGTGCCATGCCGGTAAGCGTGGGCGGTCATGTTCTGCCATCTCACTCGATCAACAGAGTCGTGGATCAGTTCCGTGTTTCTGTCTCGACCATGCCACAAGGCCAAGCCATCCAGATACTTGTTTCTAGGTCTTCCCCTTGGTCTGTTCCCCTCGATCTTACCAGTTGTCACCAAGTTCTCCAAATCATTTCTTCTCATAACATGCCCAAAAAATTGTGACTGTCTACGTCTAATGTCTCTGATCAGTTTACGATCTTCATTTGTTTCTTGAAGGACTTGTTCATTGGTCTTTCTGGCTGTCCATGGTATTCTTTGCATTTTCCTCAGAAACCACATTTCTACAGCCATCAGATGTTTTTCAGCCTGGCTGCTCATTGTCCAAGCTTCACATCCATATAAAAGTACAGGTTCTATGTAGCATCTCAACACTCTTTTTCTCGTTTCAATTGATATCTTTTTATTGGTCAGTATGTTTTTCATCTTGCTAAAGGCTACTTTTGCCATGGCGATCCTTGTTCTAATCTCTTCAAGGCATCTCCCATCAGATGTTATTACTGTTCCGAGATAATTGTACCTATTCACTTGTTGAAGAATATTCCCATTTACTTGTATATTACACTGTGGTATTTCGTTCTTCCTAGTGACGACCATAATCTGTGTCTTTTTACAATTTAATTCTAACCCTTGTTGTTCACTGTGTGTAACAACCGCATCTACTAAATTTTATATACATATATATAATTACCCTGTTTAAACTTTAATAAGTTTACAATTTGGGTTGTATGTTATTTGCTGGTCTCCAGTGTATTTCCTTTGTTGGTATTTCTTTCGTTCTGATTTTTCTGACTGTTCGGGAAAAGATTCTGCTAAGGACTAGCCCTTAGGAGAACTCACAATTTGATTGTCGTTGTTCTCTTCTAGCTTGGTCTATTACGATTGTTGTTCTTCGAACATATTGTTTCCCAAGCCATTGAACATCTTGATCACAGTCTCCATGTAGTATGTTTGCTATTGTCATTTCTTTGGTTTGTATTTCTTGAATATATTGTTTCACAAGCCTTTGTATATCTTCAGCCCTGTCTACACGTAGTAGTTATGTCGTTAATTCTGTCTTTTTCAGTTGGAAGTATCTGTCTAGATCCTCCTTTCTTTCTTCATTATAAAGATGGCAGTTTGAGAGGAAGTGGCTGGTGTTGTTTGGCTCATAACATTGTGTACATCTTGGCTCTACAACATTAGGTGCATCATGGCTCTACAACATTACGTACATCATGGCTCTACAACATTATGTACATCTTGGCTCTACAACATTAGGTGCTTTATGGCTCTACAACATTAGGTGCATCATGACTCTACAACATTAGGTGCATCATGGCTCTACAACATTAGGTGCATCATGGCTCTACAAAATTAGGTGCATCATGGCTCTACAACATTATGTGCATCATGGCTCTACAACATTAGGTGCATCATGGCTCTACAACATTAGGTGCATCATGGCTCTACAACATTATGTACATCTTGGCTCTACAACATTAGGTGCATCATGGCTCTACAACATTACGTACATAATGGCTCTACAACATTATGTGCATCATGGCTCTACAACATTAGGTGCATCATGGCTCTACAACATTATGTACATGATGGCTCTACAACATTAGGTGCATCAAGGCTCTACAACATTGTGTACATCTTGCCTCTACAACATTATGTACATCATGGCTCTACAACATTATGTATATCTTGGCTCTACAACATTATGTACATCATGGCTCAACAACATTATGTGCATCATGGCTCTACAACATTACGTAAATCATGGCTCTACAACATTAGGTGCATCATGGCTCTACACCATTATGTACATCTTGGCTCTACAACATTATGTACACCATGGCTCTACAACATTATGTACACCATCTCTCTACAACATTATGTATATCGTGGCTCTACAACATTATGTACATCATGGCTCTACAACATTATGTACATCTTGGCTCTACAACATTATGTACACCATGGCTCTACAACATTATGCACATCATGGCTCTACAACATTATGTATATCTTGGCTCTACAACATTATGTACATCATGGCTCTACAACATTAAGTACATCATGGCTCTACAACATTATGTATATCTTGGCTCTACAACATTATGTCCAAAAAGAGAAACCTGGACCAATGCAGCAGTCTTTGCCCAGGATGTCTATGAAGGTTTCCACTCAGGCACTGAAACCGTTGCTGCAGCGATTGATCTTGAGGACGCATACAACAGAGTACCACTGGATTTTTTAATGTTTCAGCTTCTCGAATTAAACGTAAGTCCATTCCTCCTTAGTTGGATCGCTGCAGCCCTCTTCCAACGGAAAGTAGTTTTTAGATGTGGCAGTTGGACTTCGGAACCAACAACAATATATCCTGGCCTACCACAGGGATCACCATTATCTCCAGTACTATTCAACGCCTACACAGTGAGAATCACCAGTGAGCAGATCACTGGACCTGGCAGGACATTGTCATATGCCGATGATGTTTTAGTGTATCGTCAGGGGAAGGATAGAGAGGAGGTTGCTGTGGAACTACAAACCGAACTCAATCGCATAAGTACTTGGTGTGATGAAGCTGGGGCAATGGTCAACCCAACAAAGGCAACAGTGACTTGGTTCTCGTTGAATAATCATATTGTCAACACTCCAACACCAACTGTAATGCTGTGTTCAGAGACGGTGGAAAGAACGCAGGCAATGAATTACCTGGGGATACGGTTTGATCGAAGCCTTGCTTATAATGTGCACATAGACCAGGTGATAACAAAGGCCAAGCGGGGTTTGGCAGCGATGCGGGTGATGGCGGCAGCAAACTGTGAACAGCGCCATCTATGTCTTCTGTACGAGGGGTTGGTCATGTCCGTTTTGGAGTATGCAATGGCAATCCTGACTCTCAGCCATAAGCAGATAGAAAGGATGGAAAGGATACAGAATGAAGCTATGCGCATTATTCTTGGGTGTACAAGAGATACAGCTTGCAGGGTGATGCGCTACCTTCTTGGTTTTCAAACCATTGAAGAGAGAATACAAGGTTGCAGGGCACGCGCCTACCTCAAAATTAACGCAAACACACAACATCCACTGCATAGTGAAATTAGGAAGGTGAAGGGCAGCAGGTTAAAAAGAGGACGGTCGTGGATGGGTCAAGCCGAAGACATTCTTCAACAGGTGTGTTCACTTGAGGACTTAGAACCTGGCGAGGAGTGGGTGCAAGTGCCAACAGACTTCTGCACATCCTTTTCAGTTTGCATCCAACTAGATAGAAAATGCAGACATGAAAATCCGGCTGCTGTTGAGGCTGAAGTACAAGCGTTGATTTTCGAGAATTCGCTAGACGGTGACGCTGTCATCTACACAGATGGGTCGGTCGTCCGACATGTGAGAAGCTCATGGGCCTTTACAGCTCGGGCCGGAGGGAGAATTGTGAAGGAGGACTCTGGTGCTTTCACTGAAACCACAAGTAGCCTGACCATGGAAGTCATGGCAGTAATTAAAGCAATAACATGGCTCGAGACACAGACATTCACTAGGGCTTGTTTCCTTAGCGACTCAATTAACATGATCAAGAGGATAGAGGAGGGGTCGATCCGAAGAGAATGGTTGCTGCCTTTGGAGCGGTCTCGACTGGCAAAGATTAGTTTCATCTTCGTGCCAGGGCATGCGGGAGTACAAGGAAATGAGCGGGCTGACAAGCTCGCAGGTGAGGCTACTGTGGAGGGCGGACGCGCCATGGACCAGGCCGACATTCTGAATGCTCTACGAGAAGTAAGACTTTTGCGAGAACCAAGTGATGACTGTGAATCTACAACAATGGCCAGACTGCGAGAGCAGCAAATTAAAAGAGGGGTGGCCAAACAAGAACACTACGCAGGAAGCCAAAGAAGATTTATAAACCAACACAGAACTGGCGTCGTTAGCCGCTACACGTTGCGGGATTTGCTGAGGAGGGGATCCGAGCACTTATGGACTGAATGGTTCGATGTGCAATGAGGATGATCTGTCGACTAACTAACTAACTAACTAACATTATGTATATCTTGGCTCTACAACATCATGTACATCTTGGCTCTACAACATTATGTACATCATGGCTCTACAACATTATGTACATCATGGCTCTACAACATCATGAACAGCCTGAGGTAGTCTGAGCGGAAGGAGAAGCTTCCACGGGATGGATCGCCATTGTGGTCAGAATACTAGACTTGAGGCTGAAGATGGCGTGGTCAAGACAGAGCAGCATCAAGTGAGCGTGGGATGAAGTCGGTGTGACAGAATGGTTAAGTGCGCTCGCTCTGAAACTTCCGGCGTGTTGATTCCAAGGTAGCAGGTTCAACTCCTACACCGGTCAGTGGGACTAAAATGTTGACTTGTAGTCCTTGACTTGAGGACGAAAATTACAAGTACGCCAAGAAGTCGGAGTGGGTTCGCCTGATGGCGAGGGACACTGGTAATAGGGAAAGCTAAACCGCATGCAAGAATCAGCCTAGTGAACTAGAAGTAATGGTGGAAGAAGTGCACTTTGACGCTTGGCCAACTAGACACCCATAAACAGATGTTATCATTAGCCAGATCTATCATCCATGCAAATCGACAACTACGGAATATGGAAATGATTCAAACATATCAATTTGTATAGATGAATAAGCTGATAGATGTTTGATTTGTCCCAACGCTGTGTTACCTACCGCTGTCAGACATGGACAGTCCCAGAAACACATAGTCGTAACATCGCATTATGTGAGATGAGATGCATAAGAAACAACGCTGGAATAACAACAAAAGATGGAACGACTAATGGGAAACTAAAATAAGTCTAGAGGTAACACTTATTATCGACTTTATAGAACACCAAAGAATTAAATGGTGTGGACATTTAGCTAGAAGGAAAAAAGGTCAACCAGAGAGATCATCAGGATACGAGGCGAGAGCACGACCTAGAAAGAGTTGGCTCGATGGAGCAAAATAGACACTGAAGAAATAAAATATAACATTAGCACATCTTGTAGACAAGCTTAACACAGAATGTTGCAGTCGCCTCCTCTCTGCGACGCTTCACGATAAAAACAGTAGGACAAAAGATTAAGGAGAAGAAAAAGAAGAAAAAGAAGACTAAAGTATCTTTCGTTTCTTTCCTTTCCTTTCTATAAGTGTCTGTGAATATCTGTGAATGTATTTCAAATCATATTCGGATAGCCGTAAGTATCCCCCGGAAACTAACACTCTTGTAAAGCAGCACTGAGAATGCCCAGACCAGTAGTTGCTTCGTGTATTTAAGGGACACAATAACGCATGAGAAATAAGCAATCACGTATCTCATTATTACCTCCCCCTTTTCCCCCCATCAATACAATTTGAAATGAACCGTTCATTGTGGTCTCTATCACTGCCATTGAAAGAATAACGAAGAAGAGAAAGACAAAAAAGAAGAAGAAAAGATGTGAAATTTCAGTTTTCATGTGATAACACCATAAAGTAACCATTTTAAATAAAGAACCTCAATGGTTCGGAATGCTGAAGAAGATGAATTCAGTAGCATGTCCTTTGCAGAACCTCGCTCACATAGCAATCTTACGGAAAACTTCTCGGTCATAAGCAAAATGTCTCTCGTCCGATACACCCATCTGGAGATCATCCGCCACATCCTGCACCCATCTTCTCTTTGGTCTTCCTATTCCCATCTTCCCAGGCATATACCCCTCCATTATTGTTTTCTCCAAACTTTACAAGTTACCGAACTATTTCAATTTTCTTTGTTTTATCGTCTTTAGTAGCCAAGCTTCTTCAATATTCAGATCTTGTCATATTGATGAATTTGTTCTTTTCTTTATCCAAGATATTCTTAGAACCCATCTATAACATTTATATTCAAAGGCATTTATTCGCTGTTCAGCTTGTTTAGTAAGTGTCCAAGTCTGACAGGCTATGATGCAATGGGAAATATGCGTGCTCTTAAAATTTAATTTTTGTAAGTCTACCTGTCCCATGCCACAATTCATTCAGTTGTTTTAGTTTCTGAAGAGCAATAGATATTCGTCTTTTAATTTATTTCATTGTGTCACCATTGCTGGTAATTAATGAACCAAGATATTTGAAATTTCCCACCACCTCCAATTTTTCCTCATTAACATATATTTCTTTCTCCATATTAGTTTTATCTGTATGCATTATCTTTGATTTTGCTATGTTAAGATATAAGTTCTGATTGTTCGCTATTCTTTTGAGTTCAGGTTATTAGTTTTACTATACCATTCTGTGATGTAACACTCTATCATGAGCATATCAAATCTCTGGTATTTCATGACCAACGATATTTAGAGCATCATATTGCTCCCTGTTTATATCATCTCTGACATTTCTCATTATATTTTAGGCATACAGGTTAAACAAATTGGGGGACAGCACACAGCCCTGACGGACTCCTTGCTTGATGTCAAACCAATCTGATGTCTCGCCATCTATTCTAACCGCTGCTTGTTATCTACATAGAGCATTTGTATTAGTTGTTCTACATGTGATGGAAAGCTCATTCCATGATTTCCCAAAGTTTCTGATGCCGCACACAACCAATAATCCCCAAAACATGAGAATAGGTTTACATTAAATTCTCTACACTTCTCTATGTTTAAACGCATGTTGAGTATGTGATACCTTGTTCCTCTCCCTTGTCTAAATCCAGCTTGAACCACGTTAATCTCCTCTTCCATTGTCTTACGAAGTCTACGCATTATGATTTTTAGTAGAATTTTACTTAATTTTAAATATACCTTACTTTTATGACGTTTGCAATCTAATGCAATGAACAGCAAGCGCCTAAATTTGTTACATGTCTCAAAGCCTAGATTGGACCTATACAAAACATGTTTCGCCTATTCAGGTGCTCACTTATGGAATGATCTGCCTCCAGATCTGAAAACTCCAATGAGTCCCTACACATTTAACCGAAAACTCTTTCAATACTTAATCCATACCGACTATATGCCACCATAATTCATTTACTGGTATAATTGTTCAGTATAATTGTTCATTATAATTGTTTAACTATAATTGTTCACTATATATGTGTGTGCGTGTGGGAGCGAGAGAGAGAGAGAGAAAGAAAGAAAAAGAGAGAGAGAGAGAGAGAGAGAAAGAGAGAGAGAGAGAGAGAGAGAGAGAGAGAGAGAGAAAGTGGGTGTCAGAGAGAGGGAGAGAGTGTGTGCGCACGTGCATGCGTGTGTGTGGAGAGAGTGATTGAGCGAGAAATGGTGGGGGAATGTGTCAGTGCATGCATTCGTACGTGTATGTGTGAGAGTGAGTGAGGGAGTGTGTGCGTGCGTGCATGCGTTCATGTGCATGTGTATGTGTATGTGTGAGAGAGTGTGATTGAGAGAGTGAGTGTGTGTGTGTGTGTGTGTGTGTGTGTGTGTGTGTGAAGGATTGTGTGTTAGATAGTGAGACAGTGGGAGAGTTGATGTGTTAGTGTGTGTGTGTGTGTGTGTGTGTGTGTGTGTGAGCGCGCGCATGCGTGTGAGTGTGTGTATATGAAAGAATACAGAGAGAGAGAGAGAGAGAGAGAGAGAGAGAGAGAGATGAGCAGATGCATGTCGTGTAACACGCATGTTATGTAACACGCGAATCCGTATGTTTGTGTATTCTCATCTGTCATATTATCAGTTAAATACCATTTGATTTTATCATGCATAATATAAACTCATGTTCATTACAGTAGTTTGAGTGAGTGAGTCAGTGAGTGTGAATGAGAGACAGAACGAGTGAGCGTGAGAGTGAATGAGTGAGCGTGAGAGTGAATGAGTGAGCGGGAGAGTGAATGAGTGAGCGGGAGAGTGAATGAGTGAGCGTGAGAGTGAATGAGCGGGAGAGTGAATGCATGAGAGTGAATGAATGAGCAGAAGAGTGAATGTGTGAGCGTGAGAGTGAATGTGTGTGTGCGTGTGTGTGTGTGAGAGAGAGAGAGAGAGAGAGAGAGAGAGAGAGAGAGAGAGAGAGAGAGAGAGAGAGAGAGAGCATCACTATTTTTACGTCACATACATTTTATGTACACATTTTTCTCCATGTTTAACATTTTTATGAGACTGCTCATGACAAGTGTCAGTGTATGTGTGTAAGTAAAGTGTGGGAGTTTGTTCATACTAGTTTCAATACTAACGTGAGACATTTTGTATGTGTCTAGATGTAAGGAAGTGTGAGTGTATGTGGAGGATGTGTGTGAGTGTGGGGATATGTGTGGGTGGGGGGTGTGTGGGTGGGGGGTGTGGGTGGGGGTATGCGTTTGGATGGGTTGGGGTGTGTGGGTTTTGGTGGGTAGTCGTATTTGTGGGTGTTGGTGGGATGTGTGGATGGATGTGTGGGGGTGAAAGTAGGGGTGTTGGAATGGGTGTGGGGGATGTGTGTATGGGTGGAGGATATTTGTATGGGACGGATGCGGGGGATGTGTGTTTATGTGGGTGGAGATGTGTGGATGGTTTGAGGAAGTATGTGTGGGAGGCGGGGTTGTGTGGGTAGGGGATTGTGTTGGGTGGATTAGGGATGCAAGGGCGGGTGGGGAGAAGTGTATGGTGTGTGGGTTTGAGATATGTGTGCGGTGTGTTGGTGGGGGATGTGTGAATGATGTGTGGGTGGAGGGTATGTTTGTGGTGGTATGGGTGGAGGATAGTGTGT
>OY992893.1:11162358-11314858 GCA_963921405.1 Cepaea hortensis | reverse complement strand
AGGAGGATTTCCTGCAGTGGTTTTTCTGTCCTGCCTTTTCTTCACAGCTCTTGCAGTCCTGGTTGCCTCACATATGACTGCACCTTTGCGTAATGATGCACGCCACGAATTTCGGTCTCTGGCTGCAGCCTCCCAGGTGTCATGATGAATTCCAAAAGCATTCAGTGAAATTTTCAGAGTGTCTTTAAAGCGTTTCCTCTGGCCACCTTGGGAGCGTTTACCACAACGCAGTTCGCTGTAGAAAATTCGTTTAGGGAGCCTGTGATCTGGCATGCGGGTCAAGTGACCAGCCCAGCGAATCTGATTCTTCATCAGTAGAGTGTGGATACTGGGCATGGATGCTCTTTCTAGGACTTCAGTGTCTGGAATCTTGTCTTGCCATTTAATCTTCAGTAGCTTCCTTAGGCAGACTGTGTGGAAGTGGTTTAATTTCCTAGCGTGTCGCTGATAAACAGTCCAGGTTTCACAAGCATATAGCAGTGTGGATAATACAACTGCTTTGTAGACTTTTAGCCTTGTTTGCAGGCTTATTCCAGTTCTGTCCCATACATTCTTGTACAGTCTGCCAAAGGCTGCACTGGCCTTGGAGATTCTTGCATTCACTTCGTCATCGATTGTGGCAGCTTGTGACACAGTGCTGCCAAGATAGGTGAATTTGTCCACAACACTTAGTCTATGATCATTCACTTTGATATTCGGCACAGTGTGATTATTCCCTGGAGCTGGCTGGTACATAACTACAGTCTTCTCCAAGTTGATATTGAGCCCAAAGTTGGCACAGGCATGTGAGAAAGCTGAAACATTATGTTGCATGTCCGCCTCTGAGTTGGCGTATAGAGCGCAATCATCAGCAAACAGGAGCTCTCTGACGGTGCCGCTGTCAATTTTGGTTTTAGCTTTCAGCGTTCTGAGATTGAATAACTTTCCATCCATACGGTAGTTGATGTCTCTTCCAATGTCGTCGTTCTCGAAGGCATTCATCAGCATGGCTGAAAACATGAGGCTGGACAGTGTTGGTGCCAGGACACATCCTTGCTTCACTCCATTGGTTACAGGAAAGGGTTCAGACAGTTCACCATTTTCCTGTACTCTTGCCTGCATGCCGTCATGAAATAGCCGCACTATTTGGACAAACTTTCGTGGACAGCCATATTTTGCCATAATCTTCCACAATCCATCACTGCTGACTGTATCAAAAGCCTTGGTAAGGTCAATGAAAGTGGAGAACATTTCGCAGTTCTGTTCCTGACATTTCTCTTGCAGCTGCCTTGCAGCGAAAATCATGTCAACAGTTCCACGTTCTTTTCTGAAGCCACATTGACTCTCAGGAAGAAGACCTTGATCGAGATGGGCTGTGAGGCGATTGAGAAGAATTCTGGCGAATATCTTCCCTGCAATTGAAAGCAAGGAGATGCCTCGGTGGTTGTCACAGGATTGGCGGTTGCCTTTACGTTTGTAAAGGTGGACTATTGACGCGTCCTTAAAATCTTGTGGCATGGTCTCGTTCATCCATATGTTTGTGAAGACTTGGTGAAGCTGCTCTGTTAGGACCGGCCCACCTGCCTTGTATATCTCTGCTGGGATGGAGTCAGGACCAGGTGCCTTGCCGCTGGAGAGTTGCTGGATGGCTTTGTTTATTTCCACTATGGTTGGCAGGTCACCAAGTGTCTCATTGGTGAGAACTTGAGGAAGGCAGTTGATGGTTTCATCATCGAAGAAGGAAGTTGCATTTAAGATTTTGCTGAAATGCTCTGCCCAGCGTTGGAGGATTTCTTTCTTATCGGTGACCAATGTTCCCCCGTCTGCACTGAGGAGGGGAACTATGCCTGGTGATGTAGACCATAGACCGCTTTCAGTGAGTCGTAGAAGTTTTTCATATCATGTCTGTCAGCAAAGCCCTGAATTTCATCAGCTTTGCTGCTCAGCCAGGAGTCCCGCATGTGCCGAAGTTTCTGCTGCACTACTCTCTGAATGTTCGTGAAGGCATCTTTTTTTTAATGCTGACTTCGGGTCATTCAAATGTGCCTTGAGGAGAAGATGTTTCTCGGCCAGCAATTGGTTGATGTCTTCGGAATTTTCATCAAACCAGTCTTTATGCTTTCGGGGGGCTGGACCCAGTATTTCCATAGCAGTGTTGTAAATTGTGTCCTTTAGGGCTCTCCATTCTGTTTCTGTATCCTGTTTAGCTTCAGCATTGGGCTTGAGGCGGTCTTCCAGCATATTTAAAACGACTGCTGCATTTTCTTGCTGTTTAGGCGGGTGACATTTAGCTTTGTTTGCATTTTCGCCCCTTGAGGACGCCGTGGTGGCCTGATGTGGATGTTCATTTTCGAGACAATGAGACGATGGTCTGTCCAACATTCGGCACCACACATGGATTTTGTCACTCGAACGTCTTGTCTTTCACTCCTCCTGACGATGACATAGTCAATGAGGTGCCAGTGTTTCGAGCGAGGGTGCATCCACGATGTCCTATTTCTCATGGGGAGACGGAAAATTGTGTTCGTAATCACGAGATCATGTTCGGCACATGTCTGAAGGAGGCGGAGTCCATTGCTGTTACAATTTCCGACTCCATGCTTTCCAATAATGCCACTCCAAGAGGTGGTGTCCGTGCCTACTCTGGCATTGAAATCCCCAAGGAGTATAAGTTTGTCTCCTTTGGGAACAGATGTTAATACACTGTGCAGGTCCTCATAGAACTTGTTCTTGACATCATCTTCGTTGGTCATGGTTGGTGCGTAGACACTCACAATGGTTGCGTGCTTCCTTCCATTCAGCAGAGGTAACTTCATGGTCATGAGCCTGTCGTTTATAGCCTTTGGAAATCCAGCTAATTTGCCGACCAGGGCCGACTTAATGGCAAATCCCACACCGGATTGGCGTCTTTCCTCGCTTTTCCTTCCACTCCAGAAAAATGTGTAGCCGGCACCAATTTCACAGATTTGGCCTTCTTCTGCAAGTCGTGTCTCGCTCAAGGCTGCAATGTCGATGTTGTACCTGCCCAGCTCTCTCCCAATCAGTGCTGTTCGTCTCTCTGGACCCGACGCGCCGTCTCTGTCAAGTAGGGTGCGTACATTCCAAGTTCCAATTGTTAAGGGAATATGGTTTACTCTTTTAGCTTTGCTTGTTTTATCTTTCTTTGTATGTCGACCGCAGTTAAGGGTACCCACCAACCGCGGCTAGCTGGTTAGGTAGTGATGAAGCAGACAATGTTTAGGGCACCTTTTCTAGCCCCTTCCTCATGCTATGGAGGTGAGCAGTGTGTTCCTATAGAGGGCTGCTCAGTCGCTCAGGGGGCTGCCGAATCCCACTGGTGCTCCGGTCAGTAGAAGACGACCATATGGCCTGAGCCGCCTGTGTGCAGGTCTGCGACTACGGCTGCCAGCGTACCCACGCCTGCCGCTTTGCCGCTCGCCCATCGCCACAGGGCTTGAAGGTGATATGTGACGTTGGATGAAGAATGACTTGCGCGATGACTTGGACTAAAGTGAGGAAGAGTTGCGCAATTCGTCGACCTCACTCTCTCGCCTGAGTCCATTTGAGTCCAGTGGCAAGACAAGTCGAGACGATTGGAGACGAATACAGGTGCAGTGGATGACCAGGGCGCTCTACGTGCCTTGCCGTGCTCATTACGTTCCACAACGCTTTGCAGGTAAACTCCGTCTTGCCCGTTGAATCAGGAATGATTTCTTCCGCGTAGTCTGCCGAATCCTGTCTTCACATGCTGGGTAGGCATACCCTAGTTTACCTCTTGGTGTGACACCAAATCGGATACCCATGCCTGGTTTAGCCAGCCTCTCACAGCTGTTGCCCGGGGGGTGGCCGCTGTCGCATGCTGACAGCTACTAGGAGCCACAGGCACGAGCTGGGCGTCAGACTTGGACCAGAGGGGGATGGGTCCTGAAAGGACATGAGAGCCATCCTTACCAAAGGTGCTACCAATGCCTGACACCCCGTACCCCCCAGTATATATATATATATATGTGTGTGTGTGTGTGTGTGTGTGTGTGTGTGTGTGTGTGTGTGTGTGTGTGTGTCTATTTGTCTGTCTGTCTGTCTGTCCGTTCTTTGTGAAAAGCCCAGCGAGATTTAGCAGACAAAGAGTACCGTTCATACAATCTGTCACAAAGGACACCAGATGCACAACCGGGTCCCATCGATCATGAGACACGCGACCGGCGCGCGACAGGGCAGCGCCCTACATCTCCCCGCCCCTCCCAGAGGATTAGAATACATTACACACACAGCCATGTCTGCGTGAACGAAGGGAAACAACTCAAGCGTAGGAATTACCAACTAAGGGAAACAATTGTGGCCATTGTTAACCAAAAGTAACAACAGATAGCAGGTCACATAATATGAGCTGAGCGTAAAGGCGGCGTCTGTCTAGGGTGCTGAAGAATATTGGCGTTTCTCTAGGGAGGTCGTAAATTTAGTTTCCCCATAAGGAACGAACCTAGACATGGGAGGATATGTCGTGCAGACACCCCGGCAGCAGAGTTAGCAATGTGGCAAGTGGACTTGTCCGCGTGTGCGATGATCGTGGGTTGTCACCTCCCCACCAAGTGGGACGTTTTCGAGATCACATGGGTCCGAGCTCCACCCAGCCTACATAAAATGGATACCGTTTTTTTTTTTTTTCTTAGGTGGGGTAGGGGCCAGGGTGATAGTAACCACATAATCCACTGGTGCAAGTTGGTCAATGAAACATGGGCCTAGGACCATCACTGAAGCCATACTTTTGACCCTTTGTGCTTAAGAATGCTGTCCTGTGTGCGACCAAGTCAAGACAAGCCGTAGATATATACGATAGAAACATGTCCAATAACAGCTAGGAGAGAAAGATGTAGAGTAACAAATAGAAGATAAACATGTAAAGTAACAAATAGAAACGTAAAATAACAACTAGAAGTGAGTGGGAACAATTAATTACTGGCCAAGCTTAAGAGAATAAAGAATCCCTACTGTGTTGTCTTCATATGATAAAGATATTGAATTACCTAACTACCCGGATCTTTGAACCAAAATCATGTGTTTGTAATCCAGTGCGCTATCCACTACGTCATGTACAAAGACTTAAATTCGAGAATAAAACAACCGAGACAAACGGCTCAGTCGCAGTATTGAAGTTTGTGAAGATACACGAGCCGTATTGAATAACTTGGTAGTTACATTAATTCTGAAACGAGAATGGACGCAGTTCGTCACAAGTTTCCCCTTTGTCCCGTTAGAGTCAGCCCCAGCTGTGAGGAGAATATTACTAATACTGCAAGCGATGCACTCACAGAGTTACCGCCCCCTGTCTACACGTCAATGGAAAGAAGGCGCGGATCTGTGCGTGAGTTTTTCGCTGGAGAGCCGCGTGTGCCGGCTACTCGCTTTCATAACGGCAGTCAGTGAGTCAATGTTACCTGAATTTCGCATCTGTTCCGTGCACACGGTTAAATACATACCGGCCTGGATGCGAGTGAGCAGGGGCCAGTCGCAGGTAGACGCAGCCAAGGTGAGTCTCATTATTTTCGCTGTTATAGTTTTAATGAAAGCAAATTTTTAAGGCTAACGTTTATAATAGTTATAATGTTATAGTTCATCCCAGTTTTGGGAAATACACGCAGAGGAACGGTCAGTAATAGCTGATAAAGTGCCATGGGATTATTCATTGTCTTAAGCAACAGTCCCGTATCTGCCCTGGGCTTACATATCGTCCGTCAAAATGTTGTTATTGTGTTATAATACAACATGTCTGCTGCCACATTTACAACTTCTTGGTCATAGCTGTGATGCATCTTTACTTCCCATTTTCCGACATCCATGTTTGTTTGGTCCAAACCTAAGTTTTGTTTGGCACTGAACATGTTAAGACTGTTCTTTTGTCATGGATAATTATCTTCTTATACCCCGGATAACTAAGGCGACAGTCAGACGCCCAGCTTCATAATTCCCCCGACACCCCGAATTCAGAGCTCTTCTTCTTCTTCTTCTTCTTCTTCTTCTTCTTCTTCTTCTTCTTCTTCTTCTTCTTCTTCTTCTTCTCCTCCTCCTTCTCCTCTTCCTCCTCCTCCTCCTCCACCTTCTTCTTCTTCTTCTTCTTCTTCTTCTTCTTCTTCTTCTTCTTCTTCTTCTTCTTCTTCTTCTTCTTCTTCTTCTTCTTCTTCTTCTTCTTCTTCTTCTTCTGCTTTCATCCAGAATGTTGATATAGACGTAACTGAGTTGTGCCTGTTTACAGCAGAGCTGCGATATTTGCAGCTTTCGGCCGAACATCCGACTTCTTCAGGCATTTGTTGACCGGGTTAACCTTTCCGGGAGAGTCCGGGGTTCAAAATCAGCAGCGGACTATTTAGAAGCAGGCCGTTTTGCGTTGCTTTTTATCGTGTAAGGCGTCGGCCGTTCAGAAAGCCATGGCCAACTAATGAAATAAATTGTCTAGTAATTCACAAACAGCCAATAGATGCTAGGGGTGGTTGCAACGTCCTGCCAGCACATACAGCTAACTCTCACCCCGGATAAACGTGGAGGCGAAACTTGGAGAACAACTGAGACGATGACTAATATACTAGACACGTTCATTGACTGGCGTATGCGCAAAATAGAAGGAATAGAATGGTATGACAAAGCAACCAATGTGGAGCTCATGGACAAAACTGAACAACGGAAAGCGAAGAAAAGACGTTGACCTCGAACTGGCCATCCACTGAGATCACCCGAGAATAGGATAACTAGACAAGCCGTTGTCTGGAAGTCACGGGGCAAAAGAATTATAGGAAGACATAAACAGAAAGGAACAACACGGGAAGGACATTGACAGAGCTACAAGGGGTAGCTAAAGATAAGGGAGCTTGCAGTGAGTGGGTTCAAGGTCTATAACCTAAAGGATGATCAAAGGCAGAAGAAGAAGAAAAGGGACAGGAGGACTAGGAGGAGAAAGAGGTAGAGTACGACAAAGAAGATGAACCTGATGTTGATTAATAGGAACGAACGAACAAACGAACGAACAGACTTTATTTTCAAAGGGTAACAAATTGGGCACGCAGGCCCGTCTTACATTCGGCCCTTCCAATCACTCATCTTTCTTTCATCAACAGTGCATAGGAAAAAACATTGTCACATGAATTTTGTAAACATAAACAATGCATATTACTATGTTATGAGACACATCCACCACCCACCCACACATCCCCAATTCACTCCAACTCCCCCACCCAACCACACACATAGCCCACACACACATACATTCTCCCACCCATCCATCACATCCCTACACCTACACATCTCCCCACCCACACACACCCCTCACCCACCACACATCCCATCCACCCATCCACCACATCCCTACACCTACACATCTCCCCACCCACACACACCTCTCACCCACCACACATCCCATCCACCCACATCCCAAGCACACATACATTCCCCAGCCCACACATCCCCACCCACACACATCCACCCACCTACACACATCTCCCCAACCACTCACATATACTCTACATGTCCCATTACCCACCAACAATCACTCACCCACATATCCTCCTCCACTTACACACCTTCAACCACCCAGCCAAACACACATCCCTCAGCCACACATCCCCCACGCACACACACATCTCCCCACCAACTCACATATCCCGCACCTACCCACACACAAATTCCGCACCCACCCACATAATCTCCCATTTCCTCCAGCCCACTCACAGATCCCGAGCCCACCCCTACAAACATCCCCCACCATCTCCTAACCTACACATACTCACCCACCCACATATCCTCTACCCACCCACACATCCTCCACCCACCTATCCCATAACCAAACATCCCTTAACCACACACCCTTACTCATATATACACACACATCCCCACCCACACACAATCTCCCCACCCATACACACATCCCTCACACACATCCCCACCCACTAACACATCCCCCATTCACAAACACACACCTCCCATCCACGCACACACAACCCACACACTCGTCCCCTCACACATCCCTAGACACACGTACTTATCCCTCAACCACTAACACCCACACATCCCTCACCCACTCATCAGCACATACATCTCCTATCTACCAACCCACACTCACACACCTCAACCGCCCATCTAAACACACATCCCCCACCCTCACACACATCCTTCACCCACCCTCACACCCAACCACACCTCCACCCACCCACACACAGTCTGCATGGTACTTTCCAACAATTGTGTGTGTGTGTGTGTTTCTTTGTGCGTGTAATTTCATGTGTGTGTGTGTGTGTGTGTGTGTGCACGCTAGCGTATGTGTGTGAGAGTTCGAGAATGCATGTTTGTGTGTTCTCGTGTATCTGTACTCATGTGTATGCGTGGCTGTAAGTGTGTGTGAGTGAGTGAGTGAGTGAGTGAGTGTGTGTGTGTGTGTGTGTGTGTGTGTGTGTGTGTGTGTGTTTCAACAGTTGTACTAAACAGCGTGTACATGTGGGTGAGTTGTTGTCGAGGACGCCACAGACATACGTCAGCGCAGTTGCGGGGCTGGTAGGGTGAGCACATAACTTGGTGAGCATGCAGGTAGACGCCGAGCTAACAGACCTATACCTGTGTGTGAGTGGCCGGGCGTGCAGCGGTCGCGTGAAGCAGGTAACCGTTGATATATTTGTTTGGTTAATGCCGGATACGTGAAGGGAGAGGGAGGGGTATGTGGAGGAGCCGGAGAGATAAATGGTTTAGTCTAACCAGATTAGCGGAGGCGGTACAGCTGTCGCTGTTTGATGGCGTGCAGTAGCACGGGGTCAGGGAAATGTGTGCTCTACACACCTCGCATCCTGGTTGTTATCATCATGTTCATCATTGGGTAATGGTGTCTGCGGGTACACATGTGTACAAGGCGGGTTTATTCTCCCAGACTGTCACAAGACAGCACTGTACCTCCACAACACCGGACTTCTTGCGTGGACATAACTTGAACAACGATGAAGAAGAAGAGATGAATGAGGAGGAAGAGAAAGAAGAAGGTGGGGGGGGAGAGAGAAAAAGGATGATAAAGAAGAAGGAGAAGAAGAAGAAGAGTGCGGCAGAGTGTTGTCAAGAAAAAAATATTTACTTGTGTCTGTTACAAATGAGTTAACAACAATATTCATTAGTCACCCGAGAGAGGGCATCCCAGCGGCAGAGACACAGTGCTCCCGCCGATAACCACGTTGTTCGTGGCTTGTCCTCAGTGAAGATAATCTTTCAAGCCCAGGGTAAACAAAGAAAGATTACATACGATAAAAGATATCTTCACACCCTAGGGTAGAAGAGGGGAGATTAACACGGATGAACGCACAGAGTAGGAAATGTCAGATTAAACAGCAAACTAACATGTCTCTACATCCTAGGGTAGAAGAGGGGAGATTAAACAACAAACTAACATGTCTCTACATCCAAGGATAGAAGCGGACATATTAAACAACAAACTAACATGTCTCTACATCCAAGGATAGAAGAGGACAGATTAAACAACAAACTAACATGTCTCTACATCCTAGGATAGAAGCGGACAGATTAAACAACAAACTAACATGTCTCTACATCCTAGGATAGAAGCGGACAGATTAAACAACAAACTAACATGTCTCTACATCCTAGGATAGAAGCGGACAGATTAAACAACAAACTAACATGTCTCTACATCCTAGGATAGAAGCGGACAGATTAAACAGCAAACTAACATGTCTCTACATCCTAGGATAAAAGCGGACAGATTAAACAGCAAACTAACATGTCTCTACATCCTAGGATAGAAGCGGACAGATTAAACAGCGAACTAACATGTCTCTACATCCTAGGATAGAAGCGGACAGATTAAACAACAAACTAACATGTCTCTACATCCAAGGATAAAAGCGGACAGATTAAACAGCAAACTAACATGTCTCTACATCCTAGGATAGAAGCGGACAGATTAAACAGCGAACTAACATGTCTCTACATCCTAGGATAGAAGCGGACAGATTAAACAACAAACTAACATGTCTCTACATCCTAGGATAGAAGCGGACAGATTAAACAACAAACTAACATGTCTCTACATCCAAGGATAGAAGCGGACAGATTAAACAGCAAACTAACATGTCTCTACATCCTAGGATAGAAGCGGACAGATTAAACAGCAAACTAACATGTCTCTACATCCTAGGATAGAAGAGGACAGATTAAACAACAAACAAACATGTCTCTACATCCTAGGATAGAAGCGGACAGATTAAACAACAAACTAACATGTCTCTACATCCAAGGATAGAAGAGGACAGATTAAACAACAAACAAACATGTCTCTACATCCTAGGATAGAAGCGGACAGATTAAACAGCAAACTAACATGTCTCTACATCCTAGGATAGAAGCGGACAGATTAAACAACAAACTAACATGTCTCTACATCCAAGGATAGAAGAGGACAGATTAAACAACAAACAAACATGTCTCTACATCCTAGGATAGAAGAGGACAGATTAAACAACAAACTAACATGTCTCTACATCCTAGGATAGAAGCGGACAGATTAAACAACAAACTAACATGTATCTACATCCAAGGATAGAAGAGGACAGATTAAACAACAATCTAACATGTCTCTACATCCTAGGATAGAAGCGGACAGATTAAACAACAAACTAACATGTCTCTACATCCTAGGATAGAAGCGGACAGATTAAACAACAAACTAACATGTCTCTACAACAAAGGATAGAAGAGGACAGATTAAACAACAAACTAACATGTCTCTACATCCTAGAATAGAAGCGGACAGATTAAACAACAAACTAACATGTCTCTACATCCTAGGATAGAAGCGGACAGATTAAACAACAAACTAACATGTCTCTACAACCAAGGATAGAAGCGGACAGATTAAACAACAAACTAACATGTCTCTACAACCAAGGATAGAAGCGGACAGATTAAACAGCAAACTAACATGTCTCTACATCCTAGGATAGAAGCGGACAGATTAAACAACAAACTAACATGTCTCTACAACCAAGGATAGAAGCGGACATATTAAACAGCAAACTAACATGTCTCTACATCCAAGGATAGAAGCGGACAGATTAAACAGCAAACTAACATGTCTCTACAACGAAGGATAGAAGCGGACAGATTAAACAGCAAACTAACATGTCTCTACATCCTAGGATAGAAGCGGACAGATTAAACAGCAAACTAACATGTCTCTACATCCTAGGATAGAAGCGGACAGATTAAACAGCAAACTAACATGTCTCTACATCCTAGGATAGAAGCGGACAGATTAAACAGCAAACTAACATGTCTCTACATCCTAGGATAGAAGCGGACAGATTAAACAGCAAACTAACATGTCTCTACATCCTAGGATAGAAGAGGACAGATTAAACAACAAACTAACATGTCTCTACATCCAAGGATAGAAGAGGACAGATTAAACAACAAACTAACATGTATCTACATCCTAGGATAGAAGTGGACAGATTAAACAACAAACTAACATGTCTCTACATCCTAGGATAGAAGCGGACAGATTAAACAACAAACTAACATGTCTCTACATCCTAGGATAGAAGCGGACAGATTAAACAACAAACTAACATGTCTCTACATCCTAGGATAGAAGCGGACAGATTAAACAGCAAACTAACATGTCTCTACATCCTAGGATAAAAACGGACAGATTAAACAGCAAACTAACATGTCTCTACATCCTAGGATAGAAGCGGACAGATTAAACAGCGAACTAACATGTCTCTACATCCTAGGATAGAAGCGGACAGATTAAACAACAAACTAACATGTCTCTACATCCAAGGATAAAAGCGGACAGTTTAAACAGCAAACTAACATGTCTCTACATCCTAGGATAGAAGCGGACAGATTAAACAGCGAACTAACATGTCTCTACATCCTAGGATAGAAGCGGACAGATTAAACAACAAACTAACATGTCTCTACATCCTAGGATAGAAGCGGACAGATTAAACAACAAACTAACATGTCTCTACATCCAAGGATAGAAGCGGACAGATTAAACAGCAAACTAACATGTCTCTACATCCTAGGATAGAAGCGGACAGATTAAACAGCAAACTAACATATCTCTACATCCTAGGATAGAAGCGGACAGATTAAACAACAAACTAACATGTCTCTACATCCAAGGATAGAAGAGGACAGATTAAACAACAAACAAACATGTCTCTACATCCTAGGATAGAAGAGGACAGATTAAACAACAAACTAACATGTCTCTACATCCTAGGATAGAAGCAGACAGATTAAACAACAAACTAACATGTATCTACATCCAAGGATAGAAGAGGACAGATTAAACAACAAACTAACATGTCTCTACATCCTAGGATAGAAGCGGACAGATTAAACAACAAACTAACATGTCTCTACATCCTAGGATAGAAGCGGACAGATTAAACAACAAACTAACATGTCTGTACAACAAAGGATAGAAGAGGACAGATTAAACAACAAACTAACATGTCTCTACATCCTAGAATAGAAGCGGACAGATTAAACAACAAACTAACATGTCTCTACATCCTAGGATAGAAGCGGACAGATTAAACAACAAACTAACATGTCTCTACAACCAAGGATAGAAGCGGACAGATTAAACAACAAACTAACATGTCTCTACAACCAAGGATAGAAGCGGACAGATTAAACAGCAAACTAACATGTCTCTACATCCTAGGATAGAAGCGGACAGATTAAACAACAAACTAACATGTCTCTACAACCAAGGATAGAAGCGGACATATTAAACAGCAAACTAACATGTCTCTACATCCAAGGATAGAAGCGGACAGATTAAACAACAAACTAACATGTCTCTACATCCTAGGATAGAAGCGGACAGATTAAACAACAATCTAACATGTCTCTACATCCAAGGATAGAAGCGGACAGATTAAACAACAAACTAACATGTCTCTACAACCAAGGATAGAAGCGGACAGATTAAACAGCAAACTAACATGTCTCTACATCCAAGGATAGAAGCGGACAGATTAAACAACAAACTAACATGTCTCTACAACCAAGGATAGAAGCGGACAGATTAAACAGCAAACTAACATGTCTCTACATCCTAGGATAGAAGCGGACAGATTAAACAGCAAACTAACATGTCTCTACATCCTAGGATAGAAGCGGACAGATTAAACAGCAAACTAACATGTCTCTACATCCTAGGATAGAAGCGGACAGATTAAACAGCAAACTAACATGTCTCTACATCCTAGGATAGAAGCGGACAGATTAAACAGCAAACTAACATGTCTCTACATCCTAGGATAGAAGAGGACAGATTAAACAACAAACTAACATGTCTCTACATCCAAGGATAGAAGAGGACAGATTAAACAACAAACTAACATGTATCTACATCCTAGGATAGAAGAGGACAGATTAAACAACAAACTAACATGTATCTACATCCTAGGATAGAAGCGGACAGATTAAACAGCAAACTAACATGTCTCTACAACCAAGGATAGAAGCGGACAGATTAAACAGCAAACTAACATGTCTCTACATCCTAGGATAGAAGCGGACAGATTAAATAGCAAACTAACATGTCTCTACATCCTAGGATAGAAGCGGACAGATTAAATAGCAAACTAACATGTCTCTACATCCTAGGATAGAAGCGGACAGATTAAACAACAAACTAACATGTCTCTACATCCTAGGATAGAAGAGGACAGATTAAACAACAAACTAACATGTCTTTACAACAAAGGATAGAAGAGGACAGATTAAACAGCAAACTAACATGTCTCTACATCCAAGGATAGAAGCGGACAGATTAAACAGCAAACTAACATGTCTCTACATCCTAGGATTGAAGCGGACAGATTAAACAGCAAACTAACATGTCTCTACATCCTAGGATAGAAGCGGACAAATTAAACAACAAACTAACATGTCTCTACAACAAAGGATAGAAGAGGACAGATTAAACAACAAACTAACATGTCTCTACATCCAAGGATAGAGGCGGACCGATTAAACAGCAAACTAACATGTCTCTACAACAAAGGATAGAAGAGGACAGATTAAACAACAAACTAACATGTCTCTACATCCAAGGATAGAAGAGGACAGATTAAACAGCAAACTAACATGTCTCTACATCCTAGGATAGAAGCGGACAGATTAAACAGCAAACTAACATGTCTCTACATCCTAGGATAGAAGAGGACAGATTAAACAACAAACTAACATGTCTCTACATCCTAGGATAGAAGCGGACAGATTAAACAACAAACTAACATGTATCTACATCCTAGGATAGAAGAGGACAGATTAAACAGCAAACTAACATGTCTCTACATCCTAGGATAGAAGCGGACAGATTAAACAACAAACTAACATGTCTCTACATCCTAGGATAGAAGAGGACAGATTAAACAGCAAACTAACATGTCTCTACATCCTAGGATAGAAGAGGACAGATTAAACAGCAAACTAACATGTCTCTACATCCAAGGATAGAAGCGGACAGATTAAACAGCAAACTAACATGTCTCTACATCCTAGGATAGAAGCGGACAGATTAAACAGCAAACTAACATGTCTCTACATCCTAGGATAGAAGCGGACAGATTAAACAACAAACTAACATGTCTCTACATCCAAGGATAGAAGCGGACAGATTAAACAACAAACTAACATGTCTCTACATCCAAGGATAGAAGAGGACAGATTAAACAACAAACTAACATGTCTCTACATCCTAGGATAGAAGCGGACAGATTAAACAACAAACTAACATGTCTCTACAACAAACGATAGAAGAGGACAGATTAAACAACAAACTAACATGTCTCTACATCCAAGGATAGAAGCGGACAGATTAAACAGCAAACTAACATGTCTCTACATCCTAGGATAGTAGAGGACAGATTAAACAACAAACTAACATGTCTCTACAACAAAGGATAGAAGAGGACAGATTAAACAACAAACTAACATGTCTCTACATCCAAGGATAGAAGAGGACAGATTAAACAACAAACAAACATGTCTCTACATCCTAGGATAGAAGAGGACAGATTAAACAACAAACTAACATGTCTCTACATCCTAGGATAGAAGCAGACAGATTAAACAACAAACTAACATGTATCTACATCCAAGGATAGAAGAGGACAGATTAAACAACAAACTAACATGTCTCTACATCCTAGGATAGAAGCGGACAGATTAAACAACAAACTAACATGTCTCTACATCCTAGGATAGAAGCGGACAGATTAAACAACAAACTAACATGTCTGTACAACAAAGGATAGAAGAGGACAGATTAAACAACAAACTAACATGTCTCTACATCCTAGAATAGAAGCGGACAGATTAAACAACAAACTAACATGTCTCTACATCCTAGGATAGAAGCGGACAGATTAAACAACAAACTAACATGTCTCTACAACCAAGGATAGAAGCGGACAGATTAAACAACAAACTAACATGTCTCTACAACCAAGGATAGAAGCGGACAGATTAAACAGCAAACTAACATGTCTCTACATCCTAGGATAGAAGCGGACAGATTAAACAACAAACTAACATGTCTCTACAACCAAGGATAGAAGCGGACATATTAAACAGCAAACTAACATGTCTCTACATCCAAGGATAGAAGCGGACAGATTAAACAACAAACTAACATGTCTCTACATCCTAGGATAGAAGCGGACAGATTAAACAACAATCTAACATGTCTCTACATCCAAGGATAGAAGCGGACAGATTAAACAACAAACTAACATGTCTCTACAACCAAGGATAGAAGCGGACAGATTAAACAGCAAACTAACATGTCTCTACATCCAAGGATAGAAGCGGACAGATTAAACAACAAACTAACATGTCTCTACAACCAAGGATAGAAGCGGACAGATTAAACAGCAAACTAACATGTCTCTACATCCTAGGATAGAAGCGGACAGATTAAACAGCAAACTAACATGTCTCTACATCCTAGGATAGAAGCGGACAGATTAAACAGCAAACTAACATGTCTCTACATCCTAGGATAGAAGCGGACAGATTAAACAGCAAACTAACATGTCTCTACATCCTAGGATAGAAGCGGACAGATTAAACAGCAAACTAACATGTCTCTACATCCTAGGATAGAAGAGGACAGATTAAACAACAAACTAACATGTCTCTACATCCAAGGATAGAAGAGGACAGATTAAACAACAAACTAACATGTATCTACATCCTAGGATAGAAGAGGACAGATTAAACAACAAACTAACATGTATCTACATCCTAGGATAGAAGCGGACAGATTAAACAGCAAACTAACATGTCTCTACAACCAAGGATAGAAGCGGACAGATTAAACAGCAAACTAACATGTCTCTACATCCTAGGATAGAAGCGGACAGATTAAATAGCAAACTAACATGTCTCTACATCCTAGGATAGAAGCGGACAGATTAAATAGCAAACTAACATGTCTCTACATCCTAGGATAGAAGCGGACAGATTAAACAACAAACTAACATGTCTCTACATCCTAGGATAGAAGAGGACAGATTAAACAACAAACTAACATGTCTTTACAACAAAGGATAGAAGAGGACAGATTAAACAGCAAACTAACATGTCTCTACATCCAAGGATAGAAGCGGACAGATTAAACAGCAAACTAACATGTCTCTACATCCTAGGATTGAAGCGGACAGATTAAACAGCAAACTAACATGTCTCTACATCCTAGGATAGAAGCGGACAAATTAAACAACAAACTAACATGTCTCTACAACAAAGGATAGAAGAGGACAGATTAAACAACAAACTAACATGTCTCTACATCCAAGGATAGAGGCGGACCGATTAAACAGCAAACTAACATGTCTCTACAACAAAGGATAGAAGAGGACAGATTAAACAACAAACTAACATGTCTCTACATCCAAGGATAGAAGAGGACAGATTAAACAGCAAACTAACATGTCTCTACATCCTAGGATAGAAGCGGACAGATTAAACAGCAAACTAACATGTCTCTACATCCTAGGATAGAAGAGGACAGATTAAACAACAAACTAACATGTCTCTACATCCTAGGATAGAAGCGGACAGATTAAACAACAAACTAACATGTATCTACATCCTAGGATAGAAGAGGACAGATTAAACAGCAAACTAACATGTCTCTACATCCTAGGATAGAAGCGGACAGATTAAACAACAAACTAACATGTCTCTACATCCTAGGATAGAAGAGGACAGATTAAACAGCAAACTAACATGTCTCTACATCCTAGGATAGAAGAGGACAGATTAAACAGCAAACTAACATGTCTCTACATCCAAGGATAGAAGCGGACAGATTAAACAGCAAACTAACATGTCTCTACATCCTAGGATAGAAGCGGACAGATTAAACAGCAAACTAACATGTCTCTACATCCTAGGATAGAAGCGGACAGATTAAACAACAAACTAACATGTCTCTACATCCAAGGATAGAAGCGGACAGATTAAACAACAAACTAACATGTCTCTACATCCAAGGATAGAAGAGGACAGATTAAACAACAAACTAACATGTCTCTACATCCTAGGATAGAAGCGGACAGATTAAACAACAAACTAACATGTCTCTACAACAAACGATAGAAGAGGACAGATTAAACAACAAACTAACATGTCTCTACATCCAAGGATAGAAGCGGACAGATTAAACAGCAAACTAACATGTCTCTACATCCTAGGATAGTAGAGGACAGATTAAACAACAAACTAACATGTCTCTACAACAAAGGATAGAAGAGGACAGATTAAACAACAAACTAACATGTCTCTACATCCAAGGATAGAAGAGGACAGATTAAACAACAAACTAACATGTCTCTACATCCTAGGATAGAAGCGGACAGATTAAACAACAAACTAACATGTCTCTACAACAAACGATAGAAGAGGACAGATTAAACAACAAACTAACATGTCTCTACATCCAAGGATAGAAGCGGACAGATTAAACAGCAAACTAACATGTCTCTACATCCTAGGATAGTAGAGGACAGATTAAACAACAAACTAACATGTCTCTACAACAAAGGATAGAAGAGGACAGATTAAACAACAAACTAACATGTCTCTACATCCAAGGATAGAAGCGGACAGATTAAACAGCAAACTAACATGTCTCTACAACAAAGGATAGAAGAGGACAGATTAAACAACAACCTAACATGTCTCTACATCCAAGGATAGAAGCGGACAGATTAAACAACAAACTAACATGTCTCTACATCCAAGGATAGAAGAGGACAGATTAAACAGCAAACTAACATGTCTCTACATCCCAGGATAGAAGCGGACAGATTAAACAGCAAACTAACATGTCTCTACATCCTAGGATAGAAGAGGACAGATTAAACAACAAACTAACATGTCTCTACATCCTAGGATAGAAGAGGACAGATTAAACAACAAACTAACATGTATCTACAACAAAGGATAGAAGCGGACAGATTAAACAACAAACTAACATGTCTCTACATCCTAGGATAGAAGCGGACAGATTAAACAACAAACTAACATGTCTCTACATCCTAGGATAGAAGAGGACAGATTAAACAGCAAACTAACATGTCTCTACATCCTAGGATAGAAGAGGACAGATTAAACAGCAAACTAATATGTCTCTACATCCTAGGATAGAAGCGGACAGATTAAACAACAAACTAACATGTCTCTACATCCTAGGATAGAAGAGTACAGATTAAACAGCAAATTAACATGTCTCTACATCCTAGGATAGAAGAGGACAGATTAAACAGCAAACTAACATGTCTCTACATCCAAGGATAGAAGAGGACAGATTAAACAACAAACTAACATGTCTCTACATCCTAGGATAGAAGAGGACAGATTAAACAACAAACTAACATGTCTCTACATCCTAGGATAGAAGAGGAGAGATTAAACAGCAAACTAACATGTCTCTACATCCTAGGATAGAAGAGTACAGATTAAACAGCAAACTAACATGTCTTTACAACAAAGGATAGAAGAGGACAGATTAAACAACAAACTAACATGTCTCTACATCCTAGGATAGAAGCGGACAGATTAAACAACAAACTAACATGTCTCTACATCCAAGGATAGAAGCGGACAGATTAAACAACAAACTAACATGTCTCTACATCCAAGGATAGAAGAGGACAGATTAAACAACAAACTAACATGTCTCTACATCCTAGGATAGAAGCGGACAGATTAAACAGCAAACTAACATGTCTTTACAACAAAGGATAGAAGCGGACAGATTAAACAACAAACTAACATGTCTCTACATCCTAGGATAGAAGCGGACAGATTAAACAACAAACTAACATGTCTCTACATCCTAGGATAGAAGCGGACAGATTAAACAACAAACTAACATGTCTCTGCATCCTAGGATAGAAGAGGACAGATTAAACAACAAACTAACATGTCTCTACATCCTAGGATAGAAGAGGACAGATTAAACAACAAACTAACATGTCTCTACAACCAAGGATAGAAGCGGACAGATTAAACAGCAAACTAACATGTCTCTACATCCTAGGATAGAAGAGGACAGATTAAACAGCAAACTAACATGTCTCTACATCCTAGGATAGAAGAGGACAGATGAAACAGCAAACTAACATGTCTCAACATCCAAGGATAGAAGCGGACAGATTAAACAGCAAACTAACATGTCTCTACATCCTAGGATAGAAGCGGATAGATTAAACAGCAAACTAACATGTCTCTACATCCTAGGATAGAAGCGGACAGATTAAACAACAAACTAACATGTCTCTACATCCAAGGATAGAAGCGGACAGATTAAACAACAAACTAACATGTCTCTACATCCAAGGATAGAAGAGGACAGATTAAACAACAAACTAGCATGTCTCTACATCCTAGGATAGAAGAGGACAGATTAAACAACAAACTAACATGTCTCTACATCCTAGGATAGAAGAGGACAGATTAAACAACAAACTAACATGTCTCTACAACAAAGGATAGAAGAGGACAGATTAAACAGCAAACTAACATGTCTCTACATCCAAGGATAGAAGCGGACAGATTAAACAACAAACTAACATGTATCTACATCCTAGGATAGAAGAGGACAGATTAAACAACAAACTAACATGTCTTTACAACAAAGGATAGAAGAGGACAGATTAAACAACAAACTAACATGTCTCTACATCCTAGGATAGAAGAGGACAGATTAAACAACAAACTAACATGTTTCTACATCCTAGGATAGTAGAGGACAGATTAAACAACAAACTAACATGTCTTTACAACAAAGGATAGAAGAGGACAGATTAAACAGCAAACTAACATGTCTCTACATCCAAGGATAGAAGCGGACAGATTAAACAGCAAACTAACATGTCTCTACATCCTAGGATAGAAGCGGACAGATTAAACAGCAAACTAACATGTCTCTACATCCTAGGATAGAAGCGGACAGATTAAACAGCAAACTAACATGTCTCTACATCCTAGGATAGAAGCGGACAGATTAAACAACAAACTAACATGTCTCTACAACAAACGATAGTTCTATCGTTTGTTGTAGAGACATGTTAGTTTGTTGTTTAATCTGTCCGCTTCTATCCTAGGATGTAGAGACATGTTAGTTTGCTGTTTAATCTGTCCGCTTCTATCCTAGGATGTAGAGACATGTTAGTTTGCTGTTTAATCTGTCCGCTTCTATCCTAGGATGTAGAGACATGTTAGTTTGCTGTTTAATCTGTCCGCTTCTATCCTTGGATGTAGAGACATGTTAGTTTGCTGTTTAATCTGTCCTCTTCTATCCTTTGTTGTAAAGACATGTTAGTTTGTCTCTACATCCTAGGATAGAAGCGGACATATTAAACAGCAAACTAACATGTCTCTACATCCTAGGATAGAAGCGGACAGATTAAACAACAAACTAACATGTCTCTACAACAAACGATAGAAGAGGACAGATTAAACAACAAACTAACATGTCTCTACATCCAAGGATAGAAGCGGACAGATTAAACAGCAAACTAACATGTCTCTACATCCTAGGATAGTAGAGGACAGATTAAACAACAAACTAACATGTCTCTACAACAAAGGATAGAAGAGGACAGATTAAACAACAAACTAACATGTCTCTACATCCAAGGATAGAAGCGGACAGATTAAACAGCAAACTAACATGTCTCTACAACAAAGGATAGAAGAGGACAGATTAAACAACAAACTAACATGTCTCTACATCCAAGGATAGAAGCGGACAGATTAAACAACAAACTAACATGTCTCTACATCCAAGGATAGAAGAGGACAGATTAAACAGCAAACTAACATGTCTCTACATCCCAGGATAGAAGCGGACAGATTAAACAGCAAACTAACATGTCTCTACATCCTAGGATAGAAGAGGACAGATTAAACAACAAACTAACATGTCTCTACATCCTAGGATAGAAGAGGACAGATTAAACAACAAACTAACATGTATCTACAACAAAGGATAGAAGCGGACAGATTAAACAACAAACTAACATGTCTCTACATCCTAGGATAGAAGCGGACAGATTAAACAACAAACTAACATGTCTCTACATCCTAGGATAGAAGAGGACAGATTAAACAGCAAACTAACATGTCTCTACATCCTAGGATAGAAGAGGACAGATTAAACAGCAAACTAACATGTCTCTACATCCTAGGATAGAAGCGGACAGATTAAACAACAAACTAACATGTCTCTACATCCTAGGATAGAAGAGTACAGATTAAACAGCAAACTAACATGTCTCTACATCCTAGGATAGAAGAGGACAGATTAAACAGCAAACTAACATGTCTCTACATCCAAGGATAGAAGAGGACAGATTAAACAACAAACTAACATGTCTCTACATCCTAGGATAGAAGAGGACAGATTAAACAACAAACTAACATGTCTCTACATCCTAGGATAGAAGAGGACAGATTAAACAGCAAACTAACATGTCTCTACATCCTAGGATAGAAGCGGACAGATTGAACAACAAACTAACATGTCTCTACATCCTAGGATAGAAGAGTACAGATTAAACAGCAAACTAACATGTCTCTACATCCTAGGATAGAAGAGGACAGATTAAACAGCAAACTAACATGTCTCTACATCCTAGGATAGAAGAGGACAGATTAAACAACAAACTAACATGTCTCTACAACAAAGGATAGAAGAGGACAGATTAAACAACAAACTAACATGTCTCTACATCCTAGGATAGAAGCGGAAAGATTAAACAACAAACTAACATGTCTCTACATCCTAGGATAGAAGAGGACAGATTAAACAGCAAACTAACATGTCTCTACATCCTAGGATAGAAGCGGACAGATTAAACAACAAACTAACATGTCTCTACATCCTAGGATAGAAGCGGACAGATTAAACAACAAACTAACATGTCTCTACATCCTAGGATAGAAAAGGACAGATTAAACAACAAACTAACATGTCTCTACAACAAAGGATAGAAGAGGACAGATTAAACAGCAAACTAACATGTCTCTACATCCTAGGATAGAAGCGGACAGATTAAACAACAAACTAACATGTCTCTACAACAAAGGATAGAAGAGGACAGATTAAACAACAAACTAACATGTCTCTACAACAAAGGATAGAAGAGGACAGATTAAACAACAAACTAACATGTCTCTACAACAAAGGATAGAAGAGGACAGATTAAACAACAAACTAACATGTCTCTACATCCTAGGATAGAAGCGGACAGATTAAACAACAAACTAACATGTCTCTACATCCTAGGATAGAAAAGGACAGATTAAACAACAAACTAACATGTCTCTACAACAAAGGATAGAAGAGGACAGATTAAACAGCAAACTAACATGTCTCTACATCCTAGGATAGAAGCGGACAGATTAAACAGCAAACTAACATGTCTCTACAACAAAGGATAGAAGCGGACAGATTAAACAACAAACTAACATGTCTCTACAACAAAGGATAGAAGCGGACAGATTAAACAACAAACTAACATGTCTCTACAACAAAGGATAGAAGAGGACAGATTAAACAACAAACTAACATGTCTCTACATCCGAGGATAGAAGCGGACAGATTAAACAACAAACTAACATGTCTCTACATCCTAGGATAGAAGAGGACAGATTAAACAACAAACTAACATGTCTCTACAACAAAGGATAGAAGAGGACAGATTAAACAACAAACTAACATGTCTCTACATCCTAGGATAGAAGAGGACAGATTAAACAACAAACTAACATGTCTCTACAACAAAGGATAGAAGAGGACAGATTAAACAACAAACTAACATGTCTCTACATCCTAGGATAGAAGAGGACAGATTAAACAACAAACTAACATGTCTCTACATCCTAGGATAGAAGAGGACAGATTAAACAACAAACTAACATGTCTCTACATCCTAGGATAGAAGCGGACAGATTAAACAACAAACTAACATGTCTCTACATCCTAGGATAGAAGCGGACAGATTAAACAACAAACTAACATGTCTCTACATCCTAGGATAGAAGAGGACAGATTAAACAACAAACTAACATGTGTCTACAACAAAGGGTAGAAGAGGACAGATTAAACAACAAACTAACATGTCTCTACATCCTAGGATAGAAGAGGACAGATTAAACAACAAACTAACATGTCTCTACATCCAAGGATAGAAGAGGACAGATTAAACAACAAACTAACATGTCTCTACATCCTAGGATAGAAGAGGACAGATTAAACAACAAACTAACATGTCTGTACATCCTAGGATAGAAGCGGAGAGATTAAACAACAAACTAACATGTATCTACAACAAAGGATAGAAGCGGACAGATTAAACAACAAACTAACATGTCTCTACATCCTAGGATAGAAGAGGACAGATTAAACAACAAACTAACATGTCTCTACATCCTAGGATAGAAGAGGACAGATTAAACAACAAACTAACATGTCTTTACAACAAAGGATAGAAGCGGACAGATTAAACAACAAACTAACATGTCTCTACATCCTAGGATAGAAGAGGACAGATTAAACAACAATCTAACATGTCTCTACATCCTAGGATAGAAGCGGACAGATTAAACAACAAACTAACATGTCTCTACATCCTAGGATAGAAGAGGACAGATTAAACAACAAACTAACATGTCTCTACATCCTAGGATAGAAGAGGACAGATTAAACAGCAAACTAACATGTCTCTACATCCTAGAATAGAAGCGGACAGATTAAACAACAAACTAACATGTCTCTACATCCTAGGATAGAAGCGGACAGATTAAACAGCAAACTTACATGTCTCTACATCCTAGGATAGAAGAGGACAGATTAAACAACAAGCTAACATGTCTCTACAACCAAGGATAGAAGCGGACAGATTAAACAGCAAACTAACATGTCTCTACATCCTAGGATAGAAGAGGACAGATTAAACAACAAACTAACATGTCTCTACATCCTAGGATAGAAGCGGACAGATTAAACAGCAAACTTACATGTCTCTACATCCTAGGATAGAAGAGGACAGATTAAACAACAAACTAACATGTCTCTACAACCAAGGATAGAAGCGGACAGATTAAACAGCAAACTAACATGTCTCTACATCCTAGGATAGAAGAGGACAGATTAAACAACAAACTAACATGTCTCTACAACCAAGGACAGAAGCGGACAGATTAAACAGCAAACTAACATGTCTCTACATCCTAGGATAGAAGCGGACAGATGTTAAGAAGACAGTTAGCGTCTCTATTCAGAAAAGAAATAAGAAAGATAGAAACTAACTGCATTTTTTGTTGTTGTTTTTTGTTTTGTTTTTTTGCGTTCCTGAATTGAACTCACGCGAAGTCCATAATCATGCTACTACTTCTATTGCACTGGACTGGTTTTCTCGTGTGGATTAGCTTTCATTATTACACAGTGTCCCTCGATATCAGGCGAACCCACTCCGACTTCTGAGTTACTTGTAATTTATGTCCACAAGTCATGGACGAGGAAACTAACTGAATGAAAAAGACTAAGTACATGTCTGGTTTATTTATAGAATGTAAGTGAGCAGTAAAACATCTGTGTTGAATCTGGACATGTGAAGAGATTACAGATGATGATGTACGGGCAATGCGAGATGATGTCTGTAGCGGCAGGGGGAAAGGTCACTGGAATAATTATCTATAAGATAGTATTATCTCTGTGTGAGAAGTGGCTGTGGCGCAGAAGTCACCCGGAGCTGTTGGCGGAGCGAGCAATGGGGACATAACCTTGCACTCCGCATTAACATGGCTTCAGTAGTTGAGAATTCTCCCTACAGAAGAAAGTTTAGATGGCAAAATTAGTGATGTTTAGTACACTTTAGTAATTTAGACGTTATGAGAGAACATAGGGAAAATAACATTAGATATGCGGATGATACAGTATTGATTACAGACAATGAAAAGGATCTGCAACAGTTTGTGGAAACGGTTATTGTACACGATGAATAACTAGAGTTAGAATTAAATTGTAAGAAGACAGAGATTATAGTCGTCTCTAAAAATAAAGAAGTACCACAATGTAATATAATGATAAATGGGATTATTATTAAACATGTGAATCGGTACAACTCTCTCGGAACAGTCAAAGTATCTAATTGGAGGTGCCTTGAAGAGATTGGAACAAGAATCGGTACAACTCTCTCGGAACAGTCAAAGTATCTAATTGGAGGTGCCTTGAAGAGATTGGAACAAGAATCGGTACAACTCTCTCGGAACAGTCAAAGTATCTAATTGGAGGTGCCTTGAAGAGATTGGAACAAGAATCGCTATGGCACAGATAGCCTTTTGCAAAATGGAAAATATACTTACTAATAAAATGATGTCAACTGCAACCAGAAAAAAAAAACAGAATGTTGAAGTTCTACATAGAACCTGTACTTTTGTAATGATGTGAAAAGTAGACGATGAGCTGACATGCTGAAAAACATCTGATGACAGTGAAAATGTAATTTCTGGGGACAATGCAAAGAATACCATGGACAGACAGAACCTCCAATTCCCGGGAAGGTTAACCCGGTCAACAAATGCCTGCAGAAGTCGGATGTGTCGGCCTAACGGCGCAAGAATGCAGCTCTGTTGTAAACAGGCACAACGCAATCACATCCGAAAAAAAAACTCCGGATGAACGCAGAAGAAGAAGAAGAAGAACCTCCAATGAGCATGTCCTACAAAAGGCAAACCAAAACCGCAGTAAAGTAAAGTAAAGTAAAGTAAAGTAAAGTAAAGTAAAGTAAAGTAAAGTAAAGTAAAGTAAAATAAAGTCAAGTCAAGTCAAGTCAAGTCAAGTCAAGTCAAGTCAAGTCAAGGGTCGCTTTACACGCCTTGGGGAGCATTAGATATATGATGGTAGATTAATTTGTCTCGTTCGTTGGCTTTCATCTCAATCATAGTCCACACATGTGCTGCTACCACCACTATTACTTCCTGCTACTATTAAGTGCAATAAACTGATTTTCCAGGGTCGGGTTAAGTTAGTTAGTATATTTTTTATAGGACGTCACAGTCAACCACATCATTTTTTTATTTATTTTATTTTTTGGGGTGATTTCTTGACAAGTTTACGTTCAGCAGGTTTTCATTGCTTTCTGAACGACCGGTACACAAAGCATTGTATGAAAAGCATCGCAAGGGTGGTCTGCTTCCAAATCGTTCGCAGCTGTGTTTCGAATGCGGTATGCGGGATTACGAATTGCGTCCGCAACCCCTTAGCTACAGAGCCGGCATAGAGCGTGGGGTAGCTATCTCTATTACCCGTGACACTCGCCAGCCGGCCCGGCAGGAAAGCGTCTAGCCTCTACATTGTGGGGTAGCTTTCTCTATTACCCGCGACCCTCTCCAGCCGGGCCTGCAGGGAAGAGTCTAGCCTCTACATTGTGGGGTAGCTTTCTCTATTACCCGCGACCCTCTCCAGCCGGGCCTGCAGGGAAGAGTCTAGCCTCTACATTGTGGGGTAGCTTTCTCTATTACCCGCGACCCTCTCCAGCCGGGCCTGCAGGGAAGAGTCTAGCCTCTACATTGTGGGGTAGCTTTCTCTATTACCCGCGACCCTCTCCAGCCGGGCCTGCAGGGAAGAGTCTAGCCTCTACATTGTGGGGTAGCTTTCTCTATTACCCGCGACCCTCTCCAGCCGGGCCTGCAGGGAAGAGTCTAGCCTCTACATTGTGGGGTAGCTTTCTCTATTACCCGCGACCCTCTCCAGCCGGGCCTGCAGGGAAGAGTCTAGCCTCTACATTGTGGGGTAGCTTTCTCTATTACCCGCGACCCTCTCCAGCCGGGCCTGCAGGGGAGCGTCTAGCCTCTACATTGTGGCAGTTCCGTTCACAGAAATGCATGGACACTTTTGTTTTTAACTCGCTCGCTTTGAACACAAGCGTAGTCTATACACGGGCATCTACGTCTAGTAGCACTGGACTGATTTGTGTGTGTGTATGTGTGTGTGTGTGTGTGTGTGTGTGTGCGCGTGTGTTTGTGTGTGTGTGTATTAGTTTTCCCTATTACTAGTGTCCCTCGCCATCAGACGAACCCGGTCCGATCTTAATCCGTCTATGGATACCTTGTCATTATTTCTGTTGTTGTTGTTTTGCTGCCTTCAACGAGTATGTGTTTTTTGCTAGATGTTAATCAAATATTTTAACTGGGTTCTTTTGCTTGCTTGCTTGCTTGTGTTCGTTGGCTTGGGCTCCAACGCGAAGTCCTGTATGTCGGATGGAGACATCCTGTTGTCCAACATCAGTGTGATGTCATACAGGACCTGAGGTTTGCGTGAGTATCCGTTGTCCCATGTCTGGCTTATTGGTGTGCAGACTGGTGGTTCCTCGCCGTACAGGCAGATACTCTCTGACTTCGGAGGAATCGGCGATCCTACTAACTTTAGCCAGGACCCCGAAGGGACCTGTTGCCCAGGACTCACGACTAGGACGTGTTAGTAGGTCTTGGTCAGTATAGAACCTGACCCTGATGCCTTGGAAACACCTCTGAGTCCCACTGGGTTCTTTTAATCCAAGACATTGGTGTTAGTTGCATTTTCTTTACAGGACGTTGCAATAACCCCAGCATTTATCGGCTGTTTATGATTTTGTAGCCAAGTTTCAGTAAAGTAGTTATCCAAACTAGATGATCAGACAAGCTAAAAAAATCATCTAATGGCAATGGAAATGTGGTTTCTGCGTAATAATCAGAGAATACTTTGGGTTGCAAGAAGAAGCAATGAGCAAGTCCTTTTTTTTTTTTTTGCACATCCCTTACAGGACGTTGCAGTTCAACATCAGCATTTTTCAGGAGACTGCCTACAAGATTCAAATGAAAACCGCAAACTGATTAGAGAAATTAGACGTAGACAGTCACATTCTTTGGGCAAGGTATGAAAAGAAATAAACTGAAGAACTTGACGACAACTGGTAAGATTGAGGGGAAAAGAACAAGGGGAAGGCAGAGAAGTAAATACCTGGATGGTTTGGCCACATTGCATGATCGGACAAGAACACGGAGTTGATCCACGACTCTGGTGATCGAGTAAGATGGCGAAACATGTCCACCCACGCTGACCGTCATGACACATGATGATGATGAGTTGTCCTTTGCTTTATGAACTGCCGAGGCTCATATCACCGAAATCTGCCTTGGTGTTTATTTAAATGCCACATCAAAACCCAAGCTGTTTATCATGTTTACATTTCAAGTGGAGAAGATTAGATATTGTTGGAATATATATATTAAATATAGGAACATGTGTGTCAGATTAATTTATGAAACCCACACAGGCATTCAGTTGACTTCATTTCAACGTTGACATTTCCTACAGAAAGCAATGGCAAACTACTGAACGTACAGTTGAATAGATATTAAGCCGGGGTTGATCGAACCGTCCTGCAACAGATATATTACATAAATAGACACACATAGTATTATTTGGCGCTCACAGAAGAAGAAGAAGGAAATAAAGATTAGAAGGCGCATTAGACAACATAAAATTTGAAAGCTAAAATAGTTACCAACCGGGATCGAACCTGTCACCCCCAAATGAAGACGGCGCCTCGCTGCAGGAACAAGTGTACTTTGACGTACGACCAACTAGATACTCCATAAACCAAACAACTATGGAATACGGACAGAATTCGTATCAAACCATTGAGATATCATCTTATGTGAGATATCACATTATTTCATGCAACAGATATACAATATACAATACCCAAAGTCATGGACAAACAGTTGTCATGATTGTGACGTGGCTCACGGACACACACCCCTCCCCAACTCCCACCCACTTCTTCCTTCAGTGTCGCTGGGAAAGTCTCCAACTGTCGCTCGTGCTTTGTGTTTGCCAGGCACGGGGAGTTCCCTATGGCTCGTTCAGCATTTATAGAACATCAATACCTCGGCAGCCATATCGGGTAGTTGCTAGGCAACAAAGCCTGAAAGAAAGGCGAGATATCGATCTAGTTCCAGAAGTGAGGACCGTTATGACGAAAATGACTCACGCTGGTGTATTTTTAGGTGACTCTCGGCGAGCTGGCTGAGCCGTGAGCGTGCTGGCTGTGCCGGCTCAATGGAAAGTGCCAAATTTAACAACAATTGGGTTGTAGATGTTTGAGGGACAGGGCAAGCTAGCCATAGCAAGTGTACAGCTGACTGCGTGATGGCGCCTGGTGTGTATTCGCTTTATATCTTGTTATCATCTGTATTTCGTTGCAGTTTTATATTTGGTGCAGTATTCTTGTATTTTGTGTTTTAGTTTTGCGTTGTCTGTTGTAGTTTTGTATTGTGTGTTGTAGTCCTGTATTTTATGTTGTAGTCTAGTATAGTGTACTGTAGTCTTGTATTTTATGCTGTAGTCTCGTATTTTATGCTGCAGTCTTGTATTTTGTGCTGTAGTCTTGTATGTGTGGTATAGTCTTGTAATGTGTGTTGTATTATTATATTTTATGCTGTATTTTATGTTGTAGTCTAGTATAAGTATATTGTACTGTAGTCTTGTATTTTGTACTGTAGTCTTGTATGTGTGGTATAGTCTTGTAATGTATGTTCTATTATTATAATTTATGCTGTATTATATGCTGTAGTCTTGTATTTTGTGTTGTATTTTGTGTTGTATTTTGTGTTGTAGTCTTGCAGTTTGTGTTATTTTTAAAATTGACCTCAGCTCCCAGGTCAACAAATGGCTTAAATATGCACCAGGAAATGTCTTGAGAAGTGAGGGCGGCCGGAGTGCTAATGACGGCATCGCCAGGAGCCGAGTGGACTAGACAAACACAGGTCTAGCACCGCTAACTGTACGCGCCATGAGGCCCGTGAACGGCTCCAGGACTTGACTGTGACTGAACGCGCCATGAGGCGTGTGGAAGGCGCCTGGACTTGACTGTGACTGAACGCGCCATGAGGCGTGTGGAAGGCTCAAGGACTTGACTGTGACTGAACGCGCCATGAGGCGTGTGGAAGGCGCCTGGACTTGACTGTGGCTGAACGCGCCATGAGGCGTGTGGAAGGCGCCTGGACTTGACTGTGACTGAACGCGCCATGAGGCGTGTGGAAGGCTCCAGGAATTGACTGTGACTGAACGCGCCATGAGGCCCGTGAACGGCTCCAGGACTTGACTGTGACTGAACGCGCCATGAGGCGTGTGGAAGGCGCCTGGACTTGACTGTGACTGAACGCGCCATGAGGCGTGTGGAAGGCGCCTGGACTTGACTGTGACTATGGTCCCTGATTGGAGAGTGTATGAGTGATTAAACATAGGCTGTCTGTGTCAGGTGTCTGGTTACTGGTGTGTTTAACATAGGCTGTCTGTGTCAGGTGTCTGGTTACTGGTGTGTTTAACATAGGCTGTCTGTGTCAGGTGTCTGGTTACTGGTGTGTTTAACATAGGCTGTCTGTGTCAGGTGTCTGGTTACTGGTGTGTTTAACATAGGCTGTCTGTGTCAGGTGTCTGGTTACTGGTGTGTTTAACGTAGGCTGTCTGTGTCAGGTGTCTGGTTACTGGTGTGTTTAACGTAGGCTGTCTGTGTCAGGTGTCTGGTTACTGGTGTGTTTAACGTAGGCTGTCTGTGTCAGGTGTCTGGTTACTGGTGTGTTTAGCGTAGGCTGTCTGTGTCAGGTGTCTGGTTACTGGTGTGTTTAACGTAGGCTGTCTGTGTCATGTGTCTGGTTACTGGTGTGTTTAACATAGGCTGTCTGTGTCAGGTGTCTGGTTACTGGTGTGTTTAACATAGGCTGTCTGTGTCAGGTGTCTGGTTACTGGTGTGTTTAACATAGGCTGTCTGTGTCAGGTGTCTGGTTACTGGTGTGTTTAACATAGGCTGTCTGTGTCAGGTGTCTGGTTACTGGTGTGTTTAACATAGGCTGTCTGTGTCAGGTGTCTGGTTACTGGTGTGTTTAACATAGGCTGTCTGTGTCAGGTGTCTGGTTACTGGTGTGTTTAACATAGGCTGTCTGTGTCAGGTGTCTGGTTACTGGTGTGTTTAACATAGGCTGTCTGTGTCAGGTGTCTGGTTACTGGTGTGTTTAACATAGGCTGTCTGTGTCAGGTGTCTGGTTACTGGTGTGTTTAACATAGGCTGTCTGTGTCAGGTGTCTGGTTACTGGTGTGTTTAACATAGGCTGTCTGTGTCAGGTGTCTGGTTACTGGTGTGTTTAACATAGGCTGTCTGTGTCAGGTGTCTGGTTACTGGTGTGTTTAACATAGGCTGTCTGTGTCAGGTGTCTGGTTACTGGTGTGTTTAACATAGGCTGTCTGTGTCAGGTGTCTGGTTACTGGTGTGTTTAACATAGGCTGTCTGTGTCAGGTGTCTGGTTACTGGTGTGTTTAACATAGGCTGTCTGTGTCAGGTGTCTGGTTACTGGTGTGTTTAACATAGGCTGTCTGTGTCAGGTGTCTGGTTACTGGTGTGTTTAACATAGGCTGTCTGTGTCAGGTGTCTGGTTACTGGTGTGTTTAACATAGGCTGTCTGTGTCAGGTGTCTGGTTACTGGTGTGTTTAACATAGGCTGTCTGTGTCAGGTGTCTGGTTACTGGTGTGTTTAACATAGGCTGTCTGTGTCAGGTGTCTGGTTACTGGTGTGTTTAACATAGGCTGTCTGTGTCAGGTGTCTGGTTACTGGTGTGTTTAACATAGGCTGTCTGTGTCAGGTGTCTGGTTACTGGTGTGTTTAACATAGGCTGTCTGTGTCAGGTGTCTGGTTACTGGTGTGTTTAACATAGGCTGTCTGTGTCAGGTGTCTGGTTACTGGTGTGTTTAACATAGGCTGTCTGTGTCAGGTGTCTGGTTACTGGTGTGTTTAACATAGGCTGTCTGTGTCAGGTGTCTGGTTACTGGTGTGTTTAACATAGGCTGTCTGTGTCAGGTGTCTGGTTACTGGTGTGTTTAACATAGGCTGTCTGTGTCAGGTGTCTGGTTACTGGTGTGTTTAACATAGGCTGTCTGTGTCAGGTGTCTGGTTACTGGTGTGTTTAACATAGGCTGTCTGTGTCAGGTGTCTGGTTACTGGTGTGTTTAACATAGGCTGTCTGTGTCAGGTGTCTGGTTACTGGTGTGTTTGACATAGGCTGTCTGTGTCAGGTGTCTGGTTACTGGTGTGTTTGACATAGGCTGTCTGTGTCAGGTGTCTGGTTACTGGTGTGTTTGACATAGGCTGTCTGTGTCAGGTGTCTGGTTACTGGTGTGTTTAACATAGGCTGTCTGTGTCAGGTGTCTGGTTACTGGTGTGTTTAACATAGGCTGTCTGTGTCAGGTGTCTGGTTACTGGTGTGTTTAACATAGGCTGTCTGTGTCAGGTGTCTGGTTACTGGTGTGTTTAACATAGGCTGTCTGTGTCAGGTGTCTGGTTACTGGTGTGTTTAACATAGGCTGTCTGTGTCAGGTGTCTGGTTACTGGTGTGTTTAACATAGGCTGTCTGTGTCAGGTGTCTGGTTACTGGTGTGTTTGACATAGGCTGTCTGTGTCAGGTGTCTGGTTACTGGTGTGTTTGACATAGGCTGTCTGTGTCAGGTGTCTGGTTACTGGTGTGTTTGACATAGGCTGTCTGTGTCAGGTGTCTGGTTACTGGTGTGTTTAACATAGGCTGTCTGTGTCAGGTGTCTGGTTACTGGTGTGTTTAACATAGGCTGTCTGTGTCAGGTGTCTGGTTACTGGTGTGTTTAACATAGGCTGTCTGTGTCAGGTGTCTGGTTACTGGTGTGTTTACCATAGGCTGTCTGTGTCAGGTGTCTGGTTACTGGTGTGTTTAACATAGGCTGTCTGTGTCAGGTGTCTGGTTACTGGTGTGTTTAACATAGGCTGTCTGTGTCAGGTGTCTGGTTACTGGTGTGTTTACCATAGGCTGTCTGTGTCAGGTGTCTGGTTACTGGTGTGTTTAACATAGGCTGTCTGTGTCAGGTGTCTGGTTACTGGTGTGTTTAACATAGGCTGTCTGTGTCAGGTGTCTGGTTACTGGTGTGTTTAACATAGGCTGTCTGTGTCAGGTGTCTGGTTACTGGTGTGTTTTACCATAGGCTGTCTGTGTCAGGTGTCTGGTTACTGGTGTGTTTAACATAGGCTGTCTGTGTCAGGTGTCTGGTTACTGGTGTGTTTAACATAGGCTGTCTGTGTCAGGTGTCTGGTTACTGGTGTGTTTAACATAGGCTGTCTGTGTCAGGTGTCTGGTTACTGGTGTGTTTAACATAGGCTGTCTGTGTCAGGTGTCTGGTTACTGGTGTGTTTAACATAGGCTGTCTGTGTCAGGTGTCTGGTTACTGGTGTGTTTAACATAGGCTGTCTGTGTCAGGTGTCTGGTTACTGGTGTGTTTAACATAGGCTGTCTGTGTCAGGTGTCTGGTTACTGGTGTGTTTAACATAGGCTGTCTGTGTCAGGTGTCTGGTTACTGGTGTGTTTAACATAGGCTGTCTGTGTCAGGTGTCTGGTTACTGGTGTGTTTGACATAGGCTGTCTGTGTCAGGTGTCTGGTTACTGGTGTGTTTGACATAGGCTGTCTGTGTCAGGTGTCTGGTTACTGGTGTGTTTAACATAGGCTGTCTGTGTCAGGTGTCTGGTTACTGGTGTGTTTAACATAGGCTGTCTGTGTCAGGTGTCTGGTTACTGGTGTGTTTGACATAGGCTGTCTGTGTCAGGTGTCTGGTTACTGGTGTGTTTGACATAGGCTGTCTGTGTCAGGTGTCTGGTTACTGGTGTGTTTAACATAGGCTGTCTGTGTCAGGTGTCTGGTTACTGGTGTGTTTAACATAGGCTGTCTGTGTCAGGTGTCTGGTTACTGGTGTGTTTAACATAGGCTGTCTGTGTCAGGTGTCTGGTTACTGGTGTGTTTAACATAGGCTGTCTGTGTCAGGTGTCTGGTTACTGGTGTGTTTAACATAGGCTGTCTGTGTCAGGTGTCTGGTTACTGGTGTGTTTAACATAGGCTGTCTGTGTCAGGTGTCTGGTTACTGGTGTGTTTAACATAGGCTGTCTGTGTCAGGTGTCTGGTTACTGGTGTGTTTAACATAGGCTGTCTGTGTCAGGTGTCTGGTTACTGGTGTGTTTAACATAGGCTGTCTGTGTCAGGTGTCTGGTTACTGGTGTGTTTAACATAGGCTGTCTGTGTCAGGTGTCTGGTTACTGGTGTGTTTAACATAGGCTGTCTGTGTCAGGTGTCTGGTTACTGGTGTGTTTAACATAGGCTGTCTGTGTCAGGTGTCTGGTTACTGGTGTGTTTAACATAGGCTGTCTGTGTCAGGTGTCTGGTTACTGGTGTGTTTAACATAGGCTGTCTGTGTCAGGTGTCTGGTTACTGGTGTGTTTAACATAGGCTGTCTGTGTCAGGTGTCTGGTTACTGGTGTGTTTAACATAGGCTGTCTGTGTCAGGTGTCTGGTTACTGGTGTGTTTAACATAGGCTGTCTGTGTCAGGTGTCTGGTTACTGGTGTGTTTAACATAGGCTGTCTGTGTCAGGTGTCTGGTTACTGGTGTGTTTAACATAGGCTGTCTGTGTCAGGTGTCTGGTTACTGGTGTGTTTAACATAGGCTGTCTGTGTCAGGTGTCTGGTTACTGGTGTGTTTAACATAGGCTGTCTGTGTCAGGTGTCTGGTTACTGGTGTGTTTAACATAGGCTGTCTGTGTCAGGTGTCTGGTTACTGGTGTGTTTAACATAGGCTGTCTGTGTCAGGTGTCTGGTTACTGGTGTGTTTAACATAGGCTGTCTGTGTCAGGTGTCTGGTTACTGGTGTGTTTAACATAGGCTGTCTGTGTCAGGTGTCTGGTTACTGGTGTGTTTAACATAGGCTGTCTGTGTCAGGTGTCTGGTTACTGGTGTGTTTAACATAGGCTGTCTGTGTCAGGTGTCTGGTTACTGGTGTGTTTAACATAGGCTGTCTGTGTCAGGTGTCTGGTTACTGGTGTGTTTAACATAGGCTGTCTGTGTCAGGTGTCTGGTTACTGGTGTGTTTAACATAGGCTGTCTGTGTCAGGTGTCTGGTTACTGGTGTGTTTAACATAGGCTGTCTGTGTCAGGTGTCTGGTTACTGGTGTGTTTAACATAGGCTGTCTGTGTCAGGTGTCTGGTTACTGGTGTGTTTAACATAGGCTGTCTGTGTCAGGTGTCTGGTTACTGGTGTGTTTAACATAGGCTGTCTGTGTCAGGTGTCTGGTTACTGGTGTGTTTAACATAGGCTGTCTGTGTCAGGTGTCTGGTTACTGGTGTGTTTAACATAGGCTGTCTGTGTCAGGTGTCTGGTTACTGGTGTGTTTAACATAGGCTGTCTGTGTCAGGTGTCTGGTTACTGGTGTGTTTAACATAGGCTGTCTGTGTCAGGTGTCTGGTTACTGGTGTGTTTAACATAGGCTGTCTGTGTCAGGTGTCTGGTTACTGGTGTGTTTAACATAGGCTGTCTGTGTCAGGTGTCTGGTTACTGGTGTGTTTAACATAGGCTGTCTGTGTCAGGTGTCTGGTTACTGGTGTGTTTAACATAGGCTGTCTGTGTCAGGTGTCTGGTTACTGGTGTGTTTAACATAGGCTGTCTGTGTCAGGTGTCTGGTTACTGGTGTGTTTAACATAGGCTGTCTGTGTCAGGTGTCTGGTTACTGGTGTGTTTAACATAGGCTGTCTGTGTCAGGTGTCTGGTTACTGGTGTGTTTAACATAGGCTGTCTGTGTCAGGTGTCTGGTTACTGGTGTGTTTAACATAGGCTGTCTGTGTCAGGTGTCTGGTTACTGGTGTGTTTAACATAGGCTGTCTGTGTCAGGTGTCTGGTTACTGGTGTGTTTAACATAGGCTGTCTGTGTCAGGTGTCTGGTTACTGGTGTGTTTAACATAGGCTGTCTGTGTCAGGTGTCTGGTTACTGGTGTGTTTAACATAGGCTGTCTGTGTCAGGTGTCTGGTTACTGGTGTGTTTAACATAGGCTGTCTGTGTCAGGTGTCTGGTTACTGGTGTTTTAACATAGGCTGTCTGTGTCAGGTGTCTGGTTACTGGTGTTGGGGGGGTTAGGCTGTCTGTGTCAGGTGTCTGGTTACTGGTGTGTTTAACATAGGCTGTCTGTGTCAGGTGTCTGGTTACTGGTGTGTTTAACATAGGCTGTCTGTGTCAGGTGTCTGGTTACTGGTGTGTTTAACATAGGCTGTCTGTGTCAGGTGTCTGGTTACTGGTGTGTTTAACATAGGCTGTCTGTGTCAGGTGTCTGGTTACTGGTGTGTTTACTTCTGGTTTGGTAGGGAGCTGAGGTGGCGCAGTGTTGTTGCCGTAGGTGTTGGTGTTTGTGTTGTTGTTGTTGTTGTTGCCGTAGGTGTTGGTGTTTGTGTTGTTGTTGTTGCCGTAGGCGTTGGTGTTTGTGTTGTTGTTGTTGCCGTAGGTGTTGGTGTTGTTGTTGTTGTTGCCGTAGGTGTTGGTGTTTGTGTTGTTGTTGTTGTTGCCGTAGGTGTTGGTGTTTGTGTTGTTGTTGTTGCCGTAGGCGTTGGTGTTTGTGTTGTTGTTGTTGCCGTAGGTGTTGGTGTTGTTGTTGTTGTTGCCGTAGGTGTTGGTGTTTGTGTTGTTGTTGTTGTCGTAGGCGTTGGTGTTGTTGTTGTTGTTGTTGCCGTAGGTGTTGGTGTTTGTGTTGTTGTTGTTGCCGTAGGCGTTGGTGTTTGTGTTGTTGTTGTTGCCGTAGGTGTTGGTGTTGTTGTTGTTGTTGCCGTAGGCGTTGGTGTTTGTGTTGTTGTTGTTGCCGTAGGTGTTGGTGTTGTTGTTGTTGTTGCCGTAGGTGTTGGTGTTTGTGTTGTTGTTGTTGTCGTAGGTGTTGGTGTTTGTGTTGTTGTTGTTGCCGTAGGTGTTGGTGTTTGTGTTGTTGTTGTTGTTGTTGCCGTAGGTGTTGGTGTTTGTGTTGTTGTTGTTGTTGTTGCCGTAGGTGTTGGTGTTTGTGTTGTTGTTGTTGTTGTTGCCGTAGGTGTTGGTGTTTGTGTTGTTGTTGTTGTTATTGCCGTAGGTGTTGGTGTTTGTGTTGTTGTTGTTGTTGTTGCCGTAGGTGTTGGTGTTTGTGTTGTTGTTGTTGCCGTAGGTGTTGGTGTTTGTGTTGTTGTTGTTGCCGTAGGTGTTGGTGTTTGTGTTGTTGTTGTTGCCGTAGGTGTTGGTGTTTGTGTTGTTGTTGTTGTTGTTGCCGTAGGTGTTGGTGTTTGTGTTGTTGTTGTTGTTGTTGCCGTAGGTGTTGGTATTTGTGTTGTTGTTGTTGCCGTAGGTGTTGGTGTTTGTGTTGTTGTTGTTGTTGTTGTTGCCGTAGGTGTTGGTGTTTGTGTTGTTGTTGTTGTTGCCGTAGGTGTTGGTGTTTGTGTTGTTGTTGTTGTTGTTGTTGTTGTTGCCGTAGGTGTTGGTGTTTGTGTTGTTGTTGTTGCCGTAGGTGTTGGTGTTTGTGTTGTTGTTGTTGTTGCCGTAGGTGTTGGTGTTTGTGTTGTTGTTGTTGCCGTAGGTGTTGGTGTTTGTGTTGTTGTTGTTGTTGTTGCCGTAGGTGTTGGTGTTTGTGTTGTTGGTGGGGGTGGTGGTGTCGTCGCCGTTGTTGTTGTTGTTGTTGTTGTCGTCGTTTCTGTTGTTGCTGTTGTGATTGTTATTGTTGTTGTTACTGTTGTCGTGTCTGCAGCTGTTGCTGTTGTTATTGTTGTCGTTGTTGTTGTGATTGTTGTTGTTGTTGCTGTTGTGATTGTTGTTGCTGCTGCTGTTGTGATTGTTGTTGCTGCTGCTGCTGTTGTTATTGTTGCTGTTGTGATTGTTGTTGTTGTTGTTGCTTTTGTGATTGTTGTTGTTGTTGCTGTTGTGATTGTTGTCGTTGTTGCTTTTGTGATTGTTGTTGTTGTTGTTGCTGCTGTTGTTGTTGATGCTGCTGCCGTTGTTATTCCCATTGTTTGTTGTTATTCTAAAACACCCCTTGAACCCACTTGTTCATCCTTACATAACTTAAAACACTTTTAACCGGAGATCTTGTGGTTTTTATTATTATTACAACGTGAATCATCATCAGTCAGTGCCATCTCCTAATATATCGCCAGTAGTTTCCATCTTGATTCTTAGTTAGACACTCGGCCAAGCTGCCTCCTGGCCAGATCATACTGCTGTCTGTCCATGCCAGTGTTCAACTGCACCCTCCACTATCTTTCTTGTTCAGGAGCAGTTTCCTGCTCTGGGTCGGGGATATGATAGGGCCAGCACATGTTGTAGGCCTGCATGCACCCTGGATCAGATGTCCAATTGCCCCCTGGCTTAGCCTGGCTGAAGATTTTACTTTCAAAGCACAAGGATATCTTCACACGTACCTCAGTCACCTTCTATATATCGCACTTGGAGATTCACAGCACAGTGCGTCACCTTCGTATAATGGCGATGAATCAAATCTACGTATACTAGAATGATATTCTTTTTGTGGGTCGTCAGCATTATGATGTGTCGTGTCAGCTGGCGTAAGCATTCATGCATCTCCACAGATCTTGTCCTTGTTCTGGGTGAGTTCTATCGATGATATCCCCAGGCCACCCTTCCAGGCCATTGGGTAACAGTTCTCTCGGTCTGCTTCAATCTCTTCTAACACCGATGCTTCCAGGCCATCAGGTATCAGTTCTCTCGATCTGCTTCAATCTCTTTTAACACCGATGCTTCCTGGCCATCAGGTATTAGTTCTCTCGGTCTTCTTCAATCTCTTCTAACACCGATGCTCCCGGCCATCAGGTATTAGTTCTCTCGGTCTGCTTCAATCTCTTCTAACAAGGATGCTTCCCGGCCATCGGGTATCAGTTCTCTCAGTCTGCTTCAATCTCTTCTAACAAGGATACTTCCGGCCATCAGGTATCAGTTCTCTCGGTCTGCTTCAATCTCTGCTAACACCGATGCTTCCAGGCCATCAGGTATCAGTTCTCTCGGACTGCTTCAATCTCTTATAACACCGATGCTTCCTGGCCATCAGGTATCAGTTCTCTCGGTCTGCTTCAATCTCTTCTAACACCGATGCTTCCTGTCGATGCGATATTTCCAGTGCTTGTCTTCTCATTCACGTGACGAAAGAATGTTTTCTCTTTCTTCTCATTCATTCATTCAGTTGTATGTCTTTTGCAGAACTTCGCTCCCATATTGGTTACATTGTAACCTCTAACTCGTGCACTTGGTGTGTCTTTGATCTCTCTCATTATTATTTGGCTACAGAGAGAAGAGATCCACTACATCCAATTTGTAAACACGAAGTGTAAGGCAGCTGTAAATTTACAACATATACATATACATAAGGATGTTGTGGTGAGACACCTTCATCAGTAAACAACAATAAGAAAACACAACACACACATACAACAGAAATGAGACAACAGTAACTAAATTAAGGCATACACATTATGGAATCGTGTGAACTAACAAGATGCAGAAAGAATAGAATAATGGAGTATGCGCTATATAACTCAGGCACTCCAAAATTCACAAGAGTGAATACTAAGAGAGGTCGCTATATACAACATCTAGTCAGGGGACGCGGTGGAGGGGCTAGAATTGATTCACCAGAGAAAGAGAGAGCACTAAGATAATGTGGGGGGGGACAAAACGGAGAGGGGCAAGGTCGGTGGAAATAATATGGGGAGGGCGAAAAGCCAGATGACAGAATAGAAAGAGTGTGAGCCAAGGAGGAGTTCATAGTAAATCTATGACGACTGAGAGAGAGAGAGAGAGAGAGAGAGAGAGAGAGAGAGAGAGAGAGAGAGGGGGGGGAGGGAGTATAGATGGTTGTTGCACCAAGAATCCTCAAATTCATTTCACCAATACAACATCGATGTGGATATTGCCATGGAGATAGCAAGAGTGGGCGGTAAATTGTGTCATTGCGAGTGTTTATAATTGCCCCTACGCACGTGGTATAGTCGACACAAGGATAATTACTAGACTTGTACTTGCATTGAGATGTACAACATTCTGGCCGCGGCCACCCTGCCACATTCAGTATAACTTAACAACACATTAACCCAAATAACCGCGTGTTAACAAATGTTCTGTTGCTTCTCTTACAGCATGCAGTGCTGCCATCACAAACATACCACAACTGTGACGGAATTACCACAATTGTATTACAGCACCGCGATGATGCAGGCACAACTCTGACAATGAAGTCAGTAGAGAGCAGATGAGAGAACGATAGCCGGGTCTGGCATATTGCTGGGTGGATTGGTCAACATCAGCGAAGGGCAATCCCCTCAGTGTGCTTCCCCCCCCCCCCCATCCCTCCCTCTGCAGGTGCTCTTTGAGCTGCGCTTTTGAACAAACACGTCCGCCTGCAGAAGTAGATGACCTATGACCTCGGAAGCAATTGCCTGTAAGTGTCAAACGTATTGTTTCATAAGCCCCCTTTACTCCCAGGCCTGAAATTATGCCTCGGAAATCAGGCGTGTAATTTTGCGGTAATTTACCATCGGGGCAAAACAACCTGGGAAGTAGATTTTGACCTTTTCATGAAGGCAGCAGAACTGGGAACAGTGTCGGCGCGAAATGAGATCATTGAAAGGGGGCGGGGGGGGGGGGGGGGGTATGAGGCGAACAGTCGTTTGCAAACAGACAAAAAACACAATGGTATGGGTAAAGTTTAGTTGAAGCCGCAGGGGCCTAGTGTCTGCAGAATTTGCGTATCAAACTAGTGGTCAGAGTTCGATCCCAAGTAGAGCTAGGGTTTATTTGTTAACTGACTCAGCGTGAAACAAAAAGTAGGTCTGGACCAAACATAGTACACAATCCTACTTACCTCTCAGTTACCTGCCTACCTCTCAGTTACCTGCCTACCTCTCAGTTACCTACTTACCTCTCAGTTACCTACTTACCTCTCAGTTACCTACTTACCTCTCAGTTACCTGCCTACCTCTCAGTTACCTACTTACCTCTCAGTTACCTGCTTACCTCTCAGTTACCTGCCTACCTCTCAGTTACCTGCCTACCTCTCAGTTACCTGCCTACCTCTCAGTTACCTGCCTACCTCTCAGTTACCTACCTACCTCTCAGTTACCTGCCTACCTCTCAGTTACCTGCCTACCTCTCAGTTACCTACCTACCTCTCAGTTACATGCCTACCTCTCAGTTACCTGCCTACCTTTCAGTTATCTGCCTACCTCTCAGTCACCATTCTACCTCTCAGTTATCTATCTACCTCTGTTACCTGCCTACCTCTCAGTTATCTGCCTACCTCTCAGTTACCTACCTACCTCTCAGTTACCTACCTACCTCTCAGTTATCTATCTACCTCTCAGTTATCTGCCTACCTCTCAGTTACCTACCTCTCAGTTACCTGCCTACCTCTCAGTTACCTGCCTACCTCTCAGTCACCATTCTACCTCTCAGTTATCTACCTACCTCTCAGTTACCTGCCTACCTCTCAGTTACCTGCCTACCTCTCAGTCACCACCCTATCTCTCAGTTATCTACCTACCTCTCAGTCACCACCCTATCTCTCAGTTATCTACCTACCTCTCAGTCAACTACCTACCTCTCAGTTACCTGTCTACCTTTCAGTTACCTTCGCATTTGTATCATTCCAGAAACGTTACATCGCTGAGAATGGACAGTAGCCAATACTCCTGTAATAACTTGGAAGACAGGTACTGTACGAGGGTAGACCTGGAGCATCCTCTCACTCGCACAGACATAAGCCACATGACCACAATTTGGGGATGTCCTTTCTCCACACATGGACATGTCTGGGGCGCCAAAAGCAACGCCAAGATCATCGTTCAAGTTGCCGGTTAGCTTTGTATTCAACTGGAGAAAAAAAAAAGGGGGGGGGGGGGACACGCTGGAATGGAAAATCTGTGTTTGAAAGCCATCATACGTATTTGGAATCAAAATTGTGAAAATCCGGGGGAGTGTGTTAGAAAGAATTAGGTGAAAGTGAAGCAAGAAACAAACAAATTAGATGAAAATGAAATAAACAGAGAAATTGTTAGGTGAAATTAACGTAAGAAGCCACGCAAATAGATGTTAGATCTATGGATTAAATGAAAAAAGAAAATCAGATTTGCATGGCACTGACGCAAAGAGATTGCCAAGGATAAGCAGTTCAAAGTTCAAACAATCGGAAATATGTGCATACAGTTGAAACAACAGAGAATCTACTCAGTAAGATGCTTGTGACTAAACAGAAGAACACTACACACAGTGTAACTAAACAGCGACAATTGACAATTTACGCACAATATGCGTGACTAAATAAAGGCATTTTACTCACTATATGTGTGACTAAACACGTATGAGGCACAATAACACGTTATATTTGTGATTAAACAGAGACACGAAAGTTACTATATATGTGATTAAACAGAAGCACTCTATACACTAAATATGCCATAAACCAATCATCCTAAACATTATATACGTAACTATGCATGTGACAAACAGAAGCACACTACACACGATATATGTGGCTAAACAGACACATCCTAAACGAAATATCACTCCACATACATGACTAAACAGAAGCACCCTACAGACTATGTGCCACCTGATTATTTTTTTATAAACGTTTTTGCGTGCTTTGTGTAGTTTTGGTTTGTAAATGAACTCATTAACTTATATCAGTGCATGTTTATTGTGAACAGCTCATAAATAACCACCATTTCACTGCCATTGTGTAAGTACATACATGTTTAAGGTGTCGTTTTGTGAACATATGTATATATATTTTAATCTATGGACATGTGAGTAGTAAGTAATGTGCATTACTGGTATTATTTAAGGAGCCACTCAAATATCTATAGGATTTTCACTTACATAAGCTTTGTAAGATTACCTTCCTTAGGTACCGATGACATTACAAATTGGCTACTCAAACATCAATAACTAAAGGAGGAAGATAACTATTATATGAACAATCAATTGTTTTGTTGGCGGGTAGGTTATATTATTGTGGTGGGCGTGGTTTAGTGTCCTGCAATGCAAGGCGTAGTTGATACAATAGTTATCTTCCTCCTTTAGTTATTGTTTTTGAGGAGTCCTTTTGTGACGTCATTCGTACCTAAGGGGGTCAGCTTACAAAGCTTATATAAGGAAAAATCCTATTGATTATTGAGGAGTGGCACCTCAAATAATACCGGCCTTACTTGCTATTCATGTGTATACATAACTTTGATGGTACATCCTATAACCATGTGGGCCTACAACCATATGATTTATGTTTTATTTTATGAATATGTATCCATACATCTCTGACATTTTATTCTATGAATATGTGTATGTACATATCGGATGTTTTATTATATGTATATATGGACATACATATTTGATGATGTTACTTACAAACAAGTAACCTATGTATTTGATATTTTATTCTATGAATAGGATTACATTTTATTCTCTAATATGTACAGTCTACACGTAGATAGTAGATTGGTCCTCGTATATCTTCTTCATCCAGTGTGTTTATATGAGTGCTAATCAATACCCTAAAAGCTAATGAAAATAAAGCACCATATAATAAGCCCATTTACACAATATGTTTATGTTTAAGGCCCACTGTGTATTTGTCCAAACAATACACTAGGATTTCTGGCTATTGATACATTGATAGTCACACACAAGAACCACATGGCTATTAACCCGCCGTCAGTTATTCACTATAGCTATGTGGCTCGAAGTACACCGCCAATCAATATTTTCCCAGAAACAAATCTGGTGTACGAGTTGTTATGAGACTGAGTTGATGCACCAGCCACATGGATAAAATATTCAACTTCGTGACCGCTGGGTCTCAAACCATAACAATTATGTTGGTAGAAGAACCAACTAATCACTACACAAACTAGGCTACCAATCAATACATTGTTCTGGTCGTGTAGTATTGGTATGAGCTGACTCTGTTACTTGTGGGATTGCCAATTTGTGTCGAGCTCGTTGACACGACAGTCAATATTTTCCGAAAGCCATAACCGTAGAGCAGACATAGATGTATAGCAGACATAAACATATAGCAGTCATAAACCTATAGCAGACATAAACGTAGAGCATACATAAACGTATAGAAGACATACATGTATAGCAGACATAAAAGTATAGCAGACATAAAAGTATAGCAGACATAAAAGTATAGGAGACACAAACGTATAGCAGACATAAAAGTATAGCAGACATAAACGTAGAGCAGACATAAAAGTATAGCAGGCATAAAATTATAGCAGACACAAATGTATAGCAGACACAAACGTATAGCAGACATAAAAGTAAAGCAGACATAAAAGTATAGCAGACATAAAAGTATAGCAGACATAAACGTATAGCAGACATAAACGTATAGCAGACACAAAAGTATAGCAGACACAAACGAATAGCAGACATACACGTAGAGCAGACATAAAAGTATAGCAGACATAAATGTAGAGCAGACATAAAAGTATAGCAGACATAAAAGTATAGCAGACATAAACGTATAGCAGACACAAACGTATAGCAGACACAAACGTATAGCAGACACAAACGTATAGCAGACATAAACGTATAGCAGACATAAAAGTATAGCAGACATACACATATAGCAGACATACACATATAGCAGACATACACGTATAACAGACATACACGTATAACAGACATACACGTATAACAGACATAAACGTAGACCAGACTTAAGCGTAGAACAGACTTAAACACGGATCAGATAGTTGCATATCCGTTCAGTACGTTGCAGTCAACACCAGCATTTTTGTGGCTGTTTATAATTCCTGGGCAAGTTTTACGTTAAGTAGTTTGCCATTGCTTTCTGAACGACCGGTTCTCATACCATTATATGGAAACCAATGCAACGCGGTTTGCTGCCAAATCGCCCGCAGATGCGTTTTGAGCGCGGTATGCGGGATTACGAATTGCGTCCATAACCATTTCGTCACAGAAAATGTATATATCATATCAACCATACATATAAAACATACATAAACGTATGGTAGCACACACCCAATGTTAGCGTATGTGGTATATTTAAACCGCCAAGTTCCCCCGACCCTCTAGAAATAACACATCCCCCATTAGTGACCCCTGGCCCGTGTTGAGAACCCGAGAGCCACACAACAGTGACGCCTACATAAGATGGCCACATTTTACATCCACACGACCGCCCATGTAACATCTGGTGTTTCTGGTATTGATTTTTGTGTCTCATATCCCACCTCCCTTCTCCCGCCGCCCACAAAAACAGCTTATAATAAGCCATCGTGCTGCTGTGTGCGCACTTTCGTTGTTAAATGTCTGTTGTCCTTCCCGTGGGGGGGGGGGGGGGGAGACCATATGGCGCAACGTGTCGTGAGTTGAGAGCACCTAATCTCCATGGTGACAGACTTGCAAGGAAACACATCGGATCGTGTCATTTTCCAACACGCGGCGATTATCTGCAACGGTTACTTTTGTTTGCCGTTTCCACGCCATCAACATACACATTACATCCCACAACTACAGTAACCACATGTGTTATTTAATTATAGAAACCTTGGAGATGTGGAGGATATACAGAAGAATATGTCGTATTTCGTGGAAACAAAAACAATCAAATACAGAGATTCTAGAAAAACTAACAATGAAAACAGAGTTGATAAAAGAAATTTTTAAAAAGAGGCAAGTGAAATATCTCGGCACATTAAAAGACATAATACTCTTATAAAAACCATACTGGAGGGTAAGTCTAAAGGCAAGCGAGCAAGAGGTAGACAACTACTATATAAGTGGGAAGATAACATCAAGAGATATATGAACAGAACAGGATGTACAATCAGGGCGAGAAACAGACAGCGTTGAAGATCCATCGGGGCCAACCATCATTGGGGAGACGGCAAATTATTGAGTGATTGATGGGAGGAGTAATCTGAAGAATAAATCTCAACCGTTGAAATCGGGAGATGTTGGCCCAAGTGGCACGGGGCGAGAAAGCGGACATCTACACACTACAATGGAAGGTGTGCCCCGTGCAAGGCAAACGTTGATCGTAGCAGCAGCAGCAGCAGCAGCAGAAGAAGAAGAAGAAGAAGAAGAAGAAGAAGAAGAAGAAGAAGAAGAAGAAGAAGAAGAAGAAGAAGAAGAAGAAGAAGAAGAAGAAGAAGAAGAAGAAGAAGCAGCAGCATTCCACACAAATTTCACAGCTCATAGTGTCGCGCCTCGCATTCACTCAGTAGCAGGGCGATGGAACCATATACTACCAGCCCAACATGAGTAAAATGAAAATGCAAACCACAGCCACAAGCATAAACACTCCAGAAGCCTTAACCGTTCAAATGCCTATCCGCCATGTTGGGGACTGGTACCTATTTTTTAAGAGCAGAACGCCTGTAGGCAGCCTCCTCCGCCGTAAGCTCTCAAACAGCATCGATATAACTACACCACTTAGCAGCAGTATTTTTCCCCATTTTCATAGTCAACACAGCAGTTCTTCATTCCGATTTTCAATATCAGTTACATAATGTCAATCTTCATCTCAAAATAAACTTTAAAAAACCGGCATTAACTAACTAATCTAAGTAACTAAACTAACTAACTAACTAACTCACTCACTCACTCACACACACACACACACACACACACACGCACACGCACACACACACGCAACACCTGAAATAAAAGTAAGTATTGTATGTCCAGATAATAAGTCAAAAGAGTTGAAAGTAACAAAACTGGCCACAAAAATAAACATCAACAATTATTTTTGTTTAAACGTATTCCCTTAGTGAATTTAACCACACAAGCCATAAAAAAGATATTGTTTATTGCTTGTGTGTTTAAAATAAACAGTGAAGTCAACAAACAGGTAATGTAAATAATCCGTGCAATGTTACTTTTAATTGAGCGTATTTTTGTCTTTTACAATGTACACTGGATGAGATGCCCTAGTCATACCCGTTTTCTGGGAACCTACCTGCATTTACCCGACTCACCTGTCTGTATTGACAGCCAGTCACTGGACAGTACTAGCCTCAAATGGCAGACAGTACATATATGACTGTCTGACTGTCACATTCATTCAGGTGCTGTCAATTTGTTGTACATACGGCGATGAGTTATTTCTAGTCACTTGTAACATACATTTATGTTGGAGTTTTGCAGTGTATACGTGTATTTATTGATGTATTTTGTCTCTGAAGCTGTGTGTAGTCGTGTGTATTTGTGTGTACGTGATTTGCGCACTAGATGTTGCCAGTTGGTCTTCTTTCCCGTTCTTGTTCCCATCAACGCCACCTGGCAATTTATGTGTCTGATTACCTGCATAACAATCTATTTACAAACTTATCTCTACTGCACGTCTGTCTATTTATCTTTCTACACATCTATTTACAAACCTGTATGTACTGTCTATTTATTTACCTGTCTACCCATTTATTTACGTACCTATATGTCTATCTATCTGTCTGTCTGTCTACCAATATATTTTCAGACCAATGTAAACTATCTAGGTAGTTACACATCTGCATATTTATTTACAAACTTATATTTCCGTCCGTCTGTCTGTCGGTATGTCTGTCTGTCTAATCTATCTATCTGCCTACCCACTAATTTACAGACCTGTCAGTCTGTCTAATGTGTATATCTGCCTACCCACCTATTTACAGACATGTTTGAAATATCTATTTACTGCGTCTCCGTCTATTTACAGACCTTCTCGGTCTATCTGTCTGTCTGCCCACCTATTTACAGACCTATTTGTACCAGCTCAATCCATCAGTTAACCCTCTGATATCCTGGCACTACCAGTCAGCCTATCCACTCTGTCGTTGCCCACAAATCCACAGGACCCAATCTATGTCTGTATGTCTGTATGAGTCCCAGCCTATGTCTGTATGAGTCCCAGTCTATGTCTGTATGAGTCCCAGTCTATGTCTGTATGAGTCCCAGCCTATGTCTGTATGAGTCCCAGTCTATGTCTGTATGAGTCCCAGCCTATGTCTGTATGAGTCCCAGTCTATGTCTGTATGAGTCCCAGCCTATGTCTGTATGAGTCCCAGTCTATGTCTGTATGAGTCCCAGTCTATGTCTGTATGAGTCCCAGTCTATGTCTGTATGAGTCCCAGCCTATGTCTGTATGAGTCCCAGCCTATGTCTGTATGAGTCCCAGCCTATGTCTGTATGAGTCCCAGTCTATGTCTGTATGAGTCCCAGTCTATGTCTGTATGAGTCCCAGCCTATGTCTGTATGAGTCCCAGTCTATGTCTGTATGAGTCCCAGCCTATGTCTGTATGAGTCCCAGTCTATGTCTGTACGAGTCCCAGCCTATGTCTGTATGAGTCCCAGTCTATGTCTGTATGAGTCCCAGTCTATGTCTGTATGAGTGTGTGTCTGTATGTCTGCCTGTATAGAACACGTTCAACAATGCTATTGACTATATTTGTACATACGCCAATTTAACAATGTATGTAACATTGGCGCCACGGCCGGAAATGTGCAATATCAACTTCAATTTTTGCAATAATTACATCATCATCAGTATAATCATCGTCATCATCATTATAATCATCAACATAATTATTATAACCATCGTCATCATTATAATCACCATCATTATAACCATCACCATCATCATCACCACCATCATTATCATCATCATTATCATCACCATTATAACCATCATCATCATATGCATGTTGATAAACGCAGGTGGTAAAGGTTCGTCATCTCACACGATCACCATAGTCTTAGATCGGGTTTGTGTTCTTGTCTCCATTACATCATGTGACCAAGCAATCCATGGATTTATCTCTTTATTGGCCTCTTCCTCCTTCCCCACCAAATTTATGTCTCATTATAATATGCTCCCAAACATCTGGACTGTCAACTACGTCAGCTTTCTCCGAATATAAGACGGGCCTACGTGCCCAACTTATGACCCTTTGAATATAAAATCAGTTCGTTCTCACATCAATATTTACATGTGTTATGTGTTTCCTGAAGGACTGTCTGGTCTGTTTTTCTGAGCGTCCCTGGCATTCTTTGCATTTTTCATAGAAACCACATTTCTACTGCCAGTAGATGTTCCTCAGCTTGTCTGCTTATTATGCATATCTCACAAACATTCAACACTATGGGTTCTCTATACCATTTTAACATATGTCTTCTCACTGTAATTGACATAATTTTATTGGTTAGTAAGTTTTCCATCTTGCGAAAGTCTATTGTTTTGTTTTTTTTTAATGGAAATTTTATTTTAATCTCCACAAGGCATCTTCTGTCGGATGTTATGACTGTTTAAAGATTGCTGTAACATCCACCTGTTTACGAATGTTCTAGTTTACTTGGGTGTTACATAATAATTAAATATGTGAAGTACTTGTGCAATGCTACCGCATGTAAGCAAGTGTGTAAGCATACTAGTATGGCTGTATGACGCATTAAAGAGCCCAACAGTATCATGATAGAAACAGTGTGCCATAACAACAGATCAACAATGGGAGTGTGTAACTGTATATTATGTAATATATGTGGGGGAAACAGTGAGGGAGATACATGTGGTATGGTACCTTGGGAGAAGAAATCAGCGAGATCTATGTGCAACAGTACCTCGAGGGTGACAGCGTGGGAGATATATGTGCAATAGTACCTTTGGGGACACAACGAGGGGGATTAATGTGCAATAGTATCTTGGAGAAGCAATCAGTGAGATCTATGTGCAATAGTACCTTTGGGGACACAGTGAGGGGGATTAATGTGCAACAGTATCTTGGGGAAGCAACCAGGGAGATCTATGTGCAATAGTATCTTGGGGAAGCAATCAGGGAGATCTATGTGCAATAGTATCTTGGGGAAGAAATCAGGGAGATCTATGTGCAATAGTATCTTGGGGAAGCAATCAGGGAGATCTGTGTGCAATAGTTTACTATGAAAAGTAGAGTGCAAATAATGCTTTGTACAATAATATACTATGATCCCCAAAAAAAGTTGAAAAGACCTATGTGCAATAGTATACTCTGAAAAAACAAAGTGAAGGAGACAGCTATACAAGAAAATCTCATGAGAAACACAAGGTGAAGGACCTATGTGTATCTGTGTCACAGAGGAGAAAGAGTGTGAGGGGTCTATCTGCAATACTACCAAGGAGAAACAGAATGAGGAATATCACAGTGTGTAATAGTCTCATTTGCCAGAGAAAGAGTATGGTATCGTGTGAGAGATAAACCTGCCTGTTATCTGTTGTAAATATATGATGCTATAATTGTTCTTGTTACCAATCACACCATGTCACACAATTACACATTTCATTTCTATAACACAACATAAATGACATTATAATTCTTGCAGTTACCAGTCACAACATGTCACACAAATACACATTTCATTTCTATCACACAACATAAATGCGGGAGTCGAGGGAAATGAACGAGCTGATAAACTGGCTGGCTCTGCACCCCCTGTAGATGGCCAGCCCATGGATCGTGCCGATGTTATTAACGTCCTTAAAGATATGTCAAGAACAGAAGACTTTGACGCCAGTGAATCCACATCGCTGTCCAGGATGAAAGACTTGGGAGTAAGAATCGGCACAGCCAGACGCGAGAGGTACATCGGGAAAACGAGGTGCCTCGTTAACCAACACAGAACTGGCACCATTAGCCACCAAACGCTGATGTTTATGCTGGGGGGGGGGGGGCGGAAGAGAGGATCTGAGCACCTATGGACCAGTCCGGAGTGCAATGAAGATACCCCAACTGATAACTGATAACATGAATGCCACTATAATTCTTGCAGCTACGAATCACAACATGTCACGCAACTAGACATTTCATTAATATAACATAACATAAATGACACTAATTCTTACAGATACCAGTCTCACCATGTCACATGACTACACATTTCATCTCTATAACATACCATGAATGACACTATAATTCTTGCAGTTACCAGTCAAACGATGTCATACAACTACAAATTTCATTAATATAACACAAAATAAAAGACACTATAATTCTTACAGATACCAGTCACACCATGTCACATGACTACACATTTCATTTCTATAACACAACATAAATGACACTATAATTCATGCAGTTATCAGTCACACCATGTCACACAATTACTCATTTCATTTCTATAACAACATAAATGACACTACAATTCTTGCAGTTACCAGTCATAACATGTCACACAATTACACATTTCATTAATATAACACAACATAAATGACACTATAATTCGTGCAGTTACCAATCTCACCATGTCATACAACTACACATTTCATTAAATATTAAACAGCCTACATGAAACAATGGTGCTTGCAGTTATCATTCACGCCAGGACACACAACCACCATTTGTATTTCTATAACACGACATATAAATGATGCATGTTTTTTTTTTTTTTGGGTTGTTGTTAAATTCCATTGTATTTTATCTCTGATGTCATGTGTAATTAGTTTCACTTATTTGAATATGGTCTTATTATACTAAGATATACTTTTTCATGTACGCATATAAATGACTATATTACTTCAATATGGTGTGGGAAACAGATAGAGTGCTGAAGTTAACTGTTCAATGGCAATTTCATTTGCATAACCAGCTTTGTAGCTCAGTTCCTGGATTAAAAGAAAATACTGCATATTAACTGTTAGAACAAACATTGTCTTCATTTACTGAATGGCGTAACTAGGAGTTTGAAGTCAGCCGTGGAAACTTCTGACTGCAGACCTCTTTGCGCTGATTTTTCAATGGTATTAGCGCCGGCTGTTCATAAATCACTGCCAAACTACTGAATGTAAAATGTGTCAAGTGAAAGGGCATACAACTTTTAAAGCAAATTAAAAGTTTTTGATGTAGGTTGTGATTTTTGACAATTAGGCCACTAGTTGTTTAGACTTTGTCTAGGGCTCCAATCAGAAGAAGAGATGTAGGTTAAATAGACAAGATGCATTGAATTTTTTTCAGAACCTTACGTCACTTTGTTACATATTGTTAGAATAATGTTTTCATATCACAGGATTGTGTGACTGTAACACACCGAACGTACCAGTAACTAGTGTACATAAACTGTGAAACATAAACCTGATGGCTGGACTCGTGCAATATTTCAATATCTGTATAGTTTACTACAGATTGTGTACATATGTATCTATCTATGTGTATATTTGGATCATGTTTTAATTTATTGCCGACGATTTTAAATGTGTTTTTCTGTACATTGCTTTCTTTGTCTTTACATTGCTTTCTTTGTCTTTACATTGCTTTCTTTGTCTTTACATTGCTTTCTTTGTCCTTTAATGAAGTTTGCTTCTGAGAAGGGCATATTGAAGGCTTGGTATATAATAGGTTACCCACTGACATTAATTAAAATGTAGGGATAACACCGTGCACCCAATACACCCCGGGACATGTAATAGCGTCCTTTACGTTTTACTTAATACATACTGGTATCTGGATTTACTTATAACATACTGGTATCTCTTTTGTTTCTTCCTGAAAGCATTGTTGCTGGATTAAAGGGCTATGTGATTACCCATAATTCTCAGTAGTAAGCACAGCAGCACATTGAAGTAATATAATGGATACAGATCGAGCGGAAGACCACGTCAAAGATGGAGTGATGGTATCAAGAACAGCCTTAGAGAAATGAATACCAACTCACAAAGAGCATTAGAAAGGGCACATAAAAGATCTGTACAGTTTTCCCCCAACAATTCACTTGAGTAAATGGAGGACGAGAAACAGAAGCAGAAGAACAGAAGAAACACCAGTGTGGCAAAAGTCACTACAAAATGTATCTACTCACTATAATGGATGTTATATGCTCCCCGCAGTTTAAGAATAAGATACACAATGAAACAACAACAACGATGTGTGTGAGATCCTGGCCCAAATAGCCAGTGTAAATTCACCAACTGTGCCTGGCAAAGTCGGCAGGTATAAATGGAACTCACACAGAAATCAATAGTCCATTACCCTATGTGGACAACAATCACCTTCGGGTTGATAGGACTGTGAGGGTAAAACCATATTCAGCTGCTTCGGTGGCTGTCAAGTCACAGGACTATCATTCTGAGCCGGTGATGGACCCTGCTATAAGTTATAGCCTATAACTTCTCCTTGAGGTTGAACGGGGCAGGGGTAATGGAGAAATCGAATGGAATCGAAGAAACTAATCAAGAAATCCCCTATGGCAAAATGTGCCGTCTGAGTATAAAGTGTGAAGCCTGCACACATTCTAGACCCCCGCATGAGATGAGGTGGTCAGTTTCCTTCCTCACTAACTTTCTTTCTCAGACAATTCTTAGACATTTCTGAAAATTATCTAGGTCCAGTTGTATGAAGTTAGGTCGACCACAAATGCTGGGATCTGAACCTATACCCGTCATGGGAGGCAAGTGCACTAGCCATTATGCCATAATAGCTCCAATACTAATAAATGAAAGGAGAAACAAGAGATGTATAACATTCGTGCTTGCAGGAAAATACAAGAGCTGGTAAGACAAAGTCACGTATTCTGAGGGTAAAATCTTATATTCCGTTTAACCAAGAAATACAGAAGCACGCCTCTGTGACCCACCTGTGTCACGTGTTTGGGGTTCATCAAGAGTGCTCCATTTGTTTCTGGGTCTGCTGTGGAAAAAGTGGGTCACGAACATGATATGTGGGTCATGAACTTCCTATGTGGGTCACATAATATAATCTTGAGTTGACAATATTGTTCCCTAGAAGTGTTATACTTCTAAATTGTTGTTAATATATATTGTTAACCATAAATTTGTATGAACTATAAACTCCTGTGTTCGTTTTTATGGTTAATCTTCAATTTATATTGATAACTGTTAAATTACATTATTCAGATTTCAAATTAATTGTTAAATTTAAATTATTAGTTATATTACCAGAACAGGGACAATTTATTTCCACCATTTCTTATTTACTGTTACTTTTTACTATCTGATTATATTATTCATTTTTAAAAATTAATTGTTAATTCACATTATTAGTTATATTTTCAATTGTTAATCGCATTTTGAATTGCTAGTCTGTTTTGTTAATGTATATTGTCAGATTGAAAACTGTGAAATGGCCTGACCATGTCTTGCTGTTGTTGTAATTAAAAATGACTTTCTCTTCAGCTGGCCAAGTGGCTAGAACACCAGGCTCCAATTCGGGAGACTCAGATACGAATCCTCAGTTAGGTGATGGATTTTTTTGTCTGGGGGGAAACAAGAAAACCACGGAGATGTCATTAAGCTCAATTTGACTGCTGTTTCCTTTGCATTTATTTATATAGACACCTGAAAGTAAAAGAAGAAGAAGAAGAAGAAGAAGAAGAAGAAGAAGAAGAAGAAGAAGAAGAAGAAGAAGAAGAAGAAGAAGAAGAAGAAGAAGAGGATGAAGTTGACAATATAAATATTGAATTTTATAGACACACCCTAGAATGTCCAGCTGGTTATGCATCAAAGTACAATTGTTTCCTCAGCGAGGCACTGTCCTTATCTGGAGGAAACAGGGTTATATCCCAGTAAGCCTGGAGTGTTCAACGTTTATATTGTCTAGTGTGTTCTCTTAACTCTGCTTTCATCCTGTACTTCTGTGAGTGCCAATCAACACCTGTCAATGTATGTCTTTTGATATTTTAAGGTGCTATTCTGGTTAACTATAGAGCCAGTGGCCGAGTGGCTAGAATGCTGGCCTTGTAGTAGAGAAATCCGGGTTCGTATCACCAGCAAGCAGATTTATATCTGTTGGAGTCATCATTATCATGCACCCTGCCAGATGGCTGGGCGAGCATGCAGCTCCACAGATCTCGGGCCAACAGTGTTCTGAACCAACTCTGCTGATGACACTCCTCCAGGCCACCATCCTAGTCCGTCTACTAAAGATGGAACAAAGGTGTTAGCCAGCACACTGCATGGTGCCTGCTCTAAGGTCAATGACCTTTAACACACCACACCATGCGTGATCAGCAGTTGTGCATGTGTACCAAACAGAGCATGATGCGTCTTTACTTCTGTTACATTTGGCCTGAGAATAATACAGAAATCTGGCTAATTATTTTAACCTGCAACACAGTATGTGTTTTATACCAGGTGTATTTATGTTTCATCATTGAAAATCATACATTTGTTGGCATTGTGATTGGTTTTCCTTGGCAAATGTGTCTATGATGAAGCAGTTCATCCTCTGCTTTTCTAATCGCCTCCTTGATACACCCACAATGCCCCTCTCCTTGCTACACCCACAATGATATAATTTCAAGTTGTTGGTATATTTTTCTAACTTCTCTTCTTCCTCATCTTTATCTCCTTCTGGCGATTATTATTATTGTAATGATTTAATTTGTCATTGACATAATTTTTGTTTTGTTTCCAAAACTGGAGCTTAATAAAACAATAAAGTCTCTGTCTCCTTGTTATTGTCTATTTTGTTGCATCAAGGGATGAATATTTCTAGACACAATTATCTGTCTTTGTACACAACATCAACCAATGAACAGACATGTGGAGTGTGATGTTTGCTTTCATGTGGAGTGTGATGTTTGCTTTCATGTGGAGTGAGGTGTTTGCTTTCTTGTTCATCAGTATGGTATCCAGCCCTAGATAAGATTGGTCATAATGACATAACAATAATAAAGGGAGATTCTAATGCAAAAGTGGGTACAGGAAGAGCTGAACATGAGAGACACATTTTAGGAAAATTTTAATTGGGAAACTGAAATGATGCAGGTGACAAATTAATTGAATTTTGTACAGAAAATGAGTTACCGATAGTCAACACATTTTTTAAACAACACCCAAGAAGACTCTTCACGTGGAAGTCCCCGGCCAGTATTACCAAAATCCAGAAAGATTATATTTTAATACAAAGAAGATAGAGAACAAGCATAACATCAGCAAAAACCCCACAAAGTGCAGGCTGTGATACAGATCATCAGTTATTAGAAGCAGATCTGAAAGTGATACTCAAAAAGCTTACCCGAGGACCAAGGCCACTTCTTTTGACCTCACAAAAATACTGGATGCATACATTGTAGAAGTGAAAAATCGTTTTGGGGTCTTGTGTATACAAGAGGAAATTAAAGAAGCCAAAGAAGATTAATAAACCAACACAGAACTGGTGTCGTGAGCCGTTACACGCTGTGGGATTTGCTGAGGAGGGGATCCGAGCACTTATGGACTGAATGGTTCGATGTGCAATGAGGATGATCTGTCGACTAACTAAGTAACTAACACCTCATGAATTGGCAGTACAAGCTAGAGATATCTTGATAACAGCAGCCAAGGATCTAATTCCGATTAAGAATAAGCACCATAACCCGTGGATTACAACAGATACATTATAGTTAATAAAACAGCAAAGGGAACTGAAACAGAAAGGAGGAGAAATCAATAATATCAGGATGAAGTATAAATCTTTAACATGAGAAATAAGAAAGAACACAAGAAAGGACAAAAACCAATATATACAAGATTAAAATAGAACAATATAATAAGAATGGAAGAGATTACAAAATGTTCAAAGAAATGAAGTTGTTGACAAGAAATGTTCAACCTCAATTAAATGTTATCTGTGACAAGTTGGGAAATACCATAACAGAATCTAGACAAATTCTATAAAGATGGCAGGAGTACTGCAGTGGAATGTATGATATGAATGACTGTGAGGATATGAATGATATACATGACCCAATGACAGCAGAGACAGAACCTGAACCTTCATTAGATGAACTTGTATGGGCAATAAAGAATCTGAAGAATGGTAAATCACCTGGATGTGATGAAATACCAGCTGAACTAATTAAAGCGGGAGGAGACGAAGGCATATAAATCTATCACACATTACGTAAAAAGATATGAAAATATGGTATATGGCCAAAAGATTGGAAGAGAAATATCTTCATTCCAATACCAAAAAGGGCAACCTAAAATTATGCACCAACTATAGAACTGTTGCCCTGATTAATCATGCAAGTAAAATTCTACTAAACATCATAATGGGAAGACTTCGTAAGAAAATGGAAGAAGAGATTAACATAGTTCAAGCTGGATTTAGACAAGAAAGAGGAACAAGAGATCACATTCTCAACATGTGTTTAATAATAGAGAAGTGTAGAGAAATTAAAGTAAACCTATTCTCATGTTTTGTGGATTATTCAAAATCATTTGACTGTGTACAACATCAGAAACTTTGGGAAATCATGAGGAATATGGGCTTTCCATCATGTGTAATACAAATCATAAAAATGCTTTATCTAGACCAACAAGCAGCGGTTAGAATAGATGCAAGATATCAGATTGGTTTGTCATCAAGCAAGGAGTCAGTCAGGGCTGTGTGCTGTCACCCTATTTGTTTAACCTGTATGCCGAAAATATAGTGAGAAATGTCAGAGATGATATAACCAAGGAGCAATATGATACACTAAATATTGGTGGTCATGACATACCAGAGATTCGATGTTCTGATGATATAGTATTGCTATCCACATCAGAAAAACAGATGTATGGCCTTGAAAACAGTATAGAAAAACTAATAACCTCCATCCAAAAGAATAGTGAAAATCACAACTTATATCTTAACATAGCAAAAACAAAGATAATGCGAGCAGAGAAAACTAATATGGAGAAAGAAATATAGATTAATGAGGAAAAGTTGGAGGTGGTGGAAAATTTTGAATATTTTGGGTCATTAATTACTAACAATGGTGACACAATGAAAGAAATTAAAAGACAAATATCCATTGCTCTTCAAAAACTAAACTAATTGAATAAATTGTGGTGTGGGTCAGATAGACCTACAAAAATTTGATTTTTAAGAGCATGCATCTTTCCCATTGCAACATACACCTGTGAGACCTGGACACTTACTAAACAAGCTTAACAGCATATAAATGCCTTTGAATATAAATGTTATAGACGAGCTCTAAGAATATCTTGGATACAGAAAAGAACAAATGCATCCATACTTCAAGATCTGAATATTGAAGAAGATTGGCTACTGAAGACCATAAAACAAAGGACATTGAAATAATTTGGTCACTTAAAACATCACGAAAGTTTGCAGAGAACAGAGGGATATATGCCCAGGAAGAGAGGAAGAGGAAGGCCAAAGAGAAGATGGTACAGGATGTAGCAGATAATCTCCAGATGGGTGTTTCAGAGGCAGGACATCTTTTATATGACTGAGAAGGTTTCCGGAAGGTTGTTATGGGACCTTCTGCACAGGACATACTACTGAATGAACGAACGAACGAATGAATGAATGAATGAATGAATGAATGAATGAATGAATGAATGAATGAATGAATGAATGAACGAACAAACAAATGAATGAGACATTGCTGTTGGAGTATGAAGGGCGAGGCCTTCATATTTTCTAGGCCATAGCATTGTGAGTGGCTTGGTAAGTCTTCTACCTCGCCATCTTTCCCAGACACTTCTGGCAACTTTGTGAAAATTGCCAGTTACCAAGTGTGAGGCCGAGTCAAATCCATAGCTGCACTGGTCTGAGCAAACAATTCTGTGACTGTGCAGAAGATTGAACCCACACCATTGTCCTGGCAGGCACATATGCTAGTCACTATGCGACTATGGCTCCAAAAGCTCACGAAGTAAAATAAATTCATGGACAACCACTTTTGGCAGGTCTGTCACGTCCTCTGAAGATCATAAGTTCAGTTTCCGACTGTGTGGTTCGGATCAGGAGTGCCTTGTACCGGGAGAAGCCCAGGTATTGTGACTAGAGGTGAGGAGTCTGGGCTGTGAGCGATACTTGTAGCTCCGCAGGGAGAGACCCAGCCAGATAGGGTACAATGCAGTGCAATTAAATTGAGCCTTAAACCTTCTTCAACTGGCAGGGATTGATGCAATTAGTGGAACCGTGGTAAGGCTGTGGAAATGTAAACAGTATAATATAACACGCAGTGATGCAGCTTTACAGAACATAATTATGGACAACATGAGACGATGTGGTGACAATCCTTCATCAGCAAACAAATACACAAAATGCAACATGGGGGAAATCACTACAGTGATTACATGAAGGCATAATAACTGAATGGGAAGGATGGGAAGGATGGATAGATGGGAAAAGAATGAGAACAATGAAAAGAAAATAAACACAATGAGCTACTTATCTCAGAACCCCAGCCTGTGAAACTGATGTTATGTTGCTTAACTGGCAGGTGGCAACACATCACTGCATAATGATACATGTTAGACCAGGGATGGTATTCATACTAACAATTGTAACGATGGAGGTGAGGGATGATGTTGGGGGTGAACCAAGTGTAGATTATACTGTTTTTAGTCGTTTTAGTCATTGGATCAACATCACGGCACACAGTTTTAACCCATAAGTGCTCCGTTTTCCTCCTAACTCAAACCTGAGCTTGGAGAAACTCAGCTCAATGCACGAACTCCGTTGCATCGGCGAGGATCCTGAAATGCTTTGGGTAGATTTTTAACTCGAAATTTTGCCCGGGTAGCGCTGTTAGGCTACTCTTTTTCGATTTCCAACTGCCAAGGGATTTTTTACGCGCGCAACAATACACACGGGCGTCCGATCTCACTACCCAGAGACCAGGGGAAATTACTGGAAGTCCAGGTGGATTTTTGCTTAAAAAATAAATCCTGGTCCTCACCGGGGCCTGAACCCGGGACCTCCAGCACTCGAGGCGGACACCATGCCTCGAGACCACTCAGCCCCCCCCCCCCCCCTATGATACTGTGATTGTGGTAATCGTGATGATGATGACAATGATGATAATGATGATGACAATGACAATGACAATGATGGCGGTGGTAATGTCAAAAGTCAACATTGGTCATATTGCACATGGTTTATTCCTGGTATCCACCCCTTGCATGTTGTGTCAAGCAGGAGTCAAAGGTATCAGCCATATAAACATGACAACTACAGATACAGATAACAACAGCAAACATTGTGTGACAGGTGGTGGTCACATGAATCCTTCTGCAGATGATGACAGGGAAATACTGAATTAGATAACAAAGAAAAAGTTTGAAGATAACAAGGAAACAGCTCAAAGGAAACAAAGAGACAGCTCAAAGTTAACAAAGAAACAGCTCAAATTTACAAAGAAATAGCTCAACGAAAACAAATAAACAGCTCAAAGATAAGAAACAACTCAAAGAATACAAGGAAACAACTAAACGTTAACAAAGAAACAGCTCAGATAACAAATAAATAGTCCGTTTAAATATGTTAAAAGACAAACATTCAATTATTCTATGATGTGAATGAATATTACAGAACAATACATGAACATGAACACTACTAGAACATGAATTTATAAAACACAGAGAAAAGTGACACTTAGATCTACGGAAGTTTTCACATTCATCCATTCATGTTTTCACTTTATGTACCCCAAATGTACCACACACAACTTGGAATGGTTCAATAGCTGAGAATCTACTTGCCCTAATGAAGTAAATAGAAGCCCCTCATTGGTCCAATATTTATACACTTGGAGAGGTTCAGCAGCTGAGAATCTACTTGTCCTAATGAAGTAAATTATAAGCCTCTCGTTGGTCAAATATTTATACACTTGGAGTGGTTCAGCAGCTGAGAATCTACTTGTCCTAATGAAGTAAATTATAAGCCACTCTTGGTCCAAAATTTATACACTTGGAGTGGTTCAGTAGCTGAGAATCTACTTGTCCTAATGAAGTAAATTATAAGCCTCTCATTGATCCAATATTTATACAAGCTACTTCTGGCAATCTGGGGGTCAGCTTGGCGGAATGGATAAGAATGTTCATTCTTAAATATCTGATGTACTGATGCCGAGGTAGGGGTTCAACACCTACACTGGGTAGTTAGACTTAAATATTGACTTAAGGTAATTTACTTCATCATGATAATCAAGTGCCATGCCAGCTGGCATAGGCATTGACTTTCCACAGATCTCTGTCTCTGGCATTCTGGATCAACTCTGCTGATGATATTCCTCCATGCAACCTTCTCAATCTATCCAGCATCATTTCTCTTGGTCTGCCTCTGCCTCTCTTTCCCTAAATTGCTCCAGTTGTCACAATGTTCTAAAATGCCTCTCATCTCATCACATGGCCAAAGAAAGCTGTCTATCTCTTTCTTATTGTTGTATATAATGTTCTCGTTTCATTTTATTGCCCATCACGCAGACATGTCCAGATTTGCACACCCAGGTCAGTGATGTGAGTTGTGACTTTCGAATGCTGTCTACCCATTCAGCACAAAGACTACTGTTTGTAATTTTCTGTAGCATGTTTACAGAGCCTTATATATTACACTTTGATGAATTGCTTGGTATAGACAATTCTACCAGACAATCATTGTTAATTACTTTGGCAGTCCAAGGAATTCGCAGGAACCACATCCCTGTTGCTTCCAAGTTCTTCCTAATATGACTTAGGGATGTAAATTACAAGTACCCAAGAAATCGGAGTGGGTTCGCCAAATGGTGAGGGACACTGGTAATAAGGAAAGCTAATCCACAAGTAAAAATCAGTCCAGTGCACTAGAAGTAACAGCATGTGTATGGAATATGCTTGAGTTCAAAGCGAGCCGATGCAAAAACAACAAAACAAACACAAATGGTAATCGAAGTCTTCTTCTTCTTCTGCCGTTTTCTCAGAGTAGCGCTCAGGCCCTCAAGCAACTGAACAAATCTGTCCACTCTTTCGCTGTCTCCTGCAGCTCCACCCCTGCCCTCCTTCTATTATTCATCTCCGTCTCTAATTCTCCGTGTGTTTTCAGGTCTTCCTTTATTTTGTTTCAGTCCTTCACTTCTTTACAGGCACCAGTTCTAGAATAATCTATGTGTTGATGAGATGGAATTTTCATTTTAAGTCAATCGGAAAAAATGAGCTTCAAAATATGATTAAACATTCATGACCTTGTTTACCTGTTCTTAGTAGGAGGTTGCAGTCAACCTCAGGTTGATCATCTAGGCAGTATTACATCCAGTAGTTTGCCATTGCTTTCTGACAGAGAAGTCAACACTGTAGTCTCACTGACCTATGAAAGGAACACTTTCTGGCTCTAGCCCAGGGGAAGAGTCAGGGAGAGCACTCCGATTCACTCGTAGTTGAACTCTTGCTCTTAAATTTCTGGTGCGCTGATGACGGGGCTGCGGGATCACACCTTACACCAGTCAGATAAACTTCTTGTTTAGAAAGTGAAGCCAAACTACTGAATGGTAAATTGCCTGGTAGTACAAACTGGGGTTGATAGCAAAATCCTGCGAAGAACATGCAAAATGTATTTGTAAACAAGTTCAGCCATTATTCTATTCTTTGTGAGTGCTCGTGGGTAGATCTCAGTCTCTCCAACAGGCAACCACACAAAACGATTATGTACACTGACTCTAACCAAGCAATGTTCACGGTGTGTACACAGATCCCACACAAACATGTTCACATAATCTACACACATTACAGGGGAAATAACTATTTGCGTTTCACCATTACAATCACATGTCAATGCAAAATAATTTCAACAGTTGTCTCTGCTCGCAGATATTGTGTGATGTCCGAGTGTCAGACTGACCATTGAAACATCTCATCACTGGAGTTGCTGTTGTCCAGCTGGTCACTTTACGAGTCTATAGATACTACAAACACCTGGGCGATCTCGTCGTGCTCGTAGGTCCTCTTGAGAAAGTTGTCAGTCAGCCGAAGGCCAGATATTGTCTGAAAAAACAAATTACTTCAAATTAAATGTATTCAGTCATTCCACTTCTACACATGACTGTACAGATCCCTGAAACACTTGACTAGTTTTTCATCTTAAACACAGAATTGTACACCCATTCTTAGTCTTTTCCAGTCTTGTTTTATCTCTCTTCTTCTACCAATGTGTAGAGTGACCTTATGACCTTGTTTTATCTCTCTTCTTCTACCAGAGTGCAGAGTGACCTTATGACCTTGTTTTATCTCTCTTCTTCTGCCATGAGTGTAGAGTGACCTTATGACATTGTTTTATCTCTCTTGTACTACCATAGAGTGTAGAGTGACCTTATGACATTGTTTTATCTCTCTTGTACTACCATAGAGTGTAGAGTGACCTTATGACCTTGTTTTATCTCTCTTGTACTACCATAGAGTGTAGAGTGACCTTATGACCTTGTTTTATCTCTCTTGTACTACCATAGAGTGTAGAGTGACATTATGACCTTGTTTTATCTCTCTTGTACTACCATAGAGTGTAGAGTGACCTTATGACCTTGTTTTATCTCACTTGTACTACCATAGAGTGTAGAGTGACCGTATGACCTTGTTTTATCTCTCTTGTACTATCATAGAGTGTAGAGTGACCTTATGACCTTGTTTTATCTCTCTTGTACTACCAGAGTGTAGAGTGACCTTATGACCTTGTTTTATCTCTCTTGTACTACCATAGAGTGTAGAGTGACCTTATGACCTTGTTTTATCTCTCTTGTACTACCATAGAGTGTAAAGTGACCTTATGACCTTGTTTTATCTCTCTTCTTCTGCCATGGAGTGTAGAGTGGCCTTATGACATTGTTTTATCTCTCTTCTTCTGCCATGGAGTGTAGAGTGGCCTTATGACATTGTTTTATCTCTCTTGTACTACCATAGAGTGTAGAGTGACCTTATGACATTGTTTTATCTCTCTTGTACTACCATAGAGTGTAGAGTGGCCTTATGACATTGTTTTATCTCTCTTGTACTAACATAGAGTGTAGAGTGACCTTATGACATTGTTTTATCTCTCTTGTACTACCATAGAGTGTAGAGTGACCTTATGACCTTGTTTTATCTCTCTTGTACTACCATAGAGTGTAGAGTGGCCTTATTACCTTGTTTTATCTCTCTTGTACTACCATAGAGTGTAGAGTGGCCTTATTACCTTGTTTTATCTCTCTTGTACTACCATAGAGTGTAGAGTGACCTTATGACCTTGTTTTATCTCTCTTGTACTACCATAGAGTGTAGAGTGACCTTATGACCTTGTTTTATCTCTCTTGTACTACCATAGAGTGTAGAGTGACCTTATGACCTTGTTTTATCTCTCTTGTACTACCATAGAGTGTAAAGTGATCTTATGACCTTGTTTTATCTCTCTTCTTCTGCCATGGAGTGTAGAGTGGCCTTATGACATTGTTTTATCTCTCTTCTTCTGCCATGGAGTGTAGAGTGGCCTTATGACATTGTTTTATCTCTCTTGTACTACCATAGAGTGTAGAGTGACCTTATGACCTTGTTTTATCTCTCTTGTACTACCATAGAGTGTAGAGTGGCCTTATGACATTGTTTTATCTCTCTTGTACTACCATAGAGTGTAGAGTGACCTTATGACATTGTTTTATCTCTCTTGTACTACCATAGAGTGTAGAGTGACCTTATTACCTTGTTTTATTTCTCCTCCTCTACTCTAGAATGTACAATGACCTTATGATCTTGTTTCATTTCTTCTCTTCTATCCTGGTAGTGTAAAATGATGTTTTTAATCTCTCCTCTTCTCTAGTGGCAGTGTAGAATTTTGTTATGTATTTTAATTTACTATTATGTTTACCCTCTGCTCTTCTATCCTCTGATGTAGAGTGAGATATGATCTTGTTATTTCCCGCCTCTTTAACCCGCAGTGATCCACTAGCCACCCCGTCACATTCATGATAAGAAGATATGACAGCAGCACTTGACTTGATTCTCACAGTGGTGAGTGATGGCCTTGTGGCTAATGTCCTGGATGTCTATGGTTCACACACCTTGTTACTAAATACATCCCAGCTTTACTCAGCTCATCAAACTGTACCAGATAATATTCTAGGAGGTAAAAGAGTGCTGTGATGATAACCACATCAGGCCTTAAGTAAGCACTGTTTGATCTTGAAAAAAGAAAATACGGACTTAATAGAACATCTTCTGCAGCAAACAATGTTTGCTATATATCCTATCTGACCAGCTCCGTGTTGAAGGGGTTACGACTGCAATTCGTAATTCTGGATACTGCGTTCAAAACACAGCTGCCGGTGATTTGAATGCAGACTGCCTTGTGTTATTTTCCACACAAAGTTCAGAAAGCAATGGCAAACTTCTGAACGTAAAAACCTTGCCTAGGAGTCACAATCAGCCGAAAAATGCTAGAGTTGACTGCTATGTCCTGTAAAGGATATGCTACAAACTTTTTAATCTGGCATGGGTCACGACAGGACAGTTCACATAAGGTTTGCACTGGTGTCCCAAGTTTGTCTCGAAGAGTTGCTTCTGTGGGTCAGATGCCCTCTGTGGTTGGCTGTGGTGTGCCACGTGTGCAAGTGGCAGAGTCAGTGAGACACATTCAGGTGGAGCTTTGTTTCGAGTCTAGACTATCCTGTTCTACCTGAAGATTCTGGTCTGCACGTTTCTGCCAAGCTCTTTTATGCTGTCATGCCAGGATGGTATGAATAGGAAGCCCTTTATCTTCACCTTTTTATTCAAGATTATTATTTGAACTACTTCTAAACTAACTGTCAGGTTTTAGTCAGATATAATGACTGAGTTACCGTTTGACAGTAGATGGTACTATCTGCTTTCTGTTAGCGGTGTATGTTCGGCGGCGCTCGCCAAACCCTACACCCCACATTGTGCCAATGGTTTTAAGTGGAGGAGCACAAATGGGAGGGCACAAGCTTCATCCTAGTGCAAGGAAATGCAACCTAAAGATCAAATGTCATGACAGGGCAGACCAGGCCCTAAGCCTCGGTTGGCGACTGGTCTAGGAACGAGGCTATGATATGCAGACAATTAGTGCATTGTTTTGCTGAACCAGTAGCTTGTCTTGTTCCAGATGTATTGGTGTTACCATTCCTCTGGAGTAAACTAGACAGGATGAAAGAGGGATCATGCTGCATGGAAACACATGGTCCCTACAATTCAGTCCAGGCTTTGTGCTATGGAGAGATATGATCAGTCACATTTGCTACCGCCATGGGTTTTAGTTATTATGCCTGTTTTGAAGCACAACGTTACAATCATCTGTCTGTCAAGATGGTAAGATGCCAGCATTTCTAGACCAGACAGTTGTAGTTTGAAAGCAACAACTGCCTCGCACATAAAAGTTAAAGAGTGAATGAGTTAACAGAAGGACTCACCTGTAGTCCAGGTATGACTGAGATGAGGGACAGGGGGATGTCCAGACTTTCATTGTGAGGTAGTTTACCCAGCTGGCGCCCAGACACCCCCGACCACAGGAGACCAGGTGATGGCGTGACATTCTGTAGGACTAAGGTCAGGTCCATTGTTCGCTCGCTGAAACAATTAAATGTTGTCATTTAAGTTATATCTGCAAATACAGTATCAACTTTTTCTCAAACGTCTAGATTTTGTCAATTAAACAGTGATATCTGTAAATAAAAATCAACTTTTTCTCAGACTTCTAGATTTCAGCAATTACACAGTGACATCTGTAAATGCAATCTCAACTGTTTCTCAGACTTCTAGATTTTGTCAGTTAAACAGATGCAAGAAATTTCAGTAAAACAGTAAATGACCTTTGTAACGCCTTAAGGCACATTGGACATATTTGTATAGATCAATCGGTTCTCAAGGGTGATGTGTTCAGTGAGTGATGTGTTCTGAGAGTGATGTGTTCTGAGAGTGATGTGTTCTGAGAGTGATGTGTTCAGTGAGTGATGTGTTCAGTGAGTGATGTGTTCAGTGAGTGATGTGTTCAGTGAATGATGTGTTCAGTCAGCCATGTATTCAGTGAGTGATGTGTTCAGTGTGTGATGTGTTCAGTGAGTGATGTGTTCTGAGAGTGATGTGTTCTGAGAGTGATGTGTTCAGTGAGTGATGTGTTCAGTGAGTGATGTGTTCTGAGAGTGATGTGTTCTGAGAGTGATGTGTTCAGTGAGTGATGTGTTCAGTGAGTGATGTGTTCTGAGAGTGATGTGTTCTGAGAGTGATGTGTTCTGAGAGTGATGTGTTCAGTGTGTGATGTGTTCAGTGAGTGATGTGTTCAGTGAGTGATGTGTTCTGAGAGTGATGTGTTCAGTGAGTGATGTGTTCAGTGAGTGATGTGTTCTGAGAGTGATGTGTTCAGTGAGTGATGTGTTCAGTGAGTGATGTGTTCTGAGAGTGATGTGTTCTGAGAGTGATGTGTTCAGTGAGCCATGTGTTCAGTGTGCGATGTGTTCAGTGAGTGATGTGTTCAGTGAGCCATGTGTTCAGTGTGTGATGTGTTCAGTGAGTGATGTGTTCAGTGAGTGATGTGTTCAGTGAGTGATGTGTTCAGCGAGTGATGTGTTCAGCAAGTGATGTGTTCAGCGAGTGATGTGTTCAGCGAGTGATGTGTTCAGTGAGTGATGTGTTCAGTGAGTGATGTGTTCAGTGAGTGATGTGCTCAGTGAGTGATGTGCTTGGTGAGTGATGTATTCGGTAAGTGATGTGCTTGTTGGGTGACGTGCTTGGTGAGTGATGTGCTCAGTGAGTGACATACCCGGTGATTGACGTGCTCGGTGAGTGGTGTGTTTGGTGAGTGATGTGTTCTGTGAGTGATGTGTTCTGTGAGTGATGTGCTTGGTGAGTGATGTGTTCAGTGGGTGATGTGTTCTGTGAGTGATGTGTTCTGTGAGTGATGTGCTTGGTGAGTGATGTGTTCAGTGTGTGATGTGTTCAGTGAGTGATGTGTTCTGAGAGTGATGTGTTCTGAGAGTGATGTGTTCAGTGAGTGATGTGTTCTGAGAGTGATGTGTTCTGAGAGTGATGTGTTCAGTGAGTGATGTGTTCAGTGAGTGATGTGTTCTGAGAGTGATGTGTTCTGAGAGTGATGTGTTCAGTGTGTGATGTGTTCAGTGAATGATGTGTTCAGTGAGTGATGTGTTCTGAGAGTGATGTGTTCTGATAGTGATGTGTTCAGTGAGTGATGTGTTCAGTGAGTGATGTGTTCTGAGAGTGATGTGTTCAGTGAGTGATGTGTTCAGTGAGTGATGTGTTCTGAGAGTGATGTGTTCTGAGAGTGATGTGTTCAGTGAGCCATGTGTTCAGTGTGCGATGTGTTCAGTGAGTGATGTGTTCAGTGAGCCATGTGTTCAGTGTGTGATGTGTTCAGTGAGTGATGTGTTCAGTGAGTGATGTGTTCAGTGAGTGATGTGTTCAGCGAGTGATGTGTTCAGCAAGTGATGTGTTCAGCGAGTGATGTGTTCAGCGAGTGATGTGTTCAGTGAGTGATGTGTTCAGTGAGTGATGTGTTCAGTGAGTGATGTGCTCAGTGAGTGATGTGCTTGGTGAGTGATGTATTCGGTAAGTGATGTGCTCATTGGGTGACGTGCTTGGTGAGTGATGTGCTCAGTGAGTGACATACCCGGTGATTGACGTGCTCGGTGAGTGGTGTGTTTGGTGAGTGATGTGTTCTGTGAGTGATGTGTTCTGTGAGTGATGTGCTTGGTGAGTGATGTGTTCAGTGGGTGATGTGTTCGGTGGGTGATGTGTTCAGTATATTGTCGGACACCTTTACTTTCCAAGACATTTCCAGGTAGCCATATTTAGATTGGAGCTCAGGTTAATTTTAAAAACCTGCCTGATCAATGTGAGGCCTGGACAATCAGTAGACTCTGAATAACGAAGATACAATCAATAGATTGCATGATTTATTGCCAGCCATATTTCACTGCATCTCGTCAAGTACATACAGTAGAAATCATACATGATAAACTAAAGCAATAAGGTAAATCCTTTAAGCTGAATTATACAGCACACTTATGCACACATAAGTAGACCAGCCAAGAAATTTCTGATGACAGCAGAAATGTGTTTTCTAAGGAAAATGCACAGAATATAATGGATAGACAGGAAAACAAATGGGACAGTACTAGAAAAAGCAGACTAACAAAATACAAATTGACTGCATAAATTAGATGTAGTTAGTTAAACATTTTTAAGCATGACTTCAGTATAAATAAACCTGAAAACTTTGTAACAGACAAATTTGATGGGAAAATAGAAAGAGGAAGATAAAGTGGTCGATACCTAGATGGCATCAAACAAACTAGCCTGATTCTTACCTTTTGACGTGTTCGACCTGGGAAACTCTGCAAGCAGACGTGCAAACAGCTAGCAACACAAGATCACACTAAACATGTATGCTACATCAAGGAACAGTTACTCTAACTAATGACTACAACAGAAGGCCTTACCAACAGTTGGTGATCTTACAGACCAGGTCAAAACTGGACTCCAAGGCTACTGTGTCTGGGACACTTTCAACGGTCAGTCTGATGTCTCCATAGCCTGGTGCCTGCAACAGGTTAAAGCAGTCAAGGATTGTAATTCCCAACTTCTCAGTGAGACAGAAACAATAAATCAAAACAATCTGGTTCCCAACTTCTCAATTAAATAGAAACAATCAATCTGTGATTCCCAACTTCTTAATTATCCCAATAAAGTTATTATGTTCAAGAATTTGTTGCATCTCTAAGATTAGCACTGTTTTGCACAGTAAGGTAACCATGGCCGAGTGAAACACTTCATCATCAAGAAACAAGTTATTTCTGAACAGAACCAAAGCCATGAACTGGAAAGTATGGTCCCTATCATTCCCTCTCCAAGTGGATGATGGGATAATACAGAGGTTGAAGATTGTCTAGAGAAGCACGACTGGAAAGGTAACAGCCTCTGATATTCAGGAACCACCTGCAAACTGGAACTAATCGATATAATTAAGTAGATGTAAAACTAACACTCTAGAACTAATTCAAATAACGTACCCAGATATGAATGTAACACTCTAGGACTAATTCAAATAACGTAACCAGATATGAATGTAACACTCTAGGACTAATTCAAATAACGTACCCAGATATGAATGTAACACTCTAGGACTAATTCAAATAACGTACCCAGATATGAATGTAACACTCTAGGACTAATTCAAATAACGTAACCAGATATGAATTTAACACTATAGAACTAATTCAAATAACATAACCAGATATGAATTTATCACTCTAGGACTAATTAAATTAACGTAATCAGATATGAATTTAACACTCTAGGCCTAATTCAAATAAAGTAACCAGAAATGAATTTAACATTCTAGAACTAATTCAAATAACGTAACTAGATATTAATTTAACACTCTAGGACAAATTCAAATAATTTGAGCAGATCAAAACACAACACTCTAGAACTAATTCACTTTCATATTGTTTCTGCTGTTGCCATTGTTGCCTAAGATTAGCTTCATAAGTGATGTATGAATGAAATAATGTACAAGAGCAGAGAGTTCAGAAGGGCAGAATGTCAGACGGGCCTGCGTGCCTATCTCTTAACCTTAGTTAAGATTTGTTTGTTCATTCACATAATTTCATCATATCTTAACCTAAAAGCCTAAAGCTAATTCATAATAATGTCATCAACTCTAAACGTAATAGTCTAGAACTAATTCAAAAAAATGCCAGCATAATTAAAGCTAACATTCTACATCTAATCCAAATAATTGAAGCTAACATTTTACAGCTAATTCAAATAATGTTAGTAAATTTGAACTGTACAGTCTACAGCTAACTGAGAAATGCCAGCAGATCTGAACCTACCACCCTCTGCAGCTGACTGGTCTGCAGCCTGCCACGTTCTCCCATGCTGGTCTTCCACACAATGTCCAGTTTGCCAATGTTAGTGACCCCTTTGAGCAGGCGTGTGTCCGAGTAGATCTCCGGCCGGGGTGTCAGGCAGTACAGGTACTGCCGGGTGTCGTTGGGGCTTAAACAATCCAGGGTCCCAAACACCGGGTGGGTGCTGAAGTAAGAGTAAGACAACCAGGATCAGCAATGTTGCTGACCTCAAGCTATACCAAGCAATTCTCATAGTGTAATATATAAGGCTCTGTAAACATTGCTACAGAAAATTACAAACAGTAGTTTTCGTGCTGAATGGGTAGACAGCATTCGAAAGTCACAACTCACATCACTGACCTGGACGTGCAAACCTGGACATGTCTGCGTGAAGGGCAATAAAATTGCAGACCAGGTGGCAAACAATGCATCAATACATGCAGGAAGAAGCATGAACAGGGTCGAGATCATCAATGCAGTACAGACTGGACCCAGACGGCTTATAGCGACAAGTCTCTAATGCTAGTTCAATTAAACGAGTTGGGAATGAAGCCTGACCTAGCATGTCAATGACATCTTCAAGGGTGAGAGAGGAGACACTACACCAACTCCTCATGGAACAGTGAGTAGAGATACTTTTAGATGGCTGCTGCATCGGAGGACTGAGCACGTGTGGGAATACCCGATGTGCGGGGATGTTGTTCGTGATGAAACATGTTTAACAATGAACACATTTTGTACCAGCAAGAGGTGTGGAGGGAGGTGAGTGACTGCTCAAGCTAAGAATGTTCTGGGTTCAAATCAGAGTACAGCGTTGGGAATGTTTGGTTTCTTATATCATACATCCCCCTTGACCTCTTGGGTAATGAGATCACATACCTAGCCCACTAAGATACAGACCATCAACAGGAGGTCCAGTGTGCAGGTTGTACACATGACACATATCATGGTAGATTGAAATTACAAACAGTAGGCCACAAGGCAACTGCACCGGCTGAAGTGTTAGGAAAGCATAAGGTAGATAGACTATAGAGCCTGTTGATGGAATCTGTCTAAACAATGAAAACACCTAGTCACAGGTATTGTTCAAGTGTGGAGCATCTGTTGTCACCACTGTAATGTCCAGATTTCATGTTAAATTTGAAATTACCATGGTGATAGTAAATCCTCCACATTTCAACAATACCTGTGACTCTGAGTTTTCACTGGTTCAGCTCAAGCATTATTCATTTATTTACTTCATATTATGTATAACTCTGCAGTATACACCCAACGAGATGCAGTGAAATTTGCCAGGCAATAAATCGTGCAACATATTGTTTATGACTTCTGTTTTTAAATTCACTAAGTGAATGCATTGTTTTGGAAATAACATAATAGAAATAGCAACTGATCAGCCCAAGTTCAATGTACACCACATGTTCACAAGTCTGGGCCCTTAGTTCTGCCAGCAGAGGCCCCAGGAAGTGAAGTCTTACCCCTCCTTGCCATCTTTAGCGTTGAGCTCGGCGGCGGTGTACTGCTGGGAGGGGTCCAGGCTGACGTGCTCCATGTAGATGGGGCCGGGGGTGATGTTCTGGATCTGGGCCTCCAGGTAGACCTCGTCCGACTGCAGGGAGGAAACACAAGAAGACATCATCCAGACCTGGTGTGTGTGAGTCCACAGCAGCATTTATCATATACACTATATAAACATATATTTATATATTTGTCATAAACACTATATACACATTTGTTATAAACACTATACAAACATTTGTCATAAACATTATATAAACATTTGTCAAACACAATATAAATATTTGTCATAAACACTATTTAAGCATTTTTCAAATATGCAATATAAACGTGTATCATAAATGCAAAATAAACATTTATCAAAAACACAGTATAAACATTTAAACAACCCTATTTGAACAACGCTATGTTAGCACAGCCAAAGCCTCTGGTGACAACCGGGAAGATCTAAGGTGATGGAGCCACAGGTCAACAGAGGATGGGCATGCAAGATGACAGGCAGTTAGACTTTTCAGGCACACAGAGGACATGTGTTTGTGGAGGAGCCTGGCATGGCACATTATGATGATGATGATGATGATAGTTAGTTAGTTAGTTAGTCGCAGTTCCAACTTCACAGCAACGGGTCGTCCCCATTATGCTCCGTTCCTGTGCCAGTGAATACCATACAAAACGCTCCCCACTGCCCAATGTGAAAAGTAGAAAAGACAGGAGTCTTGACACTGTGCATAATGTCGCCACCAGAATGTCAACACAATAGTCCCCCACAAAACACCCAGTTCATTTCTGAAGGAATCTGCAGTCATTTTCCCATCTGGATGTTTCCTAGATGTTCACCCACACAGTCCAAGAAATACAGTTCATCATCGATGGCAGTGGCAGTCAACCAGAGGCCCAGCAGCCACGCATTTCTGCATAAGGCAAAAACCGGTAAACTCTGGGACATAGCCATCTGCCATCACTCCGAACATGCAGTCACGTTCCAAAAAACCCCGGGCAGATTCAAAAGCATTTCACATGAAACTCACAGCTCACAGTGTCGCGCCACGCACTCACTCAGTAGCAGGGCGACGGAACCATCAAGCATCCTTAGTTGCCTCTTACGACATGCGTGGTAGGCTACAGTGTTACTATTCTTTGCTTCCCTTATGGGCCCCAGCAACACACGGGAGGATGATGATGATGATGATGATGATGATGATGATGATGATGGTGATGGTGATGATAATGATGGTGATAAATGCACCTTACAGAATTTACGCACAGAGAAATGGAGGCCACTGCTCTTGTATAGACTAAGAATTTAAACATGTTAATTTCATTCTTCTCCTGCTGTGATCAACATCCACTATGCTTCTATTCTGGCATGCATGTATTGTTTGTTGCTCACAGAAGAAGAAGAAAGAAGTAGGGATTTGAGGACTTTTTTATTTTACTTCTATGAGAGCGAAACAATGCATGTGTGTTTATTTATGATCTCTCTTAGTGGCCTCAAAGGGTTCCCCAGTTGATATTCTGGCAGAGGTCATGAAGGGTCCTCCTGTGGGCCAGATTTTCTCTCCTTGCCTGACTAAATCAGGACATGCTCAAGTTGACTTCAGATTACAACCACTGCCAAATTTAAAAATGTGTTTCTGGATTTTGAAAAATGAAGTGAGGTTATTCCTCCATACACACAGGCTGAGACAACTGTGTTGAGCCCAACATTTCACACAGCAGGTTTCTGCTAGGGGATTTGTATTGTATCTCAGGGGGCTGAGTGGTCTTGAGGAATGGTGTGCTGGAGGTCCTGGGTTCAAGCCAGCAGACCGTGTTGCACTGGGTTTTAGCGTGTTGGTATGGGAGCCGGTCGTTCAGAATGAACTGGCAAACTACTGAATGTAAACTTGTCAAGACATCAACAACAGCAGTAAAATGATGGTGATGACAGTGATGTCCTGTAAATAGGATATGCAAAAATAAACTACCCAGAGGGACTTATATGATGTTGGGTGTAATCAATGGCAGAGGAGAGCTGTCAAGTGATGTGAAATGTAATGTCCAACAATGAAGTAGGTCAAGATGTGACTGCCAGATTTTTGTGTAACATCAAACAAATTGGGCAAACTCTGTGACAGCAGGATGTTGTGGCATATTATAAAAATGATGTACTGGGCGGACGCTTGAAGGAACCATTTATGAAAACACAGACACAAACATTCATACACATGAATATGCATAGGTAGACAAGGAGGTATTTTACTATGAGCTATGAACAAGCTGATTTCACGAAGAAAACGTGCTGTCACATGGTTAAACAACACACTGGGTAAAATCTGTGAAAATCACAATTTGTAATATTACATAACACACTTGGTAAAATCTATGAAAATGACAATTTGTAATATATCATGAAATCATACACTTGGTAAAATCTGTGAAAGTGACAATTTGTAATATATCATAAAATCATACACTTCATAAAATTTAAAAGTGACAATTTGTGATATATCAAGAAATCATACACTTGGTAAGAATCTGTGAACACCACATTTTAGTATCAATAAACAACAAATTCTGTACTTTTTGTGAAAACCCAAAATAATAAAATATCAAACAAACACAGTAAGATCTGGGAGAACCAACTTGTGCAGAATATCAAACAACAACACCACTATCATGTGCAAGTCAACAAGCCTGGGTGGCCATGGTTCGCCATCTTACATGGTTCACCATCTTACATGGTTCACCATCTTACATGGTTCACCATCTTACATGGTTTGCCATCTTACACGGTCATGATCTTACATGACTCACCATCTTACATGGTTCACCATCTTACACGGTCACCAGATTCTCAGATCAGAATGGTGTTCTTATCCCAATCATACCATGTGCCCAAGCCATCCAGGTATTTATCTCTTTATTGTCCCCTTGCTTGTTTGCCCTCAATCTTGCCAGTTGTCACTAACTTGTCCAGTTGATGTCCCCTTATAGCATGACCAAATATCTGGACTGCCTACATCTAATTTCTCTAATCAATTTCTGGTTTTTGTCTCTTCTTGAAGGACTTCCTGCTTTGTTTTGCCTCATGTGCTTTTCTGTCAATCTTTGGTATTATTTGTGTTTTCCTCAGAAACCACATTTCCACTGATGATTTTGATGTGTCTCAGATTGTCTGCTTATTGTCCATGTTGCACATGTATACAACAGTACAGGTTTTATATAGCACTTTGAAGCATTTTCTCACTGCAGTTGACAACTTTGTATTGGTGGTTGTGTTTGTTATCTTCCAAAGGCTACACTTCCCATGGTGATCCTTGTTCTAATCTCTACCAGACATCTTCCATCAGAAGTCATGACTGTTTCAAGACTGTGGTAGCAGACCACCAATTTCAGTTTTCCCATTTACTTAAATTGTGGTATTACTTTCTCCTTGGAGATGACCATAATTTCTGCTTTCCTACAGTTTTATTCTAACCCTAGTTGCTCACTGTGTACATCTAATAAATGCTGCAGATCCAGTTTATGGGATTCAGCCTAGGATGGTATTGCTCCAGAGGTTTTAGAAAGCATTGTCAACAGACTTCACCTCAATCCCCTTAGGTTTTAAAAAGCATTGACAACAAACACCATCTCAATCTTCAGAGGTTTTAGAAAGCATTGTCATCAGACTCCACCCCAATCTTCAGAGGTTTTAGAAAGCATTTCAAAACACCACCTCAATCTTCAGAGGTTTTAGAAAGCATTTCAAAACACCACCTCAATCTTCAGAGGTTTTAGAAAGCATTTCAAAACACCACCTCAATCTTCAGAGGTTTTAGAAAGCATTTCAAAACACCACCTCAATCTTCAGAGGTTTTAGAAAGCATTTCAAAACACCACCTCAATCTTCAGAGGTTTTAGAAAGCATTTCAAAACACCACCTCAATCTTCAGAGGTTTTAGAAAGCATTTCAAAACACCACCTCAATCTTCAGAGGTTTTAGAAAGCATTTCAAAACACCACCTCAATCTTCAGAGGTTTTAGAAAGCATTGTCAACAGATTCCACCCCAATTTCCAGAGGTTGTATAAAGCAATTGTCAGCAGACTCCACCCCAATCTCCTGAGGAAGCACTGATTGGTATAGAATCAGTTTATAAATTGGACTGCTTGTAGTCACTGTTCAGCATTTAACATGTTGCTACAGACTTAGTGAAGAGGCCACATATTTAACGTTCAAGGTTCAGAAACTAAAGTGTAAGGGCAACTTAAGGTCATAACTTTTCGAATTTAGCAAGTAGGATGGTTTGATGGTCATGAGGTCAGAATATTCACAGATATATGTCAACTGAATGTGTCCTGAATTTGTCATCCTCTGTGACTGTGATGTGATAGACCCATCACATTGTACAGGCCTGAATGCATGGTGAAATAGGTGGTTGGTCTTTCCCACACTTAGCAGATGATGAGCCCAGGTTTCAAACCCTCATTTGTCCATGCTCAAGATGTTATCAGTGCAGTTTCTTATCAATTCCGCTAATGCGCCAGCTCGCAGATATATAGAAGGTCACAAATTAAGGAGGATTATTAATTCAGGCTATAAAATCATCCTGGGGCTGATTGCAATGTCCTGCAACAATTAATAACTTCAGGAAGTTTGTCAGCGCAAAAAATTCATTAGCTGAAAAAGTCTAGGAAGGTGGGAAGTCACAGATTGTAGCAGTTGCAATACTACAGGGCGATATGATAGAAAGGTCAAAGGTGTAAGGTCACAGAAGTCAAGGTAGTCTTATAGCAGAAGCCACTTTTGTCAAGTCACATGAGATAACTGAACATGTACTAGGACACAGTTTTACCAAGTCATGTGACTAGCTCTCTTGCACACAATCACGACCTACAACCAGGACCTATATTCAAGGTCTCCCCTGAGAAATCCCTGATTTTGTTGATAGTGTACCAAACCTGGCCAGATTAAACATACCGCCTCAGAGATGATCGAACCTGGGCCTCCTTGCTGGCTGCCCTAGCACTAGCCACTATACCCGCACAACGTCTGGCTCAGATCAAATGTTTTGTTACAGGCTACAGGGCTAACACACTTGCCTGGTGGTCATATGTTAGATTTCCATTGAGGCAGATGTTTAAATATTGATCTGGGCCGCCAAGTTGACCCAGCCTAACCTGGGACACAAGAAACATCCGGGGAGGTAAAGTCTGCCAGCATGGGGTTGACCACATCATCCGTTGGCTGCCACTGGTCTATATCCATGTGGGGCTAGCACCATGTACCCAATAATCCACAAGTTAGTTGCTTATCCTTGACATGACGTAGCAGTCAACCCCAGCATCTTTTGGCTATTCGTGATTCCTGGGCAAGTTTATGTTCAGTAGTTTACTGTTGCTTTCTTAACGACCGCACTCATACCATTTCATAAAAAACCAATGTAAAGCAATCTGCTGCCAAATCACCTACTGCTGTGTTTCAAAACCGGGCATGGATCTGTAACCCCTTCGCCACAGAGCCGATAAGCCACAAGGCATGTAAAATATTCCTTTACTTTTACTCAATTCCTATCACATATTTATTTTTACTCAATTCCTATTACATATTTACTTTTACTCAATTCCTATCGCGTATTTAATTTTACTCAATTCCTATTACATATTTAATTGTACTCAATTCCTATTACATATTTAATTGTACTCAATTCCTATTACATTTTTACTTTTACTCAATTCCTATTACATATTTAATTGTACTCAATTCCTATTACATTTTTACTTTTACTCAATTCCTATTACATATACCTGCATTTTAATCAAAATACTTTCCATGTACAAAGGAGGGAAATGTGATCTCAAAAAACAGAGTAAACAAACCAGAAGTGAATACTAATAAATGATGCATTCATGTCAACATGCCAGATACACAGAAACCAGTGAGTAAAACACAAAATAAATTCAGTTTCAATGTCATGCAAATCTGTCATGCAAAGATCAACAGCAAACAGGCAAGTCAACAAACTCACACTGCAGATTCTAATCCTGTGGTTACCGACCACGGAAGTGTGCCACCATGGAACGGCATAGACAAATGAATGTGTGGCAGAAGATTTCAACATGAACAGATATTTAGGACGATGTACAGAGATCAGTATTCCTGGAATTTGTTGTATGAGTTAGCTTTATTGGAATTTTCTGAGTTAGAATTCATGATTGAGTTAGCTTTCCTGGAATTTTCTGAGTTAGAATTCATGATTGAGTTTGCTTTGCTGGAGTTTTCTGAGCAAGTTAGCCCTCTTGCAATTTGTGGAGTGAGTTTAGCCTTGATTGTATTTGTTGTGTTAAATTTTCTGGTATTTGCTGATGAAGTCAACTGTTTTGGCATCTGTTGACTAGTTCACCTTCTTGGCATTTGTTGACTGAATTAACCTTTCTGGTATTTGCTGATCCAGTCAACCTTCATGGCATTTGTTGACAGTTCATGTTCCTGGCATTTATTGACTCAATTATTGTTGACACAATTAACCTTCCTGGCATTTGTTGACTCAATTAATCTTCCTGGCATTTGTTGACTCAATCAACCTTCCTGGTATTTATTGACTCAATTAATCTTCCTGGAAATTGTTGACTCAATTAACCTTCCTGGCATTTGTTGACTCAATTAATCTTCCTGGCATTTATTGACTCAATTAACCTTCCTGGCATTTATTGAACCAATTAATCTTCCTGGCATTTATTGACTCAATTAACCTTCCTGGCATTTATTGAACCAATTAATCTTCCTGGCATTTATTGACTCAATTAACCTTCCTGGTAAGTATAGACTCAATCAACCTTCCTGGTATTTATTGACTCAATCAACCTTCCTGGCATTTATTGACTCAATCAACCTTCCTGGTATTTATTGACTCAATCAACCTTCCTGGCATTTGTTGACTCAATCAACCTTCCTGGTATTTATTGACTCAATCAACCTTCCTGGCATTTGTTGACTCAATCAACCTTCCTGGTATTTATTGACTCAATTAATCTTCCTGGAAATTGTTGACTCAATTAACCTTCCTGGCATTTGTTGACTCAATTAATCTTCCTGGCATTTATTGACTCAATCAACCTTCCTGGCATTTGTTGACTCAATCAACCTTCCTAGTATTTATTGACTCAATCAACCTTCCTGGTATTTATTGACTCAATTAACCTTCCTGGTATTTATTGACTCAATCAACCTTCCTGGTATTTATTGACTCAATCAACCTTCCTGGTATTTATTGACTCAATTAACCTTCCTGGTATTTGTTGACTTAATTTACCTACCTGGCATTTGCCACTTGAGTTAAAATTCTTGTACAAGATTAAAATAACTATAACTACAACACTGAGCAGAGTGGCTAAGATCTACAACATCCATCTCTAACTTCAGCAGACCAGATATGAACCATACTGTGTTTGTTTACAACATAATGAGCCTGAAATGTTATACTATCCGCTGATCCCAGGGTAATTCATTGTATGACAAGTCCTCTTGGATAATGGTGACAAATGGGTAGGACTGATGGGATATTCCCATATGTGTTCTATCCACATCTTTAACAGCCAGCGAAGAGTCCCAATACTAATAGTTCAAGTTGCAGGATAATTATGTGTCAATCTGACCTTTCCTCTGAGACCTGAGTGTGTCCAGATCCTCTGGTATGTTTGATGTCAGTTAAGATATTACTGTGGGCAGCACTTGATAACAACAAACAGAAGAATCCCAGTAAATAATGTCTCTCAAAAGACATAGCAGAAAACACAGAAATACTGATGAAAACGACCAATAAGCAAAGAAGTATCAGTTAGCACAAAACAATACTTAAGAAAACAAAACAATAGCAAGTAGCGAAAAACCAGCGAGGAATACTTCTAAAATTTAGTTAGTAGAGAAATGTTAGTGAATGCAAAACAGTAAAACCAAATATCAGCTGAGACATATCAATAAACAGAGAAACACAAATCAATATATAATGGTGAATAGAGAAATACAAGTCAATATGTAATGGTGAACAGAGAAATACAAGTCAATATGTAATGGTGAACAGAGAAATACAAGTCAATACAGAACACAGAAAGAAGAAATAAAGTACATACAAAACAATAAACAGAGAAATACAATCAATATGAAATGGTGAACAGAGAAATACAAGTCAATATGAAATGGTGAACAGAGAAATACAAGTCAATATGAAATGGGGAACAGAGAAATACAAGTCAATATGTAATGGTGAACAGAGAAATACAAGTCAATACAGAACACAGAAAGAAGAAATAAAGTACATACAAAACAATAAACAGAGAAATACAATCAATATGAAATGGTGAACAGAGAAATACAAGTCAATATGAAATGGTGAACAGAGAAATACAAGTCAATATGAAATGGGGAACAGAGAAATACAAGTCAATATGAAATGGGGAACAGAGAAATACAAGTCAATACGGAACACGGAAAGGAGAAATAAAATACATACAAAACAGTAAACAGAGAAAACCAGCTGAGACAAAACAATAAACAGAGAAATACAAGTCAACCCAATATAATAAACAGAGAAATAGAGTAAAACAAATAAAATAAACTGAGAAATACTAGTCAAACCAATATAATAATCTAAGAAGTACTAGTCAAAAACATATAATAAACACAGAATTACAAGTCAATAAGTAACAGTTAACACAGAAATACAAGGCAATAAGTAACTCAACAAATAACAATGAACAGAGAAATACAAGTCAGTAAGTAACAGTGAACAGAGAAATACAAGTCAATAAATAACACTGAACAGAGAAATACAAGTCAGTACAAGTGAACACAGAACAATCAACAACAAGGCAAGACAAACCACAAAACACACCAATACAAGTCAACACAAAACAATAATGAGGGAACACACCAAATGAGACAGATCTACACAACCCCATACAACAGAAAAGAGGAACACATGCGTACACCTGAGAATAAAACAAGAACACAACCCACAGCCAAATAAAAAAGACTCATCTAGCACAACCAACACACAATCAGCCACAAAAGCCACACACCTAGTATATGTGAATTATTTCTGCCATATTTTTAATGCTGCCAGGGAAAACTGCCAATCTGGCAACTACTGACCCACTAAGTTTATGTACATTTTACAAGAGGTATTCTCCATCTTAGCCGGCACACAGGGGTAATGGTTAGGGCATTATGCTAACTATAGCATGAGATGATCAGGCAAGGATTTGACGCAAGCTCTTGACATTCGCTATGGGAGGGACTGCCTGTCCACCCATCAGCCCCTGCACTCAGGCCTACAACATGTGACGGAATTACACACCTACTGCAGGTTTTTACTATGGGATTTTGTTTGTGTGTTTGTTTTGACTCCATCCTAAATAACACAGATGTAAAACAAACACTGGGTCTTGACTGGGTCACGAACCCCAGGTGAATCATGTCACTTTACCTAATGTGGAGGTGTGGGTGTGTCACCTAGCCCCAGGTGAATCATGTCACTTTACCTAATGCCACTTGCTGCTAATCATGGAGGTGTGGGAAGCCTAAGCCAGCATCCCAGACCAGATGTGTCGCCCAGATTGCATCATATCCACGTTTGTTTAGTGAATCCTTGACATTGTCTAGACGTCATTTCCTTGGTTTCCCTCAAGCTCTTTGCCCAAATCTTTTTAGGCTGTATGCTTTCTGTCATTCATTGATTGAGTTTTTGTCTCATGCAATGTCCAAACTACTTTATTTGTTGGCCCTGGATGACATGAATGTATGATTCTATGTCCTATTTATGATGTCATCATTTTTCATTTTACATGTGCACACATCACCTCCCAGCTTCCTCCACCCACCCCCCCACCCCACCCACCCCTTCCCTCAGCTAATTCATTATAAAAGAACATAGAGGAATAATATTATAACAAATTGTTTCATTTATAAACACACCATTATTTCCAATTTCAGATTGTTATAAGGCAGATCACCTATCAACTGTATATTACAATCATATGTAATCTCTGAAAATGCTTACCTGATACTGAGATATCTAATTAATTTATAACGAGATTTCAAAGTAATTTATAGTATATTATAATAACAATTACCTGGCATGTACATTCATCATTTATAATTTATTTATATCTTTATTTAGCAGACACTCAAGTATCTAGATTATAAATTCATTCACCTATTTCAGTCAATCTGGCAACTGTTATACAGTTACATATAATATTTTGTGATTTAAAACAGCACACATTTCAATCCAAAATTGTACAATTATTCTTCAATTACTATCACAAAATCGGTGACTTAGTGAAAACTAAAGGCAGGGATTTTTCTTGAAATATTGAGTGAGCACAGTTTTTTATACACAGTTAGAAAGGGCTTAGAATAAATTCTTGTATATATATATATATGTGTATATATATATATATATATATATATATATATACAGATTAGTGAACAACAACAAGCCACAAGAGCTAACTAGGCCTCACTTACGACAAAATCCTGGCAAGCCAAGACAGATATGACACTTAGCATTACTACATAATTAAAGCAAGGTCTTATTTTAAGACATATCTACTCAGGATGTATTATGTGCTTATGTCTATGCCTGTGTGTATGTGCTCATGTCGATGTGTCAGTGTGGATGTGTTCATCTCTATGTGTCAGTGTGGATGTGTTCATGTCTATGTGTCAGTGTGGATGTGTTCATGTCTATGTGTCAGTGTGGATGTGTTCATGTCTATGTGTCAGTGTGGATGTGTTCATGTCTATGTGTCAGTGTGGATGTGTTCATGTCTATGTGTCAGTGTGTGTCATAAAGTAAATTGACTGCACTTCTGCAAGCATTTATTCATATGTGCTTCCTCTAGCCTGTGACTATCCCCAGTCTACCTACAAGGCAGCAGGTTTGTGACTCTCTCCGTCTGGTCCTTAAACTTTTACTGTCCCCAGTTTACCTAGGAGGCAGCAGGTTTGTGTCTCTCTTCATCTGGTCCCTAGCCTTTGACTGTCCCCAGTCTACCTAGGAGGCAGCAGGTTTGTGACTCTCTCCGTCTGGTCCTTAAACTTTTACTGTCCCCAGTTTACCTAGGAGGCAGCAGGTTTGTGTCTCTCTTCATCTGGTCCCTAGCCTTTGACTGTCCCCAGTCTACCTAGGACAGAACGCATCTCATTGCGTTCTGAACAACTGTAACTTGTGTTACTTTATGATAGCAAACGCTTGTTGGTCTGCATCCATATTGCCCACAGCATCGTTTCGAACTTGGCGTGCGGAATTGCGAACTGTATCCGTTACATCGCCCCAGAGTTAGCTACAGTGCTCTACATATCCATATTTTTCCATTCGCTCTCCTGGGCGCACCCCCATCCCCCCAGCGCAGGTTCCCTCACCGGTTGATTTAGCCAATCACCGAGTTTCTGGCTGTACTGACCTTTAGTCAGTTGACCCCGTTAACCACGACATCCGTTTTATTTCATCCATGGATAGCCGTTCATGCTAGGACACAGATAAGTTAAAATTTATACTTTCATGTAGTGTCGATCGTGTATTTGTTAATCTATTTTTGTTTGTTTGTTCTGTGCTGACGAAGGCTTTGGCCGCAACATCCATTGTTTTTTGTAGTCGTGCTTTGGTAAAGCTCTCAATCTATTTCTCGTTTTTCAGTGATTCATTCATTACCCACAAGGCAGCAGGTTTGTGTCTCTCTTCGTCTGGTCCCTAACCTTTAACTGTCCCCAATATACCTACAAGGCAGCAGGTTTGTGTCTCTCTTCGTCTGGTCCCTAACCTTTAACTGTCCCCAATATACCTACAAGCCAGCAGGTTTATGTCTCTCTTCATCTGGTTCCTATCCCTTGACCTGTCCGACATGGGTGACCCTACCAGTAGGTGTGTTACCGCTGGCATAGCTCTTGAGGTCACTGGAACACACAACTCCCCCCCCCCCTCCCCCTCTACCACTGTCGGGTGGAGAGACACAACACAGGGGTGTCAATGTGTGTAAAACCTGTTCCTTGTGCTTTACTTTCTGTGCGTTTTCTCTGTTATAACTGAATCCTCAGTTTATGTATGTGATATGCTTTTGCATACATTTGCTTTTTTTTTTTTTTTTTATTACGTGTGTGCTTTCTTCTAGTTATGGTTTTCATTTTCTGATTATATGTGTAGATAAGTGTTATTATGGTTTTCAGTGACGGTTGCCTTCTGGTTATGTGAATGTGCATTCTATTTTCAGAGAATATGTATGTCTGTCTATATTTGCTGTAGTTTCCAGTAATGTGTGCTGTTGTTTTTAATGTGTATGTGCGTGTTATTTTCTAATTATGTGTGTTTATGTGTGATATATTCTGTTAACATGCATGCATGTGTGGAGTGTGCATAGTGTATGTGTGTGCTATAACTTGACCGAGTTGACTCTATGTCATACTCGGTTTAATTGTGTTAAGTATCTGCTTATCTTCTGATCAACATATGTATGTGTGTGCTTGTGTCTATTTGTGCATGTGTATGTGCATGCATGTGTGTATGTCTGTGTGCACACATATGTATGCATGTAACAAACTTTTTATCTTGAAGGGACAAGTGGTGAGGCCTGTGCCATGCTCACCCGTGCCAATACGTATCCATACATATCCATCCATATCCAGAACTCCCCATCCATGCCTATTATTCCCATTACTGCCTGTCCATGCCCGACTTGTTCAGCAATGTAGACATGCCCAGCCATATCCATCCATCTCCATACATCCCGATACATGCCCAGCCATTTCCATCCATCCTCATACATGTCCAGCCATATCTATACATCCCCATACATGTCCAGCCATATGCATACATCCCCACACATGCTCATCCATATCCATCCATCCCCATACATTTCCAGTCATATCCATCCTCACACATGTCCAGCCATATCCATTCATTCCCACACATGCCCATCTATATCCACAATGCCTAGTCATGCCCATCCACATCAATCAATGTCCATCCATATCCAGCAACAGCCATCCATGTCCAGCAATGCCCATCAAATATTGTAGACCCTGGTACAGTAGCTGTCATGAGTTAGCCTGCAACTGTCACACCAATCCTGGCTCGTCGGTCGATGCCTTACATGCATGCATGCAGGGATGTCGACATCACAACCATAACTTTGTGCATGTGATAACATTTGTGAAAGTTCAGCAACACCATGGCAGGTGTTACATGTTACATCACCACATAATATCAGGTCTTGTTATCATGATTGTGGGTGGCTGACTCTTTTCCTCTCAACCTTACCTCATTAAAGAAATCTCTGGTACCTAGTTTATGATGATAGTTCAACCCATAGCCCATTTTCAGTTCAGTTCAGACTATAATCCTTGCATCCCACGACCCATCAATAGCTGCTCCGATTTCCTCCATAATACAGACATCAGCATGCAAGAAATAACAGTGTTATTTCACTTCAATAGTGAATGCTTGCTGTGCTGCTATTTTCTGCATCTTCAATCCAAATGATTGCTGTCTAACTACTGATGTTGATTCAACTGTGCCCCCTGAGCCACATGTAACAGGACAACACCATGTCATTTATCCTTGAGTGGGGTTTGACCCAGGGCCATTGTGTTGGCAAACTACAGCAGCACTATCCACTACAACAAAGGATGCAAGTATGTGTTGTTATGCAAGTAAGCGTCTTGTGGCTACAATGGGGGATATGTCTGTGTATTGTATTCATTATATTGTGATTTCCTTGTACGCACATGCTTCTGTCAGCTAATAAATGTCAGCACAGACACAAACATTACTTTATCAACATACAAGACAAGCATATACAAAACAACGTTTCTTATGTCATTCTCGCCTCACTACAACCCCAGAGTGTAGGAAAATATTTATATGTAAATACCTACAACACACATTTGCTGGTATGTCTATCTCGCTCACCAACAATATCTTAGGTCTTAGAAGGCTTGTATGCTCACGTAGGTACGCAAGCATTGTTTTGTTATGTCCACTGTCTTTCCCATTCCTCTTCTATCCTAGAATGCACAAGCTGTTTTTCCTCTGCTCTTCTACCATAGGTCATAACAGCTGTCTTTCCTGTTCCAATTATACCTTTTTCTCATTCTTCTTTTCCTCCATGGTTTAAAGCAAGTACTTTTCACTGAAAGTCTACTCTGGAGTGCTAAGATGATTTTTGTCAAGTCCCTAATACTCTACAGTGAAGTCGCTGTCTGTCCCATTCCTCTTCTAACTCGGGTACAGAGGCAGTCACATATAGTTGACATAAATATAGACAAACTGTCTTGACCCACCTAACCAACACCAAGGCAGCACAACGCACAGGCACCGAATGTCTCACATCCACCAGTGATATTCCCCACACATCCACCCGTTATATTCCCCACACATCAATCAACTGTGAAATTCCCCAAAACATCCTGCAACGGCGAGCGCCCCCCCCCCCCCCCCCCCACACAGTCACCAACAGTCAAATTGCCCACATATTCAACAACAGTCAAATTGCCCACACAATCACTAACAGTCAAATTCCCTACTCAAACACAAACAGTCAAATTCCCCAAACAAGCACCAACAGTCCAAAACCACAAGCATTCACCAAGTCAAATTCTCTACACATTCACCAACAGTCAAATTCCCCACACAACCACAAAACATCAAATTCCCAACACAACCACCAACAGACAAATCCCACAAGCATTCACCAACAGTCAAATTCTCACACATTCACCAACAGTCAAAAATCTCCCACACAATCACCAACACTCAAAATTCCCACACAACCACAAACAGTCAAATTTCCCACACAACCACCAACAGTGAATATCTCCCATACCACCACCAACAGTCAAATTCTCCCCCACACACACACCCACCCACCCACCCACACACACACACACACACACACAACCATCAACAGTCAAATTCCTCACACAACAACAGTCAAATTGCCCACACAATCACTAACAGTCAAATTCCCCACACAACCACTAACAGTTAATCTCCCCACAAAACCACTAACAGTCAATCTCCCCACATAACAACTAACAGTCAATGTAGTCAATCTCCCCACATAACAACTAACAGTCAATCTCCCCACACAACCACTAACAGTTAAATTCCCCTCACAAATACCAACAGTCAATCTCCCCACACAACCACTGACAGTCAATCGCCCCACACAACCACTAACAGTCAACCTCCCCACCCACCCACCCACACACACACACACACAACCATCAACAGTCAAATTCCTCACACAACAACAGTCAAATTCCTCACACAACCACTAACAGTCAAATTCCCCACACAACCACTAACAGTTAATCTCCCCACAAAACCACTAACAGTCAATCTCCCCACATAACAACTAACAGTCAATGTAGTCAATCTCCCCACATAACAACTAACAGTCAATCTCCCCACACAACCACTAACAGTTAAATTCCCCTCACAAATACCAACAGTCAATCTCCCCACACAACCACTGACAGTCAATCGCCCCACACAACCACTAACAGTCAACCTCCCCACACAACCACCAACAGCCATATTTCATCAAACACTTTAAACAATACAATTCTCTTACAAGTAAAAACATACTCTTAAAACCACCTAATTATAAAATATACTTTAAAAATAAACAAAAATAAGAAAAACATTATGTTTCAAAATAAATAAAATTCAACAATAACAGAAATGTAAACCAAAACTGAACCAAGTCCATACTGCTACATGACTGATCAACTGGAAAGAATGTACACAGTCCCAATGACACAGACAAAAACAGGTGCACACAAAACCTGGTGTGGCCAAGATTCCGACACAGAAGCAGTGCAGCACTAAAATCTACATGAACATAGGCTAGCAAAAATTGTCTGAGGCATCCACAAGCAGTTGCTCATCGAGAGAAGCAGCAGAGAGATACATGTGTCAATGAAAGTCTTACTTCTGCATTGTAGAACTTGGTTTTCACGTCCAGCGGCTTGAGGACCTGAGGAGTCCATCAGAGAGACATGCACACACATTACTAGGACAAACTAAAGGAAGTTCACAGCATTAATGGGACAAAGTCAGGGAAACTGAAGACATTAATGAGTCAGAGTGATAGAAATTAAAGACAATCGGACAAAGTAAAAAATAAGGTACAAGTAATACAAATCACATTAATGTAAAATACAAAGGAACTAATGTAAGTAAAGTAAACACAGGAAAATTAAAATGTGGGAAAATTAAAGTGAATTATGATAAATTAAACTGGTATTCTGTAAAATGTAGAGAGGAAAGATATAGGAAGTTACGGTACGGTATTGTAATATAAGTCAAGATGAAGTAGAGGCAAGGTAAAGTAAAGCAATGGAAGGTAAGGTTTAGTAATATTATGTGAGGTAAAGTAATGTGAGGTAAGGTAAGATAAAGTTAAAGTCGTATAATGTAAGTGCGGGTGGCGGGGTAGGGGTATCTCCTAGCAAAGGAGAGGTAAGGTGCCTCCACTAGCCTACGGAACACCCTTGGGCAAGGGGGAGTACCCGTTTAGCCCCCCGATCAGGGTTACGTGAAGCCATGAGTGCAGATGGTGGATGAAGTTGAAGAGCAGCCAACAGACAGTTGTAGGTTATGGTCTCCAACTTCACGACGGTAGGCAGAGGATCTCTTTTTGGGAAACAATGGTTATGGTCATGGTCACTGCTAGGAAGGAAAGCAATGGCAAACTACCTTCTTTACAGATGCTAAGAATATCATGTGTTACAGTCTCATCGATAATCAGAGAAACAGCGTAAATAGGTTCTCCATAGGAGCAGCCTTGCCCGGTAGGGGTAGTCATGTGCACCAGGTGACTCCAGACCGTCAACAGGCTACCAGGTGCAAAAGATTAATATCATTGAAAGTAGGAACTTGGAATGTTAGAACAATGAGTGCAGATAGAAACAAAAAATGGAAAGAGAGAAGATTAACATATTAGGAATGTGCGAAACGAGATGGAAATGGGCAGGGATCAAGACAGGATTGTAAGATTATTTATTCTGGGGGAGAAGATAGGCAATGAGGTGTAGCCATTATATTGGATCGGCAGATATCATATTCTGTTAAAGGATATTGGGCCGTGTCAGACAGAGTTCTATTAGTAAAATTAAACGGAAAACCTTTTAAAATAAATGTAATTCAAATATATGGTCCAACAAGTGAATGCAGTGAATAAAGTATAGAGGAATTTTATAATAACATGGAGTCTGCTTTGAAGAACTGTAAAAAAATCAGAAATAAATATTATAATGGGTGGTTTCAACGCAAAATTAGGAAATCAAGGCAATGGATGCAGTGTAGACAACCATAGTTTGCAAAAGCGAAACGAAAGAGGATACAGACTTGTAGACAAGAACCAAGAACTGTTTGTAGGGAACACCTGGTTTAAACAGCATCCTAGAAGATTATGGACATGGAGGAGCCCTTCAGTAGGATTAAAAACCAGATAGATTATATCCTGATTAGCAGGTTTCAAAATGCGTTAACAGTCGTAAAAACAGTCCCCAATGCAGACTTTACAGTGATCACAGATTAATTATAGGCACATTAAGGGTAAAGTTAAAGAAAGTCAAGTATACAACAGGAAATCCTAAATATGATTTGTGCAAATTGAAAACTGACAAAGAAATACAAGATAATTTTAACATAGAAGTAAAGAACAAATTTGATATATTGTCTGATCTAGAAATCCTATTTCAAGATGTGGATGATCAATGGGAAATGTTGAAGAATTCAATCAGTTGCGCTGTAGAACAGACTATTCCAAAATTAAAGAAAGTGGATTGTAAGACATGGATGACTGAAGACATTTTATAACTAATGGAAACAAGAAGACTGAACAAAAATAATCCTACCAAATATGAAGAAATTCAGAGAAAAGTCAGAATATTATGTAAGGAACGAACGAACGAACGAACAAACAAACTTTATTTTCAAAGGGTTAAGAATTGGGCACGCAGGCCCGTCTAACATTCTGCCCTTCTATCACTCTCTTTCATACATTATTTCATTCACACATCATTCAAGGCTAACAAAGAACAAGGAGGCAAAAGAAGCATTGCTCAAGAAAAACTGCGCAGAAAATGAAATACAACACAACAGAAAAAATACCAAAACTAATGCACAAAAGAATTCAGGAGCTTACTAATCACAAAACACATACATTAGCAGGCTACCTAAAGACAAAAGATGGAAAAATCATAATATAAAAATATTAGATTTTACATGTATGGTCAGATTATGTGAAAAACCTTTATGATGATAACAAAGAACAGTTTGATATCCAAAATAATAATGAAGGACCATCTATTTTAAAGATGGAGGTTCAGAATGCTCTTAACCATATGAAAACCGGTTCAGACAGCATCACAACAGAAATGATTAATGCTTTAGAAGAATATGGAATAGGTAAAGTTACCAGACTGCTGAATACAATATATGAGAATGGAAATATACCTCATGAATTATGTAACTCTGTATTTATTGCAATCCCAAAGAAATCAGGAGCCTTGGAATGTGATCATCATTGAACAATTAGTATAATGAGTCAAATCATGAAGATTTTGCTAAGAATTATCATGCAAAGAGTTAGGAAAAAAATACAACCTGAAGTAGGAGAAGAACAATGTGGGTTTGTAGAAGGCAAGGGTACAGTAAATGTTGTGTATATACTGAGAACAGTAATTGAACGTTTTATAGAAGTAAACAAAGATCTACACCTTTGCTTTATTAACTACATAAAGGCTTTCGATAAAGTGAGACATGTCAACATGGATAGGGATGTTTGAAGATCTACAAATTGATGGAAAAGACCTTAGACTTGTAAAAACCATATATTGGAAATACCAAGCTGCTATCAGAATTGATAGTGACATAGGTCAATATCAGCCTATTAAGAGAGGTGTGAGACAGGGATGTGTAATGTCTCCAGAACTTTTTTCCCTGTACAGTGAAAATATTTTCAGAAATACAGAAGATATGGAAAGAATCAACATTGGGGGAAGATGCATCAATAACATTAGATATGCAGATGACACAGTCTTGATTGCAGACAATGAACAGAATCTGCAACAATTAGTAGATGCGGTTGTTGCACACAGTGAACAACTAGGGTTAGAATTGAATTGTATGAAGACACAGATTATGGTCGTCAATGGGAAGAAGGAAACACCACAATGTAATATACACGTAAATTTGCATATTCTTAAACAAGTGAATCGGTACAGTTATCTCGGAACAATCATAACATCTGATGGAAGATGCCTTAAAGAAATTAGAATAAGAATTGCCATTGTGAAGGTAGCCTTTTGTAAGATGAAAAACATACTGACCAATAAAAAGATATCAACTGAAACGAGAAAAATAGTGATGAAGTGCTTCATAGAACCTGTACTTTTGCATGGATGTGAAGCGTGGACAATGAGCAGACAAGCTGAAAAACAGCTGATGGCTGTGGAAATGTGGTTTCTGAGGAAAATGCAAAGAATACCATGGACAGATAGAAAAACCAATGAGCAAGTCCTTCATGAAACAAATGAAGATCGTAAACTGATTATAGACATTAGATGTAGACAGTCAACATTTTTTGGACATGTTATGTGAAGAAATGAATTGGAGAACTTGGTGAAAACTGGCAAGATCGAAGGGAAGAGACTAAGTGAAGGGCGAGAAGTAAATACCTGGATGGCTTGGCCACATGGCATGGTCAAGACAGGAACACAGAGCTGATCCATAACTCTGGTGATCGAGTGAGATGGCAAAACATGACCGCCCACGCTTATCGGCATGGCACATGATGGATGGATGGAATGTACGTGAAGTAAATGTGGTGTGGTGTGGTAGGTAAGATTCAGTAAAGTGAGGTACAGTAAAATAAGTAAAGTAATGTAATATAAGGCAAGGCAAACTAAATGAAGGCAAAGTTATGATTTGTTATATCAAACAACATCAATGCACATTGGGCATTCCCATGCATGCTCAGTTCTCTGATGCAGCAACCATCCCTAAGTACTGATGCTCATTGTTCCCATAAGGAGTTGGTTATGGTTATCTCCTGTCTTTCCCTAAGGTGTGATAAAATAATGTAAGGTATAGTAAAGTTAAGTAAGGTGTGGTAAAGTAAAGTATGGTTTACTAAAGTAAAGTGAGGTGTGGTAAAGTAAAGTGAGGTCTTACAATGTAAAGTGAAGTGTGATAAAGTAAAGTGAAGTGTGATAAAGTAAAGAGAGGGGTGGTAAAGTGAGCTGTGATAAAGTAAAGTGAGGTGTGGTAATGTAAAGTGAAGTGTGATAAAGTTCAGTGAGGTCAAGTAAGTAAAACAGGAGAAACCAAGTCATTGAAAACAGCAGAAAGATGTTTCACTTAAAGAAGCACCCCACAATGCATACTGTCAATGGGTTGTAGTGTTAGGTCCTCGCATATTCTAAGTCATGACATAAAGAGGTGCGGTGACCAGTTCCTTTCCTCGCCACATTTCTTCCCCAGATTTCTTCATTTTGTTTGCTTGGGGTCAGCCCACTTCTGCCAGTTTGTCTCCTGCAAGAACTGTGCAGTCTTCAGCAATTCTTGCAGGCTTCTATAGAGTTTGACATCTAGAGTTGCCTCTCCAACCACAGAACAGACCTTTCTGGATTGCCTTTTTGACTATGCAATCCTTGATCTTACTTCAATTTCACATCTGATCAAACAATCAACAATGTGTAATTAAAGTTGTATAACTCTACCTGAAACTTGAAAAACTTTCTGAACTGCATTCTTTCCCCTGAAGTAAGCATGTAACTGACAGCACACACCAAGCTGCAAATATAAAATAAAAATAAGCACTGGCTCCCACAAACACTTTATAAGTTGCAGATTGCAGTTTTTATAATTTATGACAGTGTCTGTTCATTGTTCGAAGCAATCTTGTTTCAAGGAAACACACAATATTGTTTATTTGCAGGTTGTCGCTTTCATCAGGATGAGCCAAAAAACTCAATGTTTCTAGCCATTTCCCCAATCTCATGCATCCTCATACCCAGGGGTCTGCAATGTCCTGTTTCCATCTCTGTGCTGGCTGACCCATCACTTCTCTCACCTCATGTCCAAGGTGTCTACAATGTCCTGTGTCCATCTCTGTACTGGTTGACCCGTCACTTCTCCCACATAATACCCAAGGTGTCTGCAATATCCTGAGACTATCTCTGTACTGGTTGACCCGTCACTTCTCCCACATAATACCCAAGGTGTCTGCAATGTCCTGCGACTACCTCTGCACTGGTTGACCCGTGACTTCTCCCACCTCATGCCCAAGGTGTCTGCAATGTCCTGAGACAACTATCGCTGTGCTGGTTGACCCGTTACTTCTACCACCTCATGCCCAAGGTGTCTGCAATGTCCTTTAGACGACTATCTCTGTGCTGGTTGACCCGTCACTTCTCCCACCTCATGCCCAAGGTATCTGCAATGTCCTGTGTCCATCTCTGTACTGGTTGACGCGTGACTTATCCCACCTCATGCCCAAGGTGTCTGCAATGTCCTGAGACTATCTCTGTACTGGTTAACCCGTCACTTCTCCCACCTCATGCCCAAGGTATCTGCAATGTCCTGTGCCCATCTCTGAGCAGGTTGACCCGTGACTTCTCCCACCGCATGCCCAAGGTATCTGCAATGTCCTGTGCCCATCTCTGTGCTGGCTGATCCCTCTCACTTCTACCAGGAGCCACGCCTCCCACCCCTGTTCTCTCCAAGTCACTATGGTATTTAATATATCCAAAGTATTTTAGTTTCCCAAACATGGTACAGTTTGTGAGCACGTTTTCTTGGATGCTCAGGTTTTGTAACATTTCAATATTTTTCTTCTTCTGTGTCCATGATACTCTAAGAATGTTTCTGTAAAATTTGAGATCAAAAGGTATAATGTTTTTTCAGTGATTGAGAAATGCTCCGTGACTGACATCCACATGTTGCCACTGGAAGATGCATGTTCTCAACAGTTTAAATTTCCTGCTGGTGTTGTGTCACAGGTTCTGGATACTGTTTAACCTCTGTATTGTTACGGTCAGCTTTCATCTTCTTTATGATTATCATGACGAAAACATGTCACTTCACTGGAGACAAGTACAAAAGTGATCAGTCTTTCTCAGACTGAAACCAACAGGTGTGAATACTGATTGCCTCTGCTGTGCATTGGTTGGCCACATGTCAAAGCCACCTCTACTTGCAGTCATCACTCCAACGGTTGTAATCAAGAAGATTCATCAAGAAGAGATTTGCCACCAGGCACCAAGATATGTCTCCTGCATCCATCTTTACAGTCCCAATGATGCATGCCTGTGAAGCTAGCACATCACAAAACTCAATTCTCCTGCATGACCTGAACAATACATCCATACACATTCCCAAAGCTTTCAGGCTGTCACAAGTGGCACAGCCATCCAATTTTAACAGTCTGGGTTCAATGAGCATTGAAGACATTAATCATCTTCATAACTCCAACATTGGATTGCCATGTGCTGCCTCAACCTCCATTCTCATACTGAATGTTATTGTTAACGCACTCCATTCTGCTCCGTGATCAATCTGTTGAGAAACTCCATCCTTGCAGGTGATTTTGGTTATCAATGCAGGAACACCCTTGTGGTCTAGTGGCTGCACACCCACCTGGTACAGCTAAGGTCTGAGGATTAATCTTTCTGGAGTTACCTCACAGATCTTGGTCAGGCAACATGTATGGTTATGGCAAAATAAACACCATAGAATTTGTCTATACCCCAGGGCAAATGATAGCAGATAGAATTAATGCAAGCATCTGTAAAGTTTTAATAATAAACATGAAATCAATCCTGCAGAAGCTTGAATTATGCTTATGTTTCAAAAACTGATGTATGTGTTTGAGATATGTCTTTGAGAACAGATGTACGCATATAAGATCTGTGTTTAAAGACATGTATATGTACCAGAACAAGTGCGTGTTCTTCAAAACATCTCTCTTAGAGCTTATGTGTATGTTTGAGAACTTATGTATGTTCTTCAGAACTTGAGAACTGATGCATATATTGGAGAACTTGCGTATGTCCTTTGAAACTTTTGTGTTTAGCCATCCATCCATCACGTGCCATGCCGGTAAGTGTGGGCGGTCATGATTCACCATTCCACTTGATCTATCTGTAAATGACAACGTCTGTGTTTGATAACTCTGTGATTGACTTCTGTGTGTGACAACTTCTATATTTAACACCTTTTCTATATTTAACACCTTCTGAGTGTGACAACTTCTATATTTAACAACTTCTGAGTTTGACAACTTCTATATTTAACAACTTCTGTGTTTGACAACTTCGATATTTAACAACTTCTGAGTTTGACAACTTCTATATTTAACAACGTCTGAGTTTGACAACTTCTATATTTAACAACTTCTGAGTTTGACAACTTCTATATTTAACAACTTCTGAGTTTAACAACTTCTGAGTTTGACAACTTCTATATTTAACAACTTCTGAGTGTGACAACTTCTATATTTAGCAACTTCTGTGTTTGACAACTTCTATATTTAACAACTTCTGAGTGTGACATCTTCTATATTTAACAACTTCTGAGTGTGACAACTTCTATATTTAACAACTTCTGAGTTTGACAACTTCTATATTTAACAACTTCTGAGTTTGACAACTTCTATATTTAACAACTTCTGAGTGTGACAACTTCTATATGTAACAACTTCTGAGTTTGACAACTTCTATATTTAACAACTTCTGAGTTTGACAACTTCTATATTTAACAACTTCTGAGTTTGACAACTTCTATATTTAACAACTTCTGAGTTTAACAACTTCTGAGTTTGACAACTTCTATATTTAACAACTTCTGAGTGTGACAACTTCTATATTTAACAACTTCTGAGTTTAACAACTTCTATATTTAACAACTTCTGAGTTTGACAAATTCTATATTTAACAACTTCTGAGTTTGACAACTTCCATATTTAACAACAACTGAGTGTGACAACTTCCATATTTAACAACTTCTGAGTGTGACAACTTCTATATTTAACAACTTCTGTGTTTGACAACTTCTGTGTTTGACAACTTCTATATTTAACAACTTCTGAGTGTGACAACTTCTGTATTGGATAACTTTTGTGTTTGATAACTTGTGTAAGTGACAATTTCTGTATTTGACAACTGCTATATTTAACAACATCTGTGTTTGATTACTCTGTGGTTGACAACTTCAATATTTGAGAACTTCTCTGATTGACAACTGTATGTGATAACTATAATGATTAACAACTTTTGTATCTGACAACGTCTGCATGTCATCTAGAACTTACATGTGTGTGCCCAACTCCTTGACCTCATGATGAATGACATCATCAATACTATGATCTGGCTGGAGCTCTGGGATTGGCTGGGTACCAATCGATGACAAGGACAGTCTCTGAGAACCCGTCTGCAGGTCAGCCTGGAAATGGCAATGTGTTACGGAGGTTATACATGGCTGCTGATTACTTCATGTCACAAACAATATTCAGTTTCAGACATTTAAAATTCAGGCTTTCTACAAAACAAGTGAATGTGACATGTGACAAGAAAGTTCAATAAACAACAGACAGGGACAGTAAATCAAACTCTTTTTCAAAGAACAATAATTAAAGACGAGATCTCTTAGCCGAAAATGAAAACTTAATGCAAATAATAATCTGAATATCACTTTCGAATAATCATGTACAAGGGGAAGTCAATAAGTAAGTCACAAATGGCTGTAGAAAAATAATTAATATGATAACAACTGTAACAGAATGAGTACCATCTATGTTAATAGGTTCGATGTGCAAACTTAGGGCACGGTTGAGCATCCAGGAAGAACGTGACTAAGGATGCTCAAGTCGTGACGTGGGTTGTTTTGGTTAGGTTAGTTACAGCTAAGGTCCAGCGATGTGAACATCTTACAAATAACTTATGTACCATTCTTCAATTTATTACGATCAATAAAACCTTTTATAGAACGACATCGGACTTGGTTTATAATCATCTGTGCCTGTACTGTTACAGTACAGATTTGGTGCCGCACACCAGGATGTCGATTCTTATTTTAACTTTGATGTCGCGGACATATAACGTGAAGTACTGAAAATGACATAGGACAGCAGAGAACTTTCATGGAGAATTTTTATCAGCTTGCCGCGACCAGAAGGTATGAAGAAATAGACTTTTACTAAATTCTTCGAATCAAAAGCTCCAGACCGGACCATTTTTATTGAAAGTATCAACTTAAAATAGAGTCAACATGAAACATTTTTCGGGCTAGTTGATTTGAAGTCATACGTATCAAGATTACTGGATGGAACCATCATCTTACCCTGGTTGCCAATAGAATGAGCTGTTTTTCATTATAACCATCCGAAGTAACGTGATTGTCATCAAAGTTTGGCCTGCCGTTATTACAGCCGTTCATTGACCTTGCTGTTTGATTGAAGGTCACTTACCTACTAAGATTGTCCAGTATCAAGGACATTTTTTCTAAACGTCAAAATTTAAAACAGCCAGCCAACTTAAAATTACAATGCGATGTCAAGAGGAGTGCGACTTGGTTGTTGTGGTCTCTTTGGAAGTGGTTGGGCAAACTGGGTTGCCGACCTGCTGAAGAGGAGACCTAATTAAGTCGCTTCATCAGGCTAGAGCTGTTCTCAAGTCGTCGTCTGGAAGGGCCCTGTTTAGGGTGAAAAGAAGGCTCAAGTCTGGTGTGCCCAACCATGGGTGAAAGTGGAAGCATTCTACCGCTGGAGAAGCCTGAGATGTATGAAGAATGATGGAACTACAAATTACGTCGTCGTTTGGAGAAACATAGGCAGCTTCAGATAATACAGACTCCAGACGTTTGTGTTATACGTGACCCTTGGCAAATAGAATTCTCAGCTGACGTACGTGGATTCATCTTTCTCTTGGATCAAGGGACGATATAGATAACGGTAATTAATTAAAGTTTAACCACTATGAGACTTTTAATTCTTAGATACAATTGATTGATCAAACAGTTGCTTACGTCCCTTGGTTAGTTTAAATGGGCCTATATAATCGTTGATAATTGTTAATTAAATTGTTATAACTGTGAGTTTGCTTATATGAATTGATATTTCAGCACATTGCAATGTGGCAGAAGAACAGGAGTCATTAGCACAAGTTTTGACTGTAGGTAGACTCAACACAGTCAATAAAGCAACAAGGAATAAGAACAGAGATTGAAACATGCATAATTGAAAATTATTTCAGTAAAGCTCAAGACGAGGTGTTCTTACAGGTACCAAGAAATATATTGTGGCTTGGGATAGATTATAGAGAAATGAGTATGAACTACCTGCATACAGAATTAAAACGTATTAGTGCATGGTTGGGAGAGTTAAAAGTGGCAGTTAGTGAAGTAGAGAATTTTGTGGAAACGTTACAGAGAAGAACGACTAGACAAGAGCCTTATAGATTTAAGGTAGACTGCAACAGAGTAGGAAAGAATAACAGGAGACAGCCACTACTTAATAAAGACAGAAAACAATATGGTTCTGATTATGCGGTTGGTTATGACGAACCAAGGCATGATGTTTATAGGGTAAAAGACGGTGAGAGTAGACGTAATAGTGAAAAGTCAGACTGGTATAAATGTCATAGGTACAGGAATGGTCCTGAGAGAGACCTTTCCAGTAAACAACAGCGTTGGCCTTCTTATAGTGGGACTGCTAGAAAAAGACGGGACGATTGGTTTGAGCAAAGACGGAGACAGTATTTGAAGTCAGGGTCAAAGAACTGAGTAGAAAACGTAAGTAGGAATTCAACTACTCCTAAGGTGGTTGCGAATCTGACTCTTAGACAAGAAAAGAAGAAAATAGATCAAGAGACTCAGACGCAGGTGATTGAAGTGGTAGAACGGAACACACAGACACAGATTGATACAGTAGAAAAAAAAGTCCAGGTACAACCAACCAGCAAGATAACGAAGGGAAGTCAAACCGAGTTAGTAGAGACTCAATCAAAATCAACTCACTTGACTAAGGGAGACACGGTTGAAATTAAGAAAGATAAACAGACGAGAACCAAAGACGAAAAGAGACCAAAGAGGAAAAGTATTGGGGAAAGAAATATAAACAGTCTGATAGTCAATAAAGGTACAACTGATATGTCAGTTTCCTCAGGTAAAGACATTGAAGTTGTCCCGAACCGGAGCATGAGGGATAGAGGTATAGAAAAGAAGAAGGTCGGACGTTTTAGTGATGACCATAGGGATATTATCGCCAACTATTATGAGTCTGATGAGGGAACTATCATCAGTGTATCATCTGAAGACGAGATGGGGAAATGTAAGCGTTATGTAAGGTATACAGAAAACAGTGAGCAGATCGTTGCAGTAAAGACGGGAGTAACAAATAAAAAGAACAGAAAGAAAGTATTTAAGAAGAAGAATGGTAAGAGACAGATAGCAGAAAATTACTCGACGACAGAAAATAACATAAGAAAAGTCAGAGAATATATGACCCTAAGACCTGAGTACTTTAACAACGGATTAACAAGTACGGATATGGAAGATGACATAATTGAAGAGAGACGCACATTAGTACTAGGAGACAATGAAATATTTGGCTTAGATGCACTCTATAACTGTTAGAATTCCGAGGGTGAGGACGGACATATGGTATTGTTTTAGCTTATGAGAGGAATTGCGGTTTGAGCATATACATATGGGCTGTCTAAAATAGGCAGATGAATTTTTTTGGTGTAGCATCACATGGTACAGGGTAGGCAATAGTATTGTTGAGGATAGAGTCACGGCAACTGATAGAATATTCTACGTGGAAACGTTATAAAGAATATCTTGTGTTTAGTTGTGGTGTGGGGAGAGTAAACAATGTAGAACTTGAAATGTCCCTTGTCCGGAATGGATAGATGGAGAGAGTTGATCACGTTGAGTGATGTATAACTGGTGCGATTAAAGTAGGGTAGATTCAGCACAGAATTAGCAGAGAGAGAGATAAACTAAGTATGAATGCTCGTACTAGAGTTGGTTCGACTCAGGGCTATGACATGATGTCTGAGAAAGTTTCGCTTGACAGTTTGAGAAGTAGGTATAGTAGCATTGGCAGATGAACCGAGCGTGTCTGATGAGGAGGAATTGAGTATCCTGTGTAAAATAGCCAGTTGAGCGCGAGAGTATTAAGAGTAAAAGACTGTGGAAGCTGATGCTTGAAGAATACGAGTTCTGGGTGAGGGGGATGAAGTAATTACGTCATGCTTGCGGATAAAGAAGAAATGATTAAATCTGAGAAAGTTATGGTGTAGAGAAGTATAGAATGATGGTTACGAGGTTAGTGGCTCGTCGGAGTGAGGTTTGTTCTGAGAGATCGTTGATAGTGCTGGTTAGTGTGTAAAAGAGATATAGTTTGCGAGAGATAATGTATAGGCTCTGATCTTTGAAAAGGAGTGAATGATTGAGAAAAGTAGAAATAAGAAAACATTTGAATTGTGAAAGTCCTGTTGAGTGTTGAAGTAATTCGTCTGGTAATGCGTTGTTCTTGCATGTGTAAAAATGTAGACAAACATATGTGAGTCGTGTCAGATGATTAGTAGTGGTAGCGCATGCATGTACAAGGCGTTTAGTATATCTGGTGTCACTATCTGTGGAAGTGATCGACACGTTTAGGCTTAGTAGTTATTGATACATGTTTGTCCATTTGTCCAGAGAGTTGATTAGACTTATTGCACCTGTTTTCAATCTCGTTTTCTGGTTTGCCATTTGATGATATTATACTTTCTAGGCACTTGAGACTCTTTACTTGTTTCGAGAAATCTTCGTTTAGCTGAATTGTTGTTGTTTGTTCTTCTTTGGTTATAGTCGTTGCCTCTGTTTTGCTTGTGCTAAATTGTTAAAGTAGGTGATTAGAAAGGTGTGATGTCTTTTGTTTGGAATGTGTGATCTTGGACGGAATCGATGAAAATTTTATGACAGGCTAACAGAAAAAGGGTTAACATTTTGTATGACGTTCCATAAAACAGATTTAGTATTGTTGGTAGGGACATGTCGAAGCATGAATGCCTGATACTGAAAAATGAGAGAAGATGGTTTGCTCAATCGGAGTGAGGTCTGTCGTTAGTAATATGTGGTGTTGTTTGCTGTTTCTGAAAGAGTCCCGATAAATAGGAGGAGGAGTGAAAGATAGTGAGGTCAACAAGATTAGCTAAATGAATGTCAGAGTATTATAAATAGAGTACTAGAGAACGTGTTCCGATAAGTGTGACTGGCTTGACTACCATCGCGGTGTGTGAACGAAGTTAAGAGAAAGTTGAGGATAGTTTAGAGTTGTTGTGGTGAGATGTTAGAAAGTACTGATGCAGGAGAATGAAATGTTAGTTACGTCGGGTAGACGAGAGACTCAAAAGTAGAAATAGTTGTTGGTACAGTAGATAGATGTATTGGTGAGGTCTATAGTAAATAGACAATTTTTTTGCTGGTTGTAGCATTGTAGAGATACCGTAGTTAACGGTAATGTTTAAGAAATTGTGGTAATTCTTGGTGCAAATCTAGGGGAAACAACTAGTGTGTCGAGCCACAGGTTCTATTAGTAGATAGATGACTGGTGGTACATTGAGATAGTCGCCACACTAGTACTAGGTGAAGTGATTTGAGTCGTAGTTTACAGCAGTTGCTTAGGTTTATATTTCAAATATTGTAATGTGTTAGGAATTAGTTTTGTAAAGAGTGAAATATTAAGAGGGGAGATAATCAATAATTGACTTTTGTATACAAAATTCAAGATTGACGACTCAGCCATGTGCACATGTGGTTTGGCGTCGCAGACAGCAGAGCACATACTCCAGGATTGCCCAAACTACAACATATCCAGGCGAACCTTCTGGCCTAGAGAGACAACAGTGGAAGATAAACTTTATGGACCGCTGAATGAACTAAAAAAGACTGTTAGATTCATACAGGAGACGACATTGCAGTTGTAGACATGTTTCAAGCGGACGGAAGAAGAAGAAGAAGACTTCCAGAAAAAGTACAGTCATTTGTTGATTAATGACTTTTCTTGAGAGAACAGATATTCTTCTACGTTAGGATGAGAATATAGTCTGTAGGTAACATATATATATATATATATATATATATATATATATATATATATATATATATATATATATATATATATATATATATATATATATATATATATATATATATTGGGGTTAATGCTTGGCATTGAGTTGTTTTGTTTTCTCTGTTATAAGAATAACGGAATAGGCATGACTTGTGTAAATAGATATGTATTTCATTGGTTTATATAAGAGACCAATGTTGATTGAATATGGATGGTATGTTATATTATTTTTGCTTGATTTGGTCCTGTAAAATGATTATCGCCATTTGATTTTAGAATAGGATTGTTGTGTTTTTAGTCTTTTGCGTACAAACTACAGTTCCGTAAAAGAGACTAGTAGTGTTAGATATTTTCTTTTAATTTAAATTGATGCATGTTTTGATGTTGGGGATAAACGGTTCAAAACCAGGGAGGGGTGATATTGTTCTATTTTGATTTGTCTTGACTCCAGTTATTCACGAATTGTGAGTTTAATTAGCTTATTTTGCTTAAATATTAGCATATTACTTTGTTTATCAATTTTCATTTGGCAAAAGTTATAATAATGTTATTTATTGACTTGCACTAACTATGTTTAAATTAGTTTTCGTTTGACGTTCAGTTGTGGGGAGTTAGAAAAGTAAACAGGTCCATGTTAAAGAGAAAAACTTAGTAAGGGGTCCTTGGGAGTTCTGGATACATATTTACGTTCAGAAGATGTGGACAATTGTATAACATGGTCTCCACGGGGTCGCAAGTTAACATGGATTTAGAGCCATGATGTAATAAAAATTTCATAAGAGACACGAGATTGCTGGCTTATAGAAGAAGAAGTGGGTAACGTGCTACGCCAGACAGTGTGAAGACAAATAGTAAAAACATGAATTGAATCCCATGTTTTTTATATACTGTGGATACAATAGTAAAGGGAAGTATGTTAGTGAGAAATGGACATTGTCAGTATGGAATGCTCACAGCGAACAGAGATAAAATGCCATGTGGTTTTGGGGGGTCCATGATATATGGACTGAGAGAGAATAACATTGATTGCAAGCAGTCACAGACATGAGTTCAGTGGCGGTATATTGTTGCCGCCATTGATAACGGCATAAATTGATGTTCAGGAGGACATTAGTGGGTTGCTGAAGTTTTCGGCGAGATTAAGAGGGAATTCTGAGTGAGGTATAGGAGAAGATTAGTTATATGAGGTGAGGTGTATAATGTTGGAGGAGGTCTTGAGAAATAATGGACCTTTTTAAATTGTGTAATATATAGACATTTAGGAGTGAATAATATTTTTAATGGTTACTTGATGCTGTAGATAGCAGCGCAAACTGTAAAATTGCCATAATAAGTGGTATAAGTGAACTGTAGAAGATAGATAATTGTTTTAGACTTTATTACATAAAGTCTCAGGTAACATAGGGGGGTAAGTATGAGTGTAGTTTTTGTGAGAAAGAGTTCTGCTTCTTTTAAATTCCGGTGGCCACCGATTCTTTGTCTTCCTATCGTGTGAGAGTGATTTCAGGTTGGTTGAAAGTGGAGAAGTAGTAATGTGGAGGTAATACGGTTAGTGATAACGATAGAGAGTTTGAGGTAGTATCAGAAGGGAACGGCCTTTTTATAGTTGAGACCAGATATTGGTATGTATGCTCGTTTAAGCGGATCGCTTATGAAGAGAAGAAGAAGTATTTCAAAAAGGTACACATATATGTTATGATGTATAAAACTGAGATGTAAATATTATGAGGTATAATAGATACCTATACAAGAAGGGGTTTTTGTGATAGGATATGCAAATAATATATGTAGATTCTTTATGAACTGAGTTTTTTTTTTTTTTTGTAATGAAACCTGGAAGAGTCAGAAACGAAGAAGAAGTATAACTTCATAGCGAATTGCTATATGGGAGACAAGTGGAGAATTAGTAGAAGTGAAAGCAGTTAAGATAGAGTTAGTTTGGGATGACGTGGAATATTGGGGGTTACGGTGTTGGTGTTGGTGAGGGAAAGAATGTTTAGAATAAGGGGGATAGGAGTTAAGACTTTTGAAGAAGAAAAGTCTTTTTAAAGAAAGGGAGGTGTAACAGAATGAGTACCATCTATGTTAATAGGTTCGATGTGAAAACTTAGGGCACGGTTGAGCATCCAGGAAGAACGTGACTAAGGATGCTCAAGTCGTGACGTGGGTTGTTTTGGTTAGGTTAGTTACAGCTAAGGTCCAGCGATGTGAACATCTTACCAAATAACTTATGTACCATTCTTCAATTTATTACGATCAATAAAACCTTTTATAGAACGACATCGGACTTGGTTTATAATCATCTGTGCCTGTACTGTTACACAACTTGAAACCAGTTTATTTTTATACATACATTGTCCCTTTATTTCTCAACATAATTTCCACCAACTTTGATGCACTTATCCCATCGTGTTATTAGTCCTCCCAAACCGGCCGCATAGAAATGCGTGCTCTGTTTTCTAACCCACGTTTTCACTTCACATTCAACTTCAGCATCATTCGTGAAATGTCTCCCGCCAAAGGTGGGTTTTCAGTGGACCAAAAAGGTGGAAATCACTAGAGGTTAAGTCGGGGCTGTAAGGTGGATATTCCAGAACTGCCCACCTTAGTTGGTTAATTTTCTCCTGAGCTAATTGAGCCGTATGTGGTCTGGCATTGTCATAAAGAAGCAACACTCCTCTAGTCAGCAGTCCTGGACGTTTTCTTCGAAACATACATTATGCTGTATGCTGAACCGTGTGAGCACCCTATTACAGATGCTACCGAGTCTATCGTTACTCGCCTGCCACCTCTAATCAACTCCTCCATCCGCTGCATGAATGCTTCTGTTGCAATCTCAACAGGATGACCAGATCGGATTTAATCAACAATTTTAGAGCGTTATTGAGAATATTTTTCTACCAGCTATGCACCTCTTTACGGGACAAACATTTGTCAGCATAAACAGGAAGCATTTCCTTATGACTGTCCTTTTTAGACAGTCCTTTTGCCCATAAAAAACACACAACAGCCCATTGCTCTTTGGTTGTACACTCTGTAAGTACAGTCGCCATTTTGTTTATGAGCTGCGCATGCGCTAGGTGCATAAGACACCTAGCGCCACCTGATGAATGGGAATATAAAGTTTGAAGTTGCTGTCACCAAATGACACCTGTAGAAAACACCAACTACATTTACCTGCCATCCCACAGAACTGTGTGACTTACTTATTAACTCGCCCTCGTAGATACAACTGGAAGTCTTTGATAACTGATTGGAAGGAAGAAATATCTTCAGTGTCTAAAAACTTACCTATCATGTGATCTCCTTAATATAATAACTGACTTAAGGGAGAAACTAGAGTCAGTGAGCAAGACTTACTTTTAGTGTGGTCTCCTTAATATCTGGCTGTAAGTAGGGCCTATCTTCAGTGTGAAAGGCTTACCTTGAGTGTGATCCCCTTACACAACTGACTGTAAGGGAGAACTATCTTCAGTGATCATAACTTACCTTGAGTGTGGTCTCCTTACACAAGACTTACCTTGAGTGTGATCTCCATACACAACTGGCTGTAAAGGAGAACTAACTTCAGTGTGCAAGACTTACCTTGAGCGTGATCTCCTTACACAAGACTTACCTTGAGTGTGATCTCCTTACACAGCTGGCTGTAAGGGAGAACTAACTTCAGTGTGCAAGACTTACATTGAGTGTGATCTCCTTACACAAGACTTACATTGAGTGTGATCTCCTTACACAGCTGGCTGTAAGGGAGAACTAACTTCAATGTGCAAGACTTACCTTGAGTGTGATCTCCTTACACAAGACTTACCTTGAGTGTGATCTCCTTACACAGCTGGCTGCTGTCATTGTGGACACTGATGTAGCTGGAAAATGTCTCCCCAAGGAAAATGTTTCTGGAGAAAAAGTATAGAAAGGTGTCATGTAAGAATACATATAGTACTGTGTAATGTAAGAATACATATAGAACAGTTATCTAGGAATATATATAGAACTGTGTGATGTTAAATACATATAGAACTGTGTGATGTAAAAATACATATAGAACTGTGTGATGTAAGAATACATATAGAACTGTGTGATGTAAGAATACATATAGAACTGTGTGATGTAAGAATACATATAGAACTGTGTGATGTAAGAATACATATAGAACTGTGTAATGTAAGAATACATATAGAACTGTGTAATGTAAGAATACATATAGAACTGTGTGATGTAGCAATACATATAGAACTGTGTGATGTAAGAATACATATAGAACTGTGTGGTGTAAGAATGCACATAGAACTGTGTGGTGTAAGAATATACATAGAACTGTGTGATGTAAGAATACATATAGAACTGTGTGATGCATGAATACATGCATAACTGTGTGATGTAAGAATACATATAGAACTGTGTGATGTAAGAATACATATAGAACTGTGTGATGTAAGAATACATATAGAACTGTGTGATGTAAGTATATATATAGAACTGTGTGATGTAAGAATATATATAGAACTGTGTGATGTAAGAATACATATAGAACTGTGTGGTGTAAGAATACATATAGAAATGTGTGATGTAAGAATATATATAGAACTGTGTGATGTAAGTATATATATATAGAACTATGTGATGCAACAATATATATAGAAATGTGTGATGTAAGAATATATATATAGAAATGTGTGATGTAAGAATACATATAGAAATGTATGATGTAAGTATATATATATAGAACTGTGTGATGTAAGAATATATATAGAAATGTGTGATGTAAGGATATATATAGAAATGTGTGATGTAAGAATACATATAGAAATGTGTGATGTAAGTATATACACACAGCTGTGTGATGTCAGTGACAGAATAAACATACAGCTGTGTGATGTCAGTGACAGAATAAACACACAGCTGTGTGATGTAAGTGACAGAATAAACATACAGCTGTGTGATGTCAGAGTGAACATACAGCTGTGTGATGTCAGAATAAACATCACAAGATTCATGATCAAGAAATGAATAGACAGATGAACGAAGGATGGACAAACAGGCACAAAGTGAGAGAGACATAAATAGACAGATAGATGAACAAACATACAATCAAGTAGAGAGACAGAAAAATCCCCCAAAAAAGTGAAATACAGACAGACATAGTGACAGACAGACACACCAACAGACAGACATGCATAGACAGATTAATAGATTCAGTGACAAACAAAAAGTATTTTCAGACCAAACGAGAATGGAATACAGAAAATGAGAAGTAGGGGTTTGTCACAGTTATGACTTAAAATTTGTTAATATGGTAGCTGACTGTTGTATTATATATATCAAATTAAAGGGGGTTACATAAGGAATGCTACTGTTTATAAGCCACTGGCTGGTATGGAAAGTGACTTAAGACGATGAATCATCCAATTGCATTTAATCAGTTAATTAACAAGGTATATAAGACAGACAGACAGACAGACAGACAGACAGACAGACAGACAGACAGACAGACAGGCAGACAGACAGGCAGGCAGGCAGACAGACAGACAGACAGAAAGGCAGGCAGGCAGGCAGGCAGGCAGGCAGACAAAAGGATAAGTGACACAGCAGACAAGAAGCACCGGCCATGTGTCCAAACTAGAGGACAGACAGAAAGACAGACAAATATGACAAACAGGAATACAAATATTGACAAACTGACAAAAGACAAATATTCAACTGATGATATTCCTGCGCAGACATCACTCTATACAACTGAAGATAATCAACTGAATAAGAAGCCTTACAATACAATGCACATGCAGTAATTGATCAAGTTATCTATTCAGACAGTTCAACATAACTCACACATGTCCCAATAATCCCACATATGTATAACAGATAACTACTACCATGATCAAGTTATGTATAACAGATGTAACTACAACAATTGATCAAGTTATGTATAACAGACAACTACAACAATTGATCAAGTTATGTACAATGGACAACTACAACAATTGATCAAGTTATGTACAACAAACAACTACAACAATTGACCAATGTATGTACAATAAACAACTATAACAATTGGTCAAGTTATGTACAAGCAACTACAGGAATTTGTAAAGTTATGTACAACAAACAACTACAACAATAAATCAAATTATACAGAAGAAACAACTACAACAATTAATCAAAATACTGCAGACAACTAAAACAACTGATGAAGATATGTACAATAAACAACTACAATAATTAATCCCATTATATACAACAAAACAAATACAACAATGAATTAATCCAATGCATTCATTTACTGACGACAGAGATGATGAATGACCGATTCCTGGTGGTCCGTTTCTCAGGGTTAATTTATCAGAAACCATGGCTGAATGAACAACAGCAAGATGCCTCCCTAGCTCCTTAAATCATCTCTCTGGGTCCATCTCAGCTCTATCCTGAGATATGCACTTTATGGGTCAGTCTCCTTAGCCACAAGTGGGTGTCTGTATACGCGTGCGTGCGTGCGTGGGTGACATTCACAATGACAGCCATCCATCATCTCCGTAACTGCATGCAGAATTATGAGCGCTTTGCATTCCGTTTATTCTCCCCACTTAAAAGCCCCAAAATGTCTTCACGTGTGTGTGTGTGTGCACTTGTGTGTATGAGAGAGAGAGAGAGAGAGAGAGAGAGAGAGAGAGAGAGAGAGAAAGTGTGTGTTTATGAGAGAGAGAGAGAGAGAGTGTGTGTGTGTGTGTGTGTGTGTGTGTGTGTGTAACAGTGTGTGTTAAAGTGTATGAGAGAGAGAGGGTGTGAGAGATAGTATGTGTGAGAGAGTGTGTGTGTAAGAGAGAGAGAGTGTGTGTGTGAGTGTTTTTGTGCGAGAAAGTGTGTGGGTAAGAGTGTTTGTGTGTGAAAGATAGTGAATGTGTGAGAGTGTCTGTGAGACAGTGTGTGAGAGTGTCTGTGAGACAGTGTGTGAGAAAGTGTCATGTGTGTGTGTGTGTGTGTGTGTGTGTGTGTGTGTGTGTGTGTGTGAAAGAGAGAGAGAGAGCGTGCGTGTGTGCGTGCGGGATGCATATAAGTAATAAGCCATGACAATGCCATTTCGTCCCCCAAACACCTTCGGTGAGCTTTCAGAACAGCATATTTCAAATCAGGGAAGCATTCACTTGAGACTCCAGCAATCTCGTGTATGTCATCATTTGCGCAAGATGCCACACGGCATGCATAGCCAAACAGGCAGGGGGCTGGTGAATTGTTTCCGTCAATATGTCACGAGCATTCTTAAGGAGAGGTCTGAAGTCATCCCTCTCCACTTTAATAGCACCAAGTACCTTGGTGATGTTTCTGTCACTGTTATGGTGACCACACCACTCGTCTTATCTTGGAGAATGCTTCATTCCCAGATGAGGGGTCTTCCGCACAGTAGTACTGAATGTGCAACATTCATTAGTCCGAAGTCCACCCATTTCCACTTTACATATACGCATATATAACATAACTGTACCCCTTACACTCGTATTTCTCGCTTTTTCATTGCATCAATCTCCAAATGGGAGTCTCTGTGGCGAAGTGGTCAAGCCGTTTGACTCGTGCTCCGAAGGTTGTGGGTTCGATTCCGGGCCGCACCCTCGGCTTACGAGTTAAATGTTTCGGAGACTCCTGTGGGTCATCGCTAAAAGCTACGGAGTTCGTGCTTTGTGCGACGCTTTCCGTGCTGCGGAAAGAGACCGAGACATATGGGATAAAACCCGGTGCAATAAAGTCGACCCTGTCGACTTTTAAGCGACTTATTCTTCAATCTCCAAAAGCTGAGAAGTAGAAGTTTTACTAGTACACGGTCAAACGTAACAAAATGGACGTTGCCGTTCGTTAGCATACAAACAGCAAACACACACAGAACAAAAACTACATGATAATATATTTATTATTGCTGTGGACTTCTTCATTTGTCGTGGACTTTTTCATTCGCATTTTCAATGTAAATTTTCTGTCTTTGTTTCCTAGACGCCCAGCTGTTAGTTTATTTCATGTCGCTGTGATGCTCGAATGGTTTCATCTGTGGAAGTTTATTTCATGTCGCTGTGATGATCGAAAGGTTTCATCTGTGACCTATGATATCCCTATGCTTCAGCCCAGTGTTCCTGTTTCTCGCTGTTTTTTACGCTAACAATGACTTCGGTGGAAACGTTTTTTTTTTTCTGTGCGTTTGTATCTTTGGATTATCACGCTTCCTGGTCACATATCATCTTCATTCATCTTCATTTCATCAGTATATCCGTCTTAGACTAATTCATGCCACCCCTCCTTGACACAATCATTCGACATTCAATCATTACAATCTTATGTCAAGTAGGTCATTTACAGGACTTTTTTACACGCCTCGGCCGCATTGGGCGCATGGTGCTAGATCCATGTTTGTAAAGAGCACTCGGCACCCGATGGGAGAGTGGTCAGTCTCACTCCATCGCCTTTACTTCCATAGACATTTCCTGGTCCCACTGTAGATCTGCGTCTCCCTGGAAGACTAGATCAAAAGCAAACATCTGCGCCCTTGCGGGATCACAACCCATGATCACAGGAGCGGCAGAAAAGCGTCTAGCCACTACTAGATCAAAAGCAAACATCTGCGCCCTTGCGGGATCACAACCCATGATCACAGGAGCGGCAGAAAAGTGTCTAGCCACTACTAGATCAAAAGCAAACATCTGCGCCCTTGCGGGATCACAACCCATGATCACAGGAGCGGCAAAAAAGCGTCTAGCCACTACTAGATCAAAAGCAAACATCTGCGCCCTTGCGGGATCACAACCCATGATCACAGGAGCGGCAGAAAAGCGTCTAGCCACTACTAGATCAATACAAACATCTGCGCCCTTGCGGGATCAGAACCCATGATCACAGGAGCGGCAGGAAAGCGTCTAGCCACTACACTACCGCGGCTCCCTGCTACAATCTTCGCCCAATCATTAATATTATCCATTCTTCACTCAAGCATTCTCAGGATCGCTCTTGATGCGAAAATTGCATTTCCTTGCGACCCCAAAATTCATATCGACCCACAATTGACACCTGCATGCTATCCCTAATTGGCATAACCATCCCAGCTATTAATCAATCAGTCTATCCGTACTCCATCCATTATTATAATCAACTTTTCTGATGCAATCATTCTAAGAAAAACTCACTGATCCTAGCAATAATGGCTTCTTGATCCAATCCTTATTGCCCACTGAGCATTCATTTCATCCTTCAACGATGCAATCGTCCGTTTCTCAACACAACTATTCTAATGACCCCTTTAACGCAATCAGTCACATTTCGTGAAAAACTTCTAATGATATGAAGTTTCCAAAAATGCCCCAATCAATAAATTCTTAACAGCACCCCTCCGTGCGCAATCGTGCGCACACACAAGCAAGCAGGCGGGCAGACAAGCACATGTCTGCTTGCCCGCCCGCCCGCAGACAGACAAGACAGGCAGGCAGCTGATCACACACGCACGCACCCAGCCACCCAGCCACACAGAGAGACAGAAAGGTAAGCAGGCACGCACACGCACCCACCCACTCACCTAAAAAGTAGCTTAAAAGTCGACAGGGTCGACTTCATTGCACCGGGTTTATCCCATATGGTATGGGATCGCACACATATCCCACAGACCCACTCACATAGACATACAGACAGACAGAAAGGCATGCAGACGCGCACATGCACCCACCCACCAACCCACATAGACACACAGACAGACAGAAAGGCAAGCAAGCGCGCACACATGCACCCACCAAGTCACTCACACACGTAGACACACAGACAGACAGAAAGGCTAGCAGGCGCGCGCACACGCACCCTTCCATCCACCCGCTCAGACAGACACACAGAGAGAAAAGCAAGCAGACGCGCGCGCACGCACCCACCAACACGTACAGAGTGAGACAGATAGATACACAGACACATATACGCACGCACGCACAGACAGAAAGAGAGATACACACACTTACATACATACATACACACTTACTAACATACCTACCCACCCACGCACAGACAGATAGCCATCAACGCACGCACGCACAAACAAACAATAAACAAACATAGGCACGGTATTTTTTCTCTTATCTTCTATTACCTAACTGTATTACCCACAAACACACTCTCACTTAATGAAATACACTTATACACTGGGGGGGGGGGGAATACCAGAGGACGAGGCACATACCGAAACATTCGGGAGGACGGGGCACATACCGAAACATTCGAAAGGACGGGGCACATACCGAAACATTCGGATGGACGGGGCACATACCGAACATTCGGGAGGACGGGGCACATACCGAAACATTCGGGAGGACGAGGCACATACCGAAACATCCAACTACCACAAAATGGTACGTGTGCCTCTGGCGACACAGATCAATTCCTGGGAGAAAGTACGCTCCCCTGCTCGCCCATGACAACAATACACGCGGCACTTAGCTGGCAGGCCCCAGCACACAGTCGGACCCCGGTCAAGGAAATCAATAACTGGAGAACTCTGCTAATGAAGCCCCGCGCACAAAAAACGACAGACTCGCGGCCTTTATGCAGAAGACACTCATACACACAGGGAATACATGTTATTATCATCATGTGGCCTGGGAGTTAGCGTATGTGTTAATGTTGCTCCATAGATCTCGCTCCTTGGTTTCCTCGATCAACTCTGTTGATGATGTCCATCCCAGCCACCGACTCAGTCCATCCAGCATCATGTCTCTGCCTTTGTCTCGTCCATCGCTGATTTTTCTAGTTGTCGCAATGTTCTCCAATGCTTTTCTTCTCATTATAGCATCAAAGAACTGTGTGTATTTTTCTTACAGTTTTGTATAATGTTCTGTTTTCAATAGTCTCTTCCAAGCAATCGCTGATTGTTACTCTGCTGCCTCATGTATTTGCAACATTCGTCTCAGGAACTTCAACGACGTCGCCACTTTTATCTGTTGGATTCCATGAACACATGGGAGGAGAATGTGGTGATTTCCCTCTGCCTTCCCCGCTCCTATAAGGGTATTTTACCTTTGCCCTTGACAGCAACTTCTGACTGAAGGACAAATGTGTGCCTGATCTGCTGATCTGCACATGTATCCACTTATCCCGGTGGATACTCGGTCCCCAGAGATGAGTTTGCCCCAGTGGTGTGTGTCCCATCCTCTACCTTGAGGTGCAGTCGGGATTTTCCCTTCCTCCAGTTATGAGCCATGATGGCGTTTCACAAACTCTCTAGTAACACAGGCTTTCGTATGGCTGGAATCACAGCATTATACCAACGTGTGTGTACTAAGTGATTCAATGAGCATGATTCGGAAGGTCGAAGCTGGATCTGTACATATACAGTGGACTGAGTCGCTGCGGAAGTCTGTTGTCCGTAAAGTCACCTTCATCTTCGTCCCGGGACATGCGGGAGTCGAGGGAAATGAACGAGCTGATAAACTGGCTGGCTCTGCATTCCCTGCAGATGACCAACCCATGGATCGCGCCAATGTTATTAACATCCTTAAAGATATGTCGAGAACAGAGGACTTTGACGTCAGTGAATCCACATCGCTGTCCCGGATGAGAGACTTAGGAGTAAGAATTGGCACGGCCAGACACGAGAGATACATCGGGAAAACGAGGTGTCTCGTTAACCAACACAGAACTGGCACTATTAGCCACCGGACGCTGATGCATATGCTGGGGGAGGATCTGAGCACCTATGGACCTGTCCGGAGTGCAATGAAGATGCCCCAACTGATAACTGATAACTGAAACTTTATAGTGCTGTCTTTATGTTCTTTGGCTGCTAAGTTAAATAACTGTGCATTTGTCAAACAGATAGTAAAGTTAATATGTTCTAAAGGTTTCATGAGGAGAATTGGCTCCATTACACCGGGTTTTATCCCAGACGGCTTGGTCTCTTTCCACAGAGCGGCATGCCGGAAGCGTCGTCGCGCTGAGCACGAACTCCGTGCCACCAGCGACGACCCACGGCAGTCTCGGAGACAACTGCACTTTAAAATCGAACGACGGAGTCCGGAAACCAAACCAGGCTTCCAGGGGCCGCAGCCGTCAGTCTATCAGCCTGTTCATTCCCTCACACACCCAAGTACCCTGGATAGAGAATCCATAATATGTCTTGACTTTCGTCTTTTATACCCATGCAAGCCACCCCACGTGGAATATACCAGTTTCTATTTGACACTGTCTTTGCGTATCAAACAACGGATAGTGTAATATTACATATTTTACGTTTGGTATGCGCATACTGGAGAAATCTGGCTTGATATTTTAACATGTAGCATAGTGTTTGTTTTAGCGGCATAGTGCAGCAGGTGCACAGGGTTGATTTCATCACAGCCCACCAAAGTGATTCTCAAGTCACTGCCAGTTCTCCAACCACATATATCTCATTGTATGTTTAGTAGATTGCCACTGCTTTATGGACAAGAAGGCAATGTTGAAGTCCTGCTGGTCGGTATATGTCCAGTCTATGCTATACGGCAGTAAATCGTGGAATGTGGGCGAACAGATCAAGAAGTACTTGAAGGCACTAGAGACGTAGTTTCTGAGATGTATGTTGCGAATACGTTGAATTGCCAGAGTAACGAATAACGACTGTCTGGAAGAGGCTCATGAAAGTAAAACATGTTGAACAACTATCAGAACGAGACAAACGATATTCTCTCGTCAAGCAATGTGAAGAGAGGCGTTGGAAAACATTCAGAAGACAGGATAACTCAGTGGGGAAAGAGGCAGAGTCAGACGGAGATAAATGATGCTGGATGGACAGAGACGATGGCATGGAAGAATATCATCAGCAGAGTTGATCCAGAACAAGGACAGCGATCTGTGGAGACACGTGGACACCTAAGCCAGCTGGCATGGCACATGAATATGATAGAGCTGCTAACATTCAGCTTGTGAGTTGAGCCAAAAATACATGCCCTAGGGATACAAATGTGAGCGCCAGCGTGATAATACAGCTCAGTGCAAATATTTATTGGCAGACCTCAGAGGGAATTTAACGAATACCACTTTGCACGTTATACCATGTTGTATGCAGTATCCTGTACCACATCACTGGTGTTTTCTGTCTGTACCAGGCGATCTCAGCGTGTACGATCTGTTCAAATAAAAGAGTGAGATGTTCGTCTCGAGTCCACTCACCCACATAAACATCATCATCATGTCCACGTCTTTGTTATATGATGTGATGCTATGTCGACCGACGTCACTGCACACTGGGCATTCCCGTGCGTGCTCAGTCTCCCGATGCAGCAGCCATCCCAAAGTATTTCTGTTCACTGTTCCCATCAGGAGCTGGTTGTGGTACCTCTCTCTTTCCCTCGAAGGCGGCATTGATGTCCTTCGACCACTACCACCACCACCACCACCACCACAGTGCATGTCTATAAGCGTGGGCGGTCATGATTCGTCACCAGCGTCTTGCATCAGGCCCGTGTTCTTGAGCTAGTTACGCTACGTGGTCAAGGCATGTAAATATTGATCTCTTTCTTTCTCTTGCTCTTTCTCCACCAATGGTGGAGCACTGAGTTCTCAAGTGTATTTCCCCACCAATGATGCAGTACTACGTTCTCACGTGCATTTCCCAATAAATGGTGCAGCACTAAATTCTCACGTGTAATTCCTCAACAATGGTGCAGCACTAAGTTCTCAAGTGTGTTCCACCTGTGTCCCAAAGAATGGCTGTCTGTATGTAACTGCTTTAATCAATTTATGGTTTCCATCTGTTTCTAGGGGAACTGTCACATTCAATTTTCTGAACGTCCAATGTATTCTGTACGTGTTCCTCAGAACCCACACTCTTCCACTGCTATTATGTGTCTCTCAGCGTGTTTACTTACTGCCCATAGTTTACTTACTGCCCATAGTTTACATCCATACAACAGTATAGGTTCTATATACAGTAAATCAATTGGGGAACCCTTTGAGGCCACTAAGACAGTCCATAAATAAACACACATAGTATTGTTTGGCACTCATAGAAGGAGAAGGAGGAAGTAGAGATTAGAGGACGTAATAGACCAGTGGTACTCAACCTTTTTTGGCCCATGCACCCCTTCACCATATGTTCAGAATGTCATTCCCCCCTTTCGTATTTCCTCCCTATAAATCCCCCCCCCCCCCACAGTATACATAGAAATTGAAGCTAAATTTAATAACACATACAAGAACAAGTCTAGACGTCTACATAAAACATGATTTGTGGGTCTACTTACGTTATAAACCGAATTTCAGAAGAGAGTGAAGTAGAGAACCGTAAAGTCTGGAGGGAAAAACAATATCAAGTAATCGGTTCTTGTATTAACGATGAGATGGTCTCATAGGTCTCTCAGTGAGGCGCTGTCGTCGTTTGGAGGTGACAGGTTCGAATCCCGGTCGGTAACTACAGTATAATATAGCTTTCAAATTTTATGTTGTCTAGTCATAAAAATCCGCCGCGGAGCAAACATGGCAGGGGGCTTCTGATCGTCAGAAAGGTACCCCCTTCCCCAAGTGTTTCGGCCCATTAATCTCTTAACACTCTCTAGGGGCGGGCCTGTCCGAGTCATTACTCCGGGCGTCTTTCCCCTGCCGTAGAGAGTTCGGTCACTTTCGTTGTCCTTGTTGTTTGTGTTTGCCCCTTAGCTGTTACCATGTCCACTCTCAATTCCCTCCCTCAGTGAGGAGAGTCCATGCAGCCTGTGTTTGCCCCTTAGCTGTTACCATGTCCACTCTCAAGCCTTCCCTCCCTCAGTGAGGAGAGTCCGTGCAGCCTGTGTTTGCCCCTTAGCACGTGTGGTCGTGGGGAGTCAGCTTTTCCCGAGCCACGGCCTCTATTGCCTCCATTCGTCTCCGTTGGCGTGTTCCTTCTTCGTACCCCGTTCACTGCGCCGCACTCTACTAGGAAGCCGGTTCTTCCTTTACGTTTCTGGACCAACCTCTTGGTCTCTGCAGCTGAGTGAGTGCGACTTACGGACGATTACCGTTATATTATGGAGGTTGGACTTCGGCCGACATTTGCATGATTTGACTGCATTTATATTCACCACCCTTGTTCGGTGGAAACGCTAAAGAACTTACACGAGACGTTGCGAGCTCATGATCTTGGTTGAGAGATTGTTATAGTCTGTCCAGAAATGAATGCCGTCATTCACGATCAATTATTTTGAAAACTGTCTGTTGCATCGTTATGAAATTTTTCCTACCGTCTTATATTTACCCCCACCCAAGGAATATGTCTTTGATATGTCCAAAAGCAACTTAAATCATTGAAAGCGGCGACATTTCTTTGATGTTTTGGCGAAGAATGTAGTGAATTCACGCTAACACACTAGTCTTACAGTTAAGCACATCATTTCGGGTAACGACACAAGTACAAGGTGTAGCCAGATTCGTATAGGAGTGGGTGCGATAAAAGAAGTAGCTTAAAAGTCGACAGGGTCTATTGCATCGCACCGGGTTTTTATCCAATATGACTCAGTCTCTTTCCGCAGAGCGGAAATCGTCGCACAAAGCAAGAACTCCGTAGCTCCAGCGACGACCCCCGGGAGTCTCCGAAAGAATGCACTCGTGAAATGAAGGACGCGGCCCGGAATCGAACATACAACCTTCGGAGCCCGAGTCAGACGGCTTGACCACTTCACCACGGAGACTCCCGAGAGGGGTGTAATGTGTAATATTAGTAAATACAGAGAATTTACAAAGGCATGGGGTAAATAATGTGTAAATTGACAGGAAAGTAGAAGGAATATATATCTTACCTTATTTTTCATTTCCTTCTTGTTTCTTCAGCTACTGGTTAATAATTTGTACACAAGTATTCATGTTACTAGGATGCATTTAGCTTTTTATATTGAGTTCGTGAAAGCTTCCAAATAGCTGTGCGTTAATGTGCGTATGGAGTAACCAGAAATGATACCGCAATTTAGTCATCATGTGTCCATTTGTAAGGATCTGATCAGCTGTCTGTGTAGTTTGTTCACACGTACTATATGGGTGACAGATCTGCTGTTTACTGTTCAGAGACGGAACATGATTACCTGTTTTGCACTATGAAACTAGTTGTCAGTGTCTCTGTAGTGGGCTTTCTTCTTAACAACCAAGATGTTGGTCCTCTTTTCATTGAAGTTTATAGATTGATTCGTATGCATGTGTGTTGTCCCCTAATTTGACAACGTGTTTGCTCTCACGTTTCTTGTTATGCCACAATATGTAAGTTTCCACAGCAATATAACTCTTCTGTTGGTATTCAATGCGTTTAGTGTGTGTGTGTGTGTGTGTGTGTGTGTGTGTGTGTGTGTGTGTGTGTGTGTGTGTGTGTGTGTGTGTGTGTGTGTGTTCAACACAGTTGTTTGTCACCGCTGAGGGCTTGCGGAATTGAAAATTCATCACTATGGAATACAAACTATTGCTATTGACATTGTGCTGATGCTGTAATGTTTAGGGCCTGCATTTCGTCTGAATAGTTGGAGAGAAATATCCAAGTAAGTGTGCACGTGGATTAAGGTCTGCGATCTGCTCAGACCGTAATCTGTGTCGGACGATTCCAGTAGGTTGATGACTGCTCTCGGTTGCATAAAATTCAATCAATCCTTTCTCCAATAGTTCTCTTCCTCTTTCAACACATGGTCCTCACATTTGTTCCAGTAACTTTTATCAATATTTAATAGCGCGGACTGGGTTAGTATCTTGACGTCAGACAATTTGAATGTAGTATTGGCAGCTGCCACCTGTTCTTTAATTTTAGCCCACACAAGTTCTATAGGGTTTTAATGAGAATGATACGGCGGAAGTCTCAAGCACCTATGGCCATGCTCTTCTATCAAATTGTCGATTTGATATTTCTTGCATTTTTGCGCCTGTTTTACAAGGAACAACAAATGTAGCTTGAAACATGTTTCTAGAAATGGTATATTTTCCCTTCGGAGCCATATCTTTATTGCTTCATTTGTGCTCGATGCCGTAGGTATTTTGTCTTCTTGGGCAACAACATTGTGATATGATGCATTGTCCATGATTAGAAAAGACGGTCTATCAAGGGATGGAAGTACTGTATTCTCGAGTCAATCTCTGAATACATTACCATTAATCTCATTATGATAATCCCTATTGTCTGTATGCTTTGATACGAACACGAGCCCAGCATTCTATAGTAAGCCATTATGAGTACTACCAGCATAGGCTAAGACCAAACGCTGTCCTTTACTACTGGGCACATAACGCTTTATCTTTCCATCCACTGATTGCCACTCCTTTTCACTTGTGTGGTGCGCATCCACGTCTCATCCAAATACACTATGTCACAATTTTCTTTGCGCATGTCCCTTATTTCACGTAGGTATCTGCTTCTCATGGCTACTAAATGCGGTTGCTCGCAAAGGATATTTCTAGCTCCCTTGTACTTTCTAAAAGTGAAGCCTAATGTCCTTATAGTTTTCCACAAAGTTGTTTTGAATAGCTCTATGTTATTGTTCTTTCTCAACCAAACCCTAAGTTTTCTTATAGTCACGGTTTCTTTGGCATTCAGTATTTTTATAATTACTCGCCTTATGACATCCTTGTCAAAGCTGTCTACAATTGCCTTTCTACCTACCGTTTGCTTATCGCGTGTTGGTTTCATTCCGGATTCTTGCACCCATCGACGAAATGACCGTTTACTCAAACCCAATGCATGCACCGTTCTTTTTTCGGGATTTGTAACAGTTTGAAAGTTTCCTGCGATCAGCTTCTTGACAAAAATATGTGTACAACTTCAAAGCGATGCTTTGAGGTGTACAAAATTTCACATTCAATCCCATTGAACAATATTCACACATTCAAATATTAGCTATTAATATTAATGGTAAGATTTATTTATATATTTATGTATATAATCACGTTTCATGAAAGAACCCACATTGACGGCACCTCTGAACAATCCCATTTAACGGCGCGCAGTTTGTGCCAAAACAGAAACTACGAGACAATTTTTTAAAAGCGCGGATGTGTCTTGGTGAAGGTGTAATACTTTAAAATTATGGACCTAATCTCTGGCCCGTAAATTATATACCGGATATAAACAAACATTGAAATCTGCTGTACAACCTCCAGGAAAAAATTCTTTTTTTGTTGGGTGGACATAATGATAAGGTTATATGCTAAATCTCATAATTTTCCCTCAGTTGGTTACTGAGATATGGAATTTTATATTGGGGCAGAAATAAAGTAAACAGACTATAGGTGTTCTGCAGTTACCGCTTCTAGCAATATTGTTTCCGAGACTCGTCCCACTTCAGGTTCCGACAATTCCATATCCAGCACGAGGCCTTTTCGGCTGCCTCACACAGTTGTTTCTGTGCCCGAGTTCTCACTTGTCCTTTAATGCCCATTTGCCAATGCACATCAAACACGGAGTGGGAGACTAGACCTCTGGCGCCTACCTTGGCGGCGAACAACCTGACGGTGTAATCTTCCAGCCTAAGACTCGCGACCATGTCATCGTACTTCGCTGTCTTGTACGTATATGCTGCTTCTCAGTAATGGACTTATATGGGACTGTCAGCTCAATCAGTGTTAGCTGCTTGGATGACGAGGAGCTAAGTACAATGTCAGCCAAACTGTTGGATCACCTCAGGGTATTTGGCACGGCCCTTTAGATCCACGGTCAGTTCCCAGCCCCTCGCACCATTAAAAATGGTCGGAAGTGGCAAGTCATCAGGTCTGCCTTCGTTGTCTCTGCGCTGCTGCCCGGCTTGCACCCCCCCCCCTCCTCGTTTCTGCCTTCTGGCTACACCCACTATGGCCACCATCTCAGTAAGGACTTTGTCGCGCCGCCACGTAAATTGGCCTTGGGTCTGGGCAACCTTACATGCGGACAATACGTGCTCCACTGTGTGAACCTTTTTACAAAGGGGACAGGAAAAGTCGGTAGCTTTACCCCACTTGTCGTGTCCTCCTTTACAGTGTCGTCCCTGGAGTGAAGAGAGTCGACACCCACATTATAATATTTTTTTCCTCTCAATAGTCTGGAGAATCCACCAGCTTCCGTCCAACACACTCCATCAGCCTATGGACACCTTTTCCTATCACTCTCTCACTGTCGTACTATGCCCCCTTCTCATACTTCCCCAACGCAACATACTCAACAACTCTTGCTTCTAAAAATTAATAAAGATTAATTTATTAAAAGAAAAGTGTAACGTATATGAGACGTGTATGTGAAGAAAATGTGTGACGTGTTCTATAAAGTGTGTAGAATCGGACTCTCAGACAACAACCCAGTCAGCTGATCCCAGCAAGGATAGACCACAGCACGTTACGTCAGAACATGTACTTCTCACCCAGCGCCGAAACCATCCTGCTGGATACTGATTTGCCTCTGTAGACCTCTGGTAATCCCATTTCATGAACATCCGAAATAGACACCTCCGAACATCCGAAATAGAAAAAGGCCTCCTTTAACTGACTATAGGCATTCTCACATTCTGGTGTCCAAATGATTTGGTCCGGGAATCCCTTTTTCAAGGTTTCCGTCAACGGAGCTCCCAGTTCCGTGAAATGTGGGATAAATTTGTGGTAGAACCGACACAACGAGAGAAAAGATCGCACATCCTTCTTCGTTTTTGGCCTTGGTGCATTTCTGATTTTCTCCAGGTTCTTCTCTTCTGGGACAATGTGTCCTGGAGTGATGGTGTGACCTAGAAATTCCAGAGTCTGGTAACCAATCATGCACTTGGTTGGACGAGCGGTAAGCCCTGCTTCCTTGAGCCTATTAAACACTCTCTCCAAGGATTGTAAGTGGTCATCCAGGCTGTCACTGGAAATCAGAATATCATCCATGAATGAGATGATGGACGGATCCTGTAACGGAACTAGTAAAGTCCTCATCATGCGTGTAAACACACTAGGTGCATTGCTGAGTCCAAAGGGCATGACCTTGAATTCGTAGTGTCCACTGGGTGTACTGAAAGCCAACAGTGGTCGAATCTCCGGTTTGACTGGTATCTGATAGTACCCCCGACTCAGATCCACCTTTGAAAAGTACCGAGCCTTATGGAGCCTAGCGAATAGCTGAGTTGGATTCGGCAAAGGTTCCACCTGAAATTGTGTATGACTGTTCAGAAGTCGGTAATCTATACACAACCTGTGTTCTCCACTTGGTTTGCGCAACAAAACTACCCCCGCATTGTATGGGGATGTGGATGGTGCAATCACGTCATCCTCCAACAGTTTTTGTATTTCCTCCTCCAGGGCCTTTTCTTTAGAGAATGGCACTGGGTAAACCTTTTGGCGAACAGGCTCCTGTGTGGTCAAAGTCATCTCGAACTCAACCAACCTCGTTCGTCCTGGTTTATCAGTCAGTATCTCCTTATGAGACTTGAGAACCTGGGTTATCCTTTCCCTCTCCTGGGAGGTCAGATCAGGGTTCACGTGCACATCCCTATAGGTTTCCTGGTGTTCCAAGGGATATTCCCTGCCCTCGCTGGTTCCCACTTCTGTCTCCACTGCAACTGCCATTGCCATGAGGTGAGCTGCCTTGTCTCCGGGTCTCTCTTCGTATTTCCGCAAGAGATTGATATGGAAAATCTTCGACTTTCCCCGGATCCGGATCTGATAGTTGGTTCTGGATATCACCCTTTCCACGGGAAATGGTCCTTGCCAACCTATCTCCAGTTTGTTGTTTCCCGTTGGGAGTAGCAACAAGACTTTATCTCCCACCTCTAGAGATCTTTCTTTAGACCTACGGTTGTAGTAAGCCGCATGTCTTTTCCTGGCCTTTTTCCAGTTTTGATTTGCCAGAGTCCATCCCTTGTGGAGTTTTTCTTTCAGTTCCTCCACGTATTGATAGGATGAGATCACTTCTTCTGACGTCCCCTCTTCAGTCCAACTCCTCAACATGGCTTCCAACGGTCCTTTGATTGGACGACCAAACAGCAACGTAGCGGGTGGTAGTCCTGTTGAGCCATGAGGAACTTCCCGATAGGCAAAGAGTGCTGCTGGGATATATTCATCCCACCTATCAGGTTTTTCCTGCGCTAGTTTCCTGAGCATTGTCATCAACGTGCCGTTGAAACGCTCTACTTGTCCATTGGCTTGAGGGTGGTAAGGGCTGGTATGTATGTGGTTAGAGTGAAACACCCTAAATACCTCCTCCATGAGTTTTCCACAAAACTGAGATCCATTGTCCGTCAGAATTTGATCCGGAAAGCCTAATCTGGTAAAGGCCTCCATCAGTGCGTCCGCCACTCTTTTCGAGTCAATCGTGGTCAACGGTATGGCTTCACCCCACATTGTACAGCAATCCACCATTGTGAGTATATACATGTTCCTCTTCCTAGTCCTGGGAAGTGGACCCACGATATCGATGGCTACCCTCTCGAAAGGAGAGTTCATGATGGGCATCTCACCCAACACCACCGGTGCTGTCCAGTGTTTCAGTGCCACCCTCTGGCACTCAGGGCATGACTTCACATACCGACAAAATGATATCACCGTCTTATAACTAAGGATCCCGTGTCAAAAGACCCCGTTGTCAGAAGATCCCACTGTCAAAGGTTCCTGCTTGCAGGAGATCTCGCTGTCCAAGGATTCCGTTTACGGGAGATCCCGCTGTCCAAAGATCCCATTTACGAGAGATCCCGCTGTCCTAAGATCCCGTTTACGAGAGATCCCGCTGTCCAAAGATCCCGTTTACGAGAGATCCCGCTGTCCAAAGATCCCGTTTACGAGAGATCCCGCTGTCCAAAGATTCCTGCTTGCAGGAGATCTCGCTGTCCAAGGATTCCGTTTACGGGAGATCCCGCTGTCCAAGGATTCCGTTTACGAGAGATCCCGCTGTCCAAAGATCCCGCTATCGAGCCCCCAATAATGTCGTGTCCTCCTTTACATTGTCGTCCCTGGAGTGAAGAGAGTCGACACCCACATTATAATATTTTTTTCCTCTCAATAGTCTGGAGAATCCACCAGCTTCCGTCCAACACACTCCATCAGCCTATGGACACCTTTTCCTATCACTCTCTCACTGTCGTACTATGCCCCCTTCTCATACTTCCCCAACGCAACATACTCAACAACTCTTGCTTCTAAAAATTAATAAAGATTAATTTATTAAAAGAAAAGTGTAACGTATATGAGACGTGTATGTGAAGAAAATGTGTGACGTGTTCTATAAAGTGTGTAGAATCGGACTCTCAGACAACAACCCAGTCAGCTGATCCCAGCAAGGATAGACCACAGCACGTTACGTCAGAACATGTACTTCTCACCCAGCGCCGAAACCATCCTGCTGGATACTGATTTGCCTCTGTAGACCTCTGGTAATCCCATTTCATGAACATCCGAAATAGACACCGGTGGTATAAACAGTTAATCATGGACCGGTTGCACCCTACACAATGTCCGTTCCTATCGTTCCTTAAAAAAATGCACAAGTCCTTTGTAGTGTGTACACAGTTACTAATGTTAATTGTTACTGTACTGGATCCTCACTCGTGTCTATCTAGCCTCAAGTATCATGTCTTGTGTTCTATTACACGAGATTATATCACACTAGGCAACTATTATCAGTAATGTTCTCAGTTAGTTACTACTGTCTGATGCTGTGTGGTGCATCAGTAATCATCACTCTCTTTGGTGAATCAACTTCCTTCTAGCTTTAGTTACGTTCTGTACTCAACTTTATTGATTGTTGAACTGGTGTTCTTCCGAATGGGATTTGTATCTTTCCCAAAAACTTGTTGAGTTTCCTTGGATCTGGTAGGGAACCTAGGATAGAAACAACACATCTGGTGATAGTACTAGTCACTGATCCTTTCGGCTGAGTGTAAGCCTATCGCCTTGCTTAATGATCTTTAGCTAACTAAACTAGGTCCTAGAACAGATTAGCTACCCACCTAGGGCCGAATCAGGCTATGACAAAGAGAGACCCATACAGAGTGCAAAACCCCAGCGGGCAATTCCCCCATCTCCCAATTATCCATCAGTACTCTATTCTTAACTAGCAGAGCTAATATCACTATTCTACTCTAACTAGTTTCCACTAACAGTGCTAATCATCACACTATAGTTTTAACAAGGCTACAGTCTATATTAATTAGAACTAATATAAGAATAGGTTATACCTTAAATGGCACTACTGCAGTCCTATCAATCATATCTACATCTGCCATGATAGGCACGTGTAAAATTAAGTCACTAATTAACACACGGTAGATATTATTTCCACTAAGCACTGCAGTGACATTTCACTCCGACTAGAGCCACATTTTCAAGTCCCCCTAGTTGGCCCCAACTCGGGTTTATATGGCAACCTACCAAAGTTGGCCACGTGACGTTCTCCTTTATTCCCCCACACAGGTGGCACAGTGGCAGATCATCCCCTGTCAGGGATCCATCCTCCCTGGCTCCATTAATGTTAGATTTGTCATCACTGGTTTTGACATCCAAAACAATCTAGAGAGTTACTGTACAGTTCCAACAAAGAGTTTTTCCCAACACGCTGTCAATCTTCTCGATGTTCCGGAAACAAGACTTGACAGATGTACTGTTTCCTGTCTCTCGCTGCCAATTCCGGTTTGTCTCTGACTGTTGACAAACTGTCAAGCGATGCCGGGACCTGTCTTCATCACCACCAAATGGTCCCAATCCGTTAGAGATGTACACGTGCAACTACAAATATTGTCCTGGGATTTTGACATCCGATTTGTTTTTACTGTTAGTAAAATAGTTGTCGCTGGCAGATAGTCCGTTTAATCAGAAAATCCTCTATAATAATCAACCGGTTAAACACACGGTTTTATTTTGTGACATAGGCCCCCTCCTAAGAGAGTAGTCCATCTCACTCTTCTCCACCGTGAGTTTAATCCAGATGATTCATTCTTCTTCTTCAGGAGCTGGGTGTCTTGACAAGAAATCCGCTCCAACGTTTTCCTTCCCAGGAATGTACTCTACTGTGAAATTATAAGGTTGAAGTAACAACGACCACCGCATCAAACGTGCATTGAGCTTCTGAGAAGTAGCCAGGAACATCAGAGGTTGATGATCCGACTGGACTCGAAACTTAACTCCATACAAATATGGCTGAAATTTTTGCACTGCCCATACGAGGGACAAGCACTCTCTCTCGACGGTTGAATAATTCCTCTCCGCCTGTAGTAATTTCTTGCTTGCGTATGCCACAGGTTTCAAAACCGAAGCATCGTCTTTTCCTTCCTGTAACAAAGCGGCTCCAATTCCAATCGCACTCACATCTGTTCTCAACACAAATTGTTTGGAAAGGTCAGGGAGCTGTAATACAGGTTTGCTGACCAAGGCCTCCTTTAACTGACTATAGGCATTCTCACATTCTGGTGTCCAAATGATTTGGTCCGGGAATCCCTTTTTCAAGGTTTCCGTCAACGGAGCTCCCAGTTCCGTGAAATGTGGGATAAATTTGTGGTAGAACCGACACAACGAGAGAAAAGATCGCACATCCTTCTTCGTTTTTGGCCTTGGTGCATTTCTGATTTTCTCCAGGTTCTTCTCTTCTGGGACAATGTGTCCTGGAGTGATGGTGTGACCTAGAAATTCCAGAGTCTGGTAACCAATCATGCACTTGGTTGGACGAGCGGTAAGCCCTGCTTCCTTGAGCCTATTAAACACTCTCTCCAAGGATTGTAAGTGGTCATCCAGGCTGTCACTGGAAATCAGAATATCATCCATGAATGAGATGATGGACGGATCCTGTAACGGAACTAGTAAAGTCCTCATCATGCGTGTAAACACACTAGGTGCATTGCTGAGTCCAAAGGGCATGACCTTGAATTCGTAGTGTCCACTGGGTGTACTGAAAGCCAACAGTGGTCGAATCTCCGGTTTGACTGGTATCTGATAGTACCCCCGACTCAGATCCACCTTTGAAAAGTACCGAGCCTTATGGAGCCTAGCGAATAGCTGAGTTGGATTCGGCAAAGGTTCCACCTGAAATTGTGTATGACTGTTCAGAAGTCGGTAATCTATACACAACCTGTGTTCTCCACTTGGTTTGCGCAACAAAACTACCCCCGCATTGTATGGGGATGTGGATGGTGCAATCACGTCATCCTCCAACAGTTTTTGTATTTCCTCCTCCAGGGCCTTTTCTTTAGAGAATGGCACTGGGTAAACCTTTTGGCGAACAGGCTCCTGTGTGGTCAAAGTCATCTCGAACTCAACCAACCTCGTTCGTCCTGGTTTATCAGTCAGTATCTCCTTATGAGACTTGAGAACCTGGGTTATCCTTTCCCTCTCCTGGGAGGTCAGATCAGGGTTCACGTGCACATCCCTATAGGTTTCCTGGTGTTCCAAGGGATATTCCCTGCCCTCGCTGGTTCCCACTTCTGTCTCCACTGCAACTGCCATTGCCATGAGGTGAGCTGCCTTGTCTCCGGGTCTCTCTTCGTATTTCCGCAAGAGATTGATATGGAAAATCTTCGACTTTCCCCGGATCCGGATCTGATAGTTGGTTCTGGATATCACCCTTTCCACGGGAAATGGTCCTTGCCAACCTATCTCCAGTTTGTTGTTTCCCGTTGGGAGTAGCAACAAGACTTTATCTCCCACCTCTAGAGATCTTTCTTTAGACCTACGGTTGTAGTAAGCCGCATGTCTTTTCCTGGCCTTTTTCCAGTTTTGATTTGCCAGAGTCCATCCCTTGTGGAGTTTTTCTTTCAGTTCCTCCACGTATTGATAGGATGAGATCACTTCTTCTGACGTCCCCTCTTCAGTCCAACTCCTCAACATGGCTTCCAACGGTCCTTTGATTGGACGACCAAACAGCAACGTAGCGGGTGGTAGTCCTGTTGAGCCATGAGGAACTTCCCGATAGGCAAAGAGTGCTGCTGGGATATATTCATCCCACCTATCAGGTTTTTCCTGCGCTAGTTTCCTGAGCATTGTCATCAACGTGCCGTTGAAACGCTCTACTTGTCCATTGGCTTGAGGGTGGTAAGGGCTGGTATGTATGTGGTTAGAGTGAAACACCCTAAATACCTCCTCCATGAGTTTTCCACAAAACTGAGATCCATTGTCCGTCAGAATTTGATCCGGAAAGCCTAATCTGGTAAAGGCCTCCATCAGTGCGTCCGCCACTCTTTTCGAGTCAATCGTGGTCAACGGTATGGCTTCACCCCACATTGTACAGCAATCCACCATTGTGAGTATATACATGTTCCTCTTCCTAGTCCTGAGAAGTGGACCCACGATATCGATGGCTACCCTCTCGAAAGGAGAGTTCATGATGGGCATCTCACCCAACACCACCGGTGCTGTCCAGTGTTTCAGTGCCACCCTCTGGCACTCAGGGCATGACTTCACATACCGACGCACATCATCTGTCATTCCCGGCCAATAGTAATGGCAGGAAATTCGCTGCATGGTGGCGGCTATACCCATGTGTCCACTAAAGGAGATGGTATGCCCCATATGAAGAATCTGGGACCGGTGAGCTTTCGGGACGACCAACTGACCGTATAGGTTGTCTCCCCTTCCTGCTCTCCTGTAGAGTATCCTATTCTTCATGTAGTACTGCCCCCGTCCTGGTGGATCAGCACTTTTCTGCAGCTTTTTGTAGCAAGGACGTAAAGTATCATCCTCACTCTGGGCAGTTCGTAGCTCCCCCGGCATTGGGTTAGTCACAATTGCTTCTGCCTCTTCCGTTCTCGTCTGAGAGCGAGTCTGCATTGCTCCCATATGGATTGGCTCCCTGGGCATTCCCAGAAAGACATACCGGCAACCTAGGATGACTGGAAAAATGGGATCGGTCAATACAGCGGCCTTGATGGTGCCGGTGACGTACCTTGACCGAATCTCCACATTAGCAATAGGCAACTTCATGGTTACAGCACTCTTCTGTGCAGGCTGTATATCCAAGGTTTCACCTGTGAATTGTTCTGGATGTACCAGATCCGCAGAAATCACGGCCTCCCCGTCCAGTCCTGTGTCGTATAAACACTCCACTTGACGACCGTTAACCTCTACCAATTCCACTACAGGTGGTTTTTCCTGGTCTGGAGTCTCTTCCTCGGCCTCGACCTGTTCGGTGGGCTCCACCTTAGGTTTCCCGGGGCACACGACGAATTGAGTGTCTCCTGACTCTCCTCTGCAGTCAATAGCAGTGTGCGTATTCGACTGGCATTGGTTGCACCATTTCCCTGTCCTAGATTTTCTATTGTCGGACTTGAGTGAGCTCTCCTGGTGGCGAGCTTCCTTGTTGACCTTGGCATTTTCCGTGACAACCTCCTTGGAAGTCACTTGACATGCTGCGAAGTGAGGGTTCTTAGCCTTCGATTTGCAGTCCCTCGTATTGTGAGAGGGTGACTTACAAATTGAACACCACTTCTCCGACCACGGTCGTTTTGGTGTAGAGCTTGAAGTGCTCTTGCTTCCCTCCTTCTTCTTCTCTGAACTATCCTCTGATTTTTGCACATAAGGTTCCCACTTTTTTGTTCCTGAGTTTTTGGTTTTCTTCTTGTCATGTTTCTCTTGACTTTTGGAGTTGGTGGAAAGGTTTTCCCCTGCCTCCCCATGTACCTCGACGAACCGTCTGCTAATTTAGTCACGAGGTCAATACGTTCTGCTCCTTGTTCTCCCAGGAACGTCCTGAGAGGTTTAGACATTTGCTTCTTCAACTGGTCGACCACCATGAGCTCTTCCAGACTCTCATAGTCATGTGCGAACCCAGCCAAATCCATCCACTTATGGAGATAAGATTTTAGACGCAAACTGTAGGCGGCAAACAACTCCCCCGGTTCTCGTTTCGCTGCTCGAAATTTTTTCCGGTAGGTATGTGACGTAACCTCGAATCGTTTCAGCAGAGCCGTCTTTAACTCGTCATAATTGTTCTCATGTCCTGGTGGCAGGCGAGAATAAACCTCGTATCCGGTCCCGCGTAAACCCTGGGATAGCTTAAGATTCCATTTGTTACGCTCCAGACCCATAGCAACTGACATAGCCTCGAAGCGTTGAAGGTATTGGTCAATCTTCTCTTTGTCCTCCTCGTAGACCGCCAAAGGAAACTTCATGGCATGGTACCCATGTCCACCTACTGGTGTTGACCCTGGGATGGAGGAACCTCCAACTGCTCCCTCAGTTTCTCCATTAGATTGACTCTTCAACTCGAGTTCCCTCATCCGGTACTCGTGCTCCCTTTTCTGTGCTTCCTGTTCAGCTTCTAATTTCCTAGTTGCTTGCTCAGCTTCAAATTTCCTAGCTGCTTGCTCAGCTTCAAATTTCTTAGCTGCTTGCTCAGCTTCCAATTTCTTAGCTGCTTGCTCAGCTTCCAATTCCATCCTTCTCAATTCCAACTCGGCCTTTCGATCTTCCCTTTCTGCTTGACGATACTCTCTCTCCACTTCCTGTATGTAATCCGTTAGAGCAGACCCCGACAGTCCCATGTCTTCCCCCTTTGCCCTTAATTCTAACGTGGTAAGTTTATGGGTGGCCATTATACAGAGAGGTAAGCTAGCAGGTCGAGTACAATATAACTGCAAATTACTATATGAACAAGTACTATAAATCTAGATATTACTACAAACCGCACATTCACTCAGTGACAAGAGTAGAATCAGGACCACAGACCTATGCAGACGTGTGAAGTGTGAACAGGTAAGATATTAATTAGTCCTAACCCCTATCCACATTCACTCTAGCTGGATTCTCCAAAATGATATCACCGTCTTATAACTAAGGATCCCGTGTCAAAAGACCCCGTTGTCAGAAGATCCCACTGTCAAAGGTTCCTGCTTGCAGGAGATCTCGCTGTCCAAGGATTCCGTTTACGGGAGATCCCGCTGTCCAAAGATCCCATTTACGAGAGATCCCGCTGTCCTAAGATCCCGTTTACGAGAGATCCCGCTGTCCAAAGATCCCGTTTACGAGAGATCCCGCTGTCCAAAGATCCCGTTTACGAGAGATCCCGCTGTCCAAAGATTCCTGCTTGCAGGAGATCTCGCTGTCCAAGGATTCCGTTTACGGGAGATCCCGCTGTCCAAGGATTCCGTTTACGAGAGATCCCGCTGTCCAAAGATCCCGCTATCGAGCCCCCAATAATGTCGTGTCCTCCTTTACAGTGTCGTCCCTGGAGTGAAGAGAGTCGACACCCACATTATAATATTTTTTTCCTCTCAATAGTCTGGAGAATCCACCAGCTTCCGTCCAACACACTCCATCAGCCTATGGACACCTTTTCCTATCACTCTCTCACTGTCGTACTATGCCCCCTTCTCATACTTCCCCAACGCAACATACTCAACAACTCTTGCTTCTAAAAATTAATAAAGATTAATTTATTAAAAGAAAAGTGTAACGTATATGAGACGTGTATGTGAAGAAAATGTGTGACGTGTTCTATAAAGTGTGTAGAATCGGACTCTCAGACAACAACCCAGTCAGCTGATCCCAGCAAGGATAGACCACAGCACGTTACGTCAGAACATGTACTTCTCACCCAACGCCGAAACCATCCTGCTGGATACTGATTTGCCTCTGTAGACCTCTGGTAATCCCATTTCATGAACATCCGAAATAGACACCGGTGGTATAAACAGTTAATCATGGACCGGTTGCACCCTACACAATGTCCGTTCCTATCGTTCCTTAAAAAAATGCACAAGTCCTTTGTAGTGTGTACACAGTTACTAATGTTAATTGTTACTGTACTGGATCCTCACTCGTGTCTATCTAGCCTCAAGTATCATGTCTTGTGTTCTATTACACGAGATTATATCACACTAGGCAACTATTATCAGTAATGTTCTCAGTTAGTTACTACTGTCTGATGCTGTGTGGTGCATCAGTAATCATCACTCTCTTTGGTGAATCAACTTCCTTCTAGCTTTAGTTATGTTCTGTACTCAACTTTATTGATTGTTGAACTGGTGTTCTTCCGAATGGGATTTGTATCTTTCCCAAAAACTTGTTGAGTTTCCTTGGATCTGGTAGGGAACCTAGGATAGAAACAACACATCTGGTGATAGTACTAGTCACTGATCCTTTCGGCTGAGTGTAAGCCTATCGCCTTGCTTAATGATCTTTAGCTAACTAAACTAGGTCCTAGAACAGATTAGCTACCCACCTAGGGCCGAATCAGGCTATGACAAAGAGAGACCCATACAGAGTGCAAAACCCCAGCGGGCAATTCCCCCATCTCCCAATTATCCATCAGTACTCTATTCTTAACTAGCAGAGCTAATATCACTATTCTACTCTAACTAGTTTCCACTAACAGTGCTAATCATCACACTATAGTTTTAACAAGGCTACAGTCTATATTAATTAGAACTAATATAAGAATAGGTTATACCTTAAATGGCACTACTGCAGTCCTATCAATCATATCTACATCTGCCATGATAGGCACGTGTAAAATTAAGTCACTAATTAACACACGGTAGATATTATTTCCACTAAGCACTGCAGTGACATTTCACTCCGACTAGAGCCACATTTTCAAGTCCCCCTAGTTGGCCCCAACTCGGGTTTATATGGCAACCTACCAAAGTTGGCCACGTGACGTTCTCCTTTATTCCCCCACACAGGTGGCACAGTGGCAGATCATCCCCTGTCAGGGATCCATCCTCCCTGGCTCCATTAATGTTAGATTTGTCATCACTGGTTTTGACATCCAAAACAATCTAGAGAGTTACTGTACAGTTCCAACAAAGAGTTTTTCCCAACACGCTGTCAATCTTCTCGATGTTCCGGAAACAAGACTTGACAGATGTACTGTTTCCTGTCTCTCGCTGCCAATTCCGGTTTGTCTCTGACTGTTGACAAACTGTCAAGCGATGCCGGGACCTGTCTTCATCACCACCAAATGGTCCCAATCCGTTAGAGATGTACACGTGCAACTACAAATATTGTCCTGGGATTTTGACATCCGATTTGTTTTTACTGTTAGTAAAATAGTTGTCGCTGGCAGATAGTCCGTTTAATCAGAAAATCCTCTATAATAATCAACCGGTTAAACACACGGTTTTATTTTGTGACACCACTTGACCAAGTTGGCAGCTGATGGCAAGACATCGTAGAGGGATCTCTAATCTCTACTTCCTTCTTCTCCTTCTATGAGCGACAAACAATACTGTGTGTGTGTGTGTGTGTGTGTGTGTGTGTGTATTTATAGGTTTTATATAGCACCTCAACGCTCTCTTACTTACCGATATTAACAGCTGTTTATTGGTCAGTATGTTTTCCATCTTACAAAAGGCTACAGTTGCCATGGCGATTCTTGTTCTAATCTCCACAAGACACCTTACATCAGGTGTTATGACTGTTCCAAGATACAGGGTATATTTTTAATGAATGTGCAGAGTTTGAAAATATTGCCGGTCCACGTTTTGTATTTAACTATTATGTTGCATGAACTTTACAGAGGGTGAATACAAAACTTGGACCGGCAATATTTTCAAGCACTGCACAGTTATTAAAAATACACCCTATATTAGACTCATAATAAGCTACGAGAAAACATGCTGGAAGGACGGCGACAGACATTATACTGGCCACATCAGCCGTCGGGTGCCGGGTGGTCATGGAAATATTGGTTTAGCACAATACTCCCAGTGTGCCACGTTGATGGTAACTAATCTGCGATATGGTTCACTGCATATGTTTCTCGTGAATGAGGGGTTGGCTTTACAGGCTGTTAAATTACTATATCAATCAGATGCCGTCTCCATAGTGAAGGTTGGCTGCAATGGATCTCCAACACCGTCTGTCTCTCGCCTTGATTGTACATGCTGTCAGACTGCTGTTCGTCCATCTCTTAATGTTATCTTTCCACTTGTATCGTTGTCTCCCCGGGATGGTTAACCCGGTCAACAAATACCCGCAGAAGTAGGATGTGTCGGCCTAACGGCGCAAGAACGCAGCTTTGCTGTAAACAGGCACAACGCAATCACATCCGAAAAAAAAAACTCTGGATGAACGAAGAAGAAGAAGTATCGTTGTCTGTCTCTTGCTCGTTTACCGTCGACCTTACTTTCCAGTATGGTTTTTATAAGACTGTTATGTCCTTTAACGTGGCCGAAATATTTCACTTTCCTCTTTTTTTTTTTATTTCTTTCATCATCATCGCTTTTCATTTCCAGTTCTTCTAGAACCTCTGCACTAGATTGTTTTTGTTTCAATAAAATACTAAATTTTCTTCTGCATTTCCACATCTTCAGGGCCTGTATACGATTTTCTAACTGTTTGTTCTTTGTCCAGGCTTCCGAGCCATACAGCAGTGTTGAATATGCATAACATTTGACAATTCTCATTTTTAATGCGTTGTTAATCTCTCTAGATGTTAATACTGATGTCATTTTGTTGAAAACCATATTTTGCCATTCATATTCTGTCTGATTGTTAAATAACAAGTGATTACATACAAGATCGGCCAATGTTGACAGATGCGACACATCAGAAACGGTCCGTCAAAGAAAAGAGCGGGGAATGAGTTTGTTTCTCTTGTTTGTGAGATCAGCTTTCTGGAGAGCGCCTGACGTATGTCACCATACTCATACTAATGGGTAGGCTTTCCTGTTTCTCTTTTATGGCCTCTGTGCTGGCACGGAAATTTCATGAACGAAAGAGCTTTGCTTTCAAAGGGTTGCAAATTGGGCACGCAGATCCGTCTTACGCTCGGCTCTTCCAACCACGCATCTTTCGTACAACAATTATCTACATGGTCAAAAGAATGCAGTCAACATCGGCAATACACAATACCGTGTTATTAGACAGGCAGAAAGACATACACACACAGACACTCACACGTGCATAAATACATACATCCACGCCTACATACACACATTCATACACACATACATCATTCACTCAAACACTTGTAATTCATACATACATCATCCACACAAAACCTTACAGCTAGCTATACGCCAATTAATAACACACAAACACACACGCCCTCACACACACATATACCCACTCACAATCACAAACACACTTACAAATATTCACTTGGTCTCTCTCTCTCTCTCTCTCTCTCTCTCTCTCTCTCTCTCTCTCTCTCTCTCTCTCTCTCACTCAGTCACTCACTCATGCCCATATATAAACCCATGCAAACACACGGATTACTATAGCAGTTCGCCGTATTGTCATAGTTGTGGTTCTACACGTCCCCGTGATAGTCTATGTTTAATACAGGGCGTGACGTATTGGCACCTTGCCGTCTTTGTACTTTAAAAAGGCATAATAACTTTTACCTATGGCGGTAGCGAGTGTGACTGATAAGGCCAATTCGCGCTGTAAATGTCCGTTCACAGTGGGTGCATGTGAACACGTGGTCATTTCCACCATCATGCACTATCTTACATCTCACACGCTCGGTGTGTGACTTATCTGCAATAATGTTCTCCTTTGTCTTTATTCCATTTCTGACGTGACGTATTAGGCGCGCGAAATCACATGGTCTGGCCCTATCAAGGCAACTTCAGTTCTATAAATGTTACACAAGCAATGCTGAATTTCCCCGTTTGAGAAAACATGCATTGAAATATGCAGCTGTGTTGGGAACAACTTACTGCTGCGAGCAGTGCTTTTCAAAACTATCCATCGCAAAAGTCTACAGCGCTCCAGACTGACAGACGCAAACCTGGAAAAGTAGTTGCGAGTATCAACTCATCAGTACCATCTAACACCACACGCTTCGCCAAGAAGAAGCAGTTCCCTCCATCATATTAACGGCTAGGTAATTAAATGTTTAACCAAATATGGCAGTCTAATTTTTAATTTGATAACTTTGCATAGTCCGCGAATGATGTTATAAATTTCCAAATGGCGCTTGGCAGAAAAAAAAAAGACTCACCCTGCCTGCTCTAATGGGTGTCATCCTGTGATGGTTGTGTTCTTGCGCCGGTTGTAGCGCTATGGCTGTTGTGTCCCTATGACGGCTGCATTTCCCACCAGCGACATCGACCATCGTCTTAAACCAATTAAAACATCCCCCACCTCCTAATACTCCCCACCCACGCCACACCGAACCGTCACACACACACACACACACACGCGCGCACGCACGCACGCACGCACACACGCACACACATACACACACAATCAGAAATGTTAAAAGTTCAAGGCGAGAAGATCGACTATGTTGCACTAGCGTTCTACCAGATCTGGCTCAGTCTCTCCCCACAGAACGGCACCCGCTTACCGAAAGCATGTCACAAAGTACGAATCCTGTGGCCCCAGCCACATCCCCCTCCACCGGGATATGGGGACAACTTTCACTCGTGGTCTGAACCATGTCGAATCACAACGAACCCAAGACTGTCACAGCGCGATGAAGATGACTTGACTTCGACAAGGATATTCATCTTCATCATGTGCCGCCGGCAGTCATGTTTCGCCATCTCACACGATCACCAGAGTCGTGGATCGGCTCCGTGTTCTTGTCCCAACCATGCCATGTGGTCAAGCCATGCAGATATTTACTTCTCGTTCTCCCCCTTGTTCTTTCCCCTCAATCATGCCAGTTGTCACCAAGTTCTCCAGTTTATCTCTTCTCATAAGGTGCCCAACATATCTCGACTGTCTAAGTCTCATTTCTCTAATCCAAGGAGATTCCCGAATAATAAAACTATCAGAAATACAGAAGCAAATAAACCAAACACACACTTCAGCAACAATCGCTACCAGACAAGAGACAAATGAAGGAGAAATAGCATCAACAACAACAACAACAACAACAACAACAACAACAACAACAACATAACATCAGCATCAAACAAGGATAAACATACCCGAAATTCTGAGGCAAAGTCAGCAGGTTGCCCAGGGGGAACGTGCCCAGACCGGGAGTGCGTGAGATCTCGGCGTCGTTCAGCCTGCTGATGATGTCGCCACACAGGTCCCGCGACTCGGTGACCAGAGGCTGGTGAGGCATGATGCTGGGCTTGGTCAGCCGCATCACTGTGGAGGAGATGGTGTGGCTGTGAGTGGTTGAGATGTAGACATAGAGATTAGTACTGCACACACCTAGGCCATATGTGAGTGGTCGAGATGTGGACATAGAGATTAGTACTGCACACACCTAGGCCATATGGAGTGGTCGAGATGTGTGGACAAAACGGTGAATACAACATATATACAGCCTAAATCTTAGTAGCCGGGATGTGTACATAAATATAAATACTGCACACATACATGTGAGTAGCCGAGATGTGTACATAAATATAAATACTGCACACATACATGTGAGTAGCCGAGATGTGTACATAAAGATTAATACTACATACATACAGGTCACATTTGAGTATCCGAGATGTGTAAATAAAGATGAGTACACACATCCAGGCAACATGTGAGTATCCGAGATGTGTACATAAAGATGAATACTACACACATCCAGGCCACATGTGAGTAGCCGAGATGTGTACACTAGCATGATTACCACACCCATACAGACCACATCGCAATGTACATACACACAGTTGAGAACATGATATGTCTGTCAGTAGCCGAAATATGTACAGAATTATCTTTTCTCAATGCCAGATTTTACATTGTGCAGCAGCCAAAGTAAAAGATGGCAACACATGGCGCGGTGGTTGGTCATCTGGGAAGTAACCTATCTGAGCTCACCGACACAGAACGAGTTACACTGCGGAGGCTGCTCACCCTATGTTTCCGTTCAAAGAAAACTCCCGCCTCAAAGTCAACTTTGTCCCGCCAACTTCCAAAATGACCTAAACCAGCGTCAGACATGAATTCCAAATTACCAGATGTAGCGTACAATAGATTTCCCAACAGACATACTCTTCATTAGCCATTCCCTGAGCAAAGAGCGCCAGACTGTTGGCGTGATACTCCAGAGGACATCAGATAGATTTCAGCCGTGAGAGGGAGTGAAGGTATAGGAACTCTGAGGTCACCAGTGAAGGCAAACAATAAATAAATAATTTCTGTTTATTGGCACTCGCAAGGCAAGATGGGATTCAGCTGTACGTTGGAGGGTACTATGAGAGGAGGGCGCTTCCCAATGCTAAAGTCTATCTTTTGTGGCTACTGGCATGTTCGTGAAAACCAGATCACAGCGTCGCTTCGATACACTGAGTGGTAAACAAAGTCACTGTTCCAAGTTAGGGGAGGAGGCGACGAAGAGAACGTGAACTGGTCATGGCACCTCGTAAAGCTGTAATATATTACATTTCTAACAACTCACACAGTCAGGGCGGTACCATTTATGCGTTCACTTGTACTGCTGGACTATCTGAGACAACTATCAAAACAGCATGGCAAGATAGACAAGACAAGGCAAGACAGACGTGGCAAGAGACAAAGCAATACAGACAAGGCAAGACAGACAAGGCAAAACAGACAAGGCAAGACAGACAAGGCAAAACAGACGTGGCCAGACAGAAAAAGCAAGACAGACAAGGCAAAACAGACGTGACAAGACAGACAAAGTAAGACAAGCAAGGCAAGACAGACAAGGCAAGACAGACAAAGCAAGACAGGCAAGGCAAGACAGAACAATACGAAAGAATATAAGACAATACGAAACAAGACATAGCTTCATAAGACTAGATAAGACAAGACAGGGCGAAATAAGGCAAGGCCAGATACGATGAGACAAGACACGACACGACACCAGGAGACCATACATGACAAGCTAGAACGAAGCAAGGTAGGGCAAGACAGTATGAGACAGTATGAGGCAAGACAAACCAAGACAAGACTCGGCAAGACACGATAAGAAAAGACAGCAGACAACCAAACAAGACAAAGCAAGACAAGACAGCAGACGACCCGCAAGACACGATAAGATAAGACAGCGCAAGACATAGAAAGACCATAGCAGGCACAATAAGACAGCAGAAGATACGATAAGACAAGACAGAACAAAGCAAGACAAGAAAAGACAACATAAGACCCGGTAGAAACGATTACACAAAACACGACAGCAGAAGACACTATAAGATAAGACAGAGCGAAGCAAGACAAGACAGGCAGGGGTAAGAAACAACAGATAGGATTGGGCAAGAGAAGTCAATAGAAGACCCCAATGAGACAAAACAAAACAGCAAAAGACACTATATGACAAGACAGAGTGAAGCAAGACAAGACCGGAAGTGGCAAGAAAAGACCAGAAGACCCAGCAGACACGATGAGACAAAACACGACAGTAGAAGACACTATAAGACAAATCTGTAATATGAAATAACAGGAGACACCATTAAATGTCCTGGATTTTTCGCAGTTACGTGCCAATTTAAAAGTTGATTAACATTAACGAGATCCAAACCGTCAAAGCTGCTCAACTTATCATTTCTATATGTTTCTCTATCCTAGGCCAGTTAAACTGCTTACTGCCAATTACTGAACAATACAATCTGCTAAAGCAGCGGTCATCTCTCAGCAATGCGCATCAGTAATATTGTTCTTGTACCGCCTACCCCGAGCTTCCTCTACTGTCTACTTGTTGCATTGTTTGGGTGTCGTGTCAGCGGGACAACTGCCATAGGAAAGCCGTTATTATCCTACTCCTTGTTCTCCTATTGAGTAATTTCTGTTCTATTACCGAGTACAGAGAATCATTGTGGCTGTTTTGCTTCCACAAATCTCACTTATTTTCCTTTTTTTTTAAATTTCAGCTGTTCAACTAATGAGATGAAGTTTGCAACTGTGGGTAATTTAGACTTGTGTAATTGTATACACTAGACTGTGTATATCTTCAACATTTCGTGCGACATGTAAAGGGTGTGTGTGAGTAAAGTCTCACTACACTTTAAATGTAGAACACTTTTGAAACATGAAGTACATGACGTCATCAAAAAATGTGCTCCACGGTCTATCGTGAAGCAATATGGCTGCGAATGGCTGTCGTCTGCTGGAGTAATTCTTTGCACTCCATACAGAATGGTGTTATCAACGGAAGAAATAACAACAGACACGTTGCAGAAGGTATTTGACAATATGAAGAGACGGGCACCGTCATGTCTTGAAGCCTGTGAACATTTGAACACAACTAAACTACCCACAAGCACCCCCCCCCCCCCCATCTTTGCCATCTATGTTGTGTAAATAACAACCGCCTCCCAGCAACCCAACCCACACAAACATGCAACACATCACACATCAACGAACATTTGAACACAAATAAACTATCCAACTACCCACATGCATCCCCTTCCCTGCCATCTATGTTGTGTAGATTACAACCGCCAACCAACAACCCACACAGACATGCAACACATCACACATCAACGAACATTTGAACACAAATAAACTATCCAACTACCCATATGCATCCCCTTCCCTGCCATCTATATTGTGTAGATTACAACCGCCAACCAACAACCCACACAGACATGCAACACATCACACATCAACGAACATTTGAACACAAATAAACTATCCAACTACCCACATGCATCCCCTTCCCTGCCATCTATATTGTGTAGATTACAACCGCCAACCAACAACCCACACAGACATGCAACACATCACACATCAACGAACATTTGAACACAAATAAACTATCCAACTACCCACATGCATCCCCTTCCCTGCCATCTATGTTGTGTAGATTACAACCGCCAACCAACAACCCACACAGACATGCAACACATCACACATCAACGAACATTTGAACACAAATAAACTATCCAACTACCCATATGCATCCCCTTCCCTGCCATCTATGTTGTGTAGATTACAACCGCTCAAAACATCAACCATCATGCGGGGCCAGTAAGAACAACCTCACACAACAAACGAGATCCACGCGGGAACACAATGACGTTGCCTTCTATTAATACTCTACAAATTGAGAAACGCCATTTACACACTGCTTACATATTCCTTTGATTCAGCAAGCCACAATCGACCTTCTAACACACAAACAACCTTATTCTTCTCCCTCTTCTTCTCTTTCCCGCACTGCCTGGTATCAAAATGTCTGCATTCATTTTATCGCTGATGTCAGGTAATTCAAGTTTTCAGGATATTCCAGTTCTTTTCATGTGCATTTGATTACTGCTGACAGATTTTCCCGCTCGTGTATGCAGCTTTTTGATGGTTCATGATTTATGTGTCTTTCTTGTCTTCCTTTCTCTCTTTCCGGGGTTTTGGGTTGAGTGGAATCAAGAACCGACATCAACGCACTGCAGACATGCTCATGGTGCTCCGTCCTCATATTCAACACCCAGCGAAGAGTCGCATTAATAATGGTATCATTAGTAGTCTGAGAATATGTCTGTGTGGCCTTTCCTCGGAGTCCTGAGTGTCGGCCAGATCCTCTGGTCACTCCACATAGCACCATTCTCTTCAGGCCGTGATGATCTATCTTTACTTCTGCGCTACGCACACGATTCCAAAGGGCCCCTGTCACATCTGCCTTATCATGCACCAACACCCGTCCGAGCGGTGCAGACACAGCCAATCTGTCCGCCTGCTGGTTTCCCATCACACCAGCATGTCCTGGGCAAACATCCAACAGATGTTCTCTTCCTGGCGTTTTGAGAGCTGCAGGCGCTACAAGACTACTCATCAAAACTACAAGGAAATGAGACATGATATTTGTGAGGCATATCAATATAAGAAGGAGCTGAAGGTAATGCAGTTATAGGTGCTTGCTTATCACTAGAACTGTCACAGTGGGGAACCTAGGCGCTCGCTGCCCTGATCTGAGGTGGAGAATAGTGATTTTTTATGGTGTGCCCATAAAGTGGTAATTGTCTTGAGCTGGTTTTGGTGGCTTCCTTATTGATCTGATCATTCTTTGCTTTTGGTGGTTATGTAACATCAGGTTGTTCTTCTATTGCTTCTTCGTTATTTAGTCGAGCAGCTCTCTCGTTCCCAGGTACTCCACGGTGAGATGGTACCCACTGTATGGCGACCTTACGCTGTCTGCACTGTTTATTTAACACCACAGGGACGTTTGGTGTGCCCACAACTATTTCAGCTTCCGAGATATGATGCTGTTTATATAAACCAGTGTTCTTCCCAGCTCAGATCTTGAAGAATGTTTGTGTTTTCTGTCTTACTCATCTGCAGTATTCTAGAAATGTAAACAATGGCACAAAATATCCACTGGTTATTATCCCAGCGAGCAAAGGTTCACCACTAGTGTTAAGTTAAGGAGGAGGGTCGGGTAACAGTATGTAATCCATCCTGTGGCCCGGTACATCCGACTTCTACAAGCATGGCTTTGGATTTGTTTTCCCTAGGCTTTGACTGTCTCTAGTTCAGCTAAAAAGTTTGTCTCTTTTTCTCCGGTCCCCATCCCTTGACCTGTCCGACCTGGGAGACTGACTAGCTAGGCTAACCTCAGCACAGCTGCTGGGGTCACTGGAATAGGCAAGTTTGGCTACCACTGCAAGGTGGAGATACAACACAAGGGTTATCACGTCTTCTTCTTCTTCTTCTTCTTACTTTTCTTCTTCTTCTTACGTTTCTTTCTCCTTCTTACATCTCCTTACTTCTCCTTCTTACTCCTCCCCACTTCTCCTTCTTACTTCTGCTTTTTCTTCTTCTTACTGCTTCTTTTTTTTTACTTCATCTTTTTTGTCTTCTTACTTCTCATTCCTATTTTTTTTTTTTTTGGTCTTCTTTCTTCTTCCTGTTCTTCTTACTTCTCCTGCTTACTTCTCTTGCTTTTTCTTCTTCTTACCTCTCCTTGTTTCTTCTCACTTCTCCTTCTTACTTCTCTTTCTTACTTATCCTGCTTCTCCTTCTTACTTCTCCTTCTTACTTCTTCTTCTTACTTCTCCTTACATCTCCATCACTGTGAGCTGTGAAATTCGTTTGGAATGCTTTTACTTCTGTCCGCTGATGTTTGCACAGTGAACTGCATGTTCGGAACAGTGGCCGGCGGTCGCTGAATTAACTGGTTTGCCTTTTCGGTTCACGAGTGCATTTTTCAGGAGACTCCTGGAAGTCGTCGCTGGAGCTACGGAGTTCGTGCTTTGTGCGGCACTTTCGGCGGGTCGCCCTGCAGAAAGAGATCAAGCATTGTGGGATAAAACCCGGGTCAACGAAGTCTTACTGGTGACTACCGATTCTATCGACAATGAACTGTATTTTTCGTGGAGGACTTTTGTGTTGGCATTCTGGCGGCGGCATTATGCACAATGTACCTGTGCGGGCTGTTGGCTTGCCGAGACTCCTGTCTGTTCCACTTTTCACACTGGGCAGTGAGGAGCACTTTGTGTGATATTAAATGACACATAATGGGGACGACCCATAGCCGTGAAGTTGGAACCGCGACTAACTAACTAACGTTTCCTTCTGACTTCTCTTTCTCACTTCACCTTATTCTCCTTCTTACTTCTTCTCACTTCTACTTCTCACTTCTCCTTCTTACATCTTCTTCTTCTCCTTCTCACTTCTTCGTACTTCTTCTTCTTCTTACTTTTCTTCTTACTTCTCCTGCTTACTTCTCCTGCTTTTTCTCCTTCTTATTTCGCCATCTTCTAACTTCTCCTCCTTCTTCTTCTTCTTCTTACTTTTCTTCTTACTTCTCCTCCTTCTCCTTCTTCTTACTCTTACTTCTCCTTCTTACTTCTTCTTCTTCTGCTTATTTCTCCTTCTTACTTCTTCTTCTTCTTACTTTTCCTTCTTACTTCTCTTTCTTACTTTTCCTTCTTACATCTCCTTCTTACTTCTACTTCTGACTTCTCCTATTATTTCTCCTTCTAACTTCTCCTTCTTACTTTTCCTTCCTACTTTTCTTTCTTCTTCTTACTTCTCCTTTCCTTCTCCTTCTTCTTCTTACTTATTCTTACTTCTCCCTCTTCTTCTTACTTCTCCTTCTTACTTTTCCTTCTTACTTTTCCTTCTTACTTCTCCTTCTTACTTCTTCTTAATTATCCTTCTTGTTTCTTCTTCTTACTTCTCCTTCTTACTTCTCCTTCTTACTTCTTCTTACTTCTTCGTCTTACTTATTCTTACTTCTGCTTCTTCTCCGTCTTCTTCTTCTTCTTACTTATCCTTCTTGTTTCTCCTTCTCCTTCTTACTTTTCCTTCAAATTATTCGAACACTATCTCAGTACGGATTACTTTCCCCCTTAATAATAGAAATAATAATAATAGCAAAACCCTAGTATAACAGCCAGTCCCCTTTTGGTAGGCCAATATATTCCACATGGCTAATAACAAGTGTCACACCATTAGCTAATATTATTACTGAGTCGTGTAGTATTGATGTTCGTATTTTGCCCATGCCTTTATAATGCATATCTATATATGTAAAAGACGATGTATGTATGTATGTATGTAGAGATGTATTTGATGCGTTCGATAACGGTCCATCCGAATGAGATGAAATTTTCTACATGTATTGTTTTCATTCCCGTACAGCCAACTGTCATAGTTTGTTAGTGTACAATCAGCTATTTACTTACTAAAATTTAATATTTAAATTTACATTATCATTTATATATAGCGAGGGGACTTAACTTAAGAAAAGTTATTTCAAGGGGCATAACTTTTAATAGCATTGCTATATATTTTATATATAGATTGTTGCATTGTTTTCAAAGATTTATAAACTCTTTGTCTACAGTTATTTACAAGCATATGAGTTATAATAAATAGTGATGTAATCTTTAAGGCATTTTCAAAGTTTTCATAAAAATAATGCATCTATTTAAATAGTGAACATTTTCTAACTCATTTTTTTATGTTTAAAGAAGTTATCTACAGTCATGTAGGTGATTAAAAACAGTTTTCATTAAAAATAATGGATGGTATGTGGAAGGACATTCTTAAGTTAATGTTTCTTTTGTTATATGAATTTAATGAGACGCTCCCCGCCAGGAGCTGGGCGAAGCCGCGCCGGGTCAGATAGATAGACAGACAGACAGACAGATAGTCGGGAACGGGAGCTTATATGACTACTTATATGAATTAAATTAGATGCTCCCTACCAGAGGCTGGGTGAAGCCTGGCCGGGACAGACAGACAGACAGACAGACAGACGAACGGACGGACGGACAGACAGACAGACAGGCAGGCAGGCAGACAGGCAGGCAGGCAGACAGGCAGACAGGCAGATAGACAGATAGACAGACAGATAGTCGGGAACGGAAGCTTATATGACTACTTATACGAATTAAATGAGATGCTCCCCACCAGGGCCTGGGCGAAGTCGGGCCGGGTCGGACAGACAGACAGACAGATAGTCGGGAACGGAAGCTTATATGACTACGTATATGAATTAAATGAGATGCTCACCACCGGGGACTGGGTGAAGCCGGGCCGGGTCAGACAGACAGACAGATAGACAGACAGACAGATAGTCGGGAACGGGAACAGCCGCTTATATGACTATTTATATGAATTAAATGAGATGCTCCCCACCAGGAGCTGGGCGAAGCCGGGCCGGGACAGACAGACAGACAGACAGACAGACAAGCAGACAGACAGACAAGCAGACAGACAGACAAGCAGACAGACAGACAAGCAGACAGACAGACAGACAGACAGACAGACAGACAGACAGACAGATCCCCGCCAGGAGCTGGGCGAAGCCGGGCCGGGTCAGCTAGACTTTTATATTGCTGCTGTTCTCTGATAGCCTTGAATGGTGTGTGAATGAAATAATATATGAAAGAGAGTGATAGAAGGGCAGAATGTTAGACGGCCCTGCGTGCCCAATTCTTAACGCTTTGAAAATAAAGTTCGTTCGTTCGTTCGTTCTTACTTCTCATTGTTACTTTTCCTTCTTACTTTTCTTTCTTATTTCTTCTTCTCCTTCTTACTTCTTCGCCTTCCACTTCTTACCCGCACTTTCTTCTTCTCCTCTTCCCCCTTCTTCTTCTTCTCCTCCCCCTTCTTCTTCTTCTTCTCCTCCTCCCCCTTCTTCTTCTTCTTCTCCTCCCCCTTCTTCTTCACCCTCTTATTATTATTACACCGAGGAGCTGTACGTACTGTTATAAGATCGCCACAAGACCAGTTAGTTTCTGCGATACGTTTGGCAGTTCCATCCTAATTACCTAATCTACATGCCAAGAGGCATACAAGCAAGATTAATTATATCACCAACACGCTCTTTCACTCTCACACACGCACATTGTATGTAGTTGTGTGTATGTATATCCCCGAATGTTATGACCTGGACGTTCCAATCAAGTCGCCTTGTGCAATTCCCCGGACAGCTGAATGCCGGACACAAACCAACGCTGCCTAGGTCACCGGGGACTCGTGAGAGCAGACAGGAACCGGAAACGGACATTGCCAAGATTTTATAAAGGCCACACACAAAATAAAATTTAAACAAAAAAAGCACACACACACAGAGAAAGCCTTAACAAGCCTAAAATTCAAACGTTAAGACAATGAGAAAATGGGGAGAAAGGAAGGGGAGAGAGAGAGAGAGAGAGAGAGAGAGAGAGAGAGAGAGAGAGAGAGAGAGAGAGAGAGACAGAGAGACAGAGAGAGAGAGATTCATTATCATCTACAGCCATGCCACCAGGGGTAGACAAAAATTCAGCTTCTAATGTAATTAACCGATTGCATTCTTGCCATTTCGCAAAATGCACGAATATATTCGGATTCCGTCGGGTATTCCCGTCATACAACGTGTGTGCTAACTTTCTATCTACGTGAAACCACAGCTAAACCCAACATGGCCGTTGCTTTCAACGTTTAAAATTGTGGAGTAAGTCAAGAATTATTCACAAATTTATTGAAGAAGTGCACTACACTACTGCACGGCTCAGCGACAAACAGCGTTCTTTGGTCATGTTATGAGAAGAAAGGCACGGGAGAACATCGTGACGACTGGACACATCAGTGGGGAAATGATCCAGAGTAGCAGGGGCAGAGATCTGTGGAGAGACAGTCGGCAGGGGCACTTGATGGTGATGATGATGATGATGATGATGATGATAACGATGATGACGACGATGACGACGACGACGACGACGACAGTGTGAGGGGGGGGGGTAGTAATTCATGATGGCTGACGGTCATATCCTATGGGACAGTCTAGGACCCTATTTTGTCCCCAATGCCTTTACCTAGCTCGTGTCCCCAAGAATAAAGCTTAAGCCACGGCCAACAGTCTTGGGTGACTGGTTAAACTGCATGAGCGAAGGAGTGGTGATAGCCTACTGGACAACAGGAAATGCTCACTCATAGACAGTACAGGAGACTATCCGTGTGTATCAGAGAGAGAGAGAGAGAGAGAGAGAGAGAGAGAGAGAGAGAGAGAGAGAGAGAGAGAGAGAGAGAGAGAGAGAGAGAGAGAGGTTGTCCTAAGTGTCCACTGACTTGTCAGTTTCTTTAATAACACATGTTGGAGTTATATCCCTTGACTTTAACCACACACAAACAAGAAATCAAATACTATGGGATGGCTGCTGCATCGGAGGACTGACCACGCACGAGAACGCCCGGTGTGCAGTGACGTCGCTCGACATAACACAACATTAACAGCAATTAATAACAGTTAGTTGCATGTCTGAGCTACCGTATGACAGTAGACGGTACTACCTGCTTTCTGTCAGCGCCGAATGTTGGGCGGCGCTTACCAAACCCGACACCCTACATTGTGCCAACGGCTTCGGGCGGAAGAGCGCAATTGGGAGGGTACTAGCCTTATCCTGGAGCGAGGAAATGCAAACCAAAGACAAAATAAGTCATGGCAGGGCAGACCAGGCCTAAGCCTTGGTTGGCAGCTGGTCTAGGATCGAAGCTCCGACAGGCGGACAGTTAGAGCATTGCTTTGCTGATCCGGCAGCTTCTGCAGCTTGTCTTGTTCCAGATTATAGGTGTCAACTTTCCTCTGGAGTGAACTAGGCAGGCCGAGAGAGGGATCATGCTGCATGGGCAACACATGATCTCTGTATTTTAGCCCAGGCTTTGTGCTATAGAGAGGCAATAACTCCATCCCTGGTCTTAACCGGTCTCGGAATCAAAGCGAGAGGCAACTGTTACGGGTTATAAGTCTTTGTCAGTTGGCGTAGACATGGGGCGCCACGCGTTGCCTCTGATGGTGGGAGACACCTACAGGTGTCACTGATCAGCTACCGCCCGCCTCAAGCTGGGCATCCCCCAGCCAATTGGGTGCTGATCCGCCACAGCCTGCCTGCTTCAATGGGTGCTTGGGGCTAGGACAAAATCTGTATCGCAGGCTGTAAAACCAATGCACCAGGTACAAATAAAAAGAATAGAAACCTCACGCTACGGCTTGCAACCTGGAACGTGAGAACCATGTGTCCAGGATTTTCCACTGATTTGACAAATATTGACGATGTGAGAAAAACGGCTGTGATTGATGCTGAACTCAATCGTCTTAACATTGATATTGCTGGCCTGCAGGAGACTCGCCTCGCTGTGGAAGGGTCACTCAGGGAAAACAATTACACCTTTTTTTGGAAGGGAAGAGGGCAGGCAGAAAAAAGGCAACATGGTGTGGGCTTTGCAGTGAAGAATTCGCTACTGGGAATGATTGATATCCCAGCTGGAGGTAATGACAGATTATTATCACTGCGCTTGGCAACCTCTTGTGGATTTGCCACAATTCTCACTGCATATGCACCGACACTCGCTTCCTCTGATGATGTGAAGGATACGTTCTATGAGCAGCTAGACTCTGCGATCAAGGCAGTTCCAAAATCCGACTACATTTATATGCTCGGTGATTTCAATGCTCGTGTGGGCAAGGACTCGAGTTCATGGCCAGTGTGCCTTGGAAAATACAACATCGGTCGCATGAATGATAATGGGCAAAGGCTGCTGGAGCATTGCACTAGAAATGACCTATGTATTACAAACTCCTTTTTTAAAACAAAAGAGATGCATAAGGTCACATGGAAACATCCAAGATCCGGCCATTGGCATCAGCTGGACTTCATTATCACACGGAGACAACATCTGAACCATACATCATTAACTCGAAGTTACCACAGTGCTGACTGTGATACAGATCATTCTTTGGTTGTTGCAAGGGTTAGACTGAGACCAAAGAGAATCTACACAGCTAAACACAAGTCTAGCCCCAGGATTAATATTACTAACACTCACGATCCTGGAAAGTGCTTTGAATTTCAACAGCAACTTGAAGACGCTTTCAATGATACATCAGAAAATTGTATAGTAAATGATAAATGGAGTAAACTTAAGGAAACTATTTATAAAACAGCGGTAGGGGTTTACGGCACTGTGTATCATAAGAGGCAGGACTGGTTTGCTGCAAACAGCCAGATACTGCAGCCCTTGATTGATAAAAAGAAGATAGCTCTCTTAAGAAACCAAGAAAGACCAACGCGTAACACTCTGAGTGAGCTGAAGCAAGCGAGGAAGGATGTACAAAAGGCTGCCAGGCAGTGTGCGAATGACTATTGGATCAAGTTATGTGAGTCCATTCAAATCGCAAGTGATAAGGGAAACATCAGAAGCATGTATGAAGGGATAAAGAAAGCCTGTGGTCCAATGATCAAAAGAAGTGCACCGCTGAAAACCTTGACTGAAGAAATCATCACTGATAAGAAACAGCAGATGGATAGATGGGTCGAGCACTACTTAGAGCTTTACTCAAGTGAGATCAAGCTAGCAGATGATGCCCTCAACGCCATAGAGTCCCTGCCAACTCTTGACCACCTGGACACACTTCCCACTATAACAGAAGTTAAGTGTGCTATAAATGGACTTGCATCTGGCAAGGCTCCAGGTAAGGATGGGATTCCAATAGAGGTAATCAGGAGTGGGCAAGACACACTCACTCTACAGATCCACCAGCTAATAGAGCTATGCTGGCGAGAAGGACAAGTCCCACAGGATTTCAAAGATTCAAACATCATAACGCTGTACAAGAACAAGGGAGATCGGAGCGACTGTAACAACTATAGGGGTATCTCACTTCTGTGTATTGTTGGGAAAGTATTTGCCAGAATTGTCCTGCACAGACTTCAAGTCCTGGGAGATCAAGTCTACCCCGAATCACAGTGCGGCTTCCGTCAGAACCGGTCTACCATTGATATGATATTCTCATTGCGACAGATGCAAGAAAAATGCCGGGAACAAAATCAGCCACTGTTTATTGCCTTCATTGACCTCACAAAGGCATTCGATTTGGTCAGTCGTGAGGGTCTGTTCAAAGCACTAAAGAAGATTGGCTGCCCACCAACTCTTCTGTCCATTGTGGAATCGTTCCACACAGGCATGAAGGGTATAATCAAGTTTGATGGCTCAACTTCAGAAGAGTTTGAAATCAAGAGTGGAGTTAAGCAAGGTTGTGTACTAGCCCCCACCCTCTTTGGGATATACTTTTCACTTCTACTGAAATATGCCTTTCGTGATCAGGATGACGGTATATACATTCACTCACGTTCAGATGGTGGCCTCTATAATGCTCAGAGATTGAAGGCCAAGACCAAAATTAGCAGGGTACTAATCAGAGAGTTGCTTTTTGCGGATGATGCTGCGATTACGACCCACTCTGAGGAAGAATTACAACATCTACTATCTGCATTCTCCAATGCTTGTTCTGAATTTGGTTTAACAATTAACAAAAAGAAGACACAGATTATGTCCCAAGGTGCACATGGTGTACCATCAATATTTATTGACGACGCCGAACTGGAGGTAGTAGACCATTTTACATATCTAGGATCAGAGGTAAATAGCAAATTATCCCTCGATCAGGAAATCAACATCAGGATTGGCAAGGCAGCAACAACAATGAACATGTTAGCAAACAGAGTCTGGGAGAACAGGAAGCTTACTGCCAAAACAAAAGTCCTCGTCTACCAAGCCTGTGTCCTTAGTTCTCTTCTTTATGGCAGTGAAACCTGGACAACATACTCACGCCAAGAGAAACGTTTAAACAGCTTTCATATGCGGTGTCTGCGAAGAATACTTGGTATTAAGTGGCAAGACAAAACCACAAATACTGAAGTATTGGAAAGATCAGGTTGTGTGACGGTGTATTCCATGCTCAGTCTTCGTAGACTTAGATGGATAGGACACGTTAGGAGGATGGATGATGGTAGAATACCAAAGGACATCTTTTTTGGTGAATTACAGACGGGTAGGAGATCTCAGGGTCGGCCTCTACTACGATACAAAGATGTGTGTAAGCGGGACATGATTGATACAGGCATTGATAATGCACATTGGGAGCACGTCGCCGCTGAACGTGTTGCATGGAGGGCAACTATCAGAAACGGAATAAAGACAAAGGAGAAAATGATTGCAGATAAAGCACACACAGAGCGTGAGAGACGTAAGATGGTGCAAAATGGTGGAAGTGACCATGTTTTCACATGCACTTACTGTGGGCAAACATTTGCAGCAAGAATTGGCCTTACCAGCCACACTTGCCACCGCCATGGATCGTAGTTATTAAGCCTTTTTGAAGCACAATGTACCAAACTATCGTCTGTCAAGACGGAAAGGTGCCAATGTATGCATGTCCATTACAGTACATCGTAATCATCCCCAGCATTTGTGGCTGTTTGATATGTACTAGGCAAGTTTACGTTCAGTAGTTTGCCAATGGAAGTTAATGGAACCTATGACAGGTCTAGCAAACAGGTAGGGGATTTACTTGATCCTAGAAAAATACTGCTCATGAATCATGGAGGAAATTGGAGGGAAAACGCTAGTCACAGGCGCTGGAACTTCAATTACCCCTGCCCGCGACGCTCCGCGGAATTAGTGGAAGACAACAAAAATAATACTTATATAGGCATACCACCCCACCCCCCTTTTCCATCCCCACGCATGCCAAAAGTTTCTTCCTTCCACTTCTAATTCGGTTGCATCCCGGATTCCACCGTCCTTTCTTATTGTCCAGCTACAAGAAAAGAAACCAGACAGACAACAGCAGCTCGACCCAGCCTTCAGTCAA